>CM031242.1:592748455-593430955 GCA_018340775.1 Taxus wallichiana var. yunnanensis | reverse complement strand
TCTGCATGTTTAAAGGGTTGTAGGTGATTATAGGTCATCTCGAAGTTGTGCAAACAAGAGAGACAAACAATAAGGCCATTTCTAGGAAATTGAAGCGTATAGTAATTTTAGACCCAGGACTACCAAATGGTCTAATACCATATAGATATAGATCATGACCATACAATTCTAATATGGACCATGTAGTGGTTTTAGGGTCTTTCCCATTCAAATTTCTAGTTTCATAACTTACACTTTGGAGCATCTCATAGTCTTTGATCTACCTTTTCCACTTTCTCAATGTTTGGACCCTCTTTTTTATCTATATTGCTAAGTTTTACTCTCCCCTTGTGCATTGGATTTTTTTATCCTTCTATAAATCATTACAAGTATTATGAATTATTACAATTGTGAATGGTTAATTGTAAATTGATTAAATTAGAATAGTCCTTTTTGCAAACACTTACATCATTTTTATTGTTTTTCATTTCCATAACAATAGAATTTAATTAGGGTGTAAACATTTGGTGAGCGAACTCATTATTAAATATTGCACCTTGTTATAAACCATATTTTCCCGGGCATTTCACTTGTGCACTATATATTCATATCCAACTCCTGATTTTCATTTACCACATGTGCTAAATATGATTTTCACAAATTTTCCTGGGCCTCATGGTCGATTACTTCCCTTTGGGTCTCTTTTTGGGGCTTTCTAATTTTCAAATCACCCTTCACATATCTTGAGTATAACAACTATATATTTAAATTATCTTGATACTTTTATTTATTTTAATATATTAAACGAAAACCACTTTTTTATTTGGCATAATATTTAGCATAATTTTCATAAATTCAAAATTACTATTTTTTAGTAATTAGGTAAAATCATAAAAATATTCTTTTAAAAAAAATTCCTTCGAGGTTTTTATTGAACATGTTCATATTGTCTAATACCTCTATTATTTCATAAAATTTAGTGTCGATTGTAAATATTTGTTTTATTGATGTAACAATGGTCACTTTTTTCTACACATCACCTTTAAGTCTTATCATTTATGGTATCTTGGCTATTGGCCTTCCACTTAGTACCTCATCCATTATTATTTTTAATTCTATAGATAAATGTGTGGTACCTTTCTCTTATTCATATAATTATACATCATGTGTCATTGATAGAATTTTCAAAAGTTCAGATGATTATCTTAATAATCATGATCCCAATTCTCAAAACATGTTACTAAGACTTCAAATCATCACACTTGACCATGTTTCTACTAATTATTTTGCGGATGATCATATTCATGTTGATTATATTCAAATCAATATTGATTTATCATTACTAGTCAATTTCGATGACATAGATGAATTTTATTATGATTACTATGACAATGAAAATGAATGGTTTAATATGTCCGACAATCATATAAAAATAATTAAATTTCAATCCTCTTGATGAAGAATAGGATACTACTTTGATTTAATAATTACACATTTCTTAACTTTCCATTGAAAATTGGGTTGAGCACAATAAAATTTTATGCAACTAGGTGCTTCTGAGTTAATTTTCCAATGAGAAAGTAATATATTATCCCACAATTCATAAACAAGATTTCATATTCAAGGTATAAACTGGCCATGCATCCTTTATTTAGTTAGTGTATCCATCGTGGCACGTCATTGGACTTAATCCCTTCTTGGATACCTAAGGGAATATGTAGATCTCCCTTCCTTCTTTTCTAAGAATAGGTTTACTTGTACTATGCATGCCCTTGTGTACTTTGGTAAGGGTGATGTTTGTAATATATTGTATAATTCTTCAAATATTATCCCTACTCATCACATGCTATATCAAACCAATTCAATCAAAATGGGTGTCACAAATAACTAAAATCACTATCAATCAAAATAAATCTCTTACAATATCAAGTTCTAATCACAAATATAAATCCACAATATTTTACTCATGCTATTTTTCATGGGTCTATCCTGTTTGGTTTTCTATCACACATACTATGAATCCTTTATAGTATATATATTATTATCCTTATTCTATTATGACATATTTGAGGCTTATGCCTCCTTTTCCCTATAGATCCATCTCACCTCAAGAGGATATTATTTGGTAGCTCTTGTGATACCCACTTTCTTGTACATATCTATGTTCAAAATAATTTAAAACATTCAATTAATCACATAAAATGAAAACATCCACATATGTGTAAGAATACAAAATTAGAACCTATTTATGGTTTGATCAGTTAGCTTGTTATGTTATACATGTTGTTTTTCACATTTTGTTTTATAGATAACATATCTACTATTTAAAATCATGCATTCACGAGGTATATTGAGTTTGATGAAGGACATACATATATTGATACACGATGATAGGTGTCAGTTTGGTTCCTTACACTACTCTTTAATGGAATCCCCTATGTTATACAAGTGTTTTTGTTTCATTACAATTCCTTTGCACTTTCCTCATCATGATTGATTATATACATAGTGCTTATTGCTATATTTTGAGCTAACATGACTAACACATGTGTTTTGTGTAGTTTTAACCTATCTCATTATCTCCATTTTTAATTTCACTATTTTCTATACTTATTTAGATAAATTGTTGTCACTACTTCCTTATATATATCGTTTATTTATTTGACTAGTACATTGTTTGAATCATTTCTACAAATTGTTTTTCCTTTTCGTAATTACAATTATATGATTTCCTACTTTATGTGGCATGAGTTCCTTGTTCATCTTGTGACATCATGGGTGTCCCATGCTTGTGTCTCTATATTTATGTTATGTGTATGCACTTATTATTTGTATATGGCATACCATCTCTTCTATTGCAATTGTCTTGTGAAACTATGGGCGTCCCATGTTTGCATCTCTACACCTTCATATGAGTATGTTTATATGTCTATATAGTATTGAATACTAATGTTTCTATTACTACATTAATATTGCTTTGGATTATGACACACTTGATTTATACTCTAATGTTTTTATGATATGATTAACACTTTTCAATATTGATTTTACTTATATATACATGTATTATTGCTTGTTACATGTTACATGTATTTCTCTACATGTCATGGTATCCACCATGCAAAACCCATTTCAAGTATAGGTTCTTAATGGTGGCCACCATTTTATCCTTCATGTATGTGATTCTACATAACCTATAAAACTTATCACACATGGGACATATATTATTTTGATTCATGCGCTCATGATTTATCACATGCACCTCAAAAGGGGGAATTCATCGGGATAGATGTTTAGAGGTTTTAGATCCTCATAAATAGACATAGATACTAAAATGTGGAATAATCTAAAACAAATTAAAATTATACTATATATCTAGGACCTAGCTCAATCTACGATGGTGTGGTTTGTGGGTTTTTGGAAGGTGTTGAAGTGGAAAAGTTATTCATAGTTTATCCTTCCTCTTTTCTCACTAGATTCTAAGATGCGAAGGTGTCAAAATGGCTAAGTGTTTTGTAGGAATTCCTTCCTTTTTCAAAGCCTCCAAAGGGGGCACTTTAGTTCCTCTCATCTCTCTTAGTGTTGCATCACACTTGACACTCTAGACTCTCCTTCGTATAATTGGGGACTAATCACCTCTAATCCTCGACATGTCAACAAAATAAATCCCAAATATTTAATAAAACAAAAATAACAAGATATCCTCCCTACATTGAATGAACTAGTATATTCATCCCATGTTTTTCCTCCTATGCTTACTTTTTTGCAACATCAAATTTGTAATAATTGTGTATATATTGAGTTATGGTTCAATTTCTATCATACACATTGATTACACTTTATGTTGCAGGTTTTAACATGGAGTGTCCCAACACCAACACATAAGAGAACCCATGTCGAGTGAAGAAAAAGTGTGTGTGTGCACACTCATGTACATTTTCCTTTAAGCATGCAATTTTTAATTACACATTTAAAGGGGGGAAATGTAGACACTACAATATGGTAACTTATCTTGTTATAGTGCAAGTTTTGTTATGATCCTTTGCTAAGAAAAAATCTCACATTCAAAATTAAATTATCTTATCCCTCTAGCTTTTCTATGACAATTTTTATCTTTTCACTTTACTTTATTATTACTTCAATAAGTATTATTAAATAAAATTAATGAAAAATCTCTTTACTTTATGCCATAACTTTTTTTTCGCTTTACATCTCATCTAGGACTATATAAAGGGTCAAGATGTGGGTTATGGTCTTGGCTGAACCTGTACCATCATACCCCCTTATTTTCTCCGACTATGTTCTCAAATTGAATATCTTAATTTGGTTGTTTCATCTTCCTAGGGTCAGCCTTATTAGAGTAATTCACCTACGAAAGGTAATATAAGTAAGTAAATGTCACTTTATATCTCACCTGACACTCTTACAAGGTCCTACTGAAAATATCATTCCAAAAGCACTCAAGGGTTTATTAAATAGTTCCAAATCATTTTCACATCAATTAGAGTAGTCCTTACTAGATGTCTGAAGCACTCAACTAGGTCAAAGTTTCTAGCTTCCTTTATTTCCAAGCATACAAAGGTCATAGAGCCATGTCTTAGCAAGATAAAAGTCACTCCAAACATTGTTCACAAGTTTCAAGGAATAAAAGGTTAGGTCATGTAGGCCGAGGAACACCACATCACACTACTAACATATTGGTTACATTCTATAGTACACAACTATCCCATTATCTTGGTGTTAAGATACATGGGGTCACTGTAAGGGGTTGGCTAGTTAGTACTCACACTTGCACAAGCACCTAGGAGAAATACATGAGGCTTGGCCCCATAATAAGGGCATGTATTGTAACTTTGGATTGGTCTATAAGTTTGGGTTGGCCATGAAGGGTAGTCAAACCTCACCACACACATATATTTTCTCCTTTTAGTTTTATAATGTTATGATGAAGGGTTATGCAAGTTTATAAGGTTTGAACTTTATTATAGGTGATTACAAGGTCATCTCAAGTTGTATGACCAACATTGACACACAACGAAGGCCATTTACATGTAAGTGACATAGGAAGTTTTAGACCCAAACTTATAAAGGGTCCAATATTATATAGATTCAAGTTTGGACCATACAATAGTTGTATAGTCCTGCCCCTACTCAATGTCTAGTTATAGAACTTGCATAAAAGCATATCCAGTCTATGATTTTCATTTTTAACCTATTTTAACATTTGGATATTCTTTGTTTTTGATTTGTACAACTAAGTATTCTTCTCCCCTTTATGTATTGGAGTTGTCTTTTATTATTTTAGCAATTGTTGTAATTATTAATGCATTATTTTTATTATGAATGGTTAATTGTAAATTGATTAAACCAGAATATTACAATATTACAAACACTTGCATCCTTTTTATTGTTGTGCATTTCCATAACAACATAATTTAATTAGGGTGTAAACATCAACCAAAAACACACATGTATGTATTTTATAGTACTCAATCAATAAATTATCAATTTATAACATCTAACTATCACAATATATTATACTCAAATAATACATTACTTATGTTGTGCAATGGTCTTTTCTACAACATCATCCATGAGGGAATCTTCATATCCTCCACTATTACTTCCCATAGGTAGGGAATCCATATTTCTCCTACTTTTTTGGGTGGTTCCCAGCTCCTAGTCCACCTATGATCACTGGAAACAACTATACTCATTGCGTCTCTATCTACTACTACATGTATTATGTCATAAATCCAACACCATCCATAACACCCAACTCCACTACTAGGTTCACCATATATCATTGGTGAAATAAATCCATTAGGATCGGTCAAATTTGACTACCATCTCTCACTATTGCATGTGTAGATCCCTCCATGGATAGGGAAGCTGGGGCACATCCTAAAACAATCCAAATTGGCACATAATTTACATGTACTAATATAGATCCCTTTCCCGGAAAGTGATCCTACAACCATAGCATCCTCCTAATTTGTTGTAGTTCTATGGCATCCTCTACCCAACCTTGAAAATATCTATATGGTCTCCATATGATGCCTCTTTGGGTACACTTATCCAAATGTGCCTAGTATGACATAGTATCCAGTGCCTCGCCTATAGGGTAGTAATTGCTGCCCTATAAAAATATATAGGTATTCCCAATTAACTCATGGTCCCCACTCATCCAAACCACCGCTAGATACTCATATGTCCAAATATGTAACATTTTCACCGTTGTTAAATCACCTTTGTGAATCTCTAATAAAAATGTGTATAAATATCTATAAAGATAGGCTAGCATATAATGGCCTCACGTATATATAATCTCATCATCCTTTATTAATTGATAAATATTCCACATCCTATACGAGATGAATACTCCACCTAAGTTCACTCAAGAAAAATCAGCCAATAGTACAACATTAAATTTTTCTACCTATAGAATATTAGCAAATACAATAGAACTCACGTGAATAGATGTAGAAATTTGAAATTTTTGAGTTGGTGCCTTTGAGGAGTGTTTAAAACGGAGTAAGAAGTCTGGAGGGATGGAGAAATTCATGTTTTGAAGTGTTGGTATTTAGTTTTTAATCCCACCAGTTCCATTTAAAAATTCCTATCATGCATTTTGAAACATCTTTTCTATTTTCTATCATGGATGCATGGAATTCATCTATATTTTTCTATGGCTATGGACTGGGTCGAGCCTTGTATTCCTTGCATTTATCTTTTTGCAGGAAAAATCCTTGATTTAGGCATAAACGGTGGAGTTTTTCCCTTTGTTTCATCTTTGATGGGCATATCTTCCCTATCAATTTTGTGCCCCAACATCCACGGCACGTGGGCATCTCTAATTGGATGCGGTAGGATGGGTTCTTTTGTGAACTTGTCATTTTTGGCTCTTTTAGAAAAAGTGTCAAGTTGGCCCCTGAAAGATCCTGATTGGCTATTTGGTGAAAGGCAGACCCTTTTTGTGTTTTGAGGCATTTTGGCAAAGGGCGTAAAGTTATAAAGTGACCCATGGCCCCGCTCATGCCAAGGGAAAAATTCAAATGTTGTGCCCGCATCAAAAGAGTGAAAGTGGGGAAGTGGATCGTCAAACCCTTTTGAGATTTTGAGCCTTGTTTCCAAGAGGGAAAAATTCAAATGTTGATCCCGAATCAAAATTCAAAGCGGGGAGGCAAATCGTCGGACCTTTTGAGATTTTGAACCTTGTTTCCAAGAGGGAAAAGTCAAATGTTGAGCCCGAATCAAAATTCAAAGTGGAGAGGTGGGTCGATGGAGAACTTTGAGGTTTTGAGCCTCATTTCTAAAAGAAGTAAAATTATAAAGTGAGTCGCGACTCGTTACCACTCAGGTAATGCCACGTGTCAGACCCAAATGCAAAATGTGAAGTTACGGGCTTGTGGAGCTGTGGGGAACTTTTTCACTTTTGCATCTTTTGTGCTAAAGGCACAATTTTAATTTTAGGCCCATGGATCCATTTTTGCATTTTTGCCATTTTTGTATGGGTTCGATTCAAATATTCAAATGAGCATAACTTTCACTCCAAGTGCTCGAAATTTGACAAATTTTATATTGTTAGAAAGATCTTGGTCTCCTCTACTCCATGGAAGCATAAAATATTGTTTTCACAAGGTTTGGTGGTTGGAAATCTGGAAAACATCTTTCAAGCCATTAATACGGGATCCGATTGCTTCAACTACCCAGATCTGATCGATCTTCCATACTTCCTTCTCCAACACGCCAAACAGACATGGAGAACCGACTAGATATCTTGATTCAGGTGAAAACCTAGAAAACATCTTTTGTGCCATTAATATGTGATTGGACTGCTTCAACTAGATCAAATTTGGTCTGATCTCTCATCCTTCCTTCTTCAGCATGCCAAAGACATGCATAACCAGATTTGACAGATTGTAGGTGGATTTGTAGGGGCATTGATAGTTGGTGGTTGGGCACCAAATCAGATTTTCTTCCTTCTCTTCTTCTCCTCTCTTGGCTTCATCTATAAATGTAAGAGCTTGGCTCATTGCAAAGGGTTGGACTCTGATACTTTTGAAGTGTAATTATAGTCGAAAGTAAATCAATACAGAAGGATTTTCCCCTTTTCTCTATCTTCCTTCATTGTCCCTTCTTGCTCATCCGAAATTCGTGGATCATTTACTTTTCTCGTGATAAGAAACTTTGTGTTCTTTTTGATATGATATACGGAACTTTGTGTCTATGGAATGATATCTTATGTTGTGGATGTGAATGATTTTTTTCTGTATCACTCTTACTCAACACGTATAGGGTTATACTCTATTATCTATATTTCTGAAAGTGTTGTTATATTCTACTCTTTCCTTTCTTCAGTTCTTCCATTCATTTGTATTGATAATCTTTTGGTATAAAAGCATTTCAAGATGTCAGAGGTCCAGCCTTAAGATGAAAATGTACATTTGTATATAAGCTTTACTACTTGTTTTCAATAAGGGAACCTCTCCCATAAAGAGGAGGGACTTGTTGTCCCCTGATTATGGTTTTGATCAAAGTACCATTTTAAAACCCAACAATTTTTGGTGACTCTACTGGGGATTTTGTTTCAAACATATCCCTTTTAAAAGAACAACTTCAAGATCATTTTTGATTTGGCGACTCTACGATATACACATGGGAAGAAATCTCTTAGGGTCAAAGATCCTCATTTTCAACTTCTTGAGCAACAAAACTTCCCTCTTCTTCCAGTAAGAAGGAACAGAGGAACTCATTCTTCAAGCACACCCCCTGTTAAGGATAGAAACTCCAAGAATAGCATTCCTCCATAACAACTCAGCCTAATCTTCTTGCTTTGATACTTGTTGGTGTCTCAGTTCCCCTTCAGACAATCTTCCCACAAATGGCAGTGCCTCTACCTTGGGGACAACGAATTGGGCCTCTTGCTCTTCCTCAACCATTGCATGAGTTACCCAGGAGTAGTAGGAAAGGTTTTCCTAAATTCGAGGTGATGGGAAGGTACACCCAGATGAACACATTGCAGCCTTCAACATTACATGTGGGATTCTTGGGATTGAGCATGAAGATGTTTCTGTTAGGATCTTTGTAGAGACATTACAGGATAATGTTGTTGATTGGTTCTATCATCTTCCTGTTGGGTCAATTATTGATTGGACCACCTTGACAACTTATTTTGAGCAACATTTCAAACCTGTTGAAGATGTGCATGCTCTCTTGGCTCAAATTTCTCATATCAAGAAGGAACCACATGAGCCCATGAGAGAATTTGTGGCCAAATTCAACAAGCTCATTCATAAAATTCCACAGAACACTCGTCCATGGATCAAATCCAAAAATGCTTCTTCCTCAATGCTCAGTTACCTAAAGTGAGCTATGCACTAAGGAGAGCTAACCTTGCAACTCTGGATGTTGATCAACGTTTGGCTATCAAGGTTGAGGATGATTTAATCATGTCTGGTAAATTGAAAAGAGAACCCTCCAAGTCTAAAGCATCCTCCTCTTCCTCTCCTGGAGCCAATTCAGATCAATTAGTGTAGAAGTTGGCAAATGATCTCATTGCCATCAAAAATCAATTGGCTCAACATACTCCTTATCAAGATATTCCAAGAAGGAATTTTCAGCCTAGGAACCGGTTACCTCCTTCTCAGAATAAATTGGCTATTGAAGGCCCACCTATCAAGGTTCCAATCAATGCAACTTGTGAAGTTCAAGAACTTGATGATGAGGAGTTTAATGAACTCTATGAAGAACTCTGGAGGAACTTGGTGGATCTCAAGTTCATTTCCTCACCACTAAAGGTATAGATGATGAAGATGAATATGATGAAAGAGTGGCAGAGATGAATAGTGAGTCATATGTTGTTATGACTGGGAGAAAATGAATAGAAAAGAAAAGGTAATACAACCTGCTAAGAAATCCAAGGAGTTTCTGTAACTATTCCAGTGGTTGCTAAAAGAGGAGCCCTATTCCCACTACCTCCACACAAAAGGTGAGTAATGCTAATCCTTCTCCTTCTACTTTTGTTTCCAAAACTCCTTGTCCTTCAACTCCTAAAATTGATAAATCAAAAGTTTCTCCTGTTCCTAGTAGTGATGCACCATCCACCTCTCGGGTCTTTTGATATTATTGATCACCTCAAAAAGACCAAAATCCAAATTTTAGAGGCAGAGTTTTACCAAACCCATCCAAAAGCCTTTGCTAAAATGGTAAACTTTGTCAATTCCAAATCCAAATCTTCATCTAATACCTCTAAAGGTATTTTTCCCACTCCCTCTTCCTCACCCCAATCAAGCCTTGTGGTTATAATCACTTCCCTTAATGAGAAAGTTGAACCATTCTATGTGACTCTCCTCATAGCTGGCCATAAACTTAGTAATTTTGTTATAGACTCAAGAGCATCAGACAATGTAATGCCTACAAAAGTAGCTCATGCTTTGGGCCTGACTCTAACACGTGCCTTTGGTTCCTGCTATTCCATGGAGAGTAGAAAAGTGCCTTTGGTTGGGAGGATTAAAGATGCACAAGTAGCTTTTGCTACTTTTCTAGAGAAAAGGGTCTTAGCCACTATTTTGGTAGCTAATATTCCTCCCTCGTATGGGATGTTGCTGAGTAGAAATTTATGTAAAGAGGTAGGAGGTGAAATTAGATGGATGGTCACATGCTTTGGTCCTAGCCAATGGAAAAATGAAGAAGTTGCTTACTTGAGAAATAGGTGAATATATTGTGCAAAAGACTAATGATCTAAACGCACATATACTCTATGAAGATACATGGCATGACAACTATATGATCATGTCGGAGGATGAGGAAAGTCTTCCTAAGGAGTGATTCATGATCCCAATAGCATTTGGACTCGGAGTTTGATGGAAGTTGTTCTTGACTAGTTGTGGAGCTGGTGTGGTGTTAATCTCTCCGTAAGGGAAGATTCATCTATTTTCTTTCAAGCTTCATTTTGAAAATACAAATATTTCAATGAGTATGAAGCTCTCATCCTTGGATTGAACATGGAAAAAGAAATGGGAGTGAAGAATCTTTGTGCTTATGGTGATGCGGATTGATTGTGAAACAAGTCGAGATCTTTACCAAGTCAAGAATAGGAGATTGAAACACTATAGAAATCTTGTCTGGGATTTCATTGAATTCTTGATGCTTTCTCCATTGAAGCTGTGCCAAGAGAAAGGAATACTAGAGTTCGATTATCTAGCTATCTCGGGATCTTCACTTTGATCCCTCATCCAAATTTATCTCAAGAGAAATTTACCATTGAAATGATTCATAGGCCTAGTGTACAAGATAATGCAAACAACTGGTAGGTTTTCAATGATGATCAACACTTGCTCTCATTCTTGGAGCTTAAGGATAATTTTGATCAACTGTATTTTGAAGGAAGTGAAAATTTTCCTAGAGAGTGTGTATCCTCTAATGAAGGATATATCAAGGAAGAGATGGATCAAGATGGCTACATCAAATTGAAAGGTAACAATATCCCTAAAGGGCTGGTAAGCTTGGAAGATTTGTTTGATAAGCATGATAGGTACATCAAATCTAAAGCTTTTCAAGGAGCTCAACAATTCTTGAATGTGAAAAGGTTAATATTGGGAGTCTTGATGAACCCAAGATGGTGAACATTGGAAAATTTTGCACTCAAGAAGAGAAGAAGAAAGCAGTAAATCTACTAAAAAGGTATGTTGATGTTCTTGCTTATTCATATGATGACCTCAAATATTTTCAACCGAAGGAGATGCAACACTTTATTCCTCTAAAACATGGGATCAAACCTTTCAAGCAGAAGCAAAGGCAATACAATCCTAAAGTTGTTGGCACTATTTTTCAAGAGATCCAGAAGTTACTGAAGGAAAAAATCATCTTCCTATACATCATTCAACATGGATTGCCAATATTGTGCCCGTCAAGAAGAAGAATGGTGAGATTCACATCTGTGTGGATTTCAGGAATTTGAATTAGGCCTCTTTGAAAGACAACTATCCACTCCCCATGATGGATCAAGTTTTGTAAGCTATCATAGGCTCTGAGATGTTGTCTATGCTAGATGGATTCTCTGGGTACAATCAAGTGGAAGTCAATACCCCAGATCAACACAAAATTGCTTTTACTACTCCTTAGGGCACCTTTGCCTACAAGAGAATTCCTTTTGGTCTTATCAATGTTGGTACCACCTTTCAGAGGGAAATGGACTTGGAAATTGGCATCCTAAAGGGAAAGTGTATTGTTGTGTACCTTGATGATTTGACTATTTTCTCCAAAATAAAGGGATACCACTTTCAGCATCTTGAAGCAGTCCTCCAGAAATGCAGAGAACATGGAGTTTCTCTCAATCCTAAGAAGTTTGTCTTTTGTGTTATTGAAGGCAAGTTGCTAGGGCATATTGTCTCCAAAGAAGGAATCAAGATAGATCCAGAAAGAGTTCAAGCAATCCAATGATTCCTCTTCCCACAAGAAAAAAGGGTATTCACTCTTTCTTTGGTAAGATAAACTTCCTGAGGAGATTCATTCCTGATTTTGCAGAACTAACTTTGAGCATTTCTCACATGATGAAAGGAAAGAAAACATTTGGTTGGTCTTCCAAAGGTAAAGAAGCATTTGAAGATATCAAGAAATCCATTGCTAAGACTCCCATCTTAGCATGTCTTGATTTCAACAAGGATTTTATCATCTATTGCTATGCTACAAAGAATACCTTGGTTGTTGTGCTAACTCAGAAGAATTCTGAGGATCATGAGCTTCCCATTGCATTCATGAGCTATGTTCTGAAAGCTCATGAATTGAAATATACTATGATGGAGAAACATGCTTTTGCATTGGTCAAAGTTGTCAAGCAGTTTCGGTTTTATATTCTTAATTCTCACTTTGTTGTGCTTGTACCTGATACAACCATCAAGTCTATCCTTACACAACATGAGTTTAGAACTAAGAGAGGAAATTGGGTAGCAAAATTCCAAGAATATGACCTTGATATCAAACCAACTAAGCTAGTCGGGGTAAAGGCTTATGTGAGCTCATTGCTGAAGGAGCTAATGAAGAATTGTCCAAAGAAGCAGTTGATGTTCTTGTTGTCCTCTTCCTCAGTACAACAGATGAATGGTATGCTGATATTGCACATTTTCTTACTTATGGAGAGTGTCCATCCCACTTGAGTGTCAAGGAAAAGAGAGCTATAAAGCTAAGGTCTGCACAATATGTATTATGGGAGAATTCTTTGTTCAAGCGAGGCATAGATGGAAGATTCTTGAAGTGTGTGGACAAAGAGCAACAGAAGAAGTTGTTCTCAGATTTTCATGATCAAGGCTTGTGGAGGCCATTTCTCTTCTATTGTCACTACCCATAAAATCCTTCATGTTGGGTACTATTGGCCTACATTATTTAGAGATGCATCCAAATGGGTAGGCAAGTGTGAATCCTGTAATTTTGTTGGGAGACCCAAGTTGTGCTTTTCCACTAAAGCTAGTAGTGATTGATGAGCCTTTCCAATATGGGGATTAGATTTCATTGGAAATCTTAACCCACCTTCTAGTGTTGGGCATACTCACATGTTAGGCTATTGCTACTGAGAATACTTCACAAAGTGGGTAGAGGCCATTCTAGTCAAAAGCACTACTTCAAGTGGGTGTAATTTCATCAAGGAGAACATCTTGATAAGGTTTGGGGTACCAAACAAAATTATGACTGATAATGCTTCAAATTTTTATTCTTCTGAGATGATGGATTTCTGCTATGGTTATGGAATTTCCCTTGCTCATTCTTTAGACTACTACCCCAAGGAAATGGACAAGCAGAATCAACAAATAAGAATCTGGTAACCATCGTTCGGAAGCTTGTCAATGACTCTCAAAGGAACTGGCACAAGAAGCTCTATGATGCCCTCTGGGCAGATAGAATTACACCCAAAAGAGCAATTGGGATGTCTCCATTTTAGGTGGTGTATGGTGTTGAAGCTCAGCTACCAGTAACAATGGAATTACTATCCTTGCACTTAATGAAGGCTATTGAGGACTCAAGTTTCATCGGTTCCCTGGACAAGAGAATCATGTACCTTTAGAAGCTAGATGAAGACAGGATGTAGGTTTTTGATAGGATCTCAGCTCATCAACTGAAGGTGAAAGCTTTGTTTGATAAGAAGGCTAGGCCCAAGAGATTTTCAAGTGGGAGACATTGTTCTGTTGTGGGACAAAAGACATGAACCTCAAGGAAGCCATGGTAAGTTTGATTCTCTTTGGCTTGGTCCTTTTAATTTTCAAAATTTTTGAGTTGGTGCCTTTGAGGAGTGTTTAAAATGGAGTAAGAAGTTTGGAGGGATGGAGAAATTCATGTTTTGAAGTGTTGGTATTCGGTTTTTAATCCCACCGGTTCCATTTAAAAATTCCTCAGTCTATGTGTGTTTTGAAACATATTTTCTATTTTCTGTCATGGATGTGTGGAATTCATCTATCTTTTTCTATGGCTATGGACTGGGTCGAGCCTTGTATTCCTTGCATTTATCTTTTTATAGGAAAATCCTTGATTCGGGCATAAACGGTGGAGTTTTTCCCTTCGTTTCATCTTTGATGGGTGTATCTTCCCTGTCAATTTTGTGCCCCAACATCCACGGGCATGTGGGCATCTCTAATTGGATGCGAAGGATGGGTTATTTTTGCGAACTTGTCATTTTTGGCTCTTTTAGCAAAAGTGTCAAGTTGGCCCCATTTATTTTTGCAAAGAAAGATCCGATTGGCTATTTGGCATAAAAGCGGACCCTTTTTGTGTTTTGAGGCATTTTGGAAAAGGGCGTAAAGTTATAAAGTGACCCACGACCCCACTCATGCCAAGGGAAAAATTCAAATGTTGAGCCCGCATCAAAAGAGTCAAAGCGGGGAGGTGGATCGTCGGATCCTTTTGAGATTTTGAGCCTTGTTTCCAAGAGGGAAAAAGTCAAATGTTGAGCCTAAATCAAAAGTCAAAGTGGGGAGGTAGATCATTGGAGCCTTTTGAGATTTTGAACCTTAGTTTCAAGAGGGAAAAGTCAAATGTTGAGCCTGAATCAAAAGTCAAAGTGGAGAGGCGGGTTGGCGGAGAACTTTGAGGTTTTGAGCCTCGTTTCTAAAAGAAGTAAAATTATAAAGTGAGCCATGACTCCATTACCACTCGGGTAATGCCACATGTCAAACCAAAATGAAAAATGTGAAGTTTGCAGGCTTGCAGGGCTATGGGGAAATTTTGCACTTTTGCATCTTTTGCGCTAAAGGCGCAATTTCAATTTTGGGCCCGTGGATCCATTTTTGCATTTTTGCCATTTTTGTACGGGTTCGATTCAAATATTCAAATGAGCATAACTTTCGCTCCAGTGCTCGAAATTTGAAAAATTTTATACTGTTGGAAAGATCTTGGTCTCCTCTACTCCATGGAAGCATAAAATATTGTTTTCATAGGGTTTGGTGGTTGGAAATCTAGAAAACGTCTTTCAAGCCATTAATATAGGATCGATTGCTTCAACTACCCAGATCTGATCCGATCTTCCATACTTCCTTCTCCAACACGCCAAACAAACATGGAGAACCGACTAGATATCTTGATTCAGGTGAAAACCTAGAAAACATCTTTCGTGCCATTAATATGTGATCGGATTGCTTCAACTAGATCAAATTTGGTCTGATCTCTCATCCTTCCTTCTTCAACATGCCAAAGACATGCAGAACCAGATTTGACAGATTGTAGGTGGATTTACTGAGGGCATTAATAGTTGGTGGTTGGGCACCAAATCAAATTTTCTTCTTTCTCTTCTTCTCCTCTCTTGGCTTCATCTATAAATGTAAGAGCTTGGCTCATTGCAAAGGGTTGGACTCTGATACTTTTGAAGTGTAATTATAGTTGAAAGTAAATCAATACAAAAGGATTTTCCCCTTTTCTCTATCTTCCTCCATTGTCCCTTCTTGCTCATCTGAAATTTGTGGATCATTTACTTTCTGTGATAAGAAACTTTGTGTTCTTATTGATATGATTTCTAGAACTTTGTGTCTGTGGAATGATATCTTATGTTGTGAATGTGAATGATTTTGTTTTGTATCACTCTTGCTCAGCACGTATAGGGTTATACTCACGTTATCTATATTTCCTGAAAGTGTTGTTATATTCTGCTCTTTCCTTTCTTCAGTTCTTCCATTCGTTTGTATTGATAATATTTTGGTATAAAAGCATTTCAAGATGTCAGAGGTCCAACCTTAAGATGAAAACTATACATTTGTATATAAGCTTTGCTGCTTGTTTTCAATAAGGGAACCTCTCCCATAAAGAGGAGGGACTTGTTGTCCCCGACTATGGTTTTGATCAAAGTGCCATTTTAAAAATCCAACACTATTCCCCTTATTTCCACACTAATGTGGGACTCTTCTATATTCCACAACTATATGGATTACTCCGATCCTCTTTTCCTACAATGTTTTTATGCACTCTTCAAATGCTCGATTATTATTACAATCACACAATTTCTATAACTTTAAGCCCTATTCATTATGTTGATCACTATTTTCTAAAAATTCAATACTAATTTGTCTTATTGTTCAAGCACAATCTACATCCACAATCTCTACAAAATTGATACTCTTATCTAACTACCGCTTATATTAACGATAGTTGTAAAAATACTAGTACTATAACTTATCTGCACATTATCACATTCCATTCTTGTAACTTGTGACAACCTACTTGGATCTACTACAACATTCCAATATCTCTCATCATTTAGTTTCACATCAATAGAATCTATGTCACTTCATCCCTTCCACCAAAAGGGGGAAAATACATGGGTTGGCTACACAAGGTCATCCTCTCTTGTATAAATTAATACACAAATATAGTGACCTAATGGTCAATTCTGAAAATGAAGATGCATTGACCACTAAAATACTACACTATGAATGAAAATTCCACTACATGTTAGGAAATAAGAGATAAAATATGTGGAATAATCCCTCATAGAATCGCAACAATAGAAACTAATATGCAGAAATTATTACAGATCTGAAATAAAATTGTAGAATAAAATAACACAACACAAGGAGACAATATTTAACGTGGTTCACCCAATTTGGGCTACGTCCACCAAGAATCACTTGCTCAGATTTTATTACAAGCCACCGCTCTCTCAATACAATACCTAGATCCGTTTGGAGCTATGCTCAAAAAAACTCTCTGAAATTCACACCCGAATTCAAAACACATTTGCAATACATTTGCTTATACATCTATCATATGCATAAGACCATATAAATAGACAATGCTTAATCATTTTTAAAAACCGTGGGTATCAAAACCATGGGAAAACCCGATCACATAAACCTATGGGTCAAAAACTTTCCCATATGAGAAGAGCATGTTTCTGATATGTCGGGTGCATTTTGAGGCCAAAAAAATGTACGCCTAAAAAAAAATTCGGGGGTTGCCCGAACCCCAAATGAGGATACATGAAAAGTGTATAGTACTCTTAGTGTATAATCTTTAACACTTTCACACATGAAAATAGGCTCCACAACCTAACACTACATTTATTACAAACAAAGCAGGGAAAAAAATGTCAAATTCATAAATCATTAATACTATAGTTATTATAGTACACCTATATAATGCATAGTGGGGCGTGAGACATAAGTCCCTTTTGACTTTACAAGGTTTTCAAAAAGGAGGACTTAGATCCATCTATAGAGGTGTGGTCCTATAAATTAGGAAGTGTTATTTTAGGGGAAACCATAAATCTTTATGACACTCTTTTGTTGGTGTCGTGACATCCAATTCCCAACAAGCTATCAAATACATCACCCCAAACACTCTCGGATGTCAAGTGTAATATCAATATCTCGAGTATGTATCTTATGCCTATTACACCCTTTTATGCTAACAATATGATCCTCCCTATCTCTGTGTGGGTCATCTCACATTGTTATCCATGGTATGGTTACTCTCTCGATGAACACTTAAGGGCTTCCTTTTCTTTAGCACTATCAAGTATGATCTTCTTCTCCTTTCAAGTAGTGAATTCCATTCATTAGCATAAGGGGGTGAATGTAGTACACAAATTGGCACAAAGTCATTTTATACAATATGATTTTGGAAAAAAATGTATTTGGATCCTAAATGATAAAATGAAGTCTTAGTAGTGCAAGTCCTTATTGTTTTTATTTTAAATTGCTTGATTTGTCTTATGGTTTGTAATTCATTTGAATATTCCTTATGTTTTTATAATGTTTTATATAGATCTATGGCCTTTGAAATTTATTATTTTTCTTTATGTTGACTTTGGTCTAAGATGTATAGTTTGGTCGGATTCACTGCGTTGTTGCCATGAGTCATACAATCTTAGACCTTTAATCTGTTAAGTCTCTTCTACCCATTATGTCTCTTCATTTCTATTTTCTCTTTTTGTATCTTATATTTTGGGTCGGCCTTCCACTCCATTGAGATTCAAATTTCAAAGTAAAGAAATTCTATATATAAATTTTTTTGTAAGAATTTATTATTTAACAAACACTTATACATCTAACACCTATTGAGTTAAATAAGAAAAATATTACTACTACATACTACACAAGACAACACATGATGGAATAATTGTGATTTTCACATCTACATATAAGGGTTCTAATTTTGATGGATTAGTAAATATCGCATTTATCGATGTGGAAACATGAGGGAAAATCTAGGTCAAGGGTTTTAAATGTATGCACACTTGCAAGATGTTGGGAACTAAAGTAGAAATTCCCAAAAGTTACAAAGCAATGGAAGAATATACTAGAAAATCTAAATCAAAACAAATTACACACACATAACACAACATGTATCGTGGTTCACCCAATGTGGGCTACATCCACCAAAGATAAATATCTCAATATATATAATGAACAAGAGTACAAACCAAATCTTCTATACAAGATTACAATGCATCTCTCCAAGAGTATCTCCTCCTCCATATCTCTAAATGGATCTACATGAGTGCACTAAAATCGTGCCTCTAAACCACCACCAGATCTCACATAACCAGGAACTATTGCATCTCCAAACTGTGCAACCAAGATCTCATGTGAATATGTAAACAAGACCTCTCAAATGGGTCTACCAATGTGTAACCATAACTATGCACCAAGAAGTAAGTATCTCCTCCATCACTACATCAACTTGTGCAAACAAGAAGATAACCTCCTCTATAGTATCTGGATACTATCACGTACCCACAATCTATCTAATGAGCTACAATACTAGATCTTTATGGACCAACAATACAACATGATCTCATGGATCTACAATACAAGATCTCACAACAATATGTGGATCTATAAGAAGAAACCCTATGTTCTTTGCATACTATGCAAGCCATTACATTGAGACATAACAATATAAAGGAAATATAGTAGAAGACATTACCCTCTTCTCACCATTCATATGTACCTATCATTTCCTTATGTCCATCTTCTCTCCATGGAAGCTTTGTCATCATGCAACCCTTTGTTTTTCTTTTTATTATTCTTCATCATCTCAACCAAGGAGAATAAATATTCTTACTCAATTATTCTTCTAACCCTAGTTTTCTAGCTTATATAAGCATATACAAACTTAGTGCATCTTAGATATGCATTTACAACCTTTAGATCACCTTTAAAGCAAAGGTTTAGATTTAATCTGCAACCAAAATAAAACATTGAATCACACAAGTCAACTAATGTCAAGCTTACTCCGAGCGATGCTGGTTCCTCCCGTGAGATCGATGTCGGTCTCTGTGTAAACCAACAACCTGTAAAGCATGTTATTTTTGAATCAATTTAGCTCCACAACTCAACAATCTCCCACTTGGAGATAAATTGTTGAACATGTACTTGTACATTACATCGTCCTCTACATACCGTGAAGACCAACTATTCTTTACTTCAACAATTCTCTCAAAAATAAGAAGATTAAACCATCTTCTAAAACCAAGAAGATAACAAAATGTGACTTACCATATACCTGCACAAAGCTACTATTGATCTGTGATACATGAGCTATCCATACATCAAGCTCCCACTGAATCGTAACACCAAGCCTCTCATGCAACCAAGCCACCATGACTAACACACCTGCAAGAGCTCCCACTCAAATTGAAATATTGAGCTTCAATCGTAACCATAACCATACCTATAAAACCAACCATGTTCTCCAACCATCTATCCATGTCTCCATGCAACCACCAATGCAATTGACAAAGACAAGTCAAATTGGAATATGCATAAGAAAAAAACAAGATCCTAGGTAAAGACAACCCAAATGAGTTCTACATGCAACTAGTGGGTGATCAATCCACAACACCTACATAACTCAAAGAATCCAAACACTGCATTCTGCAAATCCAACCCTACATAAACAACTTACATGTCCAAGAAAACCATCTATAGAAAACATATCTATCATGGAGTAACATAGTAATAAGAGGAAATACAAACATCCCCTACTCATGCTCAAGGGCATCTAAACCATGCTCATAGGCATCCATGTACTGAAAAAAATATCTACATCATCATAGAATCACAAAAAAAATCTATCCACATGTATAAACTCACCATATACATCCATCCATATCACCAGGCTCTCCAGAAGCTCCAAGTCTTTCACCGACTAACTCCAAGGCCACACATGAATCCTATGTTAATCAATGTCAACAACAACAACCATGCTAACCATGCTACTAATAAATAGTGCAAATACCAAAAAAAATGTCATCAACATACTGCATAACCATCCAAGATGAAAGAAAACAAGGGAAACATAAATAAATTGTAAATACACATTGTTGTCACACTTGTAACCTGACTAAACATGGAAGATCCGCCGACACGGTTAACTACCTTAACTACCTACCGACGTCGGTCAGCCAAAGCAACTTGGTGACTATAAAAACATATTTTCCTTCTTTCACCCTTCAAACTCTAAAACATTTCTCTCTTCTTAACCCAACTGAACAACCATCAACTGCCATCCCATAAGGATATCCAGGCACTACAAAATAAAACTAGAAGTGACATCACCATGCACTAAACAAAAAATACCCGAAAACTATGACTTTCCTCTAAAACAACTTGTGCCTCATGCCACTCCTCGAATAGTAGTATTCTCCTCTCATTTCACATGTGCATATGTTTCCAACCTACAATGCCAACAACAGGGGATAATTTTAGTGGCAAATATTTGTAATATGGTGAAAATTTCATTTTAGGAAAATTTAAAAGGTGATTTTTTTCAAAGCGAGTCGAGTGTCTGTTCACCTAAAATTTACAAAAAAATTGGGGTTTTCCTTCATTTGAAAACATCTCCTATAAAAACCTAGTTGATTTTCCAGAAGTATATTACGGTACTACCACAAGTATCTTACCAAATTACCAAAATCGTGAAGTTTGAACTCACATACTCTTAAGCACCAAAGATTGTTGTTAGCTTGTTAGGGTTAGTTGTTGATGTGCGACAAAGAGCTATTATAGATGCATGACAAGGAGATATTACAAATGCATGATAAGGGGGTAAGTAGTTGACGCGTGAGAGGAATAGAGTTGATGCGCGACAGAGATAGTGACGCCTTGTTGACGCGACAGAGAGAGTTGGCACGCGACAAGGGCATAAGTAGTTGACACATGATATGGACGAGTTGACGTCGGCCGACAAAGCTAGTTGCGCGCGACAAAGCTAGTTGATGCATAACAAATCTATTTGACTCGATGATAGAGATAGTTGACGCCTTGTTGACGTGTGATAGGGATTACCATGGTTGACGCGTGATAGTAATTTTGACTCTGACTCATTGAGTCACTACTTGGTTCTTTTGCTGACGTAGGACTCTATTCAGAATAATGGAAGGTGCTAGTCCTAAGAATGCGAAGACCCTAAAAGTAACTAAGAAATCTTAGAAGTCATTGTTTAAGTATTTTGGAAACTCTGCTGATATAGATATTGAAACTACCAACAACCATATAGCTGCCACCAAAAAGAATCAGAATATTGATTATGTGGAAGGTATTATTGAGGTAGACATGCATTCTGCACAGTATCAAACAAATGACACGTACGATAATATGCTAGATCTTGAAGATATTCTTCCTGTTGAGGTGTAACCAGAAGTGCATCAAGATATCACACATACAAATACTCAGCAAAATGGGACACATAAATCAAATTCAAATTCCGGTTCACAAAAGAGGAAACCAGGTGATTGTGATATTTCTCAAAATTCTACTCAAAAAATTAAAACATTAAAAATGAACAAAAATATGTGGACCATTAGCAAGTCATACAAGTTTGATTGGGTAGCTAAATTTCTATTTATCGAACTCCGTACAATCATCTAATTCTAAAGAGATCCCATCTCGAATGTACATGTACAATATGTATGCGTGGAAATTGGGAAAGCAACAAAAAAAATACAAATAAAGCCTTGTTGGCGTGCGTCAATAGCCCTTGTCGATTTACATAAATGGCCCTTGTTGACGTGTGTCAATGGCCCTTGTTGACACGCGTCAATGGCCCTTATTGACGCGCGTTAACACGAAATTAGTGATCTCTTGTTGACGTGCCTCAAAGATGCGTTAGTGTTTGAAAATATGTAGTCTCTCTGGCTCGAAAAAATTGGTGAAAATTCGGTTATGGAAAACTGTCAAATTCACCTTTCGCTGAAACTGGTTCTAGGGATATTCATTAGGTATTTTCCACCTCCAATTTTCTATAGGTGTCTTAAAATGAACCCTGCCAACAACCATGGCTTAGTCCCACTCAACGTGAACTCCCCTACACTGCCTTTAATCACCAAGCTCAAAAGCTCCAATATATATCAATGAGAAATAAAACAGATGAAAGAAAATATAAAATTGATTCCCTTCTTATTAAAGAATAATTCTACATCACGAAGTTTGGGCTTCTTGTGAAGTAGGCTAAACCACCTTCTTTTCATCCATGTGTACTCAACATCTCTCGTTACCTACAACTATGTCTAAACATGACTTTTCATTGAGGATCTCATCCTTAGACTAGATACCCTTGTCCTTAAGATTCCAACACATCCTGAAATAAAATTCAAACTCACCAAATATCCATGGTGCATATTTTACTCATGCACACAATCCAAACATAATACCAGTTGCTTCAAATGAAATAAATAAAACATGAACCATATAGAGATACCTGAATTTGACCCAAGTCTCACTGGACTCACCGATCCAACTCCATCTCTTTCTGATTTAAACATTGAAGTGATCTACTCTATTTCTTCTTGTACACTCTGTGCAAGAAACTTTATCCTCTAAACTAGACACTAAACCTTTCATGCCCTCTTCTACTACAAAAACCACAAGACAAACTTGTTATCACAAAGACCAACCTCGGTCCTTCTAATTAGTGCACTTGGTTCCCTCTCATGACCGATGTCGGTTCATTCGACTAACATCATTGTTTCTGGAAGGAATACAACGCCAAAAATTGGCATAATACACAAAACTAGGTGCCTACTCTGACCAAATCCGATAGTTGTGCTAAGCCAATCATTTCAAGAAGCACCCAAATCTTGCACAAAATTTTTACAGTAATAATGCATGTAATAAAATTGCACCAAGATGAAATACATCACCTTACTAGCACCAAGACACTCACCCACATCTTCAACTGAAGTACTTTCCTCTCTGATGGAAGCCTCGTCTTCATTCTGTGCTATTATATTCTTCCTCTCTAACGAATCCCGTGCATCTAACTGCACCAAGGATGCATAACTACTCCTCTATCTCTTACTTAGATCTGCAATCCCAAACATGCATGTGCAACCAAAACATACAAGCACTGCAATACCAAGATAACAAAACCATACCTCTATAATCCAGATTTGCAATTTGACCAACATGTTTGTGCCTCCAAGAACCAAGGACACCTCAACAATCAAGACACATTCACTGCATCTTCTCAAATTACTTCAGATATGTGATTTTATATTTAATAGGTCATCGACACGATGTCTAACTAACTAATGCACCGTGGTCACCGTGTCGACGACATCGGCTAAGGAATAGTGCCGACATTAGTATAGCATGCCAATGTCAGTCATTTTCATTTTCCGAAACCTTACATTTCCATCTCCCACTTGATATTAAATATCTCCCTGCGATTTACACATTAGGAAAACAAAACCCTACTCTCTCATACAGCTGTCAATAATACCACTAACAAAACTTTGAAGTAAACCCTTGCTCTAAAAACTAAAACCATCTCTCTGATACCATTTGTTGGGAACTAAACTATGAAATAATGTTATGATTAAATAACAAACCAAATCATGCAAATGTGGAAGTAGACAATTTCCCAAAATCTACAGCAGTGGAAGCATATACTAAAAAATCTAAATCAAAACAAAGTACACACACATAACACAACATGTATCGTGGTTCACCCAATGTGGGCTACTTCATCAAATATGGAGATCTCAATATATTATAATAAACAAGAGTACAAACCAACTCTTCCATACAAGAGTGTAATACATCTCTCCAAGAGTATCTCCTCCTCCAAATCTGTAAACGGATCTACATGAGTGCACTACAACCGTGCCTATAAACCACCACCATATCTCACATAACCAGGAACTACTACATCTCTAAACTATGCAACCAAGCTCTCCTATGAATCATGCAAACAAGACCTCTCAAATGGGTCTACCAATGTGCAACCATAATCTATGCACCAAGAAGTAAGTCTCTCCTCCATCACTACATCAACCTATGTAAACAAGAAGACAACCTCCTCTACAATATCTGGATACTATCACGTACCCACAAGCTATCCAATGAGCTACAATACTAGATCTCTATGGACCAACAATACAACATGATCTCATGGATCTATAATACAAGATCTCACAACAACATGTGGATCTACAAGAAGAAACCCTATGTGCTTTGCATACTATGCAAGCCATTACATTGAGACAAAATAATACAAAGGAAATACAATAGAAGACATTACCCTCTTCTCACCATTCAAATGTACCTGATTTCCTTTTATCCAACTTCTCTCCATGGAAGCTTTGTCTTCATGTAACCCTTCTTTCTGTTTCTTCTTCTTCATCATCTCAACCAAGGAGAATCAATATTCTTACTCAATTATTCTTCTAACCCTATTTTTCTAGCTTATATAAGCATATACAAACTTAGGGAATCTTATCTATGCATTTACAACCTTTAGATCACCTTTAAAAAAGGTTTAGATTTAATCCGCGGCCAAAATAAAACATTGAATCGCACATGGTTGATCGATACCAATTACACAATTGATGTCGGTTCCTCCCAGTGTGACCGACGTCGGTCTGTGTAAACCAACAACCTATAAAGCATGTTATTTTTGAAGCAATTTAGCTCCACAACTCAACACAAGAAGCATTAAGAGAACTACATTGAGCACTGAAATATAGTGCAAAGTGCTTGGTGAATAAAAAATGGGGTGACTAATGAGGTCGATCTTACTTAAGAACTTCATGTTTAATTTTGACCTAATGTGTGCTTGAGGTTATTACATGAAGATGTGGTTATTTACATGTATATGTGCAAAATATAGGATTATAGGTGAAGTAAAATATATCAAAGTGCAACATACGTGACACTCAAGTGATGTAAGAAAAACCAAAATTCCACCATCTATAGGTTTAAAATCATACAAATCAAGTATGTAGTAGAGCACGGTCTACCTACCCTAATTTGTACGGTCTTGCCTCCTTCATATTTAGATGGACATCAGATGATCTAGGAAAATTCTAAGTTCAACATAAATTATAGATTTATTGAAAACACTTTTAGAGGTCAACATGAATTGGATAATTCATCTTTCAATCCCTAATTACTTTATTAGTTTAGCGTACTTATAATACTCTAGTTTCTATTGTGTGATTATAAGCTGTATGTAATGTGAATTAATTCATTTCTTGTAACATTCATTTAGATCTCTATATAAATTAATTATATAACACCATTTTATTAATTCAGGGGTTGATACAAGTGGATATTATTTTGTGATGATGTGCATTTTATTATTGAGCAAGCAAAGTGTAGTAATCTATTAGTAGAAAAAAACCAATCCTAAGCATAGTTTCTCCATTGTGTCTTGATTACATTCATAGTCAAGTAAGGTTCATTTGATCTAATATACAACCTACTCTTTGTTGTCATCTTCATATTGAGATAATAAGGCTCTAAAGGCTTTATTGGCAATCGGTTGTGTGTGTGTGTGTGTGTGTGTGTGTGTGTGTGTGTGTGTGTGTGTGTGTGTGTGTGTGTGTGTGTGTGTGTGTGTGTGTGTGTGTGTGTGTGTGTGTGTGTGTGTGTGTGTGTGTGTGCACGTGTGTGCGTACATGTGTGCATACATATATATACATATACATACACACACATATAGTATATGTATATATACATATACATAAACACACATACATATAAATATGTATTTTTGTATATGTATGTATGTATATGTATATACATATACATACATATATGCATATACATGTCTATGTGTATGTGTATATATATGTATACACACATATGTATGTGTGTATGTATATGCATATATGTATTTGTGTGTTTGTGTTTGTGTGATAATAGTAGTCGATCATGGACAAGAGCGATCTGGGGCTAGTGGATTAAGTAAGTACCTCTTAATTATTTCAAAACTTTTCTAGAAATATTTGTCCCATTCGAATGTCATATATTTTTAGAATTCAAGTGAATGATTTCATTTTATTGGTCAATTGTGACATGAAACATTTGATTTCTTGAATTTTTCCTTAAAGAGATAGTAATTGTGTAAGATTTTAGGTGGAGGTATATCAAAAATAGATTTTATCTTCTTAAGTTCATCTTATGCCTCATTGGGAGATGATGAATACTAGTAGTTTTCCATGAATAACTCTAAAAATGAATTTTTGGGAAATAAACACAAACTGATTTGTCACAAATGTTAAATATTTGTCTTAATGTGATGCATGATCCTATCGGTGATTTGATTTAGCTCGTTTATCATCAACATAGTCTTTGATGTTCTTGTGAAAATATGCATCATTTCTCATTGATAAGTAGTACCCACATTTTTTATTTGAAAGGCATGAATTTATAGCAAAAGGATCCTTGTGGAGTAGTAAATTATGCAACTTTCTTGATTTGGTTATACATTATAAAACCATCTAAAAAGGAAAGCTTGTCATATTTGGTTGTGGAGTCCAATGTTATGTCGATTTTTGGTAATGGAAAATTACATTTAGGACATGTTGCTTTGTTTAACTCTCTAAAATATATGCAACATCAAATATTTCCATTAGGTTTTTCCACAGATCAATCTTTGAAACCCACCGAGGGTAGTTTATGATGCGAGATAAAACCAACATCTATTTTTTAATTTCCTTTTTAACTAGAAGTGCAATATTGGGATGCATATTTTGAATATTGTTTTTGTGTTGGATTATCTTCTAGGTGAATTTGTGCATCAAAATAGATGTATAAATCCCAAGAATATAATCATGAACCCATGTAAATAATTTTGGAAAATCACATAGTACTTAAAAAGGGTTTACCCTTTATCCTCTTTTAATGATGAAACTACAAGTATAGGTACCAAGGCTTTGTTTCAATACCATAGTTATAAGTGGTATTATCCTCATTTAATAGCGTTGATCTATCTTTAATATATGGTGTTGTAGTGATTGTATTAGGATCATCAACTAAAATTTTGAGATAAAGAGAATCATGTTCTCCGAATACATGTGGTAAATCATTGTATGAGTAAACCTATTCTTGTAATAGAAGGGATGGAGATCCTCTTATGCCACCAAGTATTCTAAGAGGGATTCGCCATTAGAAATCTCATCCAACATCTAGGGCTTGGGAGAAATTGTGTTGTCAATGAGGTTAGGATATACAAGATCCAATGTATAAGGAGAAGAGTGATGTACCTCACTAGTATGTGTTCCATGTGTACATAAAGTATGGAAAAACACATGGGAAGGCATAATATTATGCATTTGTAGTGAGATGGTGTTTTTGTAACCAACTCCTTATCAAACAATAATAATAGAAAATATAATAGCTTCACCGATACCTTACTTTTCCAAGGCCATGACTAGTATACCCCAATTTCATAAGTGATGGTGGCCAAACCCATATATGGTATAAAGGAATGTATCCTCGGTGGTATATTTTCATCATGTAGCACTTTTTTGTCATCCTCTAATGGTATAGATTACATATATGGGATATCACTTTCCTCAATTTTCACCATGTCACAATATTTGAACGGTTCTGATTCGTGAAAAAAGTAGAGACGAAAAATGTAGATGTGGATGGTGAAAGGTACAACATGCATTATGTGTGTCCATGGCCAAAAAAATTAATATGTTATAATTAGGCATTATATGGCATATTATGGCTTGTGTTCGTACCCACTATTATGTGTAGTGTGATTTGTCCTAACACTTTGAAGGGAGTATTATCAAATTTGATTGAGTGAGATCATCGGGTGAAATGTGTAGGATGTTTAAGAAATATATATTACAAATATTAAGGCTTGACCCATTTTCAAAAAGCACTCTCTTAACTATTTTTTTATATATATTAACATGTATATATAATGGGAGGTATTGATCGGTTGATATGTCTAGGAGGAAGATCATATGTATCAAAAGAGATGTTCGTATTAGTTCCTCATAATATGTTTGGAATCGATGCCACATAGGGTGGCGTGAGGGTGGCTTTGCATCATTAGGTACCATGGTTATTTATAATGCCTCATAAATAATTTTTGTATACATAGGATTATTGTGTAATAACTTTAATAAGGTGATTTTAATGTGTTTTGCATAGTTGATCCAATATCTCATATCTTCTAGATGGATTGAGAGGTCATATGGGAATAGAAGGAGGTAGATGAGTAGTTTGATTTCCCTTGTTTTGTGGCCTTCCTTGCCTTATGTTGACAACATGGATTTCTAATCCCCAGATAAACTAATCCCTCATCATGGGGATGGGATGGTAGCTATTGTAATATGAAGAGCTAAGGGAGACAGAACAAAGGTTGCATACAATCCTACGGTATTCAATAGTTATTATAATACTTAAAATTAAATATTGTTACAATAGGAAATTAGGAGAAGAGGAACTTGGGATGGTTTAAACATTTTTAGACTAATTAGGTTTGTTATGCAATACACAACAATATAAAGAAATATAAGGTCTGGAGACTAGGATTTATTCTAATAAATTAACTTCCAACATTAATTGTATAAAATCATAATAACATATTATTTTTCAATAAATGAATACAAGCTTAAAATACATAAGAGAGATACATAGTTATACATAACATTACAATAAGAATCTAGGAAGACATGTTGGAGAAATGTGTAGAGCCTAGAAAATCTTCATTGTTGGGAATCTGTGATATGGAAATCTCCCGATACATGATCATTCGGTCCGGTTGGGATGTATAACCCATTATTGTACCTTTTGTAGGATCTTATACGTCCTTAGAATGGTGGTCATGACATTTTGGGTCCTTTAGTGGCATGTAATTGTACTTTACTCTCAAACCCTAGTTGTCGCATAGTCTTGATATTGTTTGTAGTCTCACCGAATCACTCTAAAAACCCAACCATGGGTAGAAGAACCCGTAAGAAGGTTAGTATTTAGGTTGTGGTGCACCTTGTACACTACCTACATGCACACTACTTTGAATAGGAATCAAACAACACATAATTCTTCACCTAACATGTGATATCTATATGGATGCAACTAGTTGGCAACTTGAACCCCTTTGATCAAGCTTAATTGTATTATGCTCTTGCTAAGACTTGGAAATATCAATTCATTGTACTTAGATGTGAGGGAAGCTAGACTCCTTGACCTGGTTGAGTTCTTCATAATTGTATTAGTGGCTACCCTAATGGGAGTGCATCAACTTTAGGAAGATCTAGAGAGCCTTGTGTGTCTTTTATGAGTGTTGTAAGAAAGTATGTCAGTAGAATGTCATATGATTGTCAAGTGAGTAAATGAGGTAGTGTTAACTTTCTTATATAGGGTTCCAAAGGTAAAATATTATGATAAGGATGACCTGGGGGATAAAAATACCCAACAAATGATATTGCATTGAAAATAGAGTTGGAGAATGTGTTGGCGCATGATCATCATATAGGTCGGTCAGAATTTGGATTATATAACCTGATTGAATCTGTATGGTTTTAGACAGGGAGAAGATGAATTAAATATAAAATTTACACAATGATGTTAAAATATGAAGCATTGATTTCATAGACTTGTATTCAAAATTTGTCGACACATTAGTGTGTAGGAATAAGCAAGTTAGGAAAAAGATGGCAAGATAGATTAAGTGGGAATAAGATGTGGGTGTTTTCCTTAGCCAAGAAGAACAATTGCAATAAACATTGTCAAAAAGGGTGTATTTCCAAATTTGAGTTTCTATAGGGATATGTGCAGGTCATGTTATTCTATGGTGTATGTGTTGGAGGAAATATTGGTCCAAGTCTAATAGTAAGCAAGGATAGGGTATAATGAACAATATATGCAAAAAAATAAATCTTGAATGACATTTTGGGCTTTGGGTAGAAAGTGCATTACAACCCTAGAAAACATGAAGAGTATGTATACCATAGAAGAGGTATAAAAATGATGAAACATTAAAGAAATTTGGAAGATCAGATTTAAGATATAGAAATCAGAATTCAAATCTAAACACTAAACCCTAGAAGAAATAAATTTGAAACCTTAGACGTTAGGGAAGATTGCATAGGATTGATAAGTGGGTTCACCAAATTATTACACCCAAATTAAAATAGTGTTTTTACTTTATTTAGGATTGAAATCTTAGAAAATAATATGCAATCAAACTAATAGGTAAATACCCCAACATTCAAATCGATAATGCATGTAATATATTATTTATAATTTGCATTTGAACAATTAATGTAAATTCTAAATATAATAACACATAAGAAGATGAGTGCACTTAGATTTTTTATGTTTCATGCAGTGATATAGATCTATGATTAGGTCAAATAGGTTATGACATGGTTGAATATGCTTCATATTTGAAACATATATCTAAAACTCTATTCGACACTAACGTATAATGGCTATGTCCAATTTCATGCTAGTGTATGGCACTATTTTGTAATCTTTTTTGATATGGGTCATTTTTTCTTCACCTTGATTGCCTCTTGTACTTTCACTTACTATAGAATGTTTGTGCATGCTCATGTAGAGATTAAAACCCTAATTTCTTGTGCTAACACTCAAATAGCCATTAGATAACAAAAGGCAAGGTGTGGATGTGTTTGAGTGCACTTGGTGGATAACTCCCTTGTTGATTCTAACCAAGTTGTTAGTTGCACTACATTTCCCAAATGAGGGGCTCAAACTCCATGTAGTTCTCCTAGTGCTTGTACAATTATGAATGTGATTCTAGAGTTTTCTTCCCCTATGATTCCCCTTGTGACTCAACACTAATAATGAAATAACTTGGTGTACTTAAAAGTACCCTTCATGAGTGCTAAATAAATTTCTATAATAGAGTACTTATATATTGATAATTGTTAGGTAAAACCCCTGACATTCCTTTTAGAGTGCAGTACTAGATAGTGTTTTATTTGAATTTGAGATGCTTTTGACTTGGCTTGGTCTACTCTTAACCTGGTTTAGAGTATTTGAGAATCATATAGAGGCTTCTCTTGATTTAGGGAAGATTAATGTAGTTTTTCCTAAGACTTGATAAATATTTCCTAGATGAGATCTTGAGAATGTCATGTGGGTAAATGAGCATGTCTAATTTTATTTTATGTCATTCCATAGGATGTGCTTTTGCACTAAGGCCGAATAGGAAGTGGAAATAAGATAAACATAAGAAAGTATGACCATTAGACCACTATGGACGAAATTGTAGAACCATATAATGGTTCTATCTACATTCACACGAGAGTGCCCAAGTGATGTAGAATGTAGTGAGTGGATATATATATATATATATATATATATATATATATATATGTATGTATGTATGTATGTATGTATGTATGTATGTATGTATGTATGTATATACATATTTATGTGTGTGTGTGTATAGACATAAATGTATATATATACATACATACATACATATGTATCTATATATACATATATACATATACATATATATGTGTGTGTGTGTGTGTATGTATATATGTATGTATGTATATACATATATATACATACATACATACATACATACATATATATAAATATATATATATACACACACACACACACACACACACACACACACACACACACACACACAAGTATGACATGAGATGTATGGTTGTTACGTATTATGAGATCAACCATGTAGGTGTTTGAGAAGTAGAATATGAGAATAGGAATTATAAGTAGGCCTCGGGAGAGAGTGTAACAATGTGTTTAAACTATGTTTATCCATGTAAGTCATTATTATAGATTATAAGCCAAATCAATATTGTCAAGTACCTAATTACCAAATTTAGGCATCTACATCTATATGTTGTCTTGATATCATGTTATTCATTACACTTGATTTATTGTATTTAAGATAGACTCACTTATATTGGACATATAATACATCAACATTTGAGATTCATAGTTCACACACACACACACACACACACACACACACACACACACACACACACACACACACACACACACACACACACACACACACACACGATGATGTGGTTTACCGGCTCAAATATTTCTTGTTTTACATGTTCATTTCTTATTACGTATGTATGTCATGTTCTTAATATTTTTCTCGCATGTATGTTTAGATATTTGTTATGAATTTATTGAGTAACGTATACAACTAGGAGATAACATAAAATTTGTCATTAAGACACATGGGGTTATGGATAGATGTATTATCAAGTGATTACATGTATTTAGGGTCTCGTATTTTTTTATATGGGTGAAGTAATAATCCAATAATTTCTTGTTAACTTCACTTAGTTCATTATCATTAGGAACATTTGTGATTCCTTTAATTTGATTTACACCACAACATTATCACACCAATGAGGGTTTGTCCCCATATAACTGAATTGGCCTTATGTTTGTAGCAATTAATATAGCTTGATGTTTTTGATCCACTCTTGGTTTTGGAAATAAATTTCTTGCTATGTTATCATTTTTAGTGATTCTTGACCTCTTATTGATGTTGGTAGTGCTTATTTCAAACACTAAAATTTGGCATGTTTACTATTTGATATTGCTCACATTAGCCTAATTGAGTCTTTTTACATTGTTGTTTTTACGTCTATACACATGTAATATTACTACTCTTGCTTATTGCCTATTTCTTTTGTTTGCCATGGCCTTCACCATGCATAAACCCTTTTGTGGGTACAGGTTCCCAATGATAGCCACCATTCTAGCCTACTATGTGATCCTACATAGATTATCAAATTTATCTAACAAGGGTACCCATATATTCTTTTGAACTACACACTCAAATGTTTTATCACACGTGCCTCTAAAGAAGGGGCATTCATTAGGATATATTTTACATCTACAACATATTATAGAACACATGAACAAGTTTTTATAAGGTCCATATCCTCAGAACCATGTACAAATACTAAAAATTGGTTGAATTAGGTATATGTAAAGATCATACAGTTACCAATCAATATTGTGGTATGGTATTAACTATAATTGATGTTCTTGGAAATGGGGCATACTCTCATAATTTTCTAATGATCTCAAATTATATTATTTATTCATAGGTTTCTTATATAGGTTCATACACAAATAACTTAATTTAGAACATGATATAAGGGGCATGAGTACTTCATTCCTTCTCTTCTATACTACTTAGCCATATTTACAAGAACATGTTGTGGGAGCATGGGCCTTCATCTCGTACGCTATTCCAAAATCTATAAACTCAATATCAATAGTACAAAACATGATAGGGAAAGGTATATCCATTCCTTTTGACTATGTGATTTTATCTTACTAAGTAGTAACATCAATCACACAATTAATCCTAGATTTTTCTGCAATGGTGTGGTCCATGGGGTTGTGTAAGGTGATAACACCCTAAAATTTTAACACAAATTAACTAGTTTAAAGAAAGATCAACACCATAATGATCTAAAGTTAAATGCAAAGCTAAGGAATGAAACATCAATGATAAAATCTTAATAGCATAACAATGGAGATTAAATGAAACTAACATCTAACATCTAAGCATGCCTACTAGTATGTTTGATTAACTAACATAGACCTAAATAGATCTAGGAGCAATCAAATTGGGAATGGTTGCTACTCCACAAATGGTGAGGAGATCTCTCTAACACAAGACTACAATGTCATGTTAGATACCCTCCTACTAACCATAATGAAGGCTTTAGGAAAAGATGAGCATGTGAATCCTTAGAGGCGTTAGGCTCTTTAACATATATCTTATATGAGGCTACTAATAAAAGCATGGTGTAAAGTATTAAGGTTATAGGTGAACTCTTTTTATAGTTTTCCTTTGGGAGAAACTTGTATTTTGGTGCATGTGGGACTAAAATCCCCAAATTAGATTAGAATTGCTAATCATGATTAGGCCTTGCTAATCACAATTAGTGAATTACCAAGTGATTAAGATGTGGGAGCCTTAATCAACCGCTTAGGGTTAACTAGGAGGCTAGGATAAGATTTTGAAGCTTGCTGAGACGTTGTGGAGGAAAGTGGGGTGATTTTGAGTGGTTTGGAAGAGGTGTTTAAGCCAATATTAGGTATATTGACCAAAATAAGGGAAAAATAGGCTTAATTAGCTAATAAACGCTAATTGTCTCTGCTTTGAAGAGGATTTTGACTTACAATTCATTGTAAAGTGGCATCTGAATGCAAAAGAGGTTTGGTGATCAACGAAGCACTTGTTAATTGAACAAAGTGGTAAGAAACATTAGTTAATTAGTGGAAATCACTAATTATAATGGAATTGGTGAGAATGAGAGTGATTTGTGTGCATTTTGGCAATAAGATTGCAAAAGTGGAATTTAGGTGTCTCTCAGAAGGTATCAAAGAGGTTAAGTTATTTATAGGTTTTCCTTCCTCATCTATCACAAAACTTGAAGGGAAGATATCAAGGTTACTAAACATTATGATACATTAATCTTATCGCTAGGTGGGGTACTTCGGCTCCTCTCTCTCTCCTCTTGTGTTGGGTTGCATACACTCAACACTCCTATTTATCCTTCGACATAATTGGGGATTAATCACCCCCAATCCTTCGACATCTCAACAAAATATCCAAATCTCCAGAGTGTAACAAGAGCAGGAGTTCCTTCCTTGAAAAACAAACAAGTGTATTCCTTCCATACCTTGCATCTTATTTACCTTACTTTATGCATAAGTTCAAAGTTACAAAATTTACAAACATTATTTATACTTTAAGTTCTTGTCTAGTTTCTATCGTAAACATTGACTACACTTTGTGTGCGGAGTTTCATCATAGAGCATGCCAACACCAACACATTAGAGAACCACTATCAAGAGAAGATAAAGTGTGTGTGCACACTCAGGTATGTTTTCCTTTAAGCATGCAATTTTTAATTACACACTTAAAGTGGGGGAAAATACAGATGCAAAATTTGGTAACTTGTCCTTTGGCAATGACAAGTTTGGCTATATTCCCTTACTAAGACAAATGCTCACATTCGAACCCAATTCATATATTTCTCTAGATATTTCAAGATTTGTTAATATTTGTACTCTAATATGTCACAAATTCATGAAAATATTAATTAATAAAAAAATATACCATCTATGTACATCACGTTACAAATTTTTGTTTCACATCACACTTCTCTTGCCACTGGACCGTATATTTTGGTTAGGATGTGTTATACAATCTTGTCGACTTGTATGCGGTTTGCCCTCTTTTATCTTGAGCCTATTTTTAATTTGAATATCTTTATTGTGTCATTTCACCTTCATATGGCTGGTATTATCATAATATTTCACCTATGGAAGGCTATATAATTAAGTTAATATCACTTTATAACTCACATGACACTCTTATAAGATACTATCACAAATATCACTCTAAAAGCACTCAAGGCTTTTCAAAACCTTCCTAAATCGGTGGAACATCAATTAGAACAACCCTTACTATAGGTTTGAAGCACTCAACTAGGTCAAAGAGTCTAGATTCCTCTATTTCCAAGCATACAAATGTCTTGGAGCCATGTCTTAGCAAGAATGAAGTCAATCCAAGCATTGTCAAAGGGTTTCAAGGAACAAAGGGTTAAGTCACACAACTGGAGCACACCACATCACACTATTATCATGTTGGGTAAAATCTATGCTCTATAGTTAACCCAAAATTATTTGTGTCAATAGACATGAGGGCATCCAAAGGGGTTGGCTTAAATCACACTCATTCTTACATATGCACCTAGGAAAACTACACGAGGCTTGATCTCACATGAGGGAATGTAGTGTAACACCTAGATTGGTTCGGTGAGTCGACCACCGAGGGTAATCCAACCTCACCATACACATGATTTATCCTTTTGGTTATCCAATGCTTTGATAAATGGTATTGTATGTTTCTAGAGTTTCCACTTTGTTGCAGGTGATTACATGTCATCACGAGGTTGTGCAAACAAGAGTGACATACAACAAAGGACATTTCTATGTAATTGAAGCACACATGAAGTTGCGAGAATCCAACTATAAAAGGGTCCAAGACCATACACTTTCATTCAAGACCATACAACTCTAGGTCCTGGGGATGTACAAAAATCGACATTACGTGTACTAGCTTAGTTTATAGTTCCATAATTGATAACGAAACATTTCTAGTTTCGATATGTATTTTCCACCTATATGAACATTGTATCTTTTATATTGTGACATGTACAACAAAGTCTGCAGATCTCCTCTTGTGCATTTGAGCTATCATTTTATCATTTATCAATTATTGCAAGTATTAATGTATTATTCTAGTTATGAATGGTTAATTTTGAAATAATTAGATCGGAATATTTCTATATAATAAACCCTTACATCTTATTTATTGTTCCGCACTTTACGTAACCTAATTTGATTAGAGTGTTAACAATTACTTTTCAAAAATTTGTGTTTGATATTTTTTAGCTTATGCTTGTTCCCTTAGTATTAACTCTTTTGTACTTGAAGAAGTGGCATTGTCTATCGTGGCATGCGTGAACTCTTGACTTTGTCTTGCACAAAGTGTAGATTGATCTTGTTACCATCATACTCGAATAGACTCATTGTTATCACAATTGCTCCCATTTTCCATAACCATGGTTATTCCAATATGACATTGAATTTATCGTTATAGGAAATACAAAATATGTCATGTCACCACTTGTGGTTTAAATGCGATGGGTAGACTAATGTGCCCTAATACCAACAATAATCTAAAATTTTGATGTGTGACTATGTTTGCCTACATAGTTAAATGCATGTTCTTGATATTTGTAATAGGGTACAAAGGCAACTACAAATGTCTCCCCTTCTTAAAAACACTAGCAATGCTTTTGGACTTGATAAAAGAGGTCAATGTCTTGGATTGGACAACCTTACCACATCCCTATTGATGTGAAAAGTGTTGCCCACATACAAATATTATGAAGTGGGATCAAGCCGGATGTAGTTCTCTCCCCACCTATATGATTGTGTGAATTATCATGTGAACAAGATATACAAATCTATATGCAATTTTGTAGGCCCAATTTGGTACACATATGTAATTGAATGGCATAATACTTAAAGACTCACACATTTAAAAATTAGCCCGAAAGAGTAGATGTGTAATTGAATTTTTGCAAAGGAGTCCCTTTTATCCTAAAAATGCCCTTACATGATTTTTGTTTATATAGCCATTAACTTTGATTCCATAATGTCTTGGTGCATAAATATGACTTAATAAGAATTCAAATAGACCAAAACACTAACATGGAGGAGCTGACCTTTGTAAATTTGAATAAATGCTGACATAGGACAATTTCATAGTCTTGAACATGTTTAAGACCAAACTTGTCTAGGACTTTCAAACTTATCCTTAACCTAGAAGATATGACGGAAGACCTAAGAGGTAATGCAAAGATAGAATTATAAAAAAATAGAAGAATGTGAAACTGTTGATGCATTGAATGAACACATAAAAGTTCGAAAAAAGAAGAAAACATACCAATTTAATATGCACAAAACACGCCTAAAAACCATACTAAAACAAGATTTATACCAAATTTGAATATTTAAACTTATCTTATAAAAAAGAGAATCATTTTAAAACTAAAAATCTTTTTTTTAATAATGTTGACCTCCATCTCATAACAATTTGGTTTGTTATATTCCTAATTTTTTTATAAATTTGAATGCGACGATCTTTCAAATTTTCTTATAATATTATCTTTTTTTTTCTTATAATTAGTTGTCATTAATTAAAAACTTTCTTATTTTACCTACATTGCAAATATCTAAATTTTGAAATATCAACCTTATAAAAAATGCCAAAACAATTTTTAGTTTTTAACTATTGAAAAATCACGAAGTTTTTGTTTTTGTTTTTACTTTTGCTTAATTGTTTTATCTTTTTGTATGGAGTGTCTTTTTATATTTTATATTGATCCTCTATTTCATGATAATATAGTGATTTATTATAATTTTGTAAATATATTATACAAAACATTTTTATAGAAGTTGACTAAATAAGTGTAAATAATTTAATTACGTCGAAGGCATTCCCCTATGGGAAAGGCTCTTCATGGATATTTCATGATTGTGTTAAATTTTATGGTTTAACGACCATCTGAGCGTTTTTACTTTTTAATAATTTTTTTGTGTTTTTAGGGAAAATCTCCAAATTACCCGGTGAAGTTGTGATTTGCATGCTTTGAATTGGGGTTGTTATTTATCAAATCGTTCTTCATTCGTGAATTGCGATTCGAAATGCGAGAGGGGTTGTGTTAAGACGCAATATTCGCGAAAGTGTTATTACCCAAAACAATGTCATTTTGTTCCAATGTGAACATGAACCCTATGTTCGTTCAAACTTGGGATAATCTCCTAATTTCAATTCCCTTTTGACACATAGATCCAGTGAAAAATTCATTCATGCGAGCCTCGTGGCATAAGGTATGCTACGGGATTGATGATTTTGTGCTCATATTTATGAGTGTGAAACGCCGTTTAAATTTGTTGTGAATTGTTCAAACTTGATTCTTTTGTTCATGTCATGCGGCTTGTGGAAGTTTTGATATTCTCTCGTCGTCTATCACGGGGAAGCCCCCAAGAGAAAAGCTGCTTTGGACAGGGCCAGACGTGATAGGTAGGCTGCTCAACCTTTTTTTAAAATGTGGCTATTCATCAGTGTTAATGGTAATTTGTGTTAGGGTTTTGTCAACTTGAGGCATTCTCTATGGTTTTACGCCTTAATTTAGTGGTTGAATTTTTATATAAAATCTACATAAAGTTATTAGATTCATTAGAAACTAGCCTACTGTTAAGTATATGTTCATAAAAGAATTCCATCCCTTAATGTTTTTTGTTGTTGTTAACTGGTGATCCAGGGTTTTGATGCTCTATGGATACGCTCTTAACTATTACAAATTACCTCCATTGTTTTTTTTCCTAATATAACCGGTGACTAACATGCACCAAGTACCCAACTATATGGGCTTATTAAGGATCATTGTGACAATTTGAGGTTAATATTTGAGAGATGCAGACAATTAAACATATCTCTAAATATTAAGAAGTGTGTATTTGCTACACCATTTGGGACTCTGTTAGGGCACATCATTTGTAAGGATGGTTTGTTAGTAGATCCAACTAAGGTTGTAGTTATTTTAGGCTTAGAGGAGCCTACTAGTCAAAGAGAGGTATGTGAATTCTTATGCCACACAAGGTATTATAGAAAATTTATCAAATGTTATGTTAATATTGCCGCACCCATGGAGGAATTTTTAAAGCTGTAAAGGCAATTTTTATTGGGGAGAACCACAACAACATGCATTCGAAGCATTAAAGGAGAGGCTTACTACGACACCTATTCTACATTTTACTTCATAGAATATACCTTTTCATGTACATGTGGACTCCTCTGGCATGACCATTGGCGCAGTTCTAGCTCATCTTGGAGAATATATTATAGATCATCCTATTTGCTTTGTTAGCAGAAAGTTGACTCTTGTAAAACAAAATTATACAAAAATGGAGTACGAAGCTTTGTCAATGATCTACACGTTACATAATTTTTGAGCATGATACTTGCTTAGCAACACCTTTTATTTTTTATGTAGATCACATGGCATTGAAATACTTGGTGAACAAGCCCATTTTACAGGGGCACATATGCCGATGGGTTCTATTATTCCAAGAGTTTGACTTTACAGTTGTGGTAAAGCTAGGTAAAATCAATTCTGGTCTAGACCATTTATCAAGGATATAATCATGAGAAGACGTGCAAAGTATTGAAGATATAATGCCATATGCAAAACTATACGGGATAAACCACATGCCTTCGGACTTAGAGGATATTTTTGTGTTTTCACACACATGTATGACACTTGAAGGGATGAAGGCCTTAGAAAAGAAACAACTTGCAATTCACGTTGCACCTTTCATGTTGATCAATGATGACTTATACAAACTAGGATGAGATGAAGTATTGCGCTTCGGTGTGTACTAGAGCATGAGCGTACAAAAATTATGGAGGAGGCTCATGGCGGTATTATAGGTGGACATTATGCAGGGGACGCCACCACGCACAAGATCCTACTAGCTGGTTTTGGTGGGAGACCTTGTACAAAGATTGTAAAGAATATTGTAAGGTTTGTGATCACATAACACCTTGGAAATCTGGATAGAGATGAAATACCCTTGAGGCATATCACTAGTGCATGACCTTTTAAGAAATGGGAAATTAACTTCATGAGTCCTATTTCCTCAACCGCATGTAGAAGCTGGATCACAATACTTGGAAATCCTAAATAGAGAGATGAAATGCCCTTGAGGCATATCACTAGTGCATAACCTTTTGAGAAATGGGAAATTAACTTTATGGGTCCTATTTCCCTAACCACATGCGAAGCTGGATCGTGATACATCATCACTTATACATGATTATTTTACAAGATGGTTGGAAGTGGTACATACAAAGGATTGTCTGATGGCAATGGCTACAACAACAAGGCTCTTATGGGAGAATAGTATTACCGGTATGGATGTCCTTTAAGTTTGACAAGTGATAGGTGCACTCATTTCCTTGATGAGACTATCGAATATTATTGGATGAATTTATGGTTGCACACCATAAGATAACACCCTATTACCCCGAGAAAATGGGACTATTTGAAGCTTTCAACAAAATATTGAGCCGAACATTGACCAAAATTTTTGATGTTGGAAGAAAAGATTGGGATGATAAAGTTTATGTTGTGCTTTAGGCATATAAAACAACCTACAAATGGTTGAATAAAGAAACACCCTTTCAGTTGGTGTTTGGCACAGTGGTAGTTCTTCCTATAGAATTCATGTTACCTTCTTTGCATATTGTGCACGTTGGAGGTCTAGCTAATGAGCAGGAATTGGAAGAAATAATTGATAAGTTGATACAGATGGATGAGAGGTGTGCCATAGCACGATGGAATTAGAAGTAAGAAAAAGCCAAGAAGAAGGCATGGCATGACATGGACATCAAGGGCAAGAAGCTTGAGGTTGGGAAGATGATACTTCTTTATGATTCAAAATTTTTGCGACACCCAGGAAATCTTAAGGTGAAATTGTTGGGACCGTATGCTATCACTCATATACTTGACTCAAGCCCTTGCTGACTTCGGGCACTTGATGGGACACGGTTTCGAGTTTACTTGATGGAAGTAGGACAAAGCCCCTGATAAATAATCCTTCTTGGTGTTTGTAATAAGGTAGTATTACCAACTAGATTAGGTTTCCCTCAATGTATTCCTTTTATATGTGTTTCATTCATCATTCTTTATGCTCTTTCAAGTTAGTTCGGTGTTTTGTGTAATAATCATGCTTACGTCTTTGGAAGCTAATTACAATCTTAAGTGTCTTCATGCACAGAGGAATGCACATAGCCTTAGTGTGGGGTGGTTATCATCCAAATTTGGGTATGCATAAGGAAAAGTGCATATGGTATGGAAAAGTGCTTGCTAGAAAGAAAATTACTATTTATGAAGACCATAGGTGAAAAAAAAAAGGAACACCAATGTAACACGAGGTAAGTTGCGGCCATGGAAACTACTTGGAGGAAGGCACATTGGCGAAGTACTTTGTCACATGAAAGCATGTGCAAGGAGGATGATTTCAAGAAGTAGAAAGACACACTAGAAGGTTATGATTGTGGCACATGAGATGTATGGCGTGGAAAGGTTGGTGAATGACTGCTTAAGATGAGACTTGGTGGCGAGGTGGAGAAATAAATGCGATAATTTTTTTGAAATATATATAAGGATAGGATGCGGATTCAATCTTACCTTTGTGATTTGAAGAATTTGATTGAGCTATTTGTGACCGAGCCAAGCGAGACACGTTAAAAGTGTAGAGAGCTTAGAAAATAGGCAAAGATAGTGGAAATGTGCACAAATTTGGCTTGCGTTCCTAGTGAAGAAGGGTTTAGTGAAGTAAAGGCATGCAAGAAGGAAGAATAGAGTGCAAGGGTTTGAGAAGAAGATAGGGCATGGGGTTTTGAGTTAGGGCACAAAATTTTGGGTTGTAAAACCCAACAGAGTTAAAAAGGCACATTTTTTTCATTACCATGGCACTAAGGAGAGCACTCGGGGTAGGAGTAAAGGGAAGAAGAAGGTCGAGACCAAGATTAAGGTCGAGGATGTCCCTAAAAGAAAATATTTAGAAATGTAATACCCCTAAGAAGTGATCATTAGACAAGATCGAGATTCTCATATTCATCGGTGTAAGGTGAGCGACTATAACCATCACACCATTGATAATAAGGAGGAGTTGGACACGTTGTTAAAAGAAAAATCAACAAGAGAATAGTTGATGATATGCCAGTCTACGATGATGTTGGAGAGAAGCTGCTAAAGAAAGTATGGGTGTACAGTTCTATGAACTCCTTAATTTAGAAAACCAGAAAATCTATACTATTGGCTTATGATCATAGTCCATGAGGACTTATTTTATTTTGCTGGGTGGTGGGTGGGGATCACAACACCCTTAATTACTAGAATGACATGATTAAAAGGTAAATGAATAGAGATTAACAATGATTTAACGATAAGGAAGCTATTGTGGCCATAATCAAAGAATTGAGGTATTCAAAAGTGCAACATGGATATATACAAACTAAAGAAATATCATGTTGTGCAAAGCCCGCACACCTGCTTAACAAATTTGAATGACCGAGGAGAGATGGTCACGGTGAAAACCATATGGCTACACATTGCTAAGAAATTGTCATAGGGAGAAGTATACAACTTGGTAGGATACATCATTGACACGATAATTGAGGAAGCACACACATGTGAGAAGATAAGTTTTGGCTCTGTTTTTATTTCTTGTGTTTGTAAAACTTGGAGTGCGATGGGACAAAAAATAAAATATGGGAATACCCTATGGAGAATAAGTCCCTCGTAGAGAGGTTTGAAAAATACTTATGTGAAGGATTGATGAGTGGTCCATTGAAGAAAAGGGCCGAGTTTTGGTATGATCGAATTCACGTGGCCTTCGAAGAGGAATGACGAATTCCAAAAGAGCTACCCTCAGTAGTGGGTAAGGTAGTACAATTCATATTGTACCAACATTTTTCCATCGCTTGTGATGAAATATGGGACATAAATTCCCTAGTGCAAGCTATCATATGCCTTCACAACGTGATTCTTTCACTGTGCAATAGTACACAAGTTTGCCGATGCACACCAATTACTATACAATGTAAACAAGGTAGATTGCGACTACCATACTTTGAGAAAAACTTACGTTTACCTAGGTAGGTCTGCCTATAATGAAAGGCTAATTTATGATGATATAAGCATGAGGCTAGTAAGATTGGCCATTGGGGACAGTGGGGCCATGCTCATCTACATCTAGCTCAAGCCTAGGCTAGAAAAGGGAAAAATATGTGGAGAACGAGTTCATGCTCCCAGGCCCACCTAAGGGAAAGCATACAATTGAGAATGTGGCAATTGCGCGAATCCTACCTCGGTCATAGAAGAAGAAGAGGAAGAAGACCTTAATGAGGAAAGTGGTGGGTTAGAACATAGGGGGAGGCAGCCCAATGATAAGGTAAAAAGTGAGTGCACAATTACTCCTACACAAAAACAAGAAGAGGATGAATACTAGGATGCGAAAACTATCCAGGAGGAGCTTTAGTTTAAAAGGGTGTTTTGAAGAACCAATACCAGGGGGTGCGGGAACATCACAAAATTTATGAAGGTCAACCTCGACTCTCCTAGAATGAAACACAAAAAGAAGAATAAAGAAGAAAGATGAAGCTAAAGATGACAAGGAGGAGAAGTCTAGGGAGAGTGCGCTAGTAACACCAGTCTGACACCGAGGATGCAAAGGATCCTCATGATGAGGAGATGAAAAATTATGAGGAGGGGTTGAAAGAGGTAGAAGAAGATGCGAGTGAGCCCTCTAGCATGCCCTTTACTACTCAGAAGGGGAAGAGCCAACTCTTGACTTTGGTGCTCGGGTTCCTAAGGGGTTGAGAACATAGAAGGGGAGAGCGAGCAAAGAGTATGTTGCTCTGTTATGGGCTATGCAGAGGATACAAGAAAAATCATACGTGCCTAATTTCAAAGAATAATGGGCCTGAAATATTTATATGGATGGGAGTTGATGGATCCAGAGATGGCTACTTGCATGCACATGAAAGCAATTGTCTAGTCCATGCAAACCCATATGGATGAACCAAATTTTTATGTGTGCGAGGAATCATGTGTCTCGTGCAGAGTAAATAAGGCACCACAGATCAGACACATGACGATAAAACCCCCTTTAATGTCTGATGAACAAGTTAGCAATGCCTTGATCAAGGTATCTACTGAAGTTGTGTGGAGAAATGTGGATACAATCAGCGATAATAAGAGCATTAATGGAGGACAACAAGGAAAAACTGCATAAATAAAGTGCCTAAAAGAAGAGAAGGAATGAGAAGAGGTAAAGAATGAGGATTTTGTTAGCATGGTTGAGGAACTTAGTGACCATATTCTTAAGGAAAGGCCTCATCTAGAATCCTAGGTTCCTCAAAATTTCCTTCTGTTATGCATTATTTGCACACTTTGGTAAATTTGGTATTAGATGATGGGCTCGTTCAAATTCCCGTAGCAAAATATTTTGTAGAAGAAGCAACAAGAGCAATGGCCAATATTGCGAGGAAAAGTTTCAAGTTATGAGGCTTTGCTCCAAACTTTGAAAGATGAGTTGAAGAAAGCAAACCAAGCTCGAATTTGTGTGTAGCGCCAAATGCCATAATAAGGATCAAAACTATAGTGGAAGATAATGAAGTTTGAAGGCAATGAAAGATGAAACACTTGGGCACACATAAAGGTTAGCATTGGTAAAACAAAAGTGTGAGGCCATCAAAACAGCCCAAGATCCACACAAGGATAGGATCAACGAGATTGGGAAACTTATAATGCGAGAAGATGGACCTCATGGAAGGAATGTTGTTAGGTATGGCCAATGTTGTCCAAGTGCTACAAAATGAGAAAGAGAAGATAACTCAGGATGAATTGGATTCCATAGTCATAGATATTTTGGAGAAAACAGAGAACACACTCAGTGACTGGAAAACATTGAAGGCCGAGGTCAAAAATGAATATCTAGAATTGATCTTAGAAGTCGAAGAGGAGGTTGCAGAGTAAAATTTCATTCTTTCATTTATACATTATTTCCAATTCTTTATTCTTTGTTGCAGAGAAGTAAGAATTACCCATTACGGGGTAGGATTGTACTTTAGTATGGGGTAATGTTGAGTAGATAGAATATTGCTCCAAAGAAAAGACACATAAAGGATGTGCACACAGGAGTAAGGCACATTTGAAGGCACAAAAGAATAAGAAGATAAGCACTCATCAGAATACTTTGAATTTAGGATTTAGTCGTTTTTGAGGATCCGGGCTATTTTTGGAGATATCATGATGAAACACAAAGGAAAGAAGACTTACAACTCATGCAATGTTGTTTTGAGAACAAGAACCGATTGAGTGTCATGCATAGGTTAGGATAATAATAGGATTTCTATCCAGAGTTAACTATACGAAGACTATTGTTAGAGCACTTGCATGTTTTGCTTCCTTTTGTAAAGGCACATGGCTATTATTATCATGTGACCTATTTTAAGAAGTGCATGAGCGGTGAAGGGAAATTCCCCACCCCTATAAATATGTATTGATTTGCAAAGTTTGAGAGACATGAACTATTTTAGAGTTACGATGTTGGTCTTGTTGAGCGTGTGACTCATAAAGATACTTATGTAATGTAAGAAACTTTTGTGTTTTATAGTATTCTAATGCAATGGAATATATTGGCTGGATAATGGTATTGAACATGACTGAATCTAATTCTTGCATGGTAAATCTTATTATAGTCATTGTTTAGTTCATCTTTCATGTATTCTAAGATCTAGATATGGATTGTGATTGTTTGTGGATTGTTTATGATTAATAATGAATCTGATATATATATATATATATATATATATATATATATATATATGCATCATCATATATAAAATTTTGACCGAACAAATCTAAAGAGGGACCTAAAGAGGCCTTTGCGCACTTTGGGTGAGCGCTCGGCTAAAGGTGAGTGATGTGCCAACGTGCTGAGTCATTAACAATGAATTCTAAGCTGCATCAATATTGTGGATGAGCCCTGACTGGAGGTGTCATGGGAAGGTATGAATTTCAATTTTTTTACACTATGGTATAATTGTCCTTTTTTCTTGTGAAATTTTCCCTTGCAAAACACGGGAAAAGATGTGTCATGTAATCTTCCTAGGGTCATTCTTAGTATGTGTAGACACTCAAATTTGGTAATTTACTCTTTAACATTATTGGTTTTGACAATGTACTCTTGCTAAGATAAACATAATATTCATAATTTTGTTTAATGCCTATCTAAGTCTCTTTTCTAGCTTTCTTAGTCATACACACCGATATACCGACAAATTACGAGAGTTAAATGCATAAAATCCATAGAAAAATCCCAAAACTCCACTTTTCATGTTTTTGATCCCTAGTTAATTTCATATAGTTTTCTCATGAATTTACATATAGTCCCAACTTATCTCATACGGTTTTACACCTACATATCCTCCATATTTTATTTCATCATCACATTATTTTATGGGTCCTTCACTACCTCTAGGTTAACCTTTCTTTAGTAATTTTCATTTAGAACCCTATATAAGCAAGTTAATATTGCTTCATTTTCTAACATATAAATATTATGACACTACATTGATATACTCACTTCCAACACTTACAAAAGGAACCCAAATCTCCTTTTTTCTCACAAAGACTCATGCACGCTCATTAGGGAAGAAATCACTACAAATATAAAGCTTCTTACCAAGTCAAGGAATCAACCTCTCTCATCGAAAAACACCCAAACATCCCTTTTCCAAGTATTTTAGCTTGAGCCAAACTCAACTCAATAATTTCCAAAGAGATTTCTAAATATAGTTACCTTCATTCATATATCACATGCTAGGTGTAGAATGACACGTGTTTTGAGGCCTCTTGAGAATCTGCTAATGTCAAGCAATGCGGTAGGGTTCCCAAAACCACCTAATCTTTATTTTTAGGGTCTCCACACATGGTTAGGGTTTGAGATCTCATTTAAGATGTTTATAGAGCTTCACAACATGACTGAAAACTAGGGTTTGAGAGTGACTTACATTTCTAGTTAGGCAACAATATTAAAAAGATACAAATATAAAATCTAAGCAAGTCCAAGATCAGTATAATAGGTTAAAGACCATATGGATGGTCCCTGATAGAGTTGTACGGTCCCGCCACAGTCAATTTTAGTGACAGATTCTAGGAAAAAACATCATCAGTCTCATATCTCCTGTTCCAACAATATGTAGGCCCAAAACTTCCCCGATCAATTTATAAATAGCTAAGGGCACACATCCCCTTATGTTTTCAAGTTCATACCATATTTCATACATTTGTTTTTATTATTAATGCATTGTTTGATATTAAATAATTCATGTTGGAAGTTAATTAATCATGATAACCTCTAGTAGCTCCCCTCACATCCTTTAGTGTACTTAATTCATTAATCTAGATTTCATGTAATCTAATAAGGGTGTAAACATTTTAGTGAATATGAATTCTACATCGACATTTTAGACCAAACCCTAGTTTCCCTATGGTTTCCTATATTCATTATATATTCAAATCCACACCTATTTTTCATCTATCATCTTCCCTAATGCTAGTTTGTACAAATTTCCCTAGGGTATCATGGTTAGTCCTACCCTTTGGTCTCTTTCTAGGGATCCTCATTTGCAGAGAATGATCTTTCGTTTCATATCTCAATTATAGTGGATCTATTAACAAATTACTTTGAGGTTATTAATTATTTATATCTATTTAACGAAAAACCTCTTTTTGTTTGCCATAATTTTTAGCACACTTTTTAGAATTAAAAATTACTATTTTTCAAGATAATTAAGGTATAATAAAAAAATACTTTTTGGGAAAATTCCTTTGATGTTTCTCTTCCACACAATCATATTCACAAATACCTCCCTTAGTTTTGTCAAATTCAATTTTTGTTTTCATATATGGCCATTTTATTAATTTGATGACAGTCACTTTTTTCTCAACATCACTTTTGGGTCTTATGATATTTTTAGTACCGACACTACATGTGTTGATTCTTATTATTTATTACCTAATTAAAGTTTCTTATATCTTTTTTTCTACCATCATGTCCCATGTTAAAATTACAAGTTTCATTATATGATTTTCTTTGATGCGTGTATACATGTAGAGACACTCTCACAAAAATCATGCAAGAAACAATGTTGCTTGATAATACAACACCTTCCCATGTGGATTCAATTTTGAGTCGTATTTCAAATCCTTCTATTATTAATAATGACATATTTCATAAGAATATATTCAAGCTTTACACCATGCTTTTCAAGTTTAATTTCAAGTTATGAATACTAAGATCACATCTCTCAAACGTGAGATAACAAATCAACAAGACTCTTCCAATTCACATGTCTATAATGTATTTACACATCATGATCAATCTAGTTCTAAGCCCAATGAGAATCAATTTTATACATACATTATCCTGATACATTTTCCCATATAAGTAAAGTGAAAGTCCTAAATAAAGGCACCAATGTGTATGTTTTATAAGATCAATCTCGAATACTAAGGAAACCAAAACATAAAGAACCTCTTTAATTTGAAAATAATTCTAGACAACATGATATTCTATATGAGCTACTCAATAATAACTTAATCAATCATTACCTACTCATTACTACCCCCACTATCAAATTACCAAAATAAAAAATCCAAAAACATTGACATAGTTTTAAAATTACAAAAACATTAATATATTTGCAAAAATAAAAATTAGGACTTGTACACTTAGCTTGAGTTGTTTTCACTTTTACATACATTGTTTCTCATTTTACTTTGATAGATAACATATCTCTTTACTCTTTACACACATGCAATCATGTGGTATATTGATCATAGTGCTAGATACACATCGAGCGATACACGATGACATGTATTGGTTAACTCTTTCCCTAGACTCCCTATACATGTGGGGGCATATATTATACACTATACATAGGTCTTATTTTTCTATTATAGTTCCTTTCTACTTCCTCATTACACTTGATTGCATATATTTTGTACACATTATATTTTGAGCCAACATGACTTTGACACCTCTTACTTCACATGTCTCTTTCTATATTAGTTGTTTTGTCTTTTAATCATTCTCTCAAACTCTTATTTTCAGAAATTCTTTCTAGTTGTGTGTTAATACTTTCATGTTTCATTGATTATGGCCTATATGGATTTTTATTGTGACACCATGGGTGTCTCATGTTTTGGCTCTATGCCTATCTGCATGCAACCTTGTTTGCATGTCCATGAGTCCTGATTATTTTGTGAAATCTTAGGTGTCCCGTGTTTGTGGCCCTACACATTTTGTGTGACACTTTTAGAATACTATTGACTCCAACTTCAATTTTGTTGCATTTTTAATACATGTTTTATTACTACTATTGTTATTATATGTATTGTTTCTATTATTGCTCTTGTAGCGTGCCACAGTTGCCACCATACATAAAACCTCCTTTTTGCATGTATAGGTTCTTCAAGGTGGTTACCTCTTCAACATCCTACAATTTTGTACAACTTATCAGACATCTAATGCATGGACACACATCTAATTTTTAAAGCCACTTGCTTTGAACATATTTTTTTGCACACACCTAAAAAAGGGGGCATTCATTTGGGTATATTTTACACCTACAAAAAACACAAGTATAATTCTAGGGTAATTTAGAGGTACAAATAGGGTAAATTACTTAGAATAATAAATTCAAGCATAAAAATCTAGAAAACCATGCACAAGGTCAAACTCATACAATTTGGTCAAAGCTGCACAAATGGTTATGACCCTTTCACAAGGTTTTTCACAAGGGTAGTTACATTAAATTTCTTAGCAATTCAATATTTTCACCTATAAGTACATGTTTTTCACACAGCTTTAGACTCTACATCACCCCTTCCATATATCAATTACGGGGGCATGCATTATTTCACTCCTTTACAAAGACACTCATTTTTAGTTACATTTTTAGGGGTTCTAGGGGCACGAGTCTCCTTTCTTCATATACATTTTAGTACATTATTATTTATATTATGCTTTTACTCTGTTGTGTGGCACATAAGAAAGGTATGGGGATAGTTTTTCTCTTTTCTAATGTTTCTCCTTATTTACAAAATGGGCCTAGGTCCATTTACATTGTGGTTTTTGGGGTTACAAAAGGTATTGAAGTGACTAATTTTTTCACAGGTATTCCTTCCTTTCCTCTTACATTTAAAGGGGAAGATATCAAATTTTTTGAATGAATTTTTTACATGGTCTGATTCCTTTGCGAGATGCTTCATTATCTCACTCTTATTCTCTCTCTATCTCCATTTATGTGTTGGGTTACATGCACCTAACAACATGTTTATCCTAAACACAATTGGAGACTAATCACACCCAATAATTTAATAAGACCAATAATGAAAATCTTCAAGTTCAAGTAAACAATGAGAAATTATCCTCTGCAAAAAAAACATGGGCATTCCTTCCATGTTTTGTAAACATCAAAGAAAAACAAACATGTGTATTTCATGTTACATTTTACATTTGAGTTAAAGTTCAATTCTTTACTATGGACATTAACTACACTATGTGTTGTATGTTTCATCATGGAGCATGCCAACACCAACATAATAGAAATCAGCTATTTTTTTTTTTGATTGAAGACAAAATGTGTCTACACACTTAGGTATCTTTTCCTTAAATCATGTAATTTTCATTTCATATGTAAAGGGGGAAATGTAAGCACTCAAATTTAGAAATTTAATCTTTTACACTATTGGTTTTGACAATGCACTCTTGTTAAGAAAAACACAACATTTCCATTCTCCTCGACATCGGGAGGTATCTATCTTTCTTAGTCATACACATTGATATGCCAACAAATTCCGAGAGATCAATACATAAAATCCGTAGAAAAATCCCAACTAATAGTATGCAAACTCCACTTTTCATGTTTCACATCCCTATTCAAAGCCATACGGTTTGGTCAGGAATTTATATCCGGTCCTAACTTGTTTATATGGTTTTGTACCTGCTTATCCTCTATATTTACTTTTAGTTAGCTTCATATTCTTTGATGGGTCCTTTATTACCTCTAAGTCAACATTTCTATGATAATTTCATTTGGAACCATATATAAGCAAGTTAGCACTACCTCATTTCCTAACCTGAAAATTCCTATAGTGTTATATCGATACACTCACTTACAACACTTGTAAAAGGCGTCAAGTCTCCTAAATCTTCTAAAATATCATTCAAAATCATTAAGGCATAAATTAATACAAGCATGAAGCTTCATACTAGATCAAGGAATTATCCTCCCTCATCTACAAGCACTCAAACATAACTTATCTAAGTGTTTTGGAAAGATCCAAACTCAATTCAAGAATTATCAAATAGATTGCCAAATTTAGTTGTATTTAGATATCTCATGCTAGGTGGAGAACGATGTATGATTTGAAGCCTCTTCATAGTAATACCAACATCCAAAATGCATAAGGATGCCCATAACCCAACTAATGTTTGTTTTGTAGGGTATCCCACCCATGGTTATGGTTTGAGATCTCATTTAGGATATTTAGAGATATTCACAACATGATGAACAACTAGGATTCAACAACGAAAAATATTTCTAGGTAGGCGAGTCCTAGAAAGTTACAAAGTTAGAATCCAAGTAGGTCCAAGATCGCACAATAGGTTTAAGTCCGTACAAATGGTCATGATAGAGTTCTATAGTGATCCATAAACCGACACGACCCCATGTTTAAATAGTTTACAAAATGGATCCCTTTAAAATAATAATTTCCACTAAATTTATTAAATAGGGACTCGATTAAAATATGATCAAAAACTAATTTAAAATGTTCCCAAAACTGAATCGAAAATCTGATTTAAAACTCATTAATCGTTTCCAATTTACACGATCAAAATACAATTTTTGAAAGAGTGTAAAAATGTTATAAGTACACCCAATAAATTAAATTATGATTTAAAACTACAAATACTAAGATCAAATAAAGAATGAACACAAACTCCAAAATTGATAACGAAGTTCACCCATAGATAGGGCTATTTCTCCTGGAATAGATTAAAATGTCATCTCGATCCATAAAATAAATTTGCAAGTACAAATGAAATCTTACAAATGTTAATGGAACTGAAATGTGTTTAATAGACCTTCAAAGAACTCTCGAAATAGATCAACAATGTTCTCCACCTTCCCGTAACACTTACATGATCCATTTCCACATGTTATACGTCAAAAGATGTTGAATAATGATTTAAATCGATGTTAAAGGAACACCAATAAAAAAAAATCAAATATCAAGTTATTCATCTAGAAATTCGAACATCTTTCATGTTATGTCAAAATCCCGAAAAATTTCATTTGGTGGTTCAAAAATGACCAAATGTGAAAACTCGCCATTAAGGGACTTTATATAATCCTACAATAACTTGTCTTCAAATATCTATTCATGTATTTTATAACACTTGCAACCTATAGGCAAAGTTGAATAAGACACTTATAATTTTGGGACAAGGTTGCCTACAACTTCAACAAAGCTCCCATTTTAGTTGTGAGTTGGAAATAATCCCACATCGCGCAGTGCCGCCGCACTAAATAGGCTTTAAATATCCTATTGACTATCGTATACCCATGGTTTTGGCAATGTACCCTGCTATATTTTTCCATTTGGGAATAAATCCCCACCATAAACTCTCTGTAGCTATTGGTGAGTTAGGTTTGATACGGATCGACTGGGCTGTCAAGTTAGTGGGTTGTTTAATGGTCTCCACGATCACCGTGTGTGGTTGAAATGGCTCATGCGAGTTAAGTAAAACATCTCAGTCATGTTACAATGTTACAATATGTGGAAATGTTGTTACGTGCACATGCCCCCACGATCTCGGTTAGTTTAGATAGTGAGTTAGGATGGTAGAAGGCCACATAGTGGCCCGAGGAACCACCAAGCGATTCTCTAAAAATATCCAAAAATTTGAGCTCTTATCGTGCCACGTGTCGTACTCACAAGACAAAATAATGTGGCATAAAACTATAGTGTAATTGAAAAAATGAAAATCACACTAATATACCATGGTGGTTGGGTCCCCTTCTGAAACAAGAGTGGACCTCCCCGTTGAAAACCAAATTGTTGGGTTTAGCACACCGGCCAGAGACATAATATATTAGATCTAAGCATACATGCAAATAAAAGTAGATATTCTACCAGAAGAAATATATAAAACAAGAGACATAAATCAACACCAGATTTAACGTGGTTCACCCAGTGTGGGCTACGTCCACCAAGAAACAAGCCAATCTATTATCCAAAGCTTTTACAAGATATATAATGAAGATTTACAATCTTCCACACCTCTCAGATGTACAATACTTTCTTTCTCTCAAGCTTTTGCTTCATCACCAAGAATTCTCTCTCTCACCAACTTTTGCAAGTTCTTTCTAATTCTTGTTAATCATCCTTACTTCTAAACCCTAGCTTTTATGCTTATATAGTCATTTATAGACTTAGGGCACTTAGTCATGTAATTATAATCAATATAAATACTTTAATGCTAAAAATAGATCTAATTCCCGAGAGTTAATTAAAACATCCTCGCACAGGTAACCGATGCCAGTTAGCCCTAACCACTGTCGGTTCCTCCCTTGCTTGACCGATGTCGGTCATACCTGACCGATGTTGGTCCTAGGTGATCGATGCCGTTCCCCCCTAACTGATGATGGTTATAATATTTTCCAGCAAGTTTCCATTGCATGCTAAATTGAAGTAATTGAGCTCCACAACTCAATAGTTTTGATGGCATCCGGAAATCTATTACAGAGTTTGCAAGAAAATCGATGGCACTGTTGGCCTCATGATACGTGTGATTGATTCTCCACTTTTTGAGTTTTCCAAGCCAAAAGAGGATATTATAGATATCAAAATTTAAGTGCCAACAAATGGTCGAATCCTTAACTATAACATGGACAATGATTTGTGAATCCCCTTCAACCTGAAGAGAGACACACCTAAGGTGAACTATAAGTTTTACTCCTTCGAGAAGGGCTTGAGCTTCAGCTAAGTTGCAAGTGCCCTCTTTAAGTGGGAAGGCCCTTGCTATAAGGAGATCACCATTCTCATTTCTCACTAGACAACCAGCCCCAGATTTACCCAGATTGCCTCTAGAGGCCCCATCAAAATTAAGTTTGCAAAAGCACGGGGGAGGAGGCTTCCATCTCGATTTTTTTCTTCTAAGATTTTTTGCAATCTGTGATAAACCATGTCAAACAATTGAGACATGATTAGGAATTTTGATGAGAGGCCATGCTTTCCTAATTTCAGAATCACGAGAGGTGAATTTTAGATTGTTGAGACTGTGGATGCTGACATTTTCTAAAATTGCAATTTCCAGTTTATTGGAGAAGACAAGAAAGCTCGAGACTTGCTCTATGAAAATGCGGAGATTGTGCTCCCACTATATGTGCCAAATCAAAAGGAAGGGCATAATGGACCAAATAGAGCCGAGAGAACTCTTACTTCCCATCTTCAGAAAATATTTAAGAGTTACCACAATGTTTCTACAAGGAACCCAGGCTAAGCTCAGCTTACCTAATAACCAATTCCACCCCTGAACAACAAAAGGGTAGAAGAGAAGAAGATGCTCAATATCTTCTTCAACATTATCACAAAGGACACATTTAGATGGGTGACATAGCCCCACGATCTTCTGTGGAGTTGCATAAGGATTTTTATTTTATCACCAAGCCAACCAAAAACAACCACTTTCGGAAGGAGCTTGGAATTCCAAAGAACTAGTCCAACTGGATACCCCTTTACCAGAAATAGAGATGAGATATGAATAACATGCTTTGACTAAATAAGAACCAGAGGGAGAGAAAAACCATAAAATATGATCCTCTTAATCCTTATAATTGACTTTTCTAAAAGAGAGGGCCTCTATGTAAAAAGATACTTCTTTCTCGGTCACGCCTAAAGTAGAGATATCCTTCCATAAAAATAAGGAGATCCATATGTGTCTTGAGTCCCATAGTTAGCCACCTTTCTACCCCAGACTATGTTGGAGATATTCATGACATGATTAAGATTTAGATTTAAAATAAGAAGCTTAATCTTACCCCAACTATCCTCCTAGAAATCAGCTCTTAGGCCATTGTTGATTTTCCAAGAAATTTGGTCTGCGATGAGATGCCTACATTTACATAGAAAGTTCTAAATATGTGAACCTTTGGGAATATCTTCACTGGAGAGCATAAGTTCAGGACAACTGCTTCAAGATATTTATGCGAGTGAACTTGGAAGACCAACCTATGGGGATAAAATATAATATTCCAAACTAATTTAACACCAAGAGCAATATTTTGCAAAGCCAAATCTGTGAAACTCAATCCACCCAAATATTTGAGGAGCTTGACATCATCCCACTTTACCAAGTGAAATTTCCACTCTTCATTATTACCCTGCCAAAGGAAGGATATGAAAAATCTCTCAAACTTGTTGAGGATGGATTTGGGAAAGTGCAACACAGAGCATATAAATCAGGAGGGCATAAAGGACCGATCTGATGAGAAGAGCTTAGCCAACTAAAGAAAGCCAATTACCTTTCCATGATTGTAATCTCCGGGAGAGAGAACAAAGTAAATCGCCACAAAGAGAGACTCTTCTAGCCTCGAAGAATAAGGGCATACCAAGATACTTATGTGAGAGAGAGCCCAACTCAACCCAGAATCACCCTAATTCTTCGCTGCAAGCGAAGAGAAATGTTAAAGAATAAAATGACTAATTTGTGAACGTTAATTACTTGACCTGCAACTTTGGAGTAGGAATCGAGGATGCTATCAATAACATGAGCCTCCGAGACAAAAGCGGTACCAAATAGAAATGTGTTATCTATAAAATTCTGATGGGAAAGGAGAGGGAGATTTGTGGTCACAATAATACCAGATAAGGATTCTTGCGTAATTGTAGATTTGATGGCTCTGCTCAAAGCCTCAACTATGAGAATGAAGACGGAGGAAAAGGGTCACCTTGCCTTAAACCCTGACTACTGGAGAAGAAGCCTTTCTCCAAACCATTAACCAAGATGGAGAATCAAGAGGAGGAAAGATAATTGAAAATATAATTATGAAATTGATTCTTTGAAGCCCATGTTCTAGAAGAGATTTGAGAAGGAATATCCAATTGATACTATCGTAGGATTTTCTGAAATCCAATTTGATCATCATACCTAGTCTGGAGGACGAGTTCAAAGAATGGATAACCTTGTGGGAAATGATGATACTATCAGAGATAGACCTTCTTGGGATGAAGCCACTTTATTCTTGAGTGATCAACCTATCCAAAAGAGGACTAAGTCTAGAAGCTATAGCTTTTGAAATAATTTTATAAGAAGTGTTACAAAGATAAATTAGACGATATTCATAAATCTTTTCGGCAGGATTATTTTTAGGGAACATACAGATGAAGGTATGATTCTTTTCCCCTAAAATCTTCCCTGATCTTCTAGATTATTCAACTCCAAGCCATACATCATCCCCGATTACATTCCAAAAATCTTGAAAGAAGGTTGTAGGGAAGCCATCAGGACTAGGGGATTTGTCTCTTTCCATATAAAAATAATAGATCGAATTTCCTCTTTAGAGAAAGGGGAAAGTAATTTGTCATTATCCACATCTTGAATATTTCTTTTAATTTGTTCCAAAAACATTTACCGAAAGGCAAGGGAAGATCTATTATCACCGTTTAACAAATTTTGGAAAAAAAACACAACTTCTTCTTTAATAAGAGCTTATGAGGAGATCCACAAACCATCTTCCATTTTGAGAGAAGAAATGTAGTTCTGATTTCTTTTGGCCTTGACCGATGAATGGAAAAACTTGGTGTTCTTATCTCCTTCTTTCAACCAGATCTCTCTAGATTTTTGTCTCCAATACGTTTCTTCTTTCAGGAGAAGGTCTCCCAATTCACTGAGAAGCACTTTTTCTTTCCTGAATTCCACTTGACCCATGCCTTCCCAAAAAATGAATTCATTCAAAACATGGATCTCATCTTCCACTCTTCTTTTCTCTAGAAAGATATTTTTAAAGGAAGAGGCGTTCCATGCTAGCAGATGCTCCTTAAGAAAATAATTTTTTTAGTAAGAACAAACATTCTGGTACCTAACACACTAAAGGAAGCCCACCACTTCCGATCGGACCTTAAGATTGGGGTCATGTATCCACATCAGTTCAAATTTGAAAGGATATATGTGTGGAGTAAGATTGAAATGGATACTAAGGGAAATGGGAAAATGGTTTGAGTTGAGCAGGGGATAATTTCACTTTTAATTAAATTTTTTTGCTAAAGCTAGTCTTCAGAAACCAAGAAACGGTCTAATCTGACCGCCATTTTCCCAAAACCCAAGCGTCTATTAGTCCACGAAAACCATCCCCGCTTCACCCAACGTCCATCAGGCGAGTCCTCTACGAATGTGATGAAGTCCAATTGAGAACGTGGTTGCCAACGAATCCCACCTCGCTTATCTTTATCGGAGAGAGTGGCATTAAAATCCCTAGCTAGAATGATTTTATCACTAGCAAAAGACCTAATATCTCCTTCCAGTCTGGACCAAATTTCATGCTTCTTGATTGGATTATTTAGACCATAAACATTACAGAGAAGGAACGATTCATCTGTGTGCTTAACCTGAACCCTACACCACTAAAAACTTGAACATTTTGAAAGAGGTTTGATGGAAATTTTACTAGCCTTCTAAATGAAACACAAACCACCAAACGCACCATCTGAGTCTACAAAAGCATCACTCCAGCTATTCTAGCTACGCAACCAACCAGAAAGGGATTATTCTTTGGAAATTTTGGTTTCTTGAATTAAACAAAGACCCACGTCTTGTTCAGTGACATAACACCTGAGAAGGTGTTGTTTGTTAAGGGCGTTTAGGCCCCCTAACCTTCCATGATAATATTTTCATCCTTTCTTCAGAGAGGACTCGCATCTCCTACTTGAAGACAAAATAAAGAACCTATATGAAGTTGTTTATGAGCTACAATCTCTCGATAGGAGAGTTGTTCTTTAGAGGGCCTACTCGGAGGATTATTAGGGCCAAAATAAGTGTGAAGAATGGTAGAGGTGGGGATAATGAGCTCCATAAGTAGATCTCGATCGCCCCTAGGATCTTTTCTCGACTCGGATGCGCTAGCATCCTCACATGCATCCTTAAGATAAAGAGTTACATCTACCTCTCGATCGCAGACCCATTTCTCCAAGGATTCAACATTGGCGCCATGCCCTAAGGCTAGACCTTCTTGAAATAAGGCTAGGATATGAGTAGAATCTTGTACCACCGACGTTGTTTCCTTAACCAGGGAGATGGTAGCCGGGTCAAGAAATAGGGGTTTGGAAGCCAGATTGTTACAAGGCTCTTCCAACCATTTTTCTTGAACAAAAATAGAAGAAGAAGGAACATAGAACTTTTCTTCTGATCGAGACTTGTTGATTTTTCTCCAAATAGCATTACTTGGAACATGACCATTCTTGCAAACCTTTTGGAATTGACCCTTCTGTTTGCATCTGAAGCAATCGGGATAGATCCTTTCATATTCAACCCTTTGAACCCATTTTCCTGAAGAAGAGGAAATAACAATGAAGTCTGCAATATTTTGACCATATCGATAAAAACATAGATCTGGGCGAAGGCCGAGAGGAAGATTTTGAAAGTAAGAATCGATGTGAATTACTCTACCCAAAATAGAAAATATTTTTGAGAGGATTTTAGGATTCAAATATTCACAGGGCAGGGCATATAATCTAACCCACACCTAAATCTCCTCCATAGCCACCTGCTCTGGATCAAATTTGGCACACCACACTCTAATATGGATGCTAAATTCAAAATATAAACTATCTTTCTTGGATAAAGTGTCATCTCTCTGAGCTTCAAAACTAAAAATAATCAAGAAGAAACCATTGGCTAGGAAATGAAATCTCAGACCACTACCCCATTGGGTGTCACAGTGACTTCGAATCCCGTCAGAAGACAGATGAAGACCCACAAATTTGGCAAAAATCACCCTAGACTCGAGGAGTTTTTGTTGGGCAGAAATACTATCATTGTCATTGATAGAAACTGACACATATTATTCAGGAAAACGTTCCTCTTTGTCATGTCTACACCCGTGATCTCCAACCGAGAAGGTTTCTAATGCACTCACCCTAGGGTCCAGGCACCTAAGTAGTTCAGGTGGGAGATGATGCCTTGCTTTTCTACTCTGATCATCTTTGGAGCAACTAGGGAGGAAGTAGCATTACAACCTTCAAAATTCAAAATTTGCTCCCGCTCCATTTTTCAAACCGGTAAAAATCTCTCTTCAAGGAGAAGAAATTGTTAAATTAGAAATTAAAAGAGAATAATAATCACCTAGGGAAAAATTTTACACACATGCAAAACTAGATAGATTTTGAAATTTAGTGCAACTCTTGGATCATAAGTTCACTCGGTCGGGTGACCTCCAAGGTCATTCCGACTCCTCATTTTCATCTTTTTCTTTTTAGGATTTGATGTATTAATCACATTATTCATCAAGGTACATCATGAGGATGTTTTAATCTTTCTTATTCTTGTGTCTAATTGTTTGATTAGTCTATACATATAGGATTTAACTTCTTGAGTGTCTGGTAGAGGTTTTTAGCTCATGTCAAGACTTGTAGTTCCTTCCTTTTATACACCAATGAATTATCACTATACCTGTAGTCACTTGTATTTATCAAGTAATGTTTTCTTACATCTATATTTAACTTCTTCACATTCGTGTTCAATGTGATCCTACCTTCTCTTGCTCCTACTTCCCTACATAGTTCATCAAACATTCTAACTAGCTATAAAGTCATTGTCTCAACCTTACCTTTCCTTCCTTACTCTGTATTTTCTTATCTCTACGTACCTTAAATAGTTCATTAATCATGTGATTTATTTATAATATATTCCACCCTAACTCCTTGTACAATCATTATATCCTTTGTATAAAGATAAACAATGTCATCCTTAGCCGTATTCAAATGAATCTAAATACTTAGACAATCTCTAGTTCTGATATATATTCCATCTTCTCAAGCAAACAATCTGTAGAAAACTTATGTCATGCACATATTTTCTTGAACAATACTAATTGTCTTGCAACTTTGATATATTCTACCGGTCTCTACAAAGAACATATGTTCCAAATTTCGTGACTTTTGTTGTTGTGGCGTTTGAAAGTTATGACTATTTTCTTGGGAAGACATTATATCAAGCGGTTTGCATTAATAACTCCTTCCACACATGTAACCAAGGGTTGAAATTTTACAAGATTGTTTCACTAATAGGGGTAAAAATATTTTCCAAATTTCACAACTCATTTCCTTATGGATTGTACCGAGTTTTAGTTTTCTTCTCACTAACTAGGTCTTTGACAAGACTGTATTTTCTTCTACGAGATTGTCATAAAAATATCCTTTCATTGTAAAGTAAATGCTCTGAAACATTTAGCATATTTTTAAATACCATCTCCCCATGATATCTACTGATTTTTAGCTCTTGATATTTTGTAATGAATGAGATATAAGGATTTCTTCGATAACTCTAGTTGAGGAAACATGATTTGACATACCCTTTTATAGCTTGATTCAAGACTATGATATAACAGTGTGCCAAAGATGAATTGTTGAGATTTAGAAGACATAATTTCTACCTTGAAATTACTTTAACATTTTATCCATGCCAATCTTAAACCTATGACATGATAATTTATCAAAATACACATTAATTACCTCTTATTTGTGTGTTCTCTGTGTTTTCTCCACAAGGGGCAAAAATTAAATCATTAAATTATCTTTGCACATGTGAAAAAATGCCTTGAAAATTTATAGAGCTATTCTACATGTCAAGGTAGAGATTATTTCCAAATTTCATCGAATTCCATTGGTCCATTTGAGAGAAAATCAATTCCCTAGCTCAAGCCCGTGAGGAGAGAAATGGGCATAAAATCCTGTATACTACGTTTCAAGAGATGGATTAAATTTTGATAGGCTTGTGATGAATTCCTCTACCCATTAAATATGAAAATATATCACTATTTTTATTTCATTACTATTTGAGTTTTAGCTCACTACCATGTTGAGACTTTATACATAGTCCTCTGTAATCATGCAAACCAGACAACATTGTTAACTAGATTCATGCATTATATATTGTGAACCTTGAATACATGTAAGGAGAGAGATTTAAGATGTTTTAAGACTCATGCATCTCAAATTTATCAACTTTCATGATTGAAACAAAAATTTACATCATGGATCTTCATACCATTCCTTCAAGTATACACACTATATTGTCTTCTCCATGCCAAAATCCCATCTCTCTGTCTTCCTCCTTGTATGATTCGACCTCATGCTCCTGATTTAATCTTGAATAGGCTGGAATTTAGTTATCTCTTTTTCTTATCTTAGTCTAGTTCCCATATTTTATGAGATATTCTTGTTCATGCTTGAGAATAGGAACCAGTTCCCCGTTTTGACCTTTTGAAAATTATTACAAACTGATCTAAGAAGATTTCAACCTCCTCCTACGTGGATAAGACACCTCATATCCAACTAGACACCTGATTTCTTATTTCACACTCATGGTAAGAACTTATTACATCACAAATTTCAAATTTCTCAACTAAACACTTGGAAGGAAAACTATGACAGATCCTACTACATGTTTTCATTTCTTAAGAGGGCTTATTCACAATTATTTATGTTTTCCAAGCATCATGAAGATGCTCCTAGATCAATATCACTGAAATCGATCAATTTGAAATATATGACTAAATGTCAAACACAGGCGAGTGTCCATTGATCCTATGAAACTATAAAGTATTGAAATATTAAATAGATCAATATGTAATGACAACTAAATGCCAATAATAGGTGGGTTTCCATTGACCCTGTGAAAATGTCACTGAAAAATGTCATGGAAATTATTCAGAAAGTAAACTACACAATGCCTATAAAGAGGCGAGAATTAGACTTAATCCTTGAAACTTCCGAGTGCCATAAACATATCTATACAACGTGAACTTGTTGATTGAACCAAAATACTTGCATAAATGTCACATTTCGAATCGTTGAAACTACAAACCACTACAAAATATCACCAAGTGCATCTATAAACTATTTTGTTAATGTAAATACTATACACCTTAATTGTAACCACATGTGATAGTTATAAATAAATTCCTGAAAATGAGGGTCTTAAAACATATGCAAATATCATGCACATATGCAATAAATTTGTAAATTAATTACAAATAAAAAGGTGCCCAAATGGGTCAAGCATCTATAGTTTTCACACTAAAAATGATAAGATATACATTTCCAAAATTGAACATATTGAACATGCCCTTTGAATCTATATATTCTCTACTCTCGAATCACAATAGAAATTTTCAACCATAAATGTGAGAAGGATATCCAAGCATGATAAACATGTAACTTTTCTCTTCCCTTCGGGTGACACCATTACCTTAATTTACCTTCAACATGCTTCAAACATGGTGTCACGTCCGCATTTTCATTGTTTTGGTTATAAAAAGAAGTTGTGAAGTAATAAATAACATGTGGAAGCAAGTTGACTGGTTTTGATGCGAGACCATGTATGCAATTATACACATGCACATATTTTTCGCAAGGAAGTATTTATGTGTGCATAGGTGCATACCCACCCCCACACTCACACTTGTCACCTCACATCCGTTGACTATTTATTAAGTCACAACTTATTCATCGTTGTACTTTTTGTATGATTGTACTTCACCTTATAGATGTATGTGATGATTTCGTAATGATGTTAGACCTGTTTTCATTGTAATATTTTCTTGTGAGATAGAGCTCCAAATTTTTGTTGTAAATGATGATTTAACAATATTAAAAATCTGTTACTTGGCAGAGTACCTTGTATTGCTTCGGTACTTAGAGACAATTATTATTGCTTTGATGATTGACTTGATCTTAAGCGAGTCATTAAGTCGTAAGGAAATGAACAGGGGCAAGCAAGGTAATTTTATCATGGTTTGTCGTTTAATGATTATGAACCAAGATTGCATTAGTGATCAGATAGTTGCAACCTTTTCCTTAATGTTTAACATGAAAATGGTAATATTTCTTTGACTATACTTACTTGGTCATAAACCACGAGCAAATTTGGTAAGTTATATGTTGAGTTAAAATGGATTGCAATTGTTAATGATAATGGTATCAAACCATGACAACTTGGAAAATTTTATACTATTAGAAATAGGTCTAAGGCCTCAATGCATATATATTGAATGTTTTAATTTAGGTCCCTAAACATATAATGGGGTGGCAAGGTTATAATTTCTCATAATTTCCTTGTTTAAAATAAGGTCTTTAACCATACCATAGTCAATTGATGAAGTTTAATGTGTTATTATATGGCTTGAGACCACGAGTGTTGGAAATGCCATGTTGAATGGTCTCGACCATATCAAAGAAAATAATAATGTTTGACCATTGAATTTGGTCAATGACCGAAACCACCATGCATATATATGTTAATTATTATGTTTTGATTGTTTAAATTTGGATTCGATTGCTTTGACCACCACTTTAGTTTTAAGGAAGATAATGGATAAGCTAGGCCATACTGTGTACTGGCACTACCAAATTTAATCCTATTAAATTTAAAACATGATTTTGGGATTCAGGAAGATTCCTGGAGAAGCTAAGTGTATGCAATGAATTTCATTTTTATTGTTATTTGTTTTGGGTCAAGCTCTCCTTGAGTTGTGCATGAGGGTTTAAGAGTATATTTTTGTTGAAGCTATTTTTAGTTGTGATAAATGGGTATTTGTGATAAAAATGGAGACTGATATTTTGGGGAAATCACGAAGCTTCTTCGTGAAGCTCTTGCATGAAAAAAATTTCATTTTTATTTGTTTTCTTCTTCCTTGAGATCTTTTGGGCAAGCCATGCATGGAGAAAGTTAACGAGGTTAATCTTGTGAGTATAATGCATCCGTCCGTCCTGTTAAAAATAGGTGCTATTATTTCTAGTTTTGTGAGTGTGTATATATGGAAAAGGGATTGGGGGTTTTATGGTTCGTATTATGGGTTTGTTGGGTCGACTCGTTAGAAGATTTCGTAAGAAAGTAATGGCGGGAAAAGTTGCGAGCTATCAATTCTATTAGGCATGGATTTTCGACCCCTTTCTTGTTGTTTAACTCAAATTTCATGAATGTAATTTGGGTTATCTTGTTGTTTCATCGTGTGATTGCTCATTTGCGATAGCGTGATTTACATAGGAAACAAGGTATAACAAATTTCATTAAATGAGTGTTTGATAAAAGTTAAAAAAAGAAATTATTTTTGAGATATTGGAATGGGATTCCTATTTTTTTGTTTTGATATGACTAAGAAATATTACAAATAAACCTCGTTGCTAAAATATGAACTCGGTTGGGCTTGTTATGAGTTTCTAATCTAGTTTACAATAAAATTGCCATCCGCGTTTGCATGCTTTAGATTGTGAAGATAGTAAATGATCTAGGTTACAAGTTGTGATGGGATTTGGATGAATGATGTTTTGGGTGTTTTTCATTCCTTGTTGTTTGATTTATTTGAGGGTATGAAAATATCTCTGCAAAAATTTTAGGCATTATGGTTGTATATTAATATTGGATTATTTAACCCACAATGGGTTTCTTGTCTGAAAAAATTTACTCAACTTTTGGGAAGTTTTCTTTATTGAATATTTAATTACCATTGATATGTTGAGATAAAGGATGCAAATCTGCAACTACACCTATGTAATGAGTTATTCATTGAAGAGATTAAGATATCTTGTGATCTGTTGTGTAAATATTTTTCTGTTTTAATTCAATTGTATTAAGATGATGTGATGGCTCGATCACGAGCACCTTACAGAAGTTATAAGGTATTTTATAGAGTTCTGAGAACTCTCCTCCATTAATTATTGCTTGGGTGGACTTAAGCTCAAATGTTGAACACTAAAGTAATTATGATTGAATCTTCAAATAATGGTTGAAGGATCTTGTGTTTAATAAAACCATATTGTTGAGTTGAATGTTGGAATTAACTAGGTATATCCTTACAATGATTATAATAATGATCGATGGTGATAATTGTTAACTAGGGATTCTATGATATATTGACTGTTAACCTTCCACCATCTATTATGTTGGTTTGTGAAAAGAACTCTTCCCTTTTTCTTTCAAAATGTTATTTGAGTGTGAGGAAGTTTGTTGTGGGGTAAATGAATTTGAGTGCAAATTGTTTAGCTCATTAGTCATAATGAATAAGTTTTCAATTATGGATTAGTTACGTGACATTAGTATTAATGAAGCTATATAGACCTAAAGATCTTATTGGATGATATGATAATTATGTTGTTGGAGTATAGAATAATTAAGTAGATCACTCTATTTGATATTCGATCTTTGGACTTAACAAAATACAAGGAAGATATAATTGGTAGCTAAAGTTAAACTTATTATGTTCTTATTATAACAAATTGATTGTGAGTTTTTAATCCATGTTAGTTCGACGAATTGATCATGCATAACAATGTTTACAACATGTAGGTCGAGGAATTCAATATGAAGAGATTGAGATGATTATTACTCATCTGTCTCGATTAATGCAATGAATGTATATGTACTTGGATTACATGAGATGTATTGCTTCACAAATTGTATAAGAAAATTGGGTCCAATGTATTAAATGATTATCTTTGATAATCACTTTATGACTATGTACTATTGTTATTAATTATGAATTTTATAACTGTTGTTCGGATCATATGATTGTGTAAAAGGACATACTTGTATTGTTGTTTTACTAAAAGCATTTATTGTGAATTGAGGGTTAGTATGTTAACACCACTGCTTGATTTAAGATATCGTCGTGATTTAATGATTATTTGACAAAAATAGTAGGACCAAACAAGGAAATATAATATGGAACTTAAAGAAGATAAGTATGTCAATAAAATATATATGTTCATCATAGATAAATAAGATGATATGTATCATTTATAAGTATGAAAAAATGAGAAACATATTGTTGTCTTTTAACAACAACATCATACATGTAGATGATTAATTATATTTGTTATAAAATATCACATATTTTTTTACATTATCCTAGTGAGAAACAAATACAACGAAATGGAACCAAGTACGAAGGTACATTGTAATTATAAGAAATAAGTACCGATGTACACAACTAAATTAAGTAAAATAAATTGACCAAGTGACTATTAAGATCATTTGTGATAATTAAATTATCGTTATTCCCGTGCTTAACTAAACCTAATTAATGATCGTAAATTGTTATAGTTTGTCTTACGATATGCGATGTGAGGTGCATACACTAGTCAGTGACTTGATGAGTTTATTGTACACCTTTAACGTGAATTGGAAATCATAATGAAACTTCGTATAACCTATCCTTAAGATGAAAACATATCAATTTGCAAATGAAGGGTAGGTATCATGGAATGCAATTCGAGATGTATGAGCTTTGTCTATGCCATCTCGGGATGGCTCAACGAGGATACTAACTTGTAATGACGTAAGTCATTATGCGAGCATAGGATTTCCGTAGGGTTCCTAAGGTGGTACTGACATGATTCATGTGACCTAAATATAAAAACATGGCCCCTGCAACTTTAGAACTAAATTCAATTACTTATTGTAAACAAATAACTAAAATGGTTAATTGTAAACTTAATACTTAATCAATGAAAAAGAATCATGATAACTATATTGAGACAATTGTGTAGTGAATGGGAGATAGGGTTTCAAAGGCTAGTGTGCAATCTCGAAACTGGCTTGCTATCGCAATGCCAAAACTATGCACATAATAGTGCAACTAACTAATTGCATTGTATTTTCACCATTTCTTCTTTCAGTAGTGTTTTGAGCTAGAGGGAAGTACTTGCATACTTTATTGGCTGACATAAAGAAGATGCACAGGATCTCAGAACCTATAAAAGGTCTAACAAAAGGTATACAATGTATGTTGGCTTGTATAGAGTGTTAAAGGGAGATTGAGAAGGATCTGGAACCCTTTGCAGTTGCACATGGTTATTATATGTTGTCAAGATGGATTCTGGAATATTAATAATGTTGGATTACTTAGTGTTGATCTAAGTAATAATGTTATTCATTGCAACATAAAAGGAATTAAGGGATTTTGTAAACATAATTAGTGTGTTGGATTTATCTTGCGTGCTAAAATTCATTGAAAACATAAAAATATAATTTAAGGTTTATAAAAAAATTATCTTAGTATGTCGAATTATAACATGGGTATTACACATGGGTTGAATAAACTGTTTATCAATCAACAAGAATCCCATAAAATCGAAGGTAGAAAAATCATGCTAGTTAATACCATAGTTATGCAATAAAAAAAAATCCAAGAAATTAGTTTTACCAAATAAAGGGTTGACCCCTTTCCTTGATTCAACAACTTGAATAGAAGGCTATACCAAATAAAACATCACGTGTAACAAGGTAGTGACGAAACCCCATATTTTTAAAAAGTTCGAAATAGTTCTAAAACAAGACATATTCCTTTCCAACAAACCACACAAAGGTTATCCAATCAAATATGGATATCAAAACCAAAACTATGTAAAATAACCATTTTCTCATAGACAAGAAAATGTTGGAATAATTTTACCTTCCTTCAAAACTGAGAACTGTACACCATGTTGAGCAAAGGTTAACAAATCGTTGAATTTTAAACAACTTAAAGATTGCATCTGCAATGCTTAGGAAAAAATTGTGAATATAAAATTAATCAAACCAATTGATCGGTACCCAAATTTAAACGAGTACAAAAATAATGTCCAATTCCCTGAACAATTTCCAAATTCCATTCTCCATATCTCAAAATGGAATGGTCTTTTCACTTTCTCCCAATCAAAGGAGATATGATTAAAAATAGATATAGTTATTACACCAGAAAATAAAGCTTCACAACATGGCTTACTCACCAAACACCGTGACCAATTCTAATTCTAATATGATTCGGTTCTGTATCTTCATTACCTTGCAAGTGAAATCAAGAGAGATCCATCTATCCATCTCATTACATGGTTCCCCATTTCTAGAAACAACATGTACTCCCAACAACTGCACACTACAAATGGAAGATCAAAAAGCCCAAAAGTCTAGACAAACTCAATAAAACTAACTGAAAATTATATCAAAATGTGTAATTTACCCTTTTCTAGGAAATTTCTAAATAGATCTTGAAGACCTTTAGTCCATTCTTTCCCCATAGACTAAAGGATAAATTTGGGGAAAATATTCTTAAAGTGGTTTTCACCACTAATTTGTTAACACCCTTGAGCTCATTAAAAAAGGATTAAATTTACTTTTTTGTGATTTTAATCATTGAATAAAAAATGTAAATTAAATATTAAAAAAAGGAGATATGTTCTACATGACGAAGACCCCCTTTTTAATGGTCACTCACCCTTAAAGTAATTCATCATTCGAAGGGAGCATTAGGCAAAGAAAGGGCCCATTTGGAGCGCCACTCTTGGAGGAGGAATATAAAGTCACATCACCTCCTCCATTATGGGGTATGTTGATTATGGTTATTGTTGTTTATCCATGCTTGAAGAAAATGTATGCATGCCCATTGATGTTCTACTAAAGGTGTTTTACAACACTTTGCATTGTTATTGGAAAATTCAAGACCTAAGCAAGTTGTTGAAGGATCCATTAATTCATAATTACATAAAAGATTCAGATCGATATTATATATTTTTTATGAAGCTTGTACGCAAGATTTGTTGATTAGTGGGGTGTTGTTGCATGTATAATCGGCCCTAATTATCTTTGGGTAAAATAGTAGGAGGGCCATTTCTACACTTTTGGCGAAAGATGGGTAATTTTGATTTTTACATTCATAAACTTCATATTTTATAACCCCAATATCCAAAATTTGAAGTATTTTGCATGGCTGGTTGAGAGAGAGAGTTGATATTAGAAGATTACAACTATCTAGGGTTTCATTATTTAATTACATTCAGTTGTGTATAATCCAATTGGTGTTAATTTAGTGTGATCTAGCTATTTTACAATTTATTTCACTTACCTTCGCTAGTTCTAATCCCACTCTGGGTTAGGAATAATAGACATTAGAATACTTCAGGATAATTTGCATAATCGGATTTGGGATCACCTAGTTTAAATAAGAAGAAATTTTTATTAGATCACTTGTTTTTTGGGCTCAAACGACTAGTGATGTTCAGATGGTTCACTTTACAATGGATCTAGGTCTTAAAATTTAATTAGAGCCACAAGGGTCACTGGCTATGCAGGTGAGTTGGAACCGGCATGGGAACCGATTTGGGTCGTAATTCGAGTTGGTCACATTGGCCACCGCGAGCGAGCGAGTTGAGGGTTTATTGGTGCTCAATTCGGTTCCTTGGATCAAGTTGATTTTTTCATTGAATCTCTAAAAATGTAAGCGATTCTGTGTGCTCCATACTTTCCCAAAGTGCTTCAAAGATCGATCGAGTAAGAAAAATGATCAATTTGTGAGAAATTTTGTGCCTTGTCAAAATAAAAGGAAGGATTCAACTTGATAATGCTAGGGAACTAGTTGATCAAAGAAAAAAATTTGAACTTGTGGGTGAGCAAGACTTAGTGATTTTAAAAACAAACCCAATAGACTTCCCAACGCCCTTCAAAAGGTCTACATCACTAAGTAGTTCAAATGCTTGCAATGTGAAGGGCTACACGACTAGATTGCAGGTCTCTTTAAGCCATTTGGGTTTTGAGACTTCAATTTTGCAAAGAAAATCAAAGACAATATGTTTTTGGGCCCATGACAGGGCAAACAAAGTTAGACAAAGTCAGAGAAAAACTTTAAAAGCTATGGGGTAGAAATGTGTCATCTTTCAGGTGTTGGTAGAGAAAATAGACTTTCACAAACTTCAAGTCGGTGGAATAAGCTAATTTTCGTGAAGGTGTCAGGTCCAGGCCGTCAAAACATCAAAGGAATAGAAAGTTTGAAATTGCTATGCGAAGGAACAACCCTAAAACTAATAAAAAAATGATAATCTAATATCATGAAGTAACATGGATCTTTTTCATTGGCTCATGTTTCACAGTTGTCGATCGGGATTATCAAAGGTGTGACATCACAAAGTAACATGGGGCTTTCTCATTGGTTGATGCTTTGCAATGGGTAGAAGAGGTTAAAGAAAGGATTGACACTGCTATGAGGATCGATTAACTAAAAATGGGGATTTTAGAAGTTAATCTAAGAAGTAAAACAATAAATAAGAGCTAACCAAACAAGGAGAAATGACCCAAACAACTAAGAAAGTAGATATGTAAAACCCTAGAGTGTAAAGAGAGTTAGAAAGAACTCAGCTGATTCGACGAGCTTACTAGACTGTGTCGCAGAGATGGCTGGAGAAATATGAGGAGGAAATGACTATGCCAAGGTCTAGAAAAGTGTATATCTGGGCAAACTGAGTGGACTAGGGCACCTGGATAGGTACGGGGGTGCCTATGGGTGCCCAAGTCTAAGATATGGGCGCCCTAGTATGTGAAAAGCTCTGTAAACCTCCTCTAAAGTGTTGCTAAGTGATCGTATGTGTTCACTTCCTACCGTACTAGCTTTGATAGACTATGCGATATGTTCTTAGAAATCGAAATGAAGATGAGACCTGTAAAACCCCAAGATAAGCATCAAACCCTAAAAATGAAAAATGCATATGAAGGGGTGAGACTGTCTCAGTGGCCACAATGGTGGACTTACTAACTGAGTGTTGCACTACATCTCAGACCCGATGTAGTTCTATGTGCTTGTGTGTGCAATCATACCCTAGGTGTTCTTGTGTCAGTCACACTTTGTGAAAGTAGCGAACAATAACTATGTGTAGAAATGTAATAAAATGGTGGATGTAATAGAATAAACTTCCCTCCTATGCAGTGTGATGCAGATGAACTAGCCTTGTGCCTTGTGATGGAGCTAGATGGATGCAAATGGAGCCTTTGATGGATGCTAACCTTAGGTGATGATAGTAGTGCTTAGTGTTTGGTCCCTCATTATGGTCTCATAACTTTATATTTATATGGTTCTCTTGTTCTAATTTCGTAATTAACTCCAAAGAGGTCGACCACCAAAAATATAGAATTCTCAAATGGCTAGAAAGTGCCCAAAAAGTGGTGGGAAAGTGGAAAGAGGACCAAGGTTCCCTGAATGGGACGGGGTGCACTGTGGATGCCCTACTACTAGCTTGGGTGCCCGATCAAGGCTAAAATGATGCAAAACGACAAAAATAGACTGACAAATATGTGCTGAAGGTTAGCAGTGATGACACAAAGCAAAGTAGAATGGCCAAAAGACTTGGGTTAATAAGTACTTTCTTAACTCAAAAACCATATGAACAATAATATGAGACCGAAACTAACTAATATCTAAAGTGCATGATTTTGTGTCTACATTTGCCTCCACTTTATATTGGTGAGCGGAACGCTCGATAACATAAAGTAGATAGATATGCGTACCTGATGTCCATGTAGAGTGATGTAGAAAGCATGTCGATGGACTAGACAAAGCGTGGAATGAGAAAATAGTGAAGTGTGGAAACTAAAGATGCAAAAGTGTGAAAAAGTGGTGAGAGTGAACTTAGGGTGGAAATGCGTGTGTATTTTCCAATGTGTGTGATGTACTTGCATGTTAGTATGAGGTGTGTGTTGCCAAAAATGTTGTTGTTTTCGATGTCATTGTTATTATTGTTGTTAACTACTTGCTTCTCATATGGTCGGACTGCGAGGAGAAGACTATCAAATAGTCAAATACACATGTTTATATGTCAAAATTACATTTAAAGACGCATGTATATAGAAAAAAGTATGTAATGGAAATAAAAAATGTAAAAGGAACATGTGCACCATGATGAGAGAAAGGGTGTAGAAAGGATATCTTGTACTACGATTTTTTTGGGTGATCTCACACCACCCTGGCTGAAGAAGTGTAGAGAGAAAGCTGCATTATTATCCAACCTGTAACTGCTTCCTTGAAGAATGTGTGAAGAGATCTTTGTACTACCTAGTTTTTTGGATGATTCGACGCTCTTTGGAGTGTAGGGAGGAAATCCGTTGTATCCTCCAACTTGTAACTACTCTCTAGAATGCTAAGGACAACTTGTATTATAAAATCCACTTTGTGTATGGGGTTTGTAGGCGAGTGCGAACCCACTTGTTGCATAACACACAATGCCAAGGGCATAAACTAAACAGGCCCGAACGAGTGTAGAAGTGTTGTGTAGTATGTTAAACCCTAAATGATGCCCCTATCTTTGGGGACGTATGTGATGTCACTAATAGGAGAGTGCAGCCCCAAAAGAGGACCGACCAAATAAGGGAATGCACATGGTAGAAACCAAGACACACACATACAAGTGGTTAGAAACAAGTGTTAGTACAAACAAACATATATGTAAAGGAAAAATGTATGCTACGTAAACAATGTATAAGATGGAATGCAAATAAACAGGAAAGAAGAAAATCATAGAACACCAAAATGGGTTGCAAACATGGGACACCACTGATGATGTTGTAAGACACACAAAACCATAATGGCCACATACAAACAAACATGTGCACACACCAAACAAATGGCAAGACATGCATACAATAACAAATAAAACAAGCAAGTATAAACAACATGTAACCATGGAAGCAGATAGTCCTGCAAACAAATGTTGCACATGAAGCACCCGTTAGCATGTTAGAAAGATAACTTATATGTCAAAAGTGTGTATAAGAAAGTAATGTAGAGTTCTAAGTACAAAATGAAATAATAACACCTATAAGAGATGAATGTGGATGCCCCCAGCAACCGTTGTAGGAGTGGTAGGAGGCAAGCATCCATGTTGCATGTGAGAGACTTGTATCTACGATCACAACTAGAAAAGGATGTGAACACACATGTGTGTATGGTAAATATAATGACATATAAGAGATCTAGCTATCATGTGTAATAAGTGAACATGAACAAGCAAATGTAAACAAGAGTAAATGCAACCAAGATATGCAACATGTTGTGGATGGATGGAATGGAATGTAATATGGATGATAGGAGCCACATGCCCCCAAGTGAATGGAATTGTATGCAGTGAGGTTCATTTAGTATGCCTCCTCGGCAATCAAGAATGAAATGTAAATGAGAGTGCGTCATCGGGAAATGGTCAAAGTGTGTATTGTGTCTAACACATTGTGATGAATGTGTATGTGTGATGATATGTGACCTAGAGATGAATGTGTGATGATGTAGCCTAAAGCATATATATCACGATGATACGAGTAGATGGAGTGCTAATGTAGCCTAAAGTGTGTACCACTACAAGATGAAGGAATATGTGACCATTTAGCCTATAGCGTATGCCACTAACCTAGTAATATCACATGATAGAAGGTCGATTGATGAATGTGTGTGTATGATAAGGTCCATTTGATTGGTAAACCATTGGCAATTGAGTATGGACTGAGGAACTAAAGTGCATCATAGGGTAGTGAGTGCAACGCGTAGGAGAATATGTAGTATGTGTGATGATGATAGATGACCATGTGATGTGTAAGATGTGAAATACATGATGTATATTATGCAATGTAAGATGTGTAGATAGACTAAGAGTGTAAGGTGCACACTATGTAGTATGTAGGATGAATAGTATATGATGTTAGACTCATAAACAATAGGAGTGTGACACATATGTGATGAATACTAATATAGTGTGTAGAGTATGTATGATGTATAGATGCGCAAATGTCGAAACACTAATGATGTAGGGTAAGTAAGATGCAAAAATGTGACATGTACTATAAGATATGTAAAGAGACGCAATGTGTAGTAGACGTGTAAATTCCACCGTAGAATTATCACTTTCAATATGAGTAACACGAAGGGTAGCTTCTAGTGTGTTACAAAAGTCTGGTGCATTACGCAATAAGTCGTAAAGAGAAATATTAGCGGGCATATTTTAAGTTTCTCAATGATGTCATAGCCCTTAGAAGCAATAGGAGGAGCTGCCGAAGCAATGGGTGGAGGGATAAAAGCGAGTGGAGCCATAGGAGGATTAAGGACAGTATGATGAGTAGTAACTGCATTAATAGATGGATCAGCCCTAGGCGTAACAAAGCGAGGAGGATGTTGAGTATGCACACACATAAAATCAGCAGCAATAGTAACTATATTGGAAACCTTAGTAGGCACAAAAGTAGGATAAAATGATTGAGTCATGAATTAATGAGGTGAAGACGTGATAAAAGAAAGGGCTGAATATGTCGGAGTTTACCAAAATGATTAACTAAAAATGGGGATTTTAGAAGTTAATATAAAAAGTAAAAAAGTAAATAAGAACTAACAAAACAAGGATAAATGGCCCAAACAACTAAGAAATTAGATATGTAAAACCCTAGAGTGTAAAGAGAGTTATAAAGAGCTCGAGTTGATTTGATGATCTTGCTGGACTATGTCATAGAGATGGCTGGAGGAATAGGAGGAAGCGAGCGTGACAAGGTCCAAAAAAGTGCCGATATGGGCAATCGAGTGGATTGGGGCACCTAGATAGGTACAAGGGCGCTTGTGGGCTCCTAGTCTAAGATATGGGTGCCCCAGTGCGTGAAAAGCTCGGTAAACCTGCTCCGAGGTGTCGTTAAGTGATCTCTGTGTTTGCTTCTGTTGCACTCACTTCGTTGGAGTGCATAATATGTCGCTAGACATCGAAATGAATATGAGACTGCGAGAACCCCAAGACAAGCATCAAACCCCTAAAAAATAAATATGCATATGAAGGGGTCGAACTGTCATATACACTAAAATGGTGGACTTACTCACTGAGCGCTACACTACATCTCAGACCCGATGTATTTCTATGTACTTGTGTGTGCAATCATGCCCTAGGTGCTCTTGTGCCACTCTCACTTTGTGAATGTAGTGAGAAATAACTATGTGTAGAAATGTAATAAAATGGTAGATGGAATAGAATAAACTTTCCTCCTATGCAGTGTGATGCAAATGAACTAGTTTTGTTCCTTGTGAGGGAGCTATATGGATGCAAATGGAGCTAGATGGATGTAAATGGAGCCTTTAATGGATGCAACCTTAGGTGATGATAATAGTGCTTAGTGCTTGGTCCCTCATTATGGTCTCATAACTTTATATTTATATGGTTCTCTTTTTCTAATTTTATAATTAACCCCAAAGAGCCCGACTACCAAAAATCTAGAATTCTCAAACGGATAGAAAGTTCCCAAAAAGTGGTGGGAAAGTGGAAAGAGGATCAGGGCACCCTGACTGGGACCAAGGCATTTGTGGGTGCCCCAGTACTAACTTGGGGCCCCTAGTCAAGGATAAAATGATGTAAAATGATAAAAATAGATTGGGAAAGTATGTCTTTGAAGGTCGGCAATGACGATAGAAAACAAAGTAAAATGGCCAAAAGACTGGGTTTAATTAGTACTTTCTTCACTTAGAAACCATATGAATAGTAGTATGATATTGGGACTAAATAATGTCTAAAGTACATGATTTTGTGTCTACAGGAGCATGTAGCTTTTTAATTGGCTCATATTTCACGGTTGTCGGTCAAGAGGCTATTAAAGGAAAATTACAAAAAAACATGGAGCTTTCTCATTGGCTTGCATTTCACAGTGAACACAATGCGAATCAAAGGTTTAAAAGTGGACACATGGTGACATTCCATCACATTTTAGACCGATAGACTCGACGGATCTCAAGCCTCGAGAATGAGTAGAATTGTGTAAAAGACGTCGGGTCCGTAAGAAGGAAAGGGAAGTCAAAATACAACGCAAGCAAACACATAAGTAAATCCCGACCCCATGACAATTGAAGGATGCCACGTGTCATTCTCTTGTTCATCCCGACTCGCAAAAATTTAGAAGGCCATATCTTTCGATCCCTTGCTCCAAATATTATTAAATTTATATCATTGGAAAGGTCTCCTCTAGCCCTTCAAGTTGGAATCATCGATTCAAAAATTGATGGCAGTTGATGGTAGTAAAATAAGAAAATGTCCTCAACATTAAAGATGCAGTTCAATATTGTTCAACCACTCATTTTAATGAAGTATGTTGCACGTTTCTTATCCAACAAGAAAGAAAGAATGAATGACTTTGGCAGATATCCCATGCCCCTTTTTAGAATATATAATGCATCTCATTGGTGGTTGAAAAGGAAAATCCTATTTTCTCTTTTTTTCTCTCTCATCTTCTATATATTGTAAAAGTCTTTCATTTTGAGCAAGAGGCGAAAGGGGGTAGTTGTAAAATTTTGTTGATCAAGTTTAGTTTTAAGTTCCAATTTCTAGTTTTTGCAAAACATTTTGTATGTATCTAGTTCTGTGAGGAAATGCTAAGGTGGTTGCGTTGTACAACCATTAGCAGGTTTTGAAGGCATTTGTTTATGTCTCCTTGCCAAAACTTACAAGAATAGATTCTCTCTATTTTGATGAAACTATACTTTCTTGTTTCTCATGTTTTAAAAGTATGAATGAGGCAATATAATTTCTATTACAATCTTGTGTTGGTTTACTTTGTTGAGTACACAAAGGTTCTTCTTCAAATTGTTGTTCTTCTGGTCATTGCAAGAATATTGTAGAGTTGTGTATACTTTACAATAGTTCCATCGGTTGTAAAATCCTAAAGGAAACATCACTTTTGAAGGGATATTGTTATCCCTTAAGGGTATTTTGGGTGTATGAAACAAGTATAGTAAGTGCTTTATCTAAATTCTAACTCAAGGATTTGTAGTTAGGATTTTGAAGACTATCGATAACATTTGTGTAAATTGAGTATCAATGAATGCAAATGTTATTTCACAAATTATGTTAAATTGATTTTTCTTTTCAAGCATATATGGAAAAGGATGTATTCTCTCCATGGGAACATTACCTTAACAAAGTCATAAAAGTAACTACCCTCTACCTTGATCTTCACTAAAAACATCCAGTTATCTTCATACCTACTAAGCATATCATACATGCATACCATACATATGTTTATTCTACAAAGTCATGTCTAATAGTTATTCATTACCAATATGCTTTGCTCGAGAATCCCACCAAGTATATTATCCAATATCATTTAAAGCACCCATGGTCTATATATATTACACAAACGTAATATCTGAGATTGTTCATTATTTGTATGTTTTGATATGTATTTGATGTGTCAAGTGCGTACAATAATCAAACGTCAAATATTTTGAGTGAATATTGTATCTGTGGCTGCACTTGCTTCAAATTAAGTTGCAACAATCATAAAGGAAACCAAGCTAGGATAGAATTTCCTTTATTTAGATCCTTCAACTAGGTCCTCTCACCTTGGTCCAAGAAGAGTCAGAAGCAGTAGGGCTGAGCCATCCCCTTAGTTAAGGTGTCTCCTGACCACCTCTCATATTTGAGTTAGTAGGTCAAGTGTTAAAAAAATCCTCGGCTATCAATGACAAAGAATTTTTCATTACTTATCACTCCCTCAAAGCCAATCTACTCTGGTTAGTTGCTCAATTCCTTGGGGTGTGATTTCGAGAGCCAACAAGGTTAAAAAATCGGCCAAGTCATGGAGGTAGACACATGGAAAACTCTCGGTAATCCGGGTTTTGAGAACTCAACAAAGGTGATCAAAATATTAATGGGACCAAGAAATATGACCGTCATTAGTCCACTTGGACTAATGATGGAGAGGTTCGGAGTTTCACGAGTCATAGAGGAAAATGTCCTTGGGTTATCAAGAATTTTGTGGCACGAGAAGTGGAGAATGGGTCTCAAGATCCCAAGATCACGATTGAGTATAAGGAGACCCCCATGAAAATATAGTGGGTTGTGATTGGTCCATGTGAACTAATCACGACTATTTCAAACCGAGTGACAAAAAGGTGATCCTTGTGACCCTTGAGAGCTTAGAAATCCACGAGAACAAGGGAAATCCTGATCCAAATGACACAATTTTTGGGTGGAAGAAGATATCAAAGAAGACCAATCAGATCTTGACATGTAGCAAAGGTACTTCCAAGCTTAAAATTGACGGCTATGTGGATGCCAACTACACCGAGGACATTGATATATTTAAATGATCATAACTTTTGATCGAAGCTCCAAATCATTCAAAATTGGTATTGTTGGAAATCTTATGAGGATAAAATCATGGTAGGAGTGGTTATGGGTCTCAAATAGTGAGTTTCATGATAAAAAATTAATTCAAAAGGCCCACTTCAATTTTGAGACCCGAGCTTTCGACATGTTCTAGACTAGTTTCGAGATGATCATATCTTTCGATTGAGCACTTGTTCACCTTTATGATACATTATTATAAAGATATTGACCAGAGCTTCAATTTGGGTTTGATTTCATAAGGAATGGTGGAGAAATAAAAGAGAAATTTGTGAGATTTTGGGGCTTTCTCAACTTGTTTCTCACTCAAATGACACCCAAATCAAATCGAGTCACCTCCAACCATCAACATTTAATGATTTTAGGTGGCCATAACATGATCTAATCTGATTTTTCTTCATCCAAGAAGGTTATGGTGCTCATACTTGATTTGAACATCACTTATGTTGATTGGTCCTTGTTAGGTGAACAAGTGGTTGATCTTTTGATCTCTCATTGATTTCCATATCTCCTCTCTCTTTCTCTTCTCATTCTATATATTGTAACTCATTTTTCATTAAGATTAATCGTCTCCCAAATGTAAAGTTACCATGTCAAAATGGTGGCTGAGATTTCATGATTTGTAGACCTTTAATTTGGTCACATGTAATGCACTCAGTGCCTTCCCCCATTGATGTAATAGAACTGTGTATATTTTGGATCAATAAAATCTTGTTATTGTGGCTCATATCTGCCCTCTACTTGTGTTTATTATGTCTCTTACCTCTATGTTAATCAATGACAAGATGTGTGTGGGTTATACTTGCATGTTTTTTCATTTTTCCGTGTCTAAAATGTGTGGAATGGAATGGTTGTGTAGAGTTGATTTGTGGCATGTATCTGCCCTCTCATCACTATGTTTTCCTTCCCATTCTTCCCCTCAAGGAGAGAGATCCCCTTTCTATTTTGGTGCAATCACCACTTTTTAGCTTAGTTTGTTTCATGCATTCCTCCTCCCCCTTTTACCCCTACAAATCAGTAACTTAGCTTAGGAGTAGTGTTAGCATTAAGATAGATAGGTAGAGGAAGTCGACCTTCTCTAAAGGTCTGTTCCAAGGAGTAAGGTTCCACAACTTGGGGACATTCCCGTTGTTTAAGCGAGGTGTTGATCCATTAAGAATCAATAAAGGGTGCAACTTCAAGTGAAAATAGTTTTTGGCACACTGGTGGGACAAGTTTGAGTCACATGCAACTCATTTCACTAAGATTAGTGTGTATCTTAGTGATATTCAACTTTTAGAGGCACTTTCAAAAAAAACATATGGAAACTCCACTAATTCGAAACCCATTCATCTCATTTATGAACCATTTCCATCCATTTTTCCGTCATTTATGAAGCCTTTCAAACATGGCTTCCTTTTTCCCACATTGAAATTCTCATAAGTAGTCACAATACAATTCATCCCCACCTTCATTCCTCTAAATTTCCCCTCATAAGCACACCCATGAAATTTATCATGATTGATATACATATGCTCCAGTCAAATTGATCCACATGCATATCCTATTGATTATGGTGTTTTACGGGGACATGTCTATGGTTATGAGGGAGATAGCTTCACCTTTGATGATGAATTTCAATCACGGGTCCAAGCCATGGAGGATAACACGAGGAAGATGTTGGAGTTGGTTAAAAGGTTGTAGGATAAACAATATGTTCTTAGGGAACCCTGTCCATGGGGTAATCCTTCCCCACACTCATATGAGATCCCTTCTCATACATTCAAATCCCTACATCTTTCTCAACCTAAGTTTCATATTTCTATCTTTCTCTCGACTCTTCTTGAGAGCTATTCTCCTTCCCTAAAGCACATTTCCTTCCCCTCATCAAAACTTGTACAAAATTAGTCAAGATCTCAACCCCTTCCCTACTTCACGAGACCCAAGTTCACGGGTGTATGAGTTTCATACTTGGGAACTTGAAGAATTACAACCCATGCAACACCCCAAGTAGTTTTCATCACTAAATCATGCGACTATTTTTGAGGATCAACATCAACAAGAGAAGCTCTACGAAAATATTTTATCAAATATCTTGAGTTTGGGGATCAAAATACTTGGTGGAGGATCATTTGGATATTTTAGAAGATCGAATCAACAAATTTGAGATCAATCCAAGTATGTTTGAAAGCCTAATCAATGAGTGGCCTCTTATCAATGTCTCATATCCATCTCAAATCAATTTCACCAAAGGAAACAATTCTATAACAATTGCATATTGGTGTGACTCTGATTTGGATGATGACAATGTATAAAATGTACAAATGGAGGCATCCACGATGAAGAGATACTAGGTAGATTCAAAGGGAGATACAATTGAGCTCGAGGATGAAGAGGACATGTTCCTCAACACTTGTGTTGATCAAAATAAAGTTGAGGAGGAGCTCTAAGGAAAGTAAGATTTTTTAATTGAATGCAATGTCCCTCATTGTCTTGCGTGTTTAAAGATTGCTTCCTTGATGAGAAATTACAATTTTGAATCAATAAGATCATTTATAGACATTATCATTGATCAAATAAAGCTTCATGAGGATGCGAGAGGACGAGTCTCATCTCATCAATTTCTCATATGGGGCCGAGGAGGAGAATGCAACACCAAGTGTTGAAATAGAGGTGTTTGTGAATTAGAGTGTAGAGGAATATAAGTTAAAACAACTCACAAACAATCTACATGAGAGGAAGGAGGATGAAAATGGAAGGCCACATAGATAATGCGAGAGATCAACTTTGAAAAACATGTACCCAATCAAACATTTAAGTGTTTTAGAGCTCTAAGATGAGTTAGCATTTGTCATGCTAATTTCGGATCATGAGGAGAATCTTCAAGATTTCAATAGTCATCTCAATACCTCCCAAACGAAGATCAACAAAAGGTATTTTTTTCTCTTTTCAATTGATACTTTAAAGGAGAGTGGTATGCAAATCATTTTTCTACTCTTATTAATATTCATGGTCTTTGTCAAACCGATTTCGTGGCCATGTTTCATTAAGAAGGAAGCTATTTTTCCCAACCAATTAATGGATTTGTTTGAACTGGTTTGTTTTTATTAGAGCAGAGTGGATTAGTTTGTTTCTTTACAAAATAAATGCTTTGAAACACTCTGCATGCTTCCATTTGAATAATGTATGCTTTTTTTTTTCTCATTTGTACATAGTTTTTGTCGGCTCTTTTCGGTTGTGCATAGTCCAAATCAGTCATAAGTCAAAAATTTGGGGTAGTTTTCATTATGACCAAGTGCTTATTTAGAGCTCCAAATATCAATTTCAAATCGAGTGCCTTGATATGGAGAGTGTGGTTAGTAGAACCATCACAAGTGATGGAAGGGGTGACACCTCCAATGTCCATAACAATGATGTAAGGAGCTAGTGGATCTGTTTGAATAGCCTAAAGATTCTTGTTAGGGATGGGAGGTTGTGTAATGAGAACTCCATTACACCCAACCTGAAGTGGAGGGTCCGACCTTGATTCCTCATTCCCAAGAGACCATTTGAGGTCGATTAACAAGTTGAGCTAAATTAGTTAGGAATGGTAGAAACTAATTCGCAATCATGGTGCATTGTTGATTGAGACGATTAATGAGTTGTATGATGGGTTGGATAGAATCAATATTGGAAGGGATGGTTGTATTATTAGCTAAGGATTCACTCCATCTAGAGGCTTGGGATGGTTGATATCAACATCCAATTTCTAGGAAAGATAGTTCTCATGACACTTGCATAGCATTTCAAGTGACTCTCTTATGTACTTAGGAAACTATTGTAGTAACTTTTGCATAGTGGGATTATAATAAGATTCGAGGACATCTTCATATTCTGTTCTTATTTAGTATCAAAGATAGGGTTTTGATGTTAGATTTGGTTTGTATGTTTTGAGGTGGAGACTTTGACTTCGACATTGACTCTATAACAAGGCAATCAACATAATGTGGAACTAGCTTAGGAAGACCATCATTTTGAGAGAGATTATGATTCGAAAAAGATGCCTCAGTTGAATATGTAGTGGAATTACTAAGAAATTACCCCGTCATGAAGTGAAAATTCTTGGAAGAGATTTATTGAAGGTGTTTTTCACGGGACCGATCAAGTAGTAAGCTTACATAGGGGGTCGATGGCATCAAGAGGAATATGGCTATGAAATGAATGATAATTTTGGAACAAGATCGATTGTGTAGGAGATTTGTACATGGCTTGATGACGTCGGGTAGGAGAATTTGATGTTCAAATTGGATCAGGTGTGCAATGAGGGTTCTAAATAGAAGTCGATGACATTCGAGAATATCGGGACTAATAAAAAGAGTGAATCGACCTAATTTGAGGTAAAGTAAGGTTCGTGTCGAGTTCACCGAGTGTATGACAAGTAACAGAGAGGTTCACAATTGAGTTCTCAAATATATGGATCCAATCTAAGATTAACCACACTATGTAAATACAAAGGTGCTCATGGAGTGCTAATGTAGTAAATTTAGAGGATAGTAGTACTAGCCCTAAGATAGCTATAGGTTTCTAAGGCCTACTGACTAAGATAGAGATAGGTATCAAGTTGGGATTTAGAAATAAGAGAGGATAACAAGGGGTGGATAAAGCCAAAAGGCATAAAAATAATAAGACAAAGCAATAGAACTAACAATCATTCATGAAATGTACGATGAAAACACTTGAAGGGGGTGGATGGAAGAATTAAAACATGAGGAAGTGAAAAAACAAGAGAAGATGATGGATGATGAAGAAGGGATTTGGAGGAGGATTGACAACGTTGTCTAATTTGTTGTTCCACTTATTTTGAAATTTTTCGAACATGCATCCCATGATTTTGTTACGGGATCTTCTATTGATGAATGCGTTGATGAAGTTGAGGTAGCCACTAGTCTTTATCGAGCATAATTTTAAAGGACACGGGTGTGAGAAAGGAGGTTATGTTATATTCATAGATGTTGTTGTTTAAGGCAATTAACATGCATTCAAAATGGGTGGTGAAGTTCGATGTTCAATTAAATAGTTTACCATTAAGTTAATGCAATTTAGTCTTTAATTGTAGAATAAATTCAAATAGTCGTTGAGAATTCTCATGGTAGCATATGAAGATAATTCTCTTTGTAGGGACATGTGGGCACAAAAATAATTGTGTTTTGTTGAGAATTTTGCTGGGGGAAAATAGAAAGTTTGGCGAATGGTGGTATGGAGGTGGAGGTAGCGAAATGATAGTCTTGTGATATGAAGTAAGAGTGGATGTTGAAATACATTACGCATACATAAGTGAGGGTGCAATTATCTCCTTAGCTATAATACAAACATATTCAAAAATAGTTTTTATTTTATTTTTATGAGCACAATTTTTAGTTTGTTTTATGAGCGGAGTTCTTACATTTATAATAGTAGGCTCAAGAAAATTTGATCAAATGGACGTCAAAAATAGTGTTGGAATTACATCGGGATCTTACGAGCCACGTGAGCACCAATGCGATTAGGTTTCCATTTTTCATGGAAATCGTATGTTATAATGTTAACCCAATCAAGGTTTTGAGATACAAAGGCAATGGGGTGCTCTCTCATAGGGCCTGACTTAAATATTTTTTTGTGAAAAATAGACAACAGATGTCAGAAGCAAAGTCAGTTTCCACGATGATTTGGGGTCGACATTAATAGCGGGTGCGAGATGCTTTGCTCATAATTTTCGAAAAGACTTGATAACTTGGAAGGTTTGGGGATTGATATCTATAAATGCATAGAAGAAATGGGTGAAAAGAGAAGCATCGACTATGACAATTCAAATAATGATTATCAAAAAAATTAAGTTTAGAAATGCCTATTAATAAAAGTTGAAATGCTTAAAAATTCAACACAAGGAAAGAAGCTTTAAGAGTCCATATGATTTCAAAGATAGTAATACTTACAATTTTCTAAAATTTAATGTCCATACAACTTAAAACTTTAAAAGTCAATAAACACAACAACTTGTAATAAATTTCAGATTTCATATCCACGACATTTTAAAGCCGGTAAGTACATAAACTCTTAAAAATTTGACAAAAGATAAAAGCTTTTAAAATTAGCACGATTTTGTATCAACCAACGATAGAAGCACTTAGAGTTAAGAAAAAAACCCTTTATAAAAATAAAAAATATAAGATTAAATACCATATGAATTAATTGAATGGTGTTTAAATCCTTAAAATTTTAATAAAAGTAAAATAAGATCTAATATCCATTGAGATTCAAATCCGGTAGAGGAGTAATAATAATTCAAATTTTAGTATTATTATTATTGCTAAACATGATGCCATATTATTTTGCTAAACAAAGTGATCAAATATTGGCACAAATACCTAAATTGGACACGAGACATATCTAGTTTATATTATTCAAGTTAATGGGAAATCTTAGTATTGTTGAACACTCCGCATGTGAGTAGTTACAAGAATCCTCTCGATCTCTTGAGCTTCGGTTTGACTATAAAGATCATACAATCTCTTTAATTTAAGACGATCGTATAGTCCCATATTATTTTTAGGCCGATAGGCCTCTATAACTTCACTCAGTCATTTTCGACACCTGTCTTGCAGCTCTTTTCCACAGAGCGGTTGACACATGTAATATTTAGTAATTGACAGCTAGCTGGTATGCTAATTAAAAGCTAACTCCCGATAGTGGTAATTGAAAGCTAACTGAATTATTAATAAAAAATAAAAACTTCAATTGAGAGACAGTTAGAGAACTCCCCGTAAGTAAATACAGCCATGCAATAACTATTTTTCAATAATTTATTAGGTTTCATTCGTGTATAGGAGCACTGCAGAGATTTTCCAGCCGGACAGTTTTTTTCTCTGACCAACATTGATAGAGCTTCTGGTGTTTAATTTGTTATTGAGTCACTATTATCAAGGTATGCAACCCGTTTATTGAAGGAATATTAGCTCTGTTCATCTGGTTTATCTCCTATGTTGACATAAATCCACTGGTTATAGAAATATGAAACCACAAAACTGTTTCTTTATGGTCTCGATGACGAATATTTTTTTCCTTTGTTTCAGTTAGCAGTGCCCTCCTGGTTGCTGTTTTCAACTCCTGCTATTGAAACTTGTTGCCACAATTTCAACTCATTTTTGGTTAATTTTTAAAAATCTGTTATGCTGGGAATTGAACACACGTATCTCTGTTCATCTAATAGTAGAAAAACTATTTCCACATAGTAGTATATCTAATAATAAAAAAATTGATTGATATGATTTTTTAAATCACAAATAATGTCTAATTTATTGGTAAAGCGGATACATAATGACAAATAAAATTAGTTTATTTTTGAAAGTTTGTAAAGATTTGTGTAACAAATAATTACAAAAAAATATAGAGAATATTTATTTCTTAAAGTTTAAGATTTATTTGATTTCTCTAGAATTTTTCTACATTTTGTTAATAATCGTATTTATTTGAAGAGTCGTTTGTGCATCTGGACAGTACTAATGAAGCTTGATTCTAATTATAATTTGTTATAGAGAGATTAATTTTTTTTGTGTGTCATTTGCGGTCTCTTTTTTATTTTTTTTCTATTTTTTAATATTTATAAAAAAATTCTCTAACTAAAATGATTACCATAAACTTTCTTAGTTAGATGATCAGCTCGACATCTTAATTAGAATGGAAAATCTACTAAATAATAATTTCTTTGGACCACCTTTGATACAATAATTTGAACAATTGATCCATTTATTAATTAGCATTTATTAATTATCGTATGATAAAATGGTATTTGTATTTTTTTCATTAAAATTGGATAAAAATGCACTTAGTGTTCAATTTGTTGACACTCTCCTTATAAATCAATTTTTGGGTTGTTCCAGTTTTGTGTTGGCAGAATGAAGACGCGGAGTCAATCTAACGTCCCCATTCCTCTTGACACTCCTACATGGACGGTATGCATTAGAAACATTCAATGCGAGGAAGAATTTTGTAGAAAACAATTTGTTGTCCATGTTCTTCATCATAGAAGACCGAATTTGAGTCTCGACGAGATAAAGGAAGAGCTCTATAAAAGGTTTAAAGTCTATGATATGAGGACCATTTTCCTTTCCTCATTTAGGACAAAGAAAACACGTTCTAGAGGATTTGGCCTTATCTACGACACTGTGGAGGATGCAATCAGAGTTGAACCTGGAAGTAAATTGATGAATAATGGAATTGAAGTCCCGAATCCGAAAGCTAAGAAGGATTGCCTGAATAGAGCTAAGAAAATAAGGGGGGTTAAGAAATTTGGGGATTCAAAATGAATATATGTCATTTGAACTTGTTTTGATAAAAACTTTAGTATTTTAATGTTTAAAATAGACTTTGCGAGATGACATTATGTTGATATTCTTATATGAACAATGCAAAATGATTTCAATATTGTTGACATAGTGAAATTTGAAACTATTAATGGTTTGTTTAGATGTCCTTTCTTGTATCCACAACACTTGAGAGTTTCAATAGTTCGTAGTGGAGTTGAAAAATAGTCATGTTTTGTTTAGAATCCTTTTCATACCTGGTGCTCATGGAAAACATTTTCGTGGACTTAATTTTTTGCAATCATAAATATCGTTATTGTCAATTTAGCTATATTTGTAAATATTTAATTATATTTAAACAATAATATGGTGAATAGTAAGTGTAATGATTATCTCATTTTAATAATACATACTTAGCTTTAAACCATAAACACCACCTTAAATAATCGTGGATCAGTGTGAGTAATGATGAAAGATAAAGCATATTATAATCCAATTTCCGTGAATACTCGATAAAAAACAACGATGAAAGATAAAGCATATTATGATTATGAAGAGGAAGACAACGATGAAGATGATTATTATAACAATCAACACCAATGAACTACATGGATGGGGATCCTTATCATTAATAATATGAGTCTTAAGTAACCAAATTGGTAGGTTTGCATCGAGGCCATTCATTGTGAACTAGAATGACCATGACCAATAAGATGGTGATCACGATGATGATGATGCTAACTATGATGATTATTATATTAATCATGACAATGATCTAACAATGAATATGATGACGATGAAAATGAAAATAGCGATCTAAAAAAGACTCTATTTAATAAGAGTCTCTCCCAAGAAAAGAACAGTCAATAATGGAGAGCCCTTAAAAGGTAAGAAATGGTAGATGCACTTAACTGGAGGAAAATCATTTGCATATTTAACACACATATTTATAACTCATGGATGTTAGAATTATGGATAAGCCACCAATATAATTTACCATCCAAATCCAAGGATGGTGGTGGTGATAATGATGATGAGGATGATGATGATGAAAACGATAATCAATGATGGTGATGATAATGATGATGAGTGTAATTAAAAAAAGCGATGATGACGAGGATGAAAATGACCACAATGATTATGAGGACAACGAAAATGATGATAAAAAAACTTTGACAAGGATAACGATGATGATCTAGAATGATCATGACGATGATGGAAACAATTATGATGATGAGTATAATAATAATATAATTAGTATTAAATAAAAATAATATATGATGATGGCTCCTCGCACCTCCTCGCATGGCTTCCCTAACCCTCATTTGAGAAAATATTGATGAAGGAGGTGGAAGGAGAGAGACCATTGCTAAAGATCGGGAAATTTCTGGATCAAGCTATTATATCATCATAAGTGTCATTGTTATCATCATGGTCTTTCCATTTTCATCATCATCTTCATCCACATTTTCCTCATCATTGTCATCATCAATGATTTCATCATTGTCACCATCATCATTTGCATGGTTTTCATGGTCGTCATCATCATTTCATCATCATCCAAAATATATATATTTATTACTAACAATATTAATATTGTAAAAAAATTATATTATTATATGTACTAATATTAATATTTTTGTTTTCATCATCATCATTTTCATTATCATCATCACAAACATCATCCTCACCAGTATCATATTCTTCATTGTCACCATCATCATTATAACGATCATCGTCATCTTCATGATCATCATTTTCATCATCTTCTTCTTTATCATCGGTACTAACCATCACTGACATGATCATCATCATGACCGTTGTTAGATGATGGTGATCATTGACACAATTGTCATCATCATCATTGTCATATATGATGATTCTATAGTTCCCAAATCTTAGAAAGGATAACATATTAATTATCGTAAATAATGAGAAACACAATGAAAAACACCCTTACACAGGGGTAAACGTCAACCCTACATAACATTATATTGTCAAAATTATCATTTTCATGGTCATCTAATTGTGGTTATCATCATCATCTTCATTTCCATACATGATGATTATGTAGTTCCCAAATCTTTGAAAGGACAACATCTCAATTATCTTAAACAGTGAGAAACACAATGAAAAATACCCTTGTACATGGGTAAATGTCAACCCTACATAACAATATATTTTCGGCATCATCATTTTCATGGTCATCTAATTGGGGTTGTTATCATCGTCGTTATAATAATCATAATCAATATCCCCATCATCATCATTGTTATCATTATCAACATCATCGTTGTCATACAAACCATCATCGTCATCGTCATTATAATCATCATCATCTTTTTCATAATACTCATCATCATCGTCATCACAATCATCATCATCATCATCATCATCTATATTTTCATATTCACCATCATTAATTATCATCATTATTATCATAACTATCGCCACAAGTACCACCACGACCACCACAATGCCATCTTCATTGTCATTGTAATTGTTTTCATGGTTGTATTACTTTTGGTCGTGATCATCAGCTTCATAATCATCATTTTTATCATTATCAGCATCATCGTCATCGAATAAATCATCACCCTCATCATCATTGTTGTCATTATCCTTATCTTCATCATCATTGTGATCATCATCAACATCTCTATTATTTTTTTATTAAAGGTCAATAGTTTGTTGAAAGGGACTATACAAACACTTATTCAAACGCTCATGATTTTGTTATTCAACGCTAGATTTGACAAAATCAGTATTTCAAAGAGAGATCAGAATCAAGATAAAATGACAAATCCCAATAGTAGAGAAGAATCTTCCAAGTACACAGCCAAAAACCAGCAAACTTTTAGCTAAAAAAGTAACATTGAAAGCAAGACATAATAGACAATCAAGTTTCCGAGATTCTATATAGTAGTGATAACCCATAATAGGACAAGACTCATGTCTTGTCGAGACAATGAAGGGTTTAGATTGAGATCCCTTCTTTTTCCTATCCACTACCTTCCATTCCTCATTTCCTTCTTCCATTGAGATTGGAATAACCACTTCAATTGACTTGATAGGGATGTGGACCACACCAGGAGAGCATCCTGAGGAGAGGAAGCTTTCTTCTCAGAAGTGTTCTTAGCTTGTGGGAGTTCCACAATCGGGTCGGTATGGGGATTTATTGTTAGATGTTCAGGTAGAGAATCCTTCCACCATGTAGGTTTTCCTTTGTGTTTGGAATATTCACATTCTCTGAAATATGACCAATTTGAAAGCAACATCGACATTTGAAAGCAAGACCCCAGTAGTCCAATCTTTGTTCCCAAATTCTATCCCCAATTTGTAGTTTGATTATTGTTGGTAGATCTTGAGAGGTATTAAGATCTACGAGGATTGAGCATAAGTAGTATGTACCTAAATAGAGGTCTTATCATCAACTTTTACACATGATTCTAGAGCATTACCTATGGCAAGCAAGCATGATCTATTCCAGAGTTGAAGTGGGAGTCCTGACAAATGAACCCAAACAGGGTAGGTATCAAAGGAATCTTTTAAGGGATCAAAAGATGGATACCATGGCTTGAACATGAGCCCGTGTTCACCCCAAACCCAATATTATTTGAAAATCAAATCCCTATATTCAGGGGTTTCAAAGATAACAATAAAATATGCTTTGGCACAAGGATAAAGCTCAATCTTACCTTGTGTTTTTTCTCTCCATCTTTGTGCGATCCAGTCATGTAGCTGAGAGAGTTTAGGCCAAAACTTGTTAAACCTACATATGAGGCCAAGTTGAGTAAGGTTTTCCTCCTCCTTTAACACCTTGTGAAGCAGATCTTCCTCTATCTTTAGCATCGGTATCATCTGAGAGGGTTTTAGGGGTTTCTCCATATTCCTACCTCTAGCCTGGGAAGCAACTTCAGCAAAGGAAGGGCTTCCATTCCTCTTGGTCGGCCTCTGCTTCCTTCCCATTAAAAGATCTGAAACCAGCATCTTGAAGTGTATGGCTCCCTGTCTGATCTATTGTTCCATCATTTCAGGAGTCTTCTTTTTATTGTCAGCAATCTCCCTGTCCCTAGCAATCTGTGGATCCATTCTGCCATCAATCTTAATATTTTCGCCAGTCCTGGGACTCCCATTTCCATTTCCAAATGCCAGGTTTATCCACGAAATGGTCTCAAACCCTTCCTATGATTACTACCGCTGCCATGGATAGGGCTGCGTTGTGGAGAACTAGAGTGTGGAGCGTGATTATTGCCACCGCCATGGATTTTAGGGTTAGGGCTACGTCGTGAAGAGCGGGAGCACGGATACATCATGACCGTTAATAATGATCGTAAATAATCATGATCATAATTTTATCATCATTATCCTCATCTCTAATATCACCACCATCATCAAAACCACCACCACCATCATTATTATCAATGGTTGTGCTCTATCCTTATTGTCATCATCATTTTGATCATCATCATCATCTCTATTGTCGTCATCATCATCATTAACATTATTGTCATGATCATTAATAATCATCGTCAATAATCATGATCATCATTTTTATCATCATTAGCCTCATTATTATTATCACCACCATCATCAAAACCACCACCACCACCACCGTCAACACTATCAATGGTTGTGCTCTCGGTGGTGCATTTCTCCTTAGTAGTCTCCTCATCACTTTTAGAGTTGTGTTCGGTGTTAATGTTGCATAGTCCATGATGTCACACAAGTTTTCATGTTTGATAATGAAATTCAACCTTAATGATTGTAAAAAAATGTTTAATCGAACTCATATCTTAAACAGAAATCACCAATATAACTTTGCAGATACAACACTAAGATCATTTGAAGCATTGCATCATCATTTACGTTTACTTTATTATCATATGTAAGTTACGAGGTTTGTGTCAAGTGTTTACCAATGAGAGTTTATGTTCATTATTTATGGTTTGTAATCACTCATCATCATCCTCATCATCCTTTTTTTTATGCTTACATGCAACAGACACAAAGTGGTTTGATTTGCACCAGTTGATGCCTGGTGAACCTCATTCAAATTCTTCAAGGGCGTATAAGTGGAGGATTGAGAATGTGATAGATTATCCTCATATTGTTGCAGCTTACATGCACAGAAGATTTGAGATATTTCGTGAAGAGGTGATATAGAAACTAATTGGTGTAAAGGACTACTGGTACAGGTTTGTAGTTTTCTATTTGATTGAAATTTATTTGAATTTGTGGAGTGATCCAATGCATTTTGAATATTGTGAAAAAATGGTTTTGTAAGCCACGTGTTTTTTTGGCATGGTATTTATAGGTTTGAGTGGCAACATCGAGAATCTGCACATGTCCACAGATTCATGTGGGTCCCCGGTAGCCCCTCTATGGAAATGTTTGATTGGGGTGAGAATCAGGTAATGGCTGCAATATCATTCTTTAATAGATACGTCACTTCGTGGAATCCCCGTGACAGCCATCAGATAAATGTGGTGCTCGGTCGGTCTAGAGACGAAGATCCTTCCTCAATGAAGCCTTCATGGATATTAGAGCATGACCCACTTTATGACTATGAAGAACTTGTCAACCATGTGCAGAGGCATACTAAATGTAGCAAGATGTCCTATTTGCGAAAGAAGGGATCATCCATGGTTTGTCGTTATAATGTTCTGTGGGATCTTCGGGATGATTCAGAGTTGTTTGTTGATGCAGATGATTAGAAGAGATTTGAACCTTCCACGACGATGCCATATGGCACGGTAATATAGATTGCCAGCCTGTTGTTTCTAGACACACGGTGTTAAAGTATATAGCAAAATATGCTTCAAAGGTAGAGAAGAGGTCAAAGAGCTTTCATGACATGTTGACAAGGATATTAGGTGATGTGGATGGGGAAGAGTCTACACTATGCATATACTGGAGGATTTTAACGAAACAATTGTGGAACGTGATATTGGGGTGCAAGAGACATGTCACATGTTGTTGAAGTTGTCATTGGTTCAATGCAATTGTGCCTTTATGACTCTGAATGTTGGTTGGTGTTAGGTAATAAGGGATAAAATATGCGGAATAATCCCTCACAGAATCGCAACAGTAGAAACTAATATGCAGAAATTATTACAGATCTCAAATAAAATTGTAGAATAAAATAACACAACACAAAGAGACAGTATTTAACGTGGTTCACCCAATTTGGGCTACGTCCACTAAGAATCAATTGCTCAGATTTTATTACAAGCCACTGCTCTCTCAATACAATACCCAGATCCGTTTGGAGCTATGCTCAACAAACTCTACAGAATTCACAGCCGAATTCAAAACACATCTGCAATACATTTGCTTGTACATCTATCATATGCATAAGACCATATAAATAGACAACTGCTTAAGCAATTTTACAAAACCGTGGGTATCAAAACCATGGGCAAAACCCGTCCCATAAACCTATGGGTCAAAATCTCGCCCATATGAGAAAAGCACATTTCCCGATATGTCAGGTGCATTTCTGGGGCTACGCCCCAAACCCACTCATATCTTGGGGCTGCCGCGCCGGACCCTGATCGGGGCCCCGCCGCCCCGAACCTGGCGAGGATACATGAAAAGTGTACAGTACTCTTAGTGTATCAGTCTTCAACACTTTCACACATGAAAACAAGCTCCACAACCTAACAATCTCCCACTTGGAGACTAGTTTTCCTCTGAGCAAGCTTCTCAACCCTTCACTAGTTTCTGTGAAGACCAACCAAAGCTAAACACAACTTTATTTTTTCCCTTATGACCACCTTGGTCATCATGTCTGCAGGATTTTGACTGGTATGAATCTTCTCCAACTTCAACTTCTCTTCCTCCAAAGTTGTCCTGATGAAATGGTACCTAAGTTGTATATGCTTTGTCCTAGAGTGGAAAGAAGAGTTCTTAGCTAGGTGTATAGCACTCTGACTATCACTATGCAGCTTACATTCCTCCTTCTTATGCCCCAACTCCTCAAGCAATTGTTGTAACCAAATCATCTCTTTGCTTGCCTCTGTGGCAGCAACATACTCAACCTCTGTGGTTGACAAAGCCACCAACTTCTGTAGTCGTGAAATCCAACTCACTGCTGTCCCACCTACAGTGTAAATATAACCTGTCGTGCTCCTCCTGCTGTCTACATCTCCAGCCATATCTGAATCTACATAACCACGTAAAGTGGTGTTTGATCCACTGTAGCACAAAACTGTCCCCATGGTCCCTCTCAAATACCGAAGGATCCACTTTACTGCTTGCTAATGCTCTTTACCTGGATCACTCATAAATCTACTCACAGCTCCCATTGCATGGGCAATATCAAGCCTAGTGCACACCATAGCATACATCAAACTGCCAACCGCTGATGAGTAAGGTACCTTGGACATCTGGTTTCTTTCTGCTCTGTCTTGGGACACCTTGCTCCTTTGATAACTTGAAATGGCCTGCCAAAGGAGTCCCAACCGGTTTAGCATCCTGCATATTAAACCTCTCCAAGACCTTCTTAATGTACTCTTCCTGAGATAAAGTCAGCTTCCGTTCCTTCCTATCCCAAGATATCCTCATACCAAGGATTTGTTTGGCTGCACCCAAATCCTTCATAGCAAATGATTCACTTAGCTGCTTCTTGAGTACTTTTATTTCCTGCATGTTTTTACCTGCAACCAACATGTCATCAACATACAAACACAGGATAATATAACTTCCATCCTCAAATTTCTTTGTATACACACAATGGTTAGAATGACATCTGATATAACCTTGCTCCATCATGAAGCTATCAAATTTCTTATACCATTGACGTGGAGCTTGTTTCAGGCCATACAAGCTCTTCTTCAGTTTGCACACCATCTCCTCTTTACCTTTGACTTCATATCCTTCTGGTTGCTGCATATATAGCTCCTCCTCCAAATCACCATGGAGAAAAAGCAGTCTTTACATCTAACTGTTCTAAGTGCAAGTCTTCTGCTGCCACTATTCCAAGAACATTCGATAGAAGTCATTTTTATACTACGGGAGAAAAAATCTCATCAAAATCTATACCTTTTTTCTGTGCAAACCTCTTGACCACCAACCGGGTCTTGTATATTTTCTTGCCTCCTTCTTCCTCTTTGACTCTAAACACCCACTTATTCTGTAATGCTCTTTTTCCTTCGGGTAGCTTTACCAAATCCCATGTCTGGTTCTCCATGAGAGCCTGATGCTCCTCATCCATGGCTTGCGCCACTTCTTCCCGGCATCTACCTGTATTGCTTCATCAAAGCTCTCTGGTTCTCCACTATCAGTGAGTAATAAATAATAAAGAGAAGGAGAAAAACGTTCAGGTTCTCTTCTTACCCTAGAAGACCTCCTCAATATAGGAGTTTGGGGTTCTTGTTGAGGGGGTTCTGAACTAATTCATGTGTCACTTTCCCATCCGGAAGATCCTCTACCACTGCATATTCTTTCTTGGATTCTTCCCTGTTTTCCTGCAACTGCTACTTATACATGACTTTCTCATTAAAGACCACATCCCTAGATTGAATGATTTTCTTGTCCTTAATACTCCAACATTTATATCCAAAGTCATCACCACCATAACCAATGAAAGTACATTTTTCTGATTTAGCCTCTAGCTTAGTCCTATCATCCTTGTCTATGTGAACAAACACCTCACATCCAAAGACTCTAAGAAATGAATAATCAACTTTCTTACCATACCAAGCCTCCTCAGGTATGCCTCCATCCAAGGCACTTGAGGGTCCTCTGTTTATCAAGTACACAGCTATGCTCACCGCTTCTGCCCAAAAAGAAAGAGGCAATCCTGCATGTAACCTCATGCTCCTAGCACATTCCATTATTGTTCTGTTCATCCTTTCTGATACCCCATTCTGCTGTGGAGTTCTGGAACCGTCTTTTGCCTATGGATTCCATTCTTAGAACAGTAATCATCAAATTCATTGCTGCAATACTCCCCTCCATTATCTGACCTAAGACATTTTAGCTTAAGACCTGTTTCATTCTCTACCAAGGCTTTCCATTTAACAAAAGTGTCAAATACATCAAATTTTTTTCTAATACAATAAACCCAAACTTTCCTTGTTGCATCATCAATAAAAGTAACATAATAACTTGAACCCCAAGAGATGATACCTGAGTGGCCCCACACATCAGAATGCACCAGCTCTAACTTACTCTCTTTCTTTGTAGGTCCAACCTTGAGAAACCTTACTCGCTTCTATTTCCCATATATGCAGTTCTCACAGAAATCGAAACCTATTTCTGTATATCCAGGTAAATTCTTCTTTATGATGTTCATGCCCTTATGGCTCATATGACCGAGCCTATAGTGCCATAATGTTGTATCTGCATCTGAAGCCACAAGATTACAATCATTAGTACTATCAGTGGTTAAATACAAGGTTCCAACCTTCTTACCTCTTGCCACCACAAGAGCACCCTTGGTAACCTTCCAAGAGTCTCGCTGTAAATATCACAGTACAACCATCACTTCCCAACTGCCCTGCCGATATCAAATTTCGTCTTAATGTAGGCACATGTCTGACATCCTTCAATAGCCAAGTATTCCCATTTTGCATCTTAACCTGAATAGAACCTTTTCCAACTATGCTGCAAGGCTCATCATCACCAAGAAAAACATGCCCAAAATCTCCTTGAACATAATCAACAAAATAATGCCTATGTGGAGAAGCATGGAAAGAAGCCCCTGAATCTAAAACCCAAGATTCAGTAATATTGTGCAAAGAAAGAATCAAAGCATCCTGACATACATTACCCGTTGCCACATTTGCCTCCTTGTTTTCTTCTTGTTGTTTCTTCTTATCCCGAAGCTCCCAACAGTCCTTCTTTGCATGCCCAAAGCTTTCCACAATTCCAACATACAATCTTGTTCTTGGATTTTGACCTTGCTCGATCTTTTGATTTTCCACGGTTTCCTCTATTCTTTGTCTCCCTCTAGTTTCCACCTGTCAAAGCATTCCCCTGAAGTAGAAGATTCCCAGAGCTTTTTCTTCGCATTTCCTCACTTAGAATCACCCCTACAACATCCTCAAACTTCAACTTCGAGTTAGCTGGAACCGAGTTACTTACTGCCATTACCAGGCTATTCCAACTCTCAGGTAAAGAGCACAGAATTAATAAAGCCCTAACTTCTTCATCAAATTCTATTGTAACCGAAGCTAGCATATTCACTACCGTATTGAAATCATTTAAATGATCTACTACTGAACTATTCTTAGACATCTTCATATTAAACAACTTTTTCATTAAAAATATCTTATTAGAGGCAGAGGGTTTTTCATACAACTTCCCTAATGCATCCATTAGATCTTTTGTAGTCTTTTCCTTTGAAACATTAAATAATACCGAAGATGCAAGACTCAGTCGGATCGTTCCAAGTGCCTTCCGATCCAACAAATCCCATTCCGCATCTGTCATACTCGAGGGTTTGTTCACCTTCTCAGACAACGGAGTATAAAGATCCTTCTGATAAAGGTAATCTTCCATCTGCATCTTCCAAAGACTGAAATTCTGCCCGTTGAATTTATCAACCCTAGATCTTCCTTCATCTGCCATAGCTCCCACTCAAGCTAAAAACTTTCCCTGCGATTCAACACTTCAGCAAACCAAACCAGGCTCTGATACCAATTGTTAGGAAATAAGGGATAAAATATGCGGAATAATCCCTCACAGAATCGCAACAGTAGAAACTAATATGCAGAAATTATTACAGATCTCAAATAAAATTGCAGAATAAAATAACACAACACAAAGAGATAGTATTTAACGTGGTTCACCCAATTTGGGCTACGTCCACCAAGAATCACTTGCTCAAATTTTATTACAAGCCACCACTCTCTCAATACAATACCCAGATCCGTTTGGAGCTATGCTCAACAAACTCTACAGAATTCATAGCCAAATTCAAAACACATCTGCAATACATTTGCTTGTACATCTATCATATGCATAAGACCATATAAATAGACAACTGCTTAAGTAGTTTTACAAAACCGTGGGTATCAAAACCATGGGAAAAACCCATCCCATAAACCTATGGGTCAAAAACTCGCCCATATGAGAAAAGCACGTTTCGATATGTCGGGTGCATTTTTGAGGCCAAAAATTTTACGCCTAAATTTTTTTTTTTTTTTTGAAGTGGCCCCGGACCCTGCTCGGGGCACGGCCCGCCCCAACCCCGGCGAGGATACATGAAAAGTGTACAGTACTCTTAGTGTACAGTCTTCAACACTTTCACACATGAAAAAAGCAGGCTCCACAACCTAACGGTTGAAAGGTTTTCCACAAGGTGATTATGACATCTGGAGAGAATGAAAGTGGATCATGTTTCATTGATGCATATAAAGATCGACCGGTACAGTTGGAATCCATCTCATTGATTGATGCTGTGAGATCGTGGTCGTTTAATGCGAAGAGAAAGAAAGACAAATGGAAGCCCAGGGATACACCCGCTGTCATATGCATATGGCCGCGGTATTTCTCTATTCTGGAAAGTGGATCAGAGGATCACAAGAACTTTTGTTGTTGTATAAGCCCTTTCGTGATATACACAGGGACATAGGTAGTACTAGAGAGGAAATTTTAGAAAATTGGGAGAGAATTAAGAATACGTATCGTGCATGGCATGTTGACCGAAAGGATGCAATGGAGGAAGAAGACATAAGACACAGAGGACTATGAGACACAAATTTTTGTGGAAGTGGATGGAATGGATGAGTGGGAGTTGTTTTTTGGCATTGTTCCTCCCAATCAGGTGCATTTGAGTGATCTTCATATGCTTGGAAGACGAGATTTTGATTTGAACCATGTTTGGGATACAGAGGAGGATGAGGATGTACAAGATACGTCAGCATGTTTTATAGAAATGAACAAATCCATGCAAAATGTACTAGATGCTTCAAACAATTCGGTATCAGGTGTGGAAATGTTGTCAAGAAAACAACGTATTGCTCTAGAAACTATAGTCGAACATTCTAGAAAGGGCCCCGAGGAAGCTCCGCTCAGAATGATAATACAAGGTACTGCTGGGATGGGGAAATCTTTCTGATTAATTACATTAAGAATGTCTTGGAAAACAGTGTCATGACAGGTAAGACTCCTCATCTTCTTTTAGCACCGACACGAAGTTTCGATTTCAACATCCGTGCTACAATGGTGCATTTGTCGTTGAGAATTCCATTACGCGACATGAGATGTTTTAATAGACATGCACTGGATGTATTTCAAGAGTAGATGAGACATTATAGATACATTCTTATTGATGAGATGAGTTTTGTGGGTCCAAAATTGTTGAAAAAAATTGATATTCACTTGCGAGAAGCATTCCCTTCACACGAGAATGTCATATTTGGAGGTAGGTCTATAATTCTTGTCGGGGATCTTGCCCAACTCCCCTTGTAAAGGACATACCGATGTATGCAGGAAACATGGAGGGAAAAAGTTATGGAGATCTTTTTCTCATGTCGTGACTCTCGACATGATTTTTCATCAAGAAGGGGATAGTGTGGATCAGGTGAAGTTTTGAAACTTGCTATGTAATTTGAGAAATGTGAATCCCACAATCAAAGATTGGGAGTTGTTGATGTCTAGAAACAGATTCGTGCTTTGGTGCAGAGGAAATTTCGATGTTTGACTCTTCCAGTCAATTTTTTTCGACGAATGTGCAAGTGACGTTTCATAATAGGATTATGCTTAAGAAATTGAATGTTCATGTGGTGCGAGTTGTTGCAACTCGTATGAGAAGAGTGGCGTATGGAGAAAGTGATGATGACCAATTGGAGAGTTAGGTGTTACTTGGAAATGGTCAACATGTTATGTTCTTTGTGTAATTTGTGGGTGGAGGCAGGTTTAGTTAATGGATCTCTTGGACAAGTGAAGAACATAGTGTATTTCCCTGGGACAAAGCCTCCAGATCTGTCGATATTTGTTGTTGTGGAGTTTCAAAATTACGTCGGCATCCCATGGGATTTGAGTCATCCAAAATATGTAACAGTGCCTCCAGTATTGAGGGGACGTTGCAGACAAGTACCTTTGAAGATGTCATGGGCTCTTACAATTCACAAGTCACAGGGACTCACTCTCAACAGAGCAACAATCGACATAGGCAGTAGGGAGCGACAGGGGCTGACATTCACGATGATATCAAGAGTGAAGTCTCTTGATGGATTACGCATATGTCCTCCTTTTTCTTATGAGCGTTATTCTAAGATGAAGGAAGGTGCATATGTTTCTATTAGGAAGAGGGAGGAAGCTCGTTTGCTGAAATGTGAACAAACGTCATCATGAATGACATTACTCGCTCGTCCTTGAATACTTAAATATGTGTCTTTCTGATATGTTGATATTTCTATGTTTTCTGTAATTTTGTTCAGTGATATGTAGTGATCAATTTTTCTAAACGTGAATCAGTGAAAAATATGCCGAGGTTTGTTAATTACATGTGATACACATTTTGATTTTGTAATTTTGCATTTATTTCTACATTTTTATAGTTAACGTTTATATAAATTTAATTTGTTTGATGCAATATGAGGAATTTTACATTTTATGGTGTCTCACAAACTCATCAAAGTGTGTCATTATTAGTTGTGAGATTAAATGTGACGAGCTTTGTATGGAAGGAAACTCAACACTCTAGTTTTCATTTATGAACATAAATAAACACGTGAAATTAGAGAACTTGAATCTATGTTTCAAAAGTATGGTTAAAATTTCGTAACTGGACTAGGTTATTTGTTTTTTTAATTTGACATGATGTTAATGGTGATGAATATGATCCATGATGGTGGTGATCATAAGGCCGACAATGATGATCAATAATGGTGGTCATGATAATGGTGATGAATATGATCCATGATGGTGGTGATCATAAGGCCGACAATGATGATCAATAATGGTGGTCATGATAATGGTGACGAATATGATCCATGATGGTGGTGATGTTAATGATAATGATGATGATTAACAATGGTGGTGATGTTAATGGTGATGAATATGATCCTCGATGGTGGTGATGTTAATGATAATGATAATGATTGATGATGTTGGTGACTATAATGACGACGACAAAGTGACCAAAGATGGTGGTGATGATAATGATGATGATAATGATGACAATTTGATGGAGATGATGAGAATGGTGACTATAATGAGGATGATAGTGACCAAAGATGGTGGTGATGATGACGATGACAATGAATGGCGATGGTGGTGATGATAATGACGATGACATTGATTGATGATGGTGGTGATGATGATGACAATGACAATGATCGCGATCATGGTGATGATGATGATGACGATAATGATCGGCGATTGTGGTGATGATGACGATGACAATAATGATCAAGATGGTGGTGATGATGATGACAATGACAAATACTAATGATGGTGGTGATTATGATGATGACGACAATGATCGTTGATGGTGGTGCTGATAATGATGATGATAATGATTACGAAGACAAAGATGATGATGATGACAATGATGAAAATAATGGTAAAAACTTGATGGGGATGAGAATGATGATGTTGATGATGATGATTTGATGGAGATGATGACGAAAATGATGATGATGATGATGATGACAATGATGATGATTGATGATTACGAAGACAACAATGATGATGAAAATGATCAATGATGTTGGTGATGATAATGATGACAACGATGATCAATGATGGTGGTGATGATAAAGATGATGACAATGATCGACAATGGTGGTGTTGATAATGTCGATGACAATGATCGACGATGGTGATGATGATGATGATGAAAATAATGATCAACAATGGTGGTGATTATTGTGACAACGACAATGGCTGTGATGATAAAGATGATGACAGTAATTATGAAGGCAATGATGACGATGGTGGTGATGATGATGATGATGAAAATGAAAATAATGGTAAAAAAATTTGTGGATGAGAATGATGATGTTGATGATGACAATTTGATTGAGATGATGACAATGAGAATCATCATCATAATGACAATGACTATGATTGATGATTATGAAGAAGGTGGTGATCATAAGGCTGAAAATGATGATCAATGATGGTGGTGATGATAATGATGATGGGGATGATCATCATTAGTGGTGAGGATAATTATAATGATAATGATTACGAAGATAATGATGATGATCATGATCATAATCATGAAAAAAATAATGGTAAAAAATTAGATGGGGATGAGAATGATGATGTTGATGATCTTTGATTGATTGAGAAGATGATGAAAATGATGATGATTGATGATTATGAAGACAATAATGATGATAATGATAACGATAACGATGACAATGATCAATGGTGGTGGTGGTGATAATAACAATGAAAATAATAAACGATGGTGGTGATGATAATGATGACGACAATGATCGATGATGGTGGTGATGATGATGATGACGAAAATGATTAACGATGGTGGAGATGATCATGACGAAGATAATTTTCGACGATGGTGGTTATGATAATATATTCTAATGATTATAATGATAGTGATGATGACAATTATCAATGATGGTAGTGATGTTAATGATGATGAAAATGATCTACAGTGTTAGTGATGAGAATGACGATGACAATGATCGACGATGTTGGTGATGATAATGACGAAGACAATGATCCATGATGGTGGTGATGATAATGATGATGAAAATGATTACGAAGATAACGACGATGATGATGAAGTTGAAAATAATAGTAAAAACATTGATGGGATGAGAATGATGATGTTGATGATGAATATTTGATGGAAATGATGATGTTGAGAATGATGATGATGATGATGAAAATGACGATGATTGATTATTATGAAGACAATAATGATGATGACAATGATCAACGATTTTGGTGATGATATTGACGAAGACAATGATCAAAGACAATGGTGATGATAATGATGATGACAATGATCAACAATGGTGGTGATGATAATGACGATGACAATAATCAACAATGGTGGTGATGATAATGACATTCATAGTAAATTTTATTTTATGTGTGAAGTTGTCATAATAATATTAATATTAGCAATAACATTAATATTATTACTATTATTCATGATATTAATATTCATAATATAAATATTTGTACTAAGAATATTAAAACGAATAATAGCAATACTAATTTTAAAATATTAATGTTATCATAATTTCAGATTTGAACATTGAATCACGGACCATCGATCCCAAGTGCTTGACCCTAAACACATTTTGTTAATGTTAATAGTACATACTTAAATTTAAACCATAAACAATAACCTTAAATAATAGTGGATCAATGTGACTAACGATGACAATTAAAGCATATTATAAACCAAATTCTCCTAATACTGAATGAAAAACCTAAACCGATTGACAATGAGAATGACAATGATATTTGACGATGATGAAAACGATGACGAATATCATGATGACAAAAATGAAACAATGATGATATTGACAACAATGAAAACGGCGATGATAAGGATGATGATGAAAATGAAGACAATGATGATGACGATGACCATGAAAACCGTGCAAATGATGATGGCGACAATGATGATGTCATTGATGATGTCAATAATGAAGAAAATGTGGATGAAAATGGAAAAAAACATGATGATAATGATGACACTGATGATGATAATATGATAATTTAGTTTTTGATAATTTCTAATTTTTAATTTTAATTTTATTTTATAATTTTATTAATATTTAAATTTAAATATTTATTATTTTTTATTCTTGTGAATTTTTTAATTTTTAATAATTTGTAATATTCTATTATTTTTTAATTTATAATTTTTATTAATTTAAATTTTTCCTTTTTTATTAATTTCAATTTATATTTTATTATTTTACATAATGTTTATAAATAATTTTAATTAATTATTAAGTTCTATTAACTTGTAAATTTAATATTTTAATTATTAAGTTCTATTAATATGTAAATTTAATTTTTATTCATTTTATAGTTTATAATTATTTTTTTATTTTTCTCCATTTTTATTTTTTAATTTATTTCTAATTTTTATTTTTAATTAATTATTTTGTTGATTTTAATTTTTGTTGATTAATTTTTCTAATTTTTAAATGATTTTATAATTTTTGATTTTTATTAATTATAATTTTTAATTTTTAATATTTATTATTTAATAATCTTAATTCTAAATTTAAATTTTCATTTTTTAATCTTTTATTAATTTATTAATTATTTTATTTATTATTTATATATATATATATATATATATATATATATATATATATATATATATATATATATATATTCTTAGATTTAATGTTTATTAATTTTAAATCATTAATTTTCATCAATTTTTAATTATGAAAAAGGCCTATCGGCTTACTGTTCATATCACCAAAGGTGATATTGCTAGTGCTAAATAGTGATCAAATATTGGCACAAATATCTCGAATTCTAATCAACATAGGCTATAATCAAAGCATTAACCCACTAATACTCCAACTTAAGAAAGCCCATGTCAAATTCAACGAATAGGCCAACTAAGACACGACAAAAGAAAAAGAATACACATCGCCATTAAACAAAAACAAGAGATCAATCGTAGCGCAGTACACCCAAATTTTAAAAGAAGAAATCAAAACCATGAAAAGCCTCCACATCGATCATGCCACCTGAATAAGGAAGAAAAACCCAAACCCATAAACCCATAATCTAAGATCTTGAATTAATAAAATATGTAATGCATTTAATAAAAACACCCAAATCTAAAACATACTGGTAAATAATAAACCTGCACAATGCCGTAAAACAAACTTACAGATTTAGCATGGGCCGAAGTGGGCCCATTTTTTTCTTCTCGGCAACTGCACCCAAAACCCAAGCACCTCAAATTAGCATGCACTCGTGCAACCGCCAATATACAAAGCAAATCTCGCGCATGCCATTTGGTGAAGGTAGTGAAATAATATTTGCATTTAATATTTTTACTATTCCAGTCGCCCATTTGTTTAACTCGAACAAAAGTGGGCATGCAATTGGAGTTCAGTTTGTTAAAAACAACAAAAACAACTTAAAAAAAAAAACGTCAAAATGCTCGTAAAATCTAAGCACATGTGGAAAGCGTCAAAATGCCCATCAAATTTAGGCCAATGGCATGAACGACAACGAGCTATTTACTATAGGGGAACGCCTTTCAGCGTAATAAAGAATGACCAACATACCATGGATACATGTAAAATAAGAGAATAAAGAGGGTAAGAAATACCGCCTTTATAGCGTGTATTTGACCACCGATGCATAATCCTCCTTAAAGATAATATCACCGAAGAGAATTGTTGTGGGTGGAGAAGAGGAAAACTCAACAAGATCTCCAATCCTAATTCACTATGGTGACCCAAATGCACAAGAGGTAAGCTCCAAGATTCCAAAATCATCCAATGAGGCGCAAAGTAGTGCTAGCAAGATAAATGCAAGTGTAAACAAGTGCTAACAAATAAGTTTCAATTGTGATAGTTAGTTGTTTTACAAGGAATAAGGTCAAGTATATATATTCGATGCCATCGTCTATGGGTGATAGTGTCGGCTATGGAAAAACCAAAATAGACACCATCACCCATGGGCGATGGTGTTAGCCTTAGGGGAAACCCTATGGTCACAAAATGCAGAACATTGGGAGTGGAGGCCAAGAGGTAAATGAAGAAGGTTCAAAGTGACTGAAAGCATGAATAATAGTGCGGAATAAGAAGTAGGTAGACATAGTGGGGCAACTAGACATGATGAGTGCAATGTGTGAACAAAGAAATAAACGAGACAAATATAAGGTGACTAAGGCTAATAACTACATCTCTCAAATGTTATAGTCCCATATAACTAAATCCAATCACAAAAGAAATGGTTAAAAAATGTGAAAAATATAGTGTATACACATACGATCTATTTAACAAACAACTTTCATACGTATAACAGTCATAGAAACATACATTATATTCAATTACAACGATCTTGCATCAACAACATGGCAAGCTCTACAAGCCTCAAATTAAAACCTCTATACTCTTATCCTTCTTTTGTACCAAAAAAACTTAAAACTGCTTGTCTACTTCAAGAATCCTTGTCCTCTGATTATTAGAGCATTTTGATAAATACTCTATTGGTTCAGGTGTAAGACACCTTAGAGCTGCAAAATTATGGAGAGTAATCACAAGCACTCAAATACAAGAGGCATTCCTTGAGAAGGTTTGAGATTCGGCACATTGATGGGAGAATGGCAGTATGTGGGAGACAGTGAAAACCGAAATTTTGACAACACCATGCTCATGATCAACCTTACTTCAATATTTGCCATATTCTGGGCTACACACACTCTCTGTCCAAATCCAAAGGGAAGAAAACTCATTGAATGGTTGCATGCGTTGGATATTCCGAGTTCGAATCGCTCAGGTTTAAACTCATTCACATCTGCCCCCATAAGTCTGGATCGTGGTGTAAGCCAAGGATGTCAAACCAGACTGAGGTTCCTTTGGGAACAAGAATGTCCCCCATTTGCATGTCTTGTTTGGCCTGCCTTAACGTGTACGAGGCTGCTGGATACAGTCGCATGGACTCGCTCAACACCATACTCATCTGTCACACCAAACACAAAAATCTCTTATAACAAAGTACCATTAAGAATCAAGTCTAAAATACAGTTATAAGTATAAAAAAACTGGAAACTCATTTACCCACATTGTAGAATGTGATAAAATAGTTAGCAAGAATAATATCAGTGACATTGAACAATGTTTTGGAAACAAGTTTAATAATCTTTCTGAAAGAATAATGATACCCTACTTACATCCAAAATGGTTGGAATTGATATAATCACTAATATGAATCTAGTGACAATATGTTGTTATAATGTTGGGGTGTTTCTTCCCGCCTGTCAATTTCGATCTTTAAGTGGATAGCCTCAAATTTTTTGCTATGCAAAGTCTGTGTATGTTTCACAGCTGTGCCTTTCCTAAGATTCCTATTATCTATATCAGAACCAGTCTCAAGAATGCTACTCTGGCCAAGATTACTGATGCAACTTGTCTCCTTAAGTCTCATCCTCTGGAGCAGGCTGTTTTACAGGATTTCTACCATGTATTGTCTAAAACCTTTTGTTCTGTTCTGCATGTGGGGTTTTAAATGGTTGTTTCTGGTTTCTTTTGTCGTGGGGATGTTAATTTCTGTCAAGAATTTCTCTGTGAAATAGAAGACGCTGGATGTTGCAATTTTTCAGCCTCTTTTATTTTTGTTTTGTTTTACTCTGCAGTTAGATGTGGTAATTTTCTACTGAAGTTTATTTGTATCTCAAATTTATGGGAGAAGACTTATAACTAACAAAAATAATAAGCATTTTGTAAAACTTATCAAGCGACTTGGCCTAAACTGCTAAAAACAAAATCTAGTGTTCAACAATGCGGAGGGCCAAAGATCTTTCATAAACATAATTTAAAATAATTGATAGATTTGAGGTATGTGCCTTCTTTTATAGTTTCTGCGTTTCTATTGCCATTGAAGCTGGAAATACTATTTAATAAACAAAAAGACTATTTATGAATATTTTCATACTCCCTCTATATATGATACAATATCTCCGAAGATTGGACATAATTAACAGTGCTCAAAGTAAAGTAGGAATGTGTTTTTAAAATTGGAACTCATTATTATATATATTAATCATTTTATTTATAGAGAGAGAAAATAAGGAGCTCACAATAAAAAGACAGTGGGTTGGTATATATATTCTAAGAAACACAAAGCATACAATACTGGTTAAGTACAAAAAGACTATAGAATCAGAAGAAAGAGAAGCTCAGAGTTTCTTTGAAGATGCAGGGTAAAATTTTATTCTAAAACTTTTATCATATATGAAAAAAAGTACATACAAATTTTCGGTAAACTTTATAGAGTATGTAGGTAAGGTCAACACTGAACACATCTGTTCATTACATTTGGCAAATACCAGGTTTTGTAAAGTTTATTGGAGTATTCTTTTAAAACTTATAAAGAATTTGATTTAATTATAAAGAATTTAAATTTGAATCCTGCATAAGAAAAAGGTATATACACACTGTCATAGATGTCATATGTCATAGGAGTTACTCTTCACCGATTATTCTAGGTATAAGAGTTATACTCTGATTATGCCTCGTAGATAAGTGTAGTCAAGCATTCTAATGAGCCCTTCCTCCCAACCCTTACAGATCTCTATTAGAGAATAAAATTTAGATCTCTATTGTGTAACTAAAGCAAATGGGATTGGAAGTATAGTCAGGCACTCTGGAGGACTCTCACTTGCAACCTTTAAAGATTTAATATTTATATTAGAGAATAGAATTTCGAAAAATCTCTCTAATTTTTTTATTCAGGTAAAAATCTTTAACAATGAAGATTTTTGTAATGGTAAATTACAGGTATTAATCACGTCCCCTACCAAACTGTGATATTAAGTTGAGATCTGAAAATAGGAAGCAGAAGAGCTTAATGTTTACCTAGGTTTGCAAATAATTGTAATTTTGATAAAGTCCTAGTTTTGATGGAAGGTAAACAATGCAATGCTTTGTAGTTTGTACTTTGTCAATGGGTTTACTGGTAAGGTAGTTAAAATTATTTTGATTTATTGTAGCTGGATCAATTGGCTTGTAAATGCAAACTCATAGGAGAACACCAAACAGGGGTGGGGTGATTGTTAAGGCAATTACAAATTTTTATATTTAATGTAGCCTTTCTCAAGAAAAGGTTTTCAAACTTGCTTAAGATAGAACATGCCATTTTTCCAGGAATTGATGTCTCACTTAACAGTGACCTGTTGTGTTATGATTATGTGGCTTCTTATATTTTCGAGAGGCCTAGATGGGGGCAGGTGCAAATTATTTTCCGGACAGACTTTTCATAGGTGTAAATAATTTTCTGGACAAACTTTACTAAAATGTTCTGCAAGGAAAGCTGAAAATCGCACCAATCATGTGGAAAGTTGAAATAGATCTTGCATACATTTTTCATTTTGAAGAGCATCTCTGCATCAGGAATTCTGCCTTGTGTAATCTCCATCACTTCTGTTCGAATGCGTTCTTGCCAGTTTGGATTCAAGGAAAGAAGCATCATGGTCCACATTGCAGACATTGCAGTTGATTCATGCCCTGCCAAGAAAAAGGTTTTGCATTCGTCCATCAAATCCCGTGTAGTGAGCTTCTGTTTTCCTTCATCACTCTCGTTTTCAGCCAAAATAAGTCCCAATAAATCGTTTCCAAAGTCGCCTGAGCTTTGAAGTTTTCTTCGCGCTGTTATGATTGACATGAGCAGTTTATCAGTCTCCTCTCCCAGCTTTTTGGCTGTAGAATGCACTTTACCATTTATGAATCTGTTCAACAATGCCAAAATTTGAACTTCTTAGGAACTGTATGTATAAAATTTGGATTTGCTTAAAAGAAGCTATGACAAATATCTGTGTTCTATGTGTGCACCAGATGGTTCTAAGATTACTTCAGGACTGTGGTCGATATGCTGGTAATTTTTTCAACCTGCTAGCATATGTAATAGATACTGATTATCCCAGAAGTACCTGCTTCCTGGAACCCCAAGAAAGCGATTAGGTTTGTAGAGAAAATATTGAAGAGTTCTTAGGCTGGCAAATACTTGTTTACCCTTCTCATAGCTAGTCCCAAATGATGTCTTTGCTATGATATCTGCTGTGACTTTCGTTATATCCTCATCTATATCTATGTCTGCAGATCCTCCTCCTCCTATAACGGTGTTTCTCCAACGCTCAAGCATGGGTATTGTTGATTCCACCATGTCACCTATCATACCCTGAAATTGTTATTTTCAAACATTAGCTACAAAAACTATCGAGCAGATCATATAATTAGCCACATTGAATGTAAAATCACAAGATCACAAATCCATATAGACTATATATGTAAATCAACAGTGGCTGTTTCAGCAGTCCCACGTAGTACCGTAGAAGATTTCTAGATTTCTTACAAGTCCAAAACGGTCATCCTCACTCTCTTGAATCAGTATAAATAAGAATAGATGTATTTATTCGGTATGGTCTAACTATATATGTGCCATGAGCATCCTCGCAAGTATTTCTAGGTTCAAGTCTGGTCCTTAAAATATCTATTTCATAAAATAAAATTATACAAGGTTTTTAGTAACGAATGCACTAAACAAACCATATTTAATTCCAATAAGGAAAAAAACAGTAAATCGGATTAAATTGTAGAACATTATATGGGGTAATTAGAGTTTATAAGGTTCGTGTGAATCCGGAGATAGTGGTGAGTAAGAAACAACGGGAGACGGGTCCGTTTAATGAAGTGAATCAAACCCAACAAACTCAAACTGCACAATCCTCCTGACCAGTTCCATACATAATATGCAAATCATACAAGTTCCGTGCAGTACAGAAAAGACACCTATGTCAGACTGTGTAATGAAATCTGCGAAAATGTTCCTTGGCCCTTGAAATTCGAAAACCTTGCACGCTTTTCCTAGATTAGTTGTGAATCACATGAAACTGTCCTTCAAAACCATAACGAGGCCTCCAGGTCTACAGAATATGTAAGTAAGACAATTACGTTTTGGGGTAAGTTTTAAACCAGAGAAAATTTGAACCTCTTCAATATTGATAATGTCCCTTGATTGGAGATCGAAGTGACAATCAACATGAAGTGCTCTGTGGTCCAAATCTTTTCTTTTCGATAAATACAAACAATTAATAAGATCTATAAGTAAGCTTGAACTCTTTCTTTTTTTTAAATTTGTTTTAGAAATAGAAATATTTTTCCGTACAATTTAATATGATTTCTATATGGACAAGGGTTTTGGATTTTTACGTTCAATGTTATATGTCGTAAAATTGTTTGGCAGTCTAGAAAATTATATAGATGTCATTTGATGTTTAAAATTTAATATGCACGTCAAATTTGTTTTTATAATAACTATTACAAAATATATAAATTGAGTTAATTTTTATATGGATATTGGTGTTCTTCATAATATTCTCATAGTTATGTGACATTTATTTAATTATGGATAATAGATTGGACTAATCAAATTCATTGTTTTTCACATTTTAAGTTTTTCTCAAAAAATTTAATGTTGCACTAATCAATTTTGAAAATCCATAAACATCATTAAAGTTAATGAGAATATTAAAACAAAATTTCAAATTACAATTTAAAAATACTTTTAAAGAAAATGATAGAAATGAGCAATTCTCGCAAAAAAATGAGTTCCATTTCCAACTTCCAACTTCTAAGCATGTTTGGCCAATCTTCATATTTCACCTTTCATACAAAATCCCAAATCAAATGCATCTAGTTTATTATCCAATCTTTATTTGTAAGAAATCAAACAAATAATTAAAAAAACTAATTACAAATCAAAATCAATAAAATACAGCTAAACAAGAAATCTAATAAATCTAAAAAAGAAATCAAACAAAACTAATTAAAAATAAAAAATAATGTATATTTCTATTTTATCAATGAGATATACATGTAGTTATATTTTAGTAATAAAATATTAAGATAATTCTATTATTTTTATTTTATTTACATTCCAAAGTTTCCATTTTCATTTATGTTATATTTGTCATAATATTCACAAATTTAAAATACGAAGTATTTGTTTAATGATATATATATATTGACGGTCAAATTTTGAATATACATGTCATTTTGACGTTTAAATTATATGTTTTGTCAATCATAACAGTTATATTTCAAAAGTGACTGTATTTTGACATTTAAAATGACTAAAAACATCTAAACGCCTTGCAAAATCCAACACTTTGTTTCTAGGCTCTTGAGTTTGTCTTTTCCAAATTTATAGATATTCAGTGTCAAAAGGCCCTCTACATGAAGGCAAAGAGTGTTCATGCCCCTCTCCAAACCGAAGAGGGGAAAGAGATTGGGAAAAGGAATAGGCTATTAGAGAGACAATTTAAGTTTAAAGAGACACTACTGATGCTTAAAGTAAAGAGCCGGCACGTTAAGCAGATCTAAGTTGAGTTTGTTGACAACTTTTAATTGTTATCATATATAAAACAGTCAGTAAAAAAAAAAAAAAGACACATTCAGTCAATCAATGTTGAACTTATTGATAGTTTATGAAGAGAGAAAATAGATCAGGGAAATGGTTAGACTATTCAGAGAGTGCTTAACTTTTAAGAGATAGCACTGAATTGATGCTTAAATTAAAAACTGGCACGTTCAGTAGATTAATGTTGAACTTACTGACAGTTTACCTGTTATCATATATATTTAAAACAGTAGATAAATGTTCAGTCAATCAATGTCGAATATACTGATAGTTTACAAAGAGGGGAAATAGATTAGGAAACAGGAGTAGACCATTAGGAGAGTGCTTAACTTTTAACTTACTAATAATTTAACTATTATTACATATAAAACAGTTGATAAAGAGTCGGCACATTCAGTCAATCAATGTCGAATCTGCTATCTTTTACAAAGAAGGGAAAAAGATTAGGAAAAAGAGCTATACTATTGGAAGAGTGCTCAACTTTTAAGAGACAGCACTCAACTGATGCCTAAAGGAAAGAGCCGTCATGTTCAGAAGGTCAATGTTGAACGTATGTGATAACAGTTTAACTGTTATCACATATAAAACAGTCGGTAAAGAGCCGGCACATTCAGTCAGTCAATGTCGAATCTACTGATACTTAACATAATTGTTATTACAGGTAAATGTTATAAACATAGGAGTGTCAGCATTAACCCAACTAAACATGAGGGTTTTGTATAAGACTTATCCTCAACTGACATGTCGAAGGAAGAGTACTCAGATGCCATGGACAATTTTACAAACACATCTTGTAAGAGAGCCACAAGAAAAGTACCTTGATTTTATCCATATGAAAAGCTGGGGAAACAATTCGTCTGTGATGAGCCCAATCTTTTCCATCTGCCATGATCAATCCATTCCCAAACAGCGAAACTTTATCATTCTTCAGAACATCAGGCTTTCCCCAATCAAGAGATCTCGACAAGCTCGTCTTTTTGAACAATTCAGGATCTCGCACATAAAGAAAGGGCTCTGTTCCTAGCCAAAACACAAACGTTTTCCCATAAACTCTACTCCATTGGACAAAGTGGGGGAATAGCAAAGGCCCAATATCATGTCTAACACTTGTAATTCCAGTATTATGCGGGGATATTTTCATGAATTCTTCCTTTATCTTCTTCATATCAAGAAGATTTCCCAACAGGAACCGTGGCGGAGGGCCTGCGATGCCTTGTTTGTGTAACATACTGTTGATTTTTCTGGGTCGAAACCAGCAAATATTTGCAGTGTGCAATAGGAATGCCCATACACACAACAAAATCGCAGAATACATCAGTAATACTACAAGATTATCTGGCCAAAACAACTCCATCTACCAGTTGATAGATGTGTGAGAATGAATGTATTTCCTCCCAACAGCGAAGGTAAGAAGAGAATATTTAATTAATCCATCAACAAAGAAGATTAAATAACCGCACCAGTCTGCTACGTTTGACAATTGTGCATTATATCATATTTTGTTCTCCTTGGGAATGGTTTGTTTTCCATAATAGAAGGAGACGTACTGCATATTCCATCCTTCATTATTTGTTTAATGGAAATATGCCAAATATGTCAACGCGAACCGGTCAAGCTTTACACCTAGTCTTCAACTCACCTCTCTGCCCCAATTGTTGTGTCCCACCATCTTACTACGCACTCACATTTGATTCTATATGGCACCTTTTCTTTTAAAAATCACAAACAACAATTTTGATGAAAAAGATTTTATATTATATTAAATGCAATATGATACAAGATGCTTTCAACAAAAAAGTGGGCGGTATGGGAGCACGCCCCAAAGACGCAAGCACACTAGGCCATACTTAGGAAAAGAACGAAACATCAAAGGAATGTCAAGTTGGGCTCGAGAGGACCGGGCCCAAGACAAAAAACAAAGGCACTCAATGTCGTAGCAGAACGAGCAACAGGCTCAAAGCGCCCCTTTTTTCTCCTTAGATCTCGTGACAACAGTCCACGACACCTGTTGGGAAGCCAATTCAAGCGGAGGATCTAGGCAAGGGTTATCTTGACGGAGGTCAGAATCAAAAGACTCAGATACATGCGACCGCTTGGCACCACTGCCAGTAGGGGGAATCTCAACATTCATAGCTTTGGAATTTTCAGGGTGAGAACATTCTTTGACGTCCAACACTGAAAATGGCTACCAACCTTTAGGCCGCGAAGAAACCCTTTTTTCTTCTTTTTATTCTAATTGAGAGACATCGAACAAGCCTCCTGAAGTTTCCTAGTTTGATGGCATAACCGCAATGAAAGGCCGTGTTCTCATAGTCTAGAATTTGAATCCACTTAAAGCCATCATGGTTTAACTCCACCTTATTCGGAAGACCTTTGTTGAAATCTACCACAACGCATATCCGGGCATAAGTGAACAACCCTTTCTTAGACCACTCATCATCCATTTTGATGAAGTGACCAAGAGAGTCACCAATAACAACACAAACCACAAGGTGCCAAAATGGGAGAGGAAGATTGGGGAGACGAACCCAAACCAACATTTTTGAGACTACCATAGTAGAAGGATCAAAATCCAAAACCATGGAGTAAGAAAAGGCCAGCGCTACCCCAAAACTAGGGACCTTCAATAAGTGTCAATAGATAATCAGTAGAAGAGGAGAAACAAACAATGAAGAAACCCTTAGCACAGAGTTGGATCTCATAGTCACAGTCCAAGTAGAGTAGATCCATTGATGTAAATATTCAGTCCGAGGCCAGAAGCCATTAAATCTACAAATAATGGTGAAATTTTTGAGGGCGGAGATTGAATCAGTTACCTCTGAAAGTGAAAGTGCAACTACCAGAGTGGCCCCTACTTTTTCCACAATATAGGGCACATCAGGAGCCCCAACAAATCATTGCCTCGTGTTCTCAGAAGCAGCCCGCCAGAAAGTTTTTTGAGAAAAAGGGGTCATAGAAAGGCCAGGAGGGAAAGCAGAAATAGAGTTATGCAGTAGACGACAGAAGTCATGAGCCCGTAAGCCTTCCCGGAAACCCTAGCCGCCTTCTCCCTTTTGCTTTTTCTGCTCTCGCTTCGTGATTTCACAAACTATATCGACTAGATTATTTACTTTTGTTGAAGGAATATATAACACCACATTACGTTATTACTAACAACATAATGTGTTATTACCTTTTCCTTCAAAACTAATGGCGATTTAACGGAAAATACTTTTTGCCTATTGTATTTAATGTGCGTGAGAGATAGGCTCTTCCTATTTGATCAATCGCTCACAGGAATCAATAAAATGCATTGGTTACTATTTGCAAATCAACAGTTTGGCCTTTAGCATAACTCATTTTGTATCTAAGACTAGCAATCATCCATTGGTGCATGTAGGTTGATAGAGGTAAGTTTATCAATGTAAAATGACTTAAACACACACAAAAAAACATATATTTATTGTAAATTACATGCGACTCTTTTGTGACGAAAATATTTGAAAAAGAAGATTCTAAATGATGAGATTGTTAGTATAGATATCTTATATTCCATAACATAAACTCTTCTATCATTAAATACTAAATTTTGCATATCTTTTAATCATAAATTCTATGAGATTACATTTTTTAAAGAATTTAATAAAACAATTCATATCTATGGACCAAAACACTACCCCGAAATAAGTGATAAAATATATATTGTTAAAAAAATATGCCTATAACAAATTTAAAATGCCTATCAAATAAAATGTTTGTGTGTTATCGAATGGGTGTGGTCCAATGGTGCAGATGATGGTGTAAAAGGTGTTGCCTAGCCATCCACCAGGGTTCCACTCCCGTGGAGATACCCGTATTAAAATGGGATGAGGTCGAGATGTGCCCAGGCGATTTTTGGCGGAAGGGATACCCTCAGCCACGACATCTAAACTAAAGGGGACTAGATTAAATCTAGGCCTTCGACAAAAAAATGATTGTGTGTTGTTTTTTCTTGTTTAAGAATTCTTGATTTCACATAAATTGATATTATTGTTTTCTAATGTTTTGGTTATACTAATGTCATTAAGTACTATAGTTGTCTATATGTGGAAAGAAACACTCGAGTTTATTATATCTCTGTTTAGCTATTATGAACGTCAAGGCTTAAGATGTAGAGATATTATATTTGATTTTCTCGATTTAATAAAAGTAGAATTAAATATGATTGCAGAGTAACCGATATGATAAAAAATATAATAAATATACAAATTCTAAGCGCTCAAGCAATGTAAAGCTACAAGTAAATGGGAGGGATAAATGACTTAGTCGATCCTCTGCGTAACTGGAATTGATCTCGGGCAAAGTGTAAAGTGTTGGACAAGATGAAAACAATGTCACAACTAGTCCCCGTAAATTGGAACCTAAGAATGAGGTCGAACACGAGCGCATGGTGTGGACAAGGGCACTTGGGCACTAGTGACTATTCCTGGGCATTGGTGACCTGCAGAGAAGCTTGGAATTTGCTTTCTTCTATGTCACTAGGGTTTTGCAATTTCTCTCTGTTGATTGTCTATTCTTCGCACTATGATTGCAAGGGTACTGCAACTTGCAAAACAAACCCTAACTACTTACACAAGCTCACAAACATATTAAATCAGAATGAAATATGTAATATGTGAAGTCAGACTGACCCCGACGGTCACCGATGAGTGAACTTATGACCGAGCGCTACACTACATTCCAAAATCCATGTAGTTCTTTGTGTTTGTGTGTGAAATAATGTCCTTAGGTTTCCCTCGCGCTAATGACGCCAAGATAGTAGGTTGTAGCTAGATAAGATGAAAATGTGTGGTATGGAATTGAGCACTTCCCCTTCCTATAGTCCAAAAATGTAGTCCCTTTGATGATAGTGATAGTATGTAGATGTGATTACCCCTTAGAATTTCCATCCAAAATAATAGAGTGTATGTTGTGTATATATATGGATCTCTTGTTTGAATTTCGACACTAGTGACCCAAAAGGCCGACTATGAGCTCGGGATAAGGATAAGAAAACTAAAAAGGCCGACCACAAATGTCAAAATAAGTAAAAAGAACAAAGAGGATAGAAGTGCTCATAATGGACAGGAGCACTGGGCACCGGTGTCTAGAGTGGGTGCTAGTGTCCTGGGATAAATGACGACATATGTGAAAAGACAGACAGACAGGGATCCCTATGACCTGACCAGAACTAGGTACATAAATGACAGATGTGAGAGAGAAAGATAATATAAACAATCAAAATAAGTGGATGGACAAAGGATTGTGTCACCAGTGAATAATTTTCTTACTTAAGATCCATGCATATAACAACATACTTGATGACATAGTAAAATAGTAGTATGTGCATGATTTTGTGTCTATATTTCCCCCTTTTATGCTATTTGAATGAAATTCAATTAGTGTAAAGGAAGTAAGGAACATACCTGTATAGAGTCCAGAGAAGCCATGTTACAAAGTGCATATATAATGTAGAAACTTGTAGTGGAAAACCAAGGATCAGTGCTTTGACCCATGTGGCGTAAGTGGAGATAGCAAACCGTTGTAAGGAGCACTTGGAGAAATAGTTGAAATGATTTGGAGACTTTGGAGATTTTGAATTGTTGTCAAAGGAGATTGAAGGGGTAGGGAGTGATCAATTCCCAACCCGATTTTGTTTGTAAATGGGATTATTTGGGCATCCTACTGCCAAATGAAGAGTGTTTAGGAGAGAATTCTATATTTAGTCTTTATCCACAATTGCATCCCTAAAACGTCCAACCTTTGCAGATGGATAGAGAACAAATTTACTTCGATTTAGTTCTTTTTGAAAAAGTGTTTGTTCCGATTGAAGAACCCGTATAGGAGTAGTATTGGAAAGGAAATAACGTCTCATTTCCCCCACTCTTACAATAATGGGTGTTCGATTTGAATAATGCTAGATGGCTTCCAAGTTAGGTCATTTGGAAGAAATAGTAATGTAACGCAACTCCTAAGTTAGGTCATCTGGGAGATATAGTAAGTGTGCTTATTGAACCGATTGATTGATTTTCTTTGAATGATAGAAGATTTCTTTGAGATTGCATACTTAGTAAATTACTCACAGAGAGGTTTTTTCTTTGCCCCCATATTAGGTCATTTGGGGGAATAGATTTGAAATAGTAAAAAGTATTGATTGTAATATAGAATGATTGTACCTTTGTTCGAATGAGATCAGAGAAAGTTGTAATAGTAATATGCTAGGAGTGTCGATTGACTATATTGTAACCTAAGAGGGATTATGGGATGATCCCAATTATATGCCCCCCCTTTCGGTGAAAGGGTGAAGGGTGGATAAATGAGCACTGAGCCAAAAGTAAGGCATATAAGATGTTGTAATAGTGAATGAGAAATAACACGAGATAGTATTGTCAGACTATGAGCAGATATTTAGTAGTACATGTGCCAGATGTGAGTATGAAATGTAGAAATGTGTATGGTATGGTGCTAGAGGAAATTATGATCTATATGACACAAATGGTGAGACAAACAGAGTTACGAGGCTCAAGATATGAGCGAAACGTGTAACATGTATTATTTGTAAGGATGATCGTAAATAGTAACTATAGTATATGAAACATTGGAATTACTATATATAATATAATAATAGTGAAAAGTGAATAGTATTGTCATTTGTACCGAGAGCGGGTGAATTTTGGAGCTTCGATATGTGAGGATGCCACGTGTTAGAGCAGCGAGTTTGACTAGATTTGAGAGAGTAAAGAACTGGCCGTGGCATGCAGATGACCGATGAGTTGGTAAGTGTGATTATTTTTGGAGAAATTTGTCAAATATGTTTGTTTACATCATTTTTAGTAATTTTTTTTTGTATTTCTTGACATTTCGACTTCAGGGGGAAGCGGTCATGGAATTTCTATCCCTAGGGACACTAACGCTTAGTTACATGCACTAGTGACCTGATTTTGGGCACAGTTACTTGCTCTTGGGTGCTGGCATCCCAGAGCATGGTTTGGGAAATGTGTTGTAAAATATGTAAATTTTGATTAATTTTAGGCTATGATGAGTTGTATGGTGTCGTTGATATAAGGTTTTCTTTGTTGTGTTGTGTTGTACAAAGGGATATACACTCGAGAGAGTTCTATGGGGTCTCCATTTGAGTACATTGCTCACTTTGGGATTGTTAGACACAAAGTAGGATATATTAGACTGTGTTGACTTGCGACACATTGCTATATTAGAGGAAGTATCCCATAATATGCCTATGTTGTTGCTTTGTGCGATAGATGTTTCATAGATACATGTACATTTTTTGACCGCCTACTAGTGAGATGACAAGAACCCTTGAGGATGTATATCGATATTGCATTTGCCTATTATGGGGACAGAGAGTACATATGATGACTACAATGGATTCCCAATGTCGATGAGGGAAGCGAGGTGGTATTTCATGCAGGCACACGAGTACGTGAAGATACTCATATCGAGTTTAGATGCGATATTGAGATCTAGTGTTTCGCATGCTACGGAAGTTTAATGTATTGATTCTAACGTCATCGGTGGTATTGGAGGGTGGTGGAGTGGGATATTGTCCAAGATGCATGATTTTTTCCACATGATAGAGGAACATGGGACTAGGTATGCATGGGTGCAATGTGTATTTTCCCACTTGTATAGAGATTTGTATAGATTTACTCAGGAGGATCATGGGGGTGGACTAAGAGCCACGACTTTATTGCATGTATGGGTGTATGAGCATATAACGACATTGAGGCCACTCAAGTAGGCCATAGGCCAATTGAGCTTGACCCAAGATATTCGCGATAGTAAGGTGGGTAGGCACTCGTAACAGGATGATGGATACGACCACCTATAGGTTGATCCTAGATCAGATGGGCCTTAGGGATATTATATGGATACAATATAAAGACTATGGTGGATGGGTAGAGGATGGTGTGGAGCTATGGTGCATTCAATACACCATGTAGTTAGAGGATCACTTCTCAGGGGTGGCAGAGTTGTTCTAGGGTGAGCAAGTATCTAGATAGTTTGGCATGGCTCGGGATGTGCCCCCAGAGCCACATATATGGTTGAGATCTATTAGAGTGACAAGATGACCAAGAGCGAGGCCTGTGCCCGATAGGAGGACAACTAGTGCATCTCGATCTAGATGTGGCTATAGAGCCTATACAGGTTAACAATGTGGGGTGTACCTAGGCCTACAATGAGTGGTGGGTGACACATCGATGGGTGTTGCTATTTATAGTAGTGGTGGATGCAACAAGTGATCCGGTAGTTGGAGGAGTAGAGGGGCAAACACCTGCCCCCGATGTAGATGGTGTAGCAGCGATATGAGCTGGATGTAAGTATTTTTCATTTCTATTTGTTAGTTGTTTGGTTATTATATATTGTAAAGGTGTGTGGTTTCTAATGTTGGTTGTTGTGATTACAGGTGATGCCTATTAATCACTAATTGTGGAATCGATATGCACGTTGACGCGAAACATGCCTTCATATGTGCTCATGTGAGGTGGTATGCCAGAGAGAGTTGATGATATTATGGGCGAGCATGCCCATTTGTTCAATCCATTCTTATAGTAGAAGCAACAACGTGTACCGTGTTATTGAGCGAGTGTGATGAGACTTCAGACGAGAGACCGAGCGAGTTAGACAGGCCGTAGAAGGAGGAGCCCTAACTCATGATTTTTTTCTAGATATGTTGAGCTACATGGCCTATTTGCAGCGCAAATGACCGATATTTATATATTATGGAGTTAGTTGGAGAGATATGGAGGCTAAGATCAATGGCGTAGAGTGTGCAACAAAGTTTTTAGTTCTAGAGCTCTGCGATCGATTGTATATAGTGATAACGAGGATGATGTATGATGTATTGTATATGTTGTAGTGATGCATGGGGATTACCCCCCAGTGATTGTATTTGGCAACTAAAGATTTTTGACGATATATATATACACACACACACACACACATATGTATATATGTATATATACATACATATGTATACATATATACATATGTATCTACATACATCCATCCATCCATCCATCCATCCATCCATCCATCCATCCATCCATCCATCACACACACACACACACACACACGATTTTTGACGACACACACACACCACACACACACACACATATGGATATTGATATCATATGTGTTGTTGATGTGCATTGGTATATGATGTGATGATTATTGCTTGCACTTTGGGTTGATATGTATTATTGAAATGGTTGTTTTGATTTGAAATGCATGATGATGTGGAAATAAATAGATAAATAATGATTAGAATAGGATTTGTATTTGAATGAGAATGAAGAGCATAATATGTGATGAATAGAAATAGATGTATGTGATGTAAATATAATGAATAATGTGAAAGATAAATATAAGAGAATAAAATAACGATGTGTTGGTATTTGTATGATGAGACAATGTAAAACAATGGTTGAAATAGCGTGTGATTATGATGAAGAAGGGGGAAAGATGAGCGATTTCCCCCCAGTGTGAGAATGAGGTTCATTTATGAATGCCCCCTACACAGTCAAGAATGAACCATATAATAAGAGTGCATCGTCGGGAAAAGGGTTTGCCATGTGTAAGGAGATGTTAGAAAAGATATGACATGAAGCATAATGCATGAGTTGTGAAAGGAGAGGTTCATTAATGTAGTATTCCCTCAACAATCAAGTGTGAACCATAACATGAGAGTGCATCATAGGGTAATGAAATGGAAATTGGATGTCATCTACCAAATATTAAGAGGTCTACAAGGCATAGATGGAGCATGTGAAGTAAAGCAACAGTGTGAGAATAAGTGCCAAATTGGATGCCAAAGGGAATGGAGCCAAGAATAGAAGGTGTGGTGGGAGGAAGTGTGGAAGCAAGGGGCTTAAGAAGCTAATGAGGTATTATAAAAATGTGTGAGGAATGAGAGGATGTGACCATATGTGGATTAGATGGAGGATGCAGATGGATAATGACCTTAGGAGGTGGGCGAATGACTACTTTAGATGGAGGTGAAGGAGATAAGTGAACAAAGTGGAAGCTCGCTTATGAGGAATATGAGAGAGAGAGAGAGAGAGAGAGAGAGAGAGAGAGAGAGAGAGAGAGAGAGAGAGAGAGAGAGAGCATATCATTCATTATCACAATGGCCATTGATGTGGTGGAAATTAAAAAAAGGGCGGTCATGTTGGCGTTGTAAGCGGTGAGGTGGATGATGCTGCTAAGTAGAAGGTAAACGGATGAGCCACTTATCAAGTAAAGCTCATAGAACATCATGTGGTTTTGCATTATGTGAGAATTGTAATGGTTCACGAGTGGGAGATGAAGAATAATTAGGTGAATTCGACGTGATGGATGGGAAGGAATACATTTATGTGGAGGCGGAGATGGGGACCATGTAAGAAACTTAATGGATGGAAGAGGAGAAGAAGTAGTAGATGATAAAGTAGTAGAAGAAGTAGAAGGGGGTGGTATAATATGTGCAGAAATTAAATCTTGTTCTAAATCAATGACTTTGTAACATAAGAGAGTAAAAGATTCACATGTATCATATAATAGTTTTTCTTTTAATGCAAGAATTAAGCCACGATAAAAGATAAATCTCTTTTTTAAATTAACAGGCCAAAATAATAACTTATGTATGTAAGAAATGAAGAATAAGATTGAATATAAAATTTGTTCATTATTTCCTTGATGAAATGAAGGCAAACATTCATATGTAACTTTAGGACCATTGTTAGAAATAAATTGTCTAAGAAAAACATCCTCCATATCATAATAAGTGCTAATGGATCCATAAGGAAAATGAGTATACCATTGGAGAGCATGATCAACAAGGCTATGATAAAAACTTTGAGTAACAAGCGATCATTAGAATAAGCAGACATGGCTGAATGATAATGATTGAGATGTAAATAAGGATTTCCAATGCCATCAAAACATGAGAAGTTAGGCATGATGAAGTCCTTTGGGAAAGCATAATTGTGAATATTTTTAGGAATATGATTTCCATGTAGAGAATTATTGTCAATGGAAGCATAATAGGCTTTACTTTCGAGGGTGAGTGTATGAACTTGAGATTGCAAAGTGCCAACAACATGCATGAGGGATAGAATATCATGTGAAGGAATGGTTGGTGAAGTGAGAGGAATATTGAGAGGTTGGATCTTTCCATTGTGAGTGATCATGGGAACGTGAGAAGGAGGAGTGGATGTGGAAGGAGGTGGAAGAGGAGGAGAAGAACATGGAGGCTCTATGGGAATGCTAGATGTAGGATCAAGAGACACAATAAGAGGTGTACTAGTGGTAGGATTAGAATCATCATGAGTAACAACTTCAGAAGTAGAAGAAAGAGGAGTAGTAAATTCACATTCAACAGTCTTAAGAGAAGTAACATCATCACTAACATGTTCATGATCAAAAGCATAATCGACATCACTATCAGTCATATTTTCACAAGAAAGTATTTCATCAAGACTATCATCAACATACAAAGAAGTGGTAGGAGTACTAATATTAGATTTATCATTGCATTCATTAGAAGCACTTTCAGAAGTAGGAAGAGTAGGAGATATAAATTTACATTCATCTTGAATACTAAGAGAAGCGACATCATGCACATTTACATTTTCAACATTAGAAGTAGAATTATTGGTATCCATATTATCACAAGAAAGAACATGATCAAGCAAAGAATCTACAGTAATATTATCATGTGTTATAAGAGGAGGAGAAGAAGGTGTAGCAACATGGGTGACTATAGAAGATGAGGGAGAACATGAAGAAAATATTTTTTCAGGGGAGACTATGTAAATATTAGAAGTGTCACGACCCATGCGAAAAGTGTCTTGGAAAGCAAGAAGTTTTTGAAGAATGTAAGAATAACATTGAGGATTGCATCAAACCCTAAAAATAAAAATGCATATGAAGGGGTTGGACTATCCTCAACTACCACAATGGTGGACTTACTAACTGAGAATTGCACTACATCTTAGACCCGATGTAGTTCTATGTGCAAGTGTGTACAATCATGCCCTAGGTGCTCTTGTGTCAATCACACTTTGTGAAAGTAGTGAGCAATAACTATGTGTAGAAAATGTAATAGAATGGTGGATGGAATAGAATAAAATTCCCTCCTATGCTTGTGTGATGTAGATGAACCAATCTTATGCCTTGTGATGAAGCTAGATGGATGCAGAATTTGGTGATGATAGTAGTGACTAGTGCTTGGTCCCTCATTATGGTTTCATAACTTTATATTTATATGGTTCTCTTGTTCTAATTTCATAATTAACCTCGAAAAGGCCAACCAAAAGAAATATAAAATGTTCAAATGGCTAGAAAGTTCCCAAAAAGTGGTGGGAAAGTGGGAAAAGGATCAGGGTGCCCCGAATGGGACCAGAGTGCCTATGGCTGCCCCAATACAAGCATGAGCACCCCAGCTTAAGGCTAAAATGAAGAAAAATGACAAAAATAGATTGGGTAAGTATGTGCTGAAGGTTGGAAATGACGACAAGAAATAAATAAAAAATGGCCAAAAGACGGGGATTAATTAGTACTTTCTTTACTCAAAAACCATATGAATAGCAGTATGAGACCGAGACTAAATAATGTCTAAAGTGCATGATTTTGTGTTTACAGATCCACTTTGCTAGTCCTCGGTCGCCACCAACTCAGCTTAATTACCGTCAAACCGATCTATAATTTCATCATATCTCCTTAGATCCCCATTTTCTTGCATCCTTTATGTTTCTCTTGTTTTAGATATTTTTTGCAAGTTCTTTTCAGCCATCACAATGTTGCATCAACTTCATATTTGCATACAAAAATTTCAAATATGAATTTTTAGTTATTATTTTGATCCATCTTCCTAGATGCTGTTGATTGGACCTATGCAACCTGGGTCACCATCAACCTGGTTAGGTATATTTTATTTTGTGTTAATCTAGATCAGATTTGCAATTTCCTTTAAGTTATGAAATTTTAGATTTTGTTTTTGAATTTTATTTTGTCCTTTGTCATTCACTTTATCCTCTTTTATCAAATATGGGGGTCGACATCTGCATAAAAAATTTAACATTTCTTGGAACCGACTTCATCGGGAAACCCCCTTATTTACTATCTAATCCATCTTCCTTGTAGTTATTTTTGTTCTGCAGATCCATCAAGCTTGCATCAAGTCATTTACTTTGTACTTGTCCATTTTGTCATCATCTCATTCCAAGGTACCTTAAACCCTTGCATCTCTGAGTTGCTTCATTTTATTTAGTATCTAGCTCACTAATCTTGATAGGAAAGAGAACATTTAGTCCAACATTCTGGCACGCCTAGTAGGACCACCCTTTTAGTTGAATATCTTGCATTTTATTGCATTTTCCACTAACATTGCAGGTAGAGGATTTTATTTTTCTTGTTTGTGTTGGGATTTTGGATTTTGACCTTCTCTTTCTTCATCTTAAAGATCAAATAAAAATAAAAAGTGAAAACTAGGTATTCCTCTTTTTGTCTTAGTTTCTCCTTCTTGCATCGCATTTCCCCTTCCTCATGTGTTTTCTCTCATCAAACCTCCACATTTGGTTTTGGGATTAAAAAAAACCTATTTCATTCTTACTTTCAAGTCTAGTGTAAGTAGGGGTTTAATTGGTTGCATTTCAAATTTATTCACACACATCTAACCACACTCATCAAATTTACAAATCAAAACAATCCCGTACCAGGTGGACCTAATTGGGATTTGATCACCCAATAAGAAAGTCACCGCGGTGTTATGACCACGTTATAAATTCTATATAGACTTGGGCCTCAATACCTTTAGGTATATCAAGGACTCCATGGCCATAACTACCCAGAACGAGCCTTATACTTCTGTTTCTTAGGTACCCTCATTATCCACATTTTCTTTTTATCACATCTCCTAATTAATCATGTTAGTAAAAACCTTGTTGCTTGATTTGTTTTTAAAAAAATTCATAAACAAATATTTTCCAATTTCATACCTGTTATCACCCCTTCTCAAGATGAGACAACACAAAATATAATACATCCAACAATATTCCTTCCTCGAATGACCTTGAGATCTCGCCTTGGGTCTCCCAACCTTGTGTTTCCATGGCCTCTCAACCCGTTAAAGACCATGTCATCCAAATCGATTCCCCTTTTGTAACCAATTCTAATATCTCTCATTAGTCTATTTCCCCTCAATTGGTAAAACCTCTATCTCGCACTCCTTTAGAAACTCTTGGGCCTCCTTCTAGCCCTATTTATGACTTCATATTTCATAGATCTCCCATGATCTCTCAATCCTATCAATCCACTCAAATTATGGATCCTAATCCATGCCCATCACCCCATATCAACACTATCCCTACTTCATATGATATTATCACTAGAATTCCTATACAACCATCGCAATCTACTAATATTTCAACTTCTCATGTGCCTCAACAATCAAATATTTCCATCCAATCCCAACCATCATATCATGTTTCTACTTTCCAACATTACACATTACCCCAACCAACTCAATATGCACCCCTTAATTATATCCCCTCTTATCAAACATTCCCTTCAATTTTAACATACCCCAAGATTCTTTACATATTTATCCATCTGCTTTCCATCGCACGGTGCCTTCACATAAAACTTTTAGACCATCTTCTAATTATACCCCTTGGGGAATCCTATAGTTCGATCTTCTAAAATTTGATGGAAATCCACCTCATCCAAATTCCTCCCATATGACCTATTGATGACTCACACCCCAAACCCGCTTGGTATCACAAGGGTCACTATTGTAAATATAATCGATTTATAGGTCAAAACATCAAAAAGTGTCATTCTTTTAAAGATTACGTTCAACAACTTATAAATCAAGGTGATCTCCAAATAGACAATTTTGTCTCATCTCTTAGCCAACCCATTGACATATTCAAACAACCCTTTCCTAATCCACCACCAAAAAAACAATTTCTACCTTCCATATGTTACGAATTTAGTCCTTATGAAATCAATAATATACGTCAAACACCTCCATCGTTACCTATCTCATCTACCTCATCATCTACCCCTACCTTAGACATTGTGCATAAGAATTCTTTAATATCCACCCCCACATCTACATTAACCATATCCATGACTACTACACCTATGAAATCAACTCCTACTAGTTGTTCTATGTCTACACTATTCATAGTTTTACCACATCCACATTGAATTTGACTATACCTACCACTTCACCCACATTTATCATGCCCTAACCAATCATATATAACCCCTTATCCACATCTACATCAAACACACCTATCAATTTTCATCAGTTATATCCATAAATTTCTCAATTATACCCACCTCTCTATCGATCCCAACTACCCCTATATCTACCACATCAAAAAATTCACTTACGTCTACCTTGACATCTTCATCACATATACCTACATCTTTGCACATGGCCACATCACCTATTTTATTCCAATATTCTACACTTAATCCTTCAACATATACCATTTCCAAATCTATACCCGCTTACCAAACCAATCACATATTCTTGATTTTCCAACGTATCAATGATACCCCTTGAAAAATTTATGAAACAAACACCCCCACCTAAGAAAAACACAAAGGGTATTCATGTCTCCTCTATAAAACCAACTATTTCTACATTAACCAATCCAAAACCTACACAACAATCCACATCTCACATAGACCTCATTAATCACATCATACAAACACCTCTTTCTCCATCAATATCCACCCCTACACCACAATCTTTAGATCCTCCAGTTGAGATTATTGTCATCCTTGCCAAGGGTAAACCTTCTCGATCAAAACCTAAGACTCTTGGTAAGCATCCCCAAAGGTCTCTCATGCATCCTTGTAAGAAGTTAGATCTTACCTCTCCTCAACAATCCAATGTCACAAAATCCATCCTAGGAGCACCCCATCTATTTTAGGTCCATGTACTTCATCTAAGACATCTCCCAATGATAAATCCAAATCCAAACAATCTAACCCTCCTCCCAAATTTGATTCATCTTTTGAAACATCTAACTTACCTATCCAATCTACATTCATTCCTTCCCCTAAATCCAAGTCATAATATCCTACCAAATCCCATAAGGGCTATCTTCCTCCCAACACTTCAATTGGATCTTACGTAGATACCCTTCAACATTTAATTCGAATATCTGCCATCACACTTCCTCCTATTAAATATTTTGATCCTCATAGTAAGAAACCATCATGGTTTGATCCCAATCTCATTTGTGCCTATCATCATACCCCGGGTCATGACACTAAGCATTGTAAGGCCCTCTAAACCATCATCTATGATCTTATTGAGGATAATTAATCTCTCATCTAAGGGGATATTTCTTCTCCATCCACCACAACCAATCCAATTCTTGTTTATACATTCCCATACATCAAATTTTCTAAGTCTCCTCCTTCATCCACATCATCCGTTATCATATCTCCTCTTCATATCATTCCTCCTAAAGAGGGTCCTCTCTTATGCATCGATATCTGTTTATCTTGCCAATCACCCCCATGATCCCCAATCGTTTATCCAATCCAAATCCAAAGTTATCGTTGAAATTCCTTCTACCGATCCCATCCAATCTCTTTCAACATCCACTAGCTCATCTACATCTAAGTTGCCCAATGTAATATAGTCTCTTTCACTGGGGGAGAATATTCCCCTTGTTATTGATCCTCTCACATATTTTTCCTCATCCACACATCTTATCCACGTCAATTCATCCCCTATCCATCCAAACAACTACCTTGACACTAGCAGAATTCACTTTAGGATTGGTGTACCATCATGTTCATTCCTCTTCATTCTTGACATTGTCTTATTTACCTCATCCAATCTTATCAAACCCATGTCATCCAATCTTATCCAATTTATTGTCTCATCTTAGCCATCCAATCTATCTAACATCTTGTTTTCATCCTAAGTCCACCTTTGTGGCCATATTTTTGCCTCTCTTGGGGCACCATATTTTCATCCTAAGTCCACCTTTGTGGCCATATTTGTACCTCTCTTAGGGCACCATATTTTCATCCTAAGTCCACCTTTGTGGCCATATTTGTGCCTCTCTTGGGGCACCATATTTTCATCCTAAGTCCACCTTTGTGGCCATATTTTTGCCTCTCTTGGGGCACCATATTTTCATCCTAAGTCCACCATTGTGGCCATATTTTTGCCTCTCTTGGGGCACTATATTATCATCCTAAGTCAATCCTAAGTCCACCATTGTGGCCATATTTTTGCCTCTCTTGGGGCACTATATTATCATCCTAAGTCAACCTTTGTGGCCATATTTTTGCCTCTCTTGGGGCACCATATTCTCATCCTAAGTCCACCTTTGTGGCCATAATTGCGTCTCTCTCGGGGCACCATATTTTCATCCAAATTCCACCTTTGTGGCCATATTTGTTCCTCTCTTGGGGCACAATATTCTCATCCTAAGTCCAAATTTTTGGCCATATTTGTGCCTCTCTCGGGGCACCATATTATCATCCTAAGTCCACCTTTGTGGAAATATTTGTGCCTCTCTTGGGGCACCATGTTATCATCCTAAGTCCACCTTCGTGGCTATATTTGTGCCTCTCTCAGGGAACCATATTCTCATCCTAAGTCCATCTTTGTGGCCATATTTTTTCCTCTCTTGGGGGCACCATATCCTCACCCTAAGCCCACTCTTGTGGTAATTTTATCATCTCCTAATACACATGTCTCTCACTTCCTCATTTTCAAGGAGTTGTGTATATTTTATCATATCCATCTCATCCAATCTTATCTAATATATCTTGTACAAATATTCTTATCTATCCCCCTCATCCAAAGTCCACCTTTGTGGCCATATTCGTGCTTCCCTTGGGGGACCATTTTTCTCATCCAAAGTCCACCTTTGTGGCCATGTTTTTCCCTTCTCGGGGCACCATATTTTCATCCTAAGCCTAATTTTGTGGACATCTATTCATCTCGTTAGGGACACATATTTTCTTCACTTCCTCAAGGGTAGAGAATAAATTTTACCTTCGCTCATCTATCTCATTGTATCCCATCTTTTGCAAGTTGTCAGTCTATCCTATCATGACTTTGATGTTGGTGACCTCGTCCTTAATAGAAAATCATAATGTTACTACTTTAGAAAGGAGCCAACGTGTAAAGTTTAACCCCAATTGGATTGTACCTTACGTTATCACACATAAGTATGGGTTGGGAGCCTATTGTTTGGCCTTCCTCGATGGTAAAATAGAAGTGGAACCCCTTAACGCATTACACTTGCGACCATTCTATTGTTAGCATACCTACCAAAGTGAGAACTTATTCATATCCTTAGATCGTTCCTCCATCATTAGACTCTTCCATCTATCATTATCATGGTTTAGAATTTTGTGGTCTATAATCACTTTCCTAGACATGACATTAAATATGGGAAACTCTGCTCATAACATTTTTCTTATGGATAGGTTCTCCCATCTTGGTGAGAAATACGTTATCATTACATCCATCACCCTCTTGTTTACCTATTCGAACCACGCTAAGGGTCCAAAGGTGTCACGTATACATCCATTATCCCCTCCTAAGGGGCCTACCTTGTTATCCCCATCTCTTCACCATGTGAAATTAAAATTCATGGATTCTCTTATCAAGAAGTCAAAGTCATAAAAATAGACTACTCCCTCGAAGGACACTTGTTCATGTCAAAAAAATAAAATCAAATAAATAAACCGATCCTTTGAAGGACGGATATCATGTATATCACTCTTACCATTGAAATCATTTATGTATTAATTAGACCATACCCTCAAAGGATAGCTACTCTCTTATACCATGGCATCAAAGGCTTCATGTATTGATTAACCTTCTATCTTATTATCATCCTAAGAAATATTCCCGCATTGATCAACTTTCTCATAGAAAACTTCTCGCATTGATCAGTTTTCTCTTTCCCCTACCCAAAGCTGGGGCATAGAATTAGGGAAATCCACCTATGGATACCATCTTCCCACATACAAGTTACATCTTAAACCCCTTTTTCATGTCGACATTAGGTTCATCCATATTTCCCTCATGATCTTGGGTATAACTAACTATCATTGGTTATGTGTTAACATCATGTTCGGTCCCACATGCATTACGTTAATTGGATTCATTTCTTGTTTACCTCCAATATAGTTAGATGCATTAGTTCCCTCGCACGTTCCTTGATATGGCACAACATAATTCATACCCATAGGCACACATCATCAATTTGCGTTATATTCTAATTTTCCATATCTATCATTATTATCTATTTTCTCTTTGCTTTACCTACATCACATTTACCATGTCTAAATCATCTATATGTTATATATCAAAATATCCCATTTGATCAGGTATCTTATCATCCATGTATACCATCTTTCCTTCCATCTTATTTTTGGTGTGTCACCCATAACACATCATTCCTCGTTGTTTCCAACTTTTATCATCATTTCTTATTTTTCCTTTTTGGCCATTGTTTTATCTTTTTTTGGGGCACCACCTCATCATCCATTTATCATCTCAAATCCACCTTTGTGTCCATATTTATTTTCCCCTTGGGGTATTTTTTATCATAAATTTTTATTAGTCTACCTCTTTGGCCATATTCGCTCTCCTACATTGAGGTACCATCACTCTTATCATCGTCCTCTGCGAATGCATACCTTTTCATTCGATGCCTCGTGTTTGAAGGACGTCACATTATTTTTCAAATTTAGTTGTGAATATATTTGATGTGTGCCTACGACCCATTGGTCCACATGACTTATATCCATTTGAGTGGTTTCCTATTAGATTCCCTCCATTTTGTTGTGATTTTCGCTAACTCACAGGCCCATAGGACATTGTTGTTGTCTCCCTGAAGACTGTTGACCTTTGGTTCATGTCGATGTTACTCCTAAGATCACTGCCTTATTTTTAACCTTTTTTGTTTGAATCCTTCTTTCTTGGGGCATATTACCTCACCTTATCATTTTCACCCTTCTTATTTTCCCACCCGTCCTTCTTCATTTATATTTTTCAAACTTGTGACCAATTCCCCTTTTGTGTCATTGATCCATCATTTGAGGGGGATATCATCGTCAATCCTCTATCATCCTTCATCTTACCCTTTGAATCTCATCGTTTTTGTCTCATTACTTGCTTGTGTAAACCACTTGACAAATAGAGGCTAATGTAGACACCAAAATTTGGTATCGCTACCCTTGTTTCCCATGTTCATTTCTTTTACCATGGTCACCTATCTGGACCATTTTTTTAATTCATATTCATATTAATATTCCCATCTTTCCCACCTATTATCCTATCCATTTTAATTTATTGCTAATTCTCATCAATTATCCCCTAATCCTCATCTCATTATCTAATTAGTCTTAATCACTCCTAATTTCTCTTCTCTAGGTTGTTTATCATCCCTAAACTCCCTAGTTGTTCATCCCTAGGCTCCCCTTAGCCTTTATTTACTCCATTTCATCTCTCACCTACCCATTTCACTTCCCTATGCAACCCTAACCCACCTAGGCCTTTCAAAACCATAATCCCGATCTCAATGGGCTTGATGCCTCAAGTTAGGCATCCTCCTACCATACAAATGGATTGTTTCCCATAGTTAGCGGTGACCCACCCATGTCGCCGTCGACCCTATAAATCCCTATTCACCCATCCTTTATAAAATATGTAACTTTGGAGAACTTCACCTTGTTATGATTTCACTTCCATTCTCGAGTTTCATTGCATTTATCAATGTCTTCTTAGAGTCCCTTTGAGATTATTTGTAGAAATATTAGAGAATTTGGGGAGTTTATCTTTATCTTTCTTTGGTGTACTTATCATTTGCATCATCATTATTGTTATCATCTACCACCGATTTTTTTAGGTTCATATGTCATCATAGATCCATCCACAACATTCTCTTCCATCTATTTTATTTACAGGTTTCCATTCCAACCCATCTATTTTTGTTCAATCACACGGCTCAACCAAAGTCCAGTCACTCCAACCCTATGTGGTCACTATCGACCCAACCTATTTTGCATCACCTATTATGCTATCCAGATCCATTACAATATGTCTCTCTATTTTTATCCCATTCGGTTCCCAGATCTACCTTTTTTCATTCGTTAGTCGAGATCCACTGACGGCAGGTCCTTGGCCACCACTAACTCATCTTAATCACCGTCAATCCAATCCATAATTTCATCCTATCTCATTATATCCCCATTTAATTGTATCCTTTCTATTTCTCCTATTCCAGATCTTCTCGCATGTTATTTTTAGTCATCACAATGTTACATCATCTTTAGGGTTACATGAGATCTTTTCAGATCTACATTTTAGTTATTGTTTTGATCCATATAACCCATTTGCCGTCTCATGAACCTCTACAACACGGGTCACCATCAACCCAATTAGGGATATTTCATTTTGTGTTAATATAGATCAAGTTAGAAGTTTCCTTTCGGTTATGCAATTTCATATTCTTTTTAGGTTCGGTTTCGCATGTTATTCATTCCTTTATCATCCACTTTATCCTCTTTTATCAAATAAGGGGTTGACATCTACATAAGGAAGTTAACGCTTTTTGAACCGACTTCGTCGAGCACCACTCATCTGCCATCTAATCCATTTCCTCTTAGTTATCTTTGTTGTGTAGATCCATAAAGCTTACATGAGGTCATCTACTTTGCGTCCATCCATTTTGTCATCATCCAATTCCAAGGTACCTTAAACCCTTGCATCTCTTAGTTACTTCATTTTCTTTAGAATGTAGCTCACTAATATTAACAGGAAAGAGAAAATTTATTCCAAAAGATATGCCTCCACTTTTCCATAAAATTTATAATTATCTATTACACATAGGCACACACAATAACAAAAATGTCATCAAATCAAAAAATGATGTCAATTTTGGTATTTATGAGTTAAAATGTTGTAACACCATCTTTTAAATTTTCAAAATTTAATCTCGTGGGTCAAATAAATTGAATGGTAAAGTCTAAAAACTCAAATAATGTAGTAGTTAATTTTATTCTATATCATACAAGAGGAAATAATTCATTCTTATTGATGGATACAATAGACAATACAAGTTAGTAATTATCAACACCATTAGTAATACATTGATCTCAAATTTATGTCACTAATATATTATGAAATATGGAGAGGAAATTATTGATTCCACCCACAAGTTGACTCAAGAACATCACCCTCTGGTAAGGTTCTTGTAGAAAAATATTACATATTCCAATTTTGAAATTCACTCCATAAGATTTTCTAAACATTTTGTATTTTTTTTTACATTATAATATTTGAAGTACCTAGGATTTTTTGCAACCCAAAATAACCATCTTATTATACTCTCACGTCAATTTTGTTTTTAAAAGGGTAATTAAACATTAATTAATTATTAAATGATCAATTGTGTAGTATTTCATTAAATACTTCATAAATAACAAATTAACATTTCCACTTCATTAATTTTCTCGAGGGTGTATAAACAATGATCCATAATAATTAAAAATGCACCATTAACATGACTTATTATTATCATGGGTTATTATATTTTCCCTCACCAAGGGGTTAGTCTAACAAGACAAAGATTAATTTAATTTCCTAAGAGTTTAATTTAACCATCAAGGTCAAAAATAAGGTTGAAAAAATTTTATACCAATTAAATTGGGCATGGATCCCATTGGCCCATCTAAATGGACCCATGCCCTCGCACCTAAAAGCCATATTAATTTAATTTTAATTCCATTTTATTCATCCAAATTTTAAAGGGAAAGGGAGAAGACCACTTGCACAACATAAGGAAAGTTAAACCTAAGAGACCACTTGATAAGTGGCATAACCTATGTTTATTTTAGGCCTTTTGATCAATGGAATATCCACCCTTGATCCTAGGTTTAGTTTTACAACCCTAATATCATTTTAAGTTTTATCATCTCCTTCGTTTTCCTCCTTTTTCTTCTCATTTTGATGTGGATTCAAAGTGACTGTCTCTCACGGCGGCCATAACTTTTGATTCGAGAGTCGAAATGAATCTATTTTTTACAAAAATATCTTGAAAAATTCTATTTTTAGTAAGTTTATTCAGTTGTTTATGGTCCATATAAACAATTTTTGGGATCCAAAATCATCCATCTAGGGCCTAAAAATTTGGTTTGAAGTTTTTTCAATTTTATAATTTCAAAATATTATATCTTTGTAACTGTGAGTCAACTTGAGTTGAAACTCAAGGAATAAGTTAGTTTAGGCACATGGTTAATGTGTACAAATTTGTAGGATCTAGAAAGCTAAATTTAAAACTTACTAAAAATAGTTATTGCTAAAAATAGTAAGTTTTACTAAAGATAACAAGTCTAGTCAAGTTTGGTTTATAATTCAAGTTTAATGAGAAGTCGTTTGGAATTCGAATAAAAGGGCATCTTAAAGTAATTGGAAGATTAGAGAAGAAGGAGGACTATTAGAGTTTATTGAAGAATTTTTGTCTTGATTAGTATATTATTATTGTCATTTGTTCCACCTCATCATTTGATATCAGAGTGTAGGTTTAGGATATGATGGCAAAAGGTTGTATAGGTTATGCATAGATACATAGAAATCTACAAAAGTGTAAAGGAAAGTAGAGTTATTAGAAGTTATTATGCATCTAAGAAGAAGACGTAACACATATGATGTAGAATAAGATTCATATAATGAAGAAGAAACACATAATAAAGGAGAAGAGAAAAAATCCATTGAAGAAGGTCGATTAAAACACTTAAAGGGAGGAATGATGGAATTAGGGTAGATGTTTCTAACTATGGTGGGAGTTTAAAACTAGAGGAATTCATAAAGCGATCAAATATCATGAAGTTCTTTGAATGGAAGCCTATGAAAGAAAAGAATGTCAAATTTGCATGCAAAAAATTGAAGGGCCATGCAATGATATGGTGGGATCACTTGTAGAAGGAGAGGTAGCAAAAAGAAAAAGAGAAGATCAAGAATTTGAGCATGATGGAGAAGAAGCCGAAGAAGTTTTTTTTTTTTTTCCCATGTACTTTACTCAAAACTTAAATAGAAAGTTTCAAAAATTGAGAAGGAAGGATTATAACATCTAAGATTATACTAATGAATTTTACAAGTTGTCCATTCGAGTAGAGCATGATGAGGTAGAAGACAAAATGGCTGCAAGGTATGTAAATGGTTTGAAATTTTCTATTCAAGATGAACTAAGCATGCATAGGAAGAATAACATAGAAGAAGCTTATTAGTTAGCCTTAAAGGTAGAAGAAAAGCATACTAGACCTAGTTTTAAAATATTTGAAGGACCAAAGAGAGGACAATCATCTCCAATAAGAGGATGAGGCATGTATAATAAAACTAGAGGAGAAACATCCGTGACTGGAAAGAGGATAATATGGAAGGCTTATAGAACCAACAAAGAGGAAGAGGGATTAAGAGAGGAAAAACTACGTGAATAAAAAATTATGGAAGTGGAAGAGGATGAGATGGCCCACGTAGACCTTATGTTTTTTATAGGTGTGGTGAAGAAGGACATAAGGCATTTGAATGTCTGTAATATCATGCACAAGATAAGAGGCTAGAGGATTTACTTAAGGTAAATTTGATTGAGGATGTGGTTGAAGAACAAGACATAGAAGTTGCACCAGATGTGGGAGAGAATCTCATGATGAGAAGAATGATGATCACCCCAAGAAAAGATAAGGAACATGATGCTAAATATATAGTAGATAAGTTAGGGTTGCAATGTGAAAAACATCATTTTCCTATCTTGTCTCATGGTTTAAGAAAGGGAATGAAGTTATAATAGATAAGAGATGTCTGATTAATTTTTCTATAGGAAATAATTATAAGGATGAGATTTGGTGTGATTTCATTCTAATGGATGCATGCCATGTTTTATTAGGGAGATCATGTTAATTTGATATAAAGGTAATTCATGATGGGGAAGAATACCCACAACTTTTGGAAAGATGGAGTTAAGGTGGTTTTGATGCCACTTAAATAAGAAAAACAAATAGAGAGCATGTTGTCCATAAAGGATTTTATCATAGAGATGAAGATGACAGGGTTTTTATATGAATTAATGGTAAAGAGAGAATATGTAGAGGAGGTAATCATACCAAATGAAGCTACAAAGGTACTGTTTGGTGGGAAAAAATGTGTCTAGACATCGTGCACTATTATCATCCATTCAAATAGGGTATCGAGATAATGAGTAAGGGAATTGTAGACACTAATTTTTGGTATCAATAGTCCATCACCCGGTGCTCACCCTTTTTATCCTTATCATGCACATACTCACCTTATTCCCATTTAAATCCCATATTTCCCCCTCTAATCACAATTATTCCCATGATCCCATCTAAAAATTATATTATCATTTACTCTCTTTAATCCCATATTTATCATCCCATTATTTTATCCTCCCTAAATCATTCCTAATCATCCCTAATTACTATTAATTAATCCTAATCCATTTATCCTCCCTAAACATCCCTTTTATTATCCATAAGCACCCAACCACCTTTCATTTAATGTTTTTAGCCTCCCCTTGCCTTTATTTAATATTTTCCATCCCTCACCTACCCTCTTATCATTTCGATGCAACCCTAACCCACCTAAGCACCTTAAAACCCTAATCTCACCTCATAATGGCCTCTTTTCTCGAGTAAACCACATTTCCACCATCAAAATGGACGGATCTCCACAATCAACAATAACTTATTTGAATCGTTATCAACCCTATAAATAAATCCACACCCCTCCTTCTTCAAGAGATCAAGGGATGAAATTTGGAATCTTGGAGTCTTCTTCGAGCTTTTGTGTGCATCACCTTTGGATATTCGGGGGAGACTTATTTGACCTTGGAATATATTATGTTTTTATATTATCATATATAGCTTCCAATAACATTTTGTGCGAGTTCATCTATCATCGTGAACTCTACTTCGCCCATCTCATCCTTCTATTTCATCCGCAGTATCCATTTCATCCCACCCATTTTCGTTCAAGCCCTAACCACCCCAGTCACCATTGACCCTGTATAATATTTGTTGACTCAACCTCATCCACATCATTTTCATTATTGTTCAAACCCTTTGTTACAGATTTTTGCTTATTTACCCGTCTAGTTTCCAAATCTCACCATCTCACCTCTCTATCACCCTATATCTATTTTCTTAGACCTCGAGTCATTGTCAATCCCCCTCCGGTCGCCATCAAACAACTATTCTCATACCCTTTACCATTAATGTGCCTAATTTTCTTGTATCCTTTTATCCCGATCCATATCCATTCTATTTTGTAGGTTTTTCATCTTCATTATAGAGCCATATTAAGATTCAAATCCATCCCGATCCCACCACAGAGGAGCTTACATGTCTATTTTATAGGTTCCTCTCATCTAGCCCTAGTTGCCATTGACTGGATCTTTGTACTCTTTGGTCACTATCGACCCATGCGCAGTTTGATTTAATTTACATCTATTTTGATCAAGATCTGTACTTTCCTTACATTTCTGCATTTTTAGTTTCTGTTTATCTCAGATTCTCGCATATCATTAGATCAATTATCATTGATTTTATCTTATCTTATCTACAAGAGGGTTTAAATCCATCCTAGGAAGCTCACACTTCTTGGGACCAGCTTATATCGGGTAACCCTCCATCCTATCTACTAATCCATTTTTCTTCTTAGTCTTCTTTGTTGTGCAAATTATATAGCTCATAGCAAGGAGTTCATCGTTGCACCATCATCCATTCATTTCATCTCAAGGTCCATAAACCCTTGCATATTTTGAGTTGTTTTATTTTATTTAGTACTAGTTCACTAATATGAGCATGAAAGAGGAATTTTTGGTCAACATTCGCACGCTGATGGGACCCACCCTCTTTAGGTGAGTCTTGTTGTTTGTTTTCACTTTCCATTTTCTTTCATTTCCACTAACCTTGTGAGGAAGAAACGTAAGTTTCTTACTTTCTAGCATTATGGATTTCTTGTATGGGAATTTTATTGCGTGCTTCTTTTGAATATCAGATAAAAAGGAAAAGTGAATTCCGGTATTCCCTTTTCTTAGTTATTTGTTTTTGCCTTGTACTTTTCCATTTCTTACTTATTGTCCTCATTGAATCACACATTTTGTTTTGGATTTAAGAATATCCCTTTCATTATTACTTGGAAATTTAGTTTAACTAGGGGGTTTAACACATTGCATACACACTCCATCACACACAACCAAATGCACAAACCAATTTACACATCTAAACATCCCTTACTAGGTGGAACTATTGGGATTTCATCACCCAATAGGAAATCCACCATGGTGTTATGGCTGCGTTATAAACTCTATACATATTTAGGCCTCACGTACCTTTAGGTATATCGAGGACTCCACAACCAAAACCACCTAAAACCAGCCTTAGATCGGCCATTTTCCTAGGTTCCCCTTTGAGCCTTTTTCTTTTCTTTTCTCACACTCTTTTAATAATCATGATGATAATTTTTTTGCTTGATTTGTTTGTTAATAAACTACATAAAAAATGTTTATCTACTTTATGCCTGTTATCAATCCTTCTCAGGCCAAGAAAATGAAATAGTTCACCTTTTCCAATGACATCCCCACTTCCAATGATCTTTCCCAACAAGCTTATGAACTTGTGACCACACCTTTATATCCCAACCTTGTGTTTTTATGGTCTCTCTTCATGAAGACCATGTCATCCAAAATGATCCTCATATTGAAACCAATCCTTCTAGACCGACTTCTCCATCGAATCCTATTCCTCTAGAGACCCTTGGACATCCTACTATCCCTTATGGATGCTCAGAGTTTCAGGAACTCCTTGATGTCAATCGTATCACCCTTTATGATTACCTTCTTTGTAAATCCTCCACATTCCCTCAATCCCATCAATCCACTCAATTAGTATATCCCATTCCACCCAAATCACCTCATATCAAAATTATTCCCACTTTATCCACTACTAGTATGCCTATTAAACCATCTCAAGTAGTGCACTTGCTTTCTCCTACATCCTGTACAACATAACATAACTCTACCCCTATATCTACTTCACATGTTCATGCCAATGTAATAACCTCTCAACCTTTAACATTTGAATCAATGCAAACTCATCAAACTCCTTGCTAAGTTGCATATCATTATATACTTCCTACTCAACCAACTCAAGTATCACGACTATCTGTCATTTACATTCCCACTAACACCATAGAAAATCAATCAAATGTTCCTATTTCACATTAATCGATTCAATATAACCAATCTTACCATATCCCCATATCTCAACATCATGATTTATCTTAACCAATCCAATCACAACCCCTTAATTATATTCCCCTTATCATCCACTTCCGAAACTCCAACACATCCTTAAACATGTCAATAAACCAACCCATCCACCTTATATACATCTTGAACTCATCCTTCAACATCTCAACCATCTAATGATCCCTTGCAAGAATTATTGAGTAGAATGGATAACTTTAAATCCACAACTTTGGGACCTAAGACCACATTTTCATATGATCAAATCAAAATGAATCCATCAACCCAAATGTTCCCATCAAACCCTATCCACCCCATTGATAACTTCCAATGTTTTCCAAATTCCATAGTAAGGAGGATCCCTGACAACATCTTTGAGCTTTTAGACATGCATGTTATCTTATCTCCCATGATAAAAATCTTATGCTTTGCACATTTCCCATGTTGTTGGCTGGTCTGTATTAGATTGGTACAACAATATCCCATAACACTCATTATTCACCTTCACTCAACTTGCACAATTATTCCTTGAACATTTCTTGATCAACATTGCACGTAAGATTACTATCACCGACCTATATGCCATTCAATAGTTTGATGACGAATCTATCATAGATTTCATCGCACGATGGCATAACATCATTAACCAACTATTATTCACCCTTCTACAAATTGAACTCATTGAAATTTTCTCACTATCTTGTGTAAACCACATATATTTAATTTTTTGAATTTAATATTTCAAAAATTCAAGAGGCATTCATTATGGATCGCAAACTTGAACTCGCACCCTTGAAAAAGACACCTTAAAAATCAATAAAAACCAAACATTGAGCTCACCAAATCCTCCTCACATGGTGATAAATATAAAAAATCCACCAAAACCATTGTGGTTCAATCTTCATTTGCATCCACTTCTCACATGGAGCCTTTGTAAAGAGTTCCTAGACCACTTCCTAACTAAACCCTCTAGGGGAATCATATAATTCCATATTTGATAATTTGATTAAAGTCCACCTCATTCAACTTCCCCCCAACCGGTCTCTTGATGACTCACGACCCAAACCCGTATGGTATCACGAGGGGAATTATTGAAAGTATCATCAAGTCTAAGGTCACGACATTGAAAATTTTCATTCCTTCAAGGATCACGTCCAAAAATTACAAATCGGGGGACCTTCAAGTGGACAATCCTAATACACCATCTAATCAAACCCTTGATGTCCCTAAACAACCATTCCCCAAACATCCATCCACAAATCGACACCACCTCCCACATTTTATGAACCTAATTCTTGCACAATTAACATCATAAACAAAGATCCTATGTTATTACCTACATCTAATACCGTGTTATCTATAACATCTACCTTTACTTTAGACACTTCTTCTATGACAATAACTTCCACGCCTATCTCTACACCTATCACATCTAGTCCTTCACCCACATCTCTATCAAATACATCTATTACATCTCCACCACCTATATCTACAACCATCTCAACTATACCCACTACCACTACATCCCAATCTATCATATCCAATTCTTCATCAACATCTACCATTCCTACATCTATACCCACTTCCACATCAATCACATCTACTAGCATAACCATACCTACATCTACATCTCAATCTACACGTATATCTATGATACCCCTTGAAACATTTATTACATAAACACCCCCACTTAAGACAACCAAAAATGATATTCATGCCCCATCTACAAAACCAATCACCCCTACACCAATTAATCCTAGACCTATACAATCCACGACCCCTTTTGATCTCATCAAACACATCATCTAAAAATCCTTCCATCCTCAATATCCACATCTACAATACCCTCTACACCGTCCTGGTTCTACCTCTACAGATCCCCTAGTTGAAATTATAATAATTCCTACCAAGGGTAAATCCTCACATCCAAATTCTAAGAACCTTGTCCTAGCTTTTCAAAAACCCTTACACATCCACACAAGAAGTTATAACTCCTCCTCCCAAGCCTAAGCAAACCAATGTTACATCATCACTCTTGGGAGCACCTCCCTTCATCTTAGGGCTAAACCCTTCATCCAAGACATTCATCATCAACCAATCCAAATCCAAGAAATCTACCAATCCTTCAAAATATGATCCTCCTTCAAAATCAACTAACTCCCAAATCATCAAAACCAAATCACAGATACCCACTTCTCCTTCCGACTCTAAATTTGAACCAAAAGCCCTCATGAGGGCTCATCAAAGCAAATCACCTATTTTCCCTTCATCTACCATTTCCAAAACCACTTCATCTATGAGCTTTTCTTAAACAAACCCCATTGGGTCATATATTGAAATATTTCAATGCTTACTCCAACCCTCAAAGAATCACACTTTCTCCTATCAAGTCTTTTGATCTGCATGCTCTAAAACCTCCTTGGTTTGATCCTAATGTCATAATTACTTGTCATTTCACCCTTGGGCATGAAACTAAGCATTATAAATTCCTCCAAACTCTCATCCATAACTTAATGAAATAAGATGAACTTCTCATCCATGAAGATCATTATCTTCCTTCCATCTCATCCACTTACGAATCCAATCCTTCAATCAAACCCTCACCTCCAAAAGAATCCAAGTCAAGTTCTCCTTCCAAATCATTCATCGTAATCCATCCCTGTTGTTGCGGCACTCACAACACCATGGGATGCAAATCAGGCTTCTAGGTTGATGTTCAGGCATCCAGTGTGATTGCACAACATGGAATCCTTTCTCCAAGCGTGGGACTTGTAAAGATGAGAAAAGATTCTCTAGAGAAGGCTGGTTCCTATTCCTCTGTTCAGATGCACACAAAAAATGCAGAGGGTTTGCTAAAACCTAATCTAACTTGCCAAGGAGACAGGGTAAGAAAATGCATAGAATAAAACCTAAACTAAAAAGGTGATGCACCGAGGAATGTTAGACATTCATTTTACAAATTTAACATCAGACCACATAGACGCAATACAAACACCATGCACAGGTAACCAAACTGCAATAAGAGATCAAAATGACAACAATGAATACATGAGAGGGTTAAGAGTCAATCACAACACATATATTATTGCTCAAGAGTCGATACAGTACATTGTAGTGGCCAAGAGGCAAAAAGACTGGCATTACAACCCATATGGGAGGTTTGAAAGCTCCACAAATTCTCTGGCAAGCGAGGGAATAAGGGAGGATGCAAAACAAAAATGTCCAACCCCTTAAAGGAGCTCTTCTTTACAATATATATCAAGAAATGAGAGAGGGAAGAGAGAGGAAATCCAGAACCGCCCCAACCACTTCTTGGTAACATTTAAAATCATCTCATTATGACAGAAGTGGCAGATCCTAAGAAACGACGGGTTGTCTAACAGAGCGACGAGCCTGTCTGTGCATTAAAGTTGGTTGTTGAAGCATTACTTCGTTTCTATCACCACGCGTCGTCGAGACATTTTCTTAATTTTCTCCCTCTAAACTACACCAAAATGCAAGATTGATCCCAGAATCATGTAGAGAACTTCAACAGCTTTCCGTTGATATAAAGAATGTGCAAATCCGAGCTCTGGATCGAAAGATATGATGATCTGAAGATTTAGGGCACAAAACAGGTGAAAACGGATTTTTAAATTTCTTTTCCCGCGCTCTGCCATCTGGACGACACGTGGTAGGCTCTGGTTCGCTGAGAAATTTTCTCTCTCCACCTTTTTGCGGGCTTTTCTTGTGGGCCCCTTAAACTTGGACACGTGGCACTATTTCATTGGTTCGGATCAGTGCTCGAAAACTCGCCCCTTTGACTTTTTGGACCCTTTTCCTTGGCGACACGTGTCATGCTGTGATTTGTCCATGGGCCTGCCGGATTTTCGCGTCCACCGCGTCTTTTTGTCCCAGATGTCCCAGTGCTTCACGGGACAGAATCCTCCGATCCGCCCGAAATGGGCTTCCTCGTCCCTTTTCTGCCGGTGACACGTGGCGTGATCTGATTGGCTTTCGGCTCCTTCGGCTATCCGCGTCCCGCGCGCCCCTTTGTCCCACTTGTCCTTGTGCTGAAGTTTCTTGTTTCGGCCGATCCGGCCGGTTCGCATCCTTCGCGTCCATTTGTCCCAAATGTCCCAGTGCTGTCTGGGACAAATTCTTCCGGTTCGCCCACTTCGCCGTTCAAGTCTCCCTCCGCGCACTCTTGTCCCGCTTGCTCCCAAAGCAAAGGACTTGGACAAATTTTCTTTCTTTCGGCCGATTCGGGCATTTCGCGTCCATTTGTCCCAGATGTTCCTTTTCTGTTTGGGCCACCTGGAGGCTTTTCGGCCAATCTGCACCTTCCGCGTATAATTGTTCCAACTGTCCCAAAGGTGGCCTTAAGCAGGACTTAGCCAATTATATGATTTTCCCTAAATCAATCTACTTGCTTGGAACTAAAACTCGATGCATATTATCAAATTAACTCTGGGGGGTGAAATTTGGATAACACATCCCTCAAGATATATTTCTCCTAAAGGGAGGTCCCCTCTCTTCATCGACACCATCTAAATTACTAATCCTCCTCATCCTCATAACCCTCAATCATCTATCCAATCAAAACCTAGAGGCATCATCATTGCTCATTGTATTGATCCTACCCAATCCCCATTTGCATTCACTAGCTTATCCATATCTACATCCAAGTGGACTAAAGTGAGACAACATATCTCGTTGGGGGAGAATCCACTCCTCTCTCTTAGTCCTCTCACATCTCCACCTCCATCAAACCATCCTATGAACATCGATGACACTGTATCTCTCTTCGCTAACTTCTTTTCTCCACAACCACTCTAAGACTGATTTGTTATCAAACTAGGTATCTTCCTCCTAATCCATAAATTGTATCACCTAATCCCACCTAAATATACCTATCCCTCATCTTATCTGATATGTTTGAATCTCATCCTAAGCCCACTTTTTGGTGGCCATCTTTGTCTCACAATGGATGCATATTTCCTCACTATTCCAAAGATAACACATAATATTTTACCTCCTCTTATCTATCTCACCCCATCTAATCTTCCACGAGCTATCATCTTATCCCATCCACGCTCACCTCTAGAGGATCGTGAATTTAACATCGTGACCTTTTCCTTAAAGAAAATAAAAATGCCACTACTCTAGAAAGTATTCAACGTGGACATTTTTCTCCCAACTGGATTGGATCATACACATGCATCTTGAACCAATCGTCTCTTGATGGAAAACTAGAAACAAAACCTCTTATCACATTACACTTGTGGCCATTCTACTATTATTATATCTACCATCATGCACTTACTCATCCCATTGGTCATCCATCCATCATTAGCCTCCTCCATCTTTCATCATAATGATTTGGAATTATGTGGTTTACCATCAGTTCCTAGTTGTAACCTTAAATATGGGCACCATGGCTCTACTCATAGCACATTCCTTATGGATAGGTTCTTCCTTCTTGGTGATAACTCCACGATCATTACACCAGTTACCCTCTTATTTACCTATTGGAACCACACTAAGGGTCCACGAGTGTCATTTTTACATTCATTATCCCCTCCTAAGTGGTCTACCTAACTATCCTCAACTTTTCCCCATAAAAAGTCAAAATCCCATGGATTCTCATTATCAAAAAGTCAAAGAAAAAAATTGCTCCCTCGAAGGACAATTGTTCATAAAAGCATTAAAAAATTCAAAAGTATAGAATGATCCCTCAAAGGAAAACTATCATGCATGTATTATCCCGTCATTTGGCAAAGCAAAAATGCAAAATCAAACAATAAAAATATAAAGTAGACCAATCCCTCGAAGGATGGTTACTCCCTTTATATCATGACAGTGAAGGCTTCCCACATTGATTAACCTTATAATGTATAAAGCAAAGTATAAAATTCAAAAGAAAGCATCCTAAGAAAGCTTTCCGCATCGATAAAATTTCTCATCCATAGAAATCTTTTCACATTGATAAATTTTCTCTCCCTTTACTAAGAGCTAGGGCATAGACCTAGGGACACCCACCTATGGAGAACATATGTTCCCGCATACAAGTCACACATAAACCCCTATATCGTGTAAAAATTAGATTCATGAGTTCACTTTCCATATTTTCCACACGATCCTTGGAATAAATAACTATTGTTGGTTATGTGTTAACACCTACTATTAGCTGCAAGTGCATTACATTAATTGGCTCCATTTCATTTCTTACCTCTAATCTAGTTTGAAGCATTATTTCCTCATCTGCTCCTTAGTACTATGAAGTGTATGCTTCCACATTTTTGGTCACCTTATCGAAGTAGCATTTTATCTCTCATGTCCAATCCAATTTTATCTCATCTTACCAATCTTTTATCTAATCCAATCTACCATATTTTATCTCACTTCATCATATTCCATCCATCCTCATCCAATTTATTTCATTTTAACTCCACTATGTGGCCATCTTTATGTTCCCTTTCAGGGAACCTCTATCTCATCTTAATTCCACAATTGTGGCCATCTCTTTCATCCTAGTCCTACCCATATGCATCTTTTCGATTCCTACTATACAAAAGATATCGCATCTTGTCAAGACCATTATTTTGATATATTCTTGCATTCGTTTCCACATATTCTTGATGTTTTCCTTTGAACCATCGGTCTATGGATTATACATCCATTCGAGTGGGTTCCCATTGGACTCCCTCCATATTGTAGTGATATTTTTTGACTCATAGGGTTTGTAGGCCATTAACATCGCCTCCATCGCAGACCATGCTATGGCCCTACCGATTTTCCAAGATCATTGCCATATTTTTATTTTTTATTTTATCTTATCAATATTCCTTCCCCTACACTTGGTGATGGGTGTCGTTATTCCCTTCATTTAATCAACTTCTTGTTGATATCAAATTCAAACCAGGGGTGTGTATAAAGCTATATGCAACAAGAGTAATCGTATTGATCTAGTAGTTGACTGTAGTTATTTTTGTATTTTCTCGGGGAGTTTTTCAATGTCTTAAGGACTTCTTAGTAAAACCTTATTTAAATCATACTATGAAAACTTTCTTTGAAAGGAAACACACTAAAAGCTTTGCTAAAAGGAAACACACTTTGTAAAATGGAAATAAACACACACAACTTAGAATGCTTAAAAATGGTTGCAAGAAAAATAAGAATCTATCTAGACACCTACAGGAATGAGTATACAATAGAGTTTAACTAGAAGAATTAAAAGCGATACAAAATTAACATATCTAAACTATTTTCTTAGGAAATATAAATACCAAATAGATGAATATCCTGGTCCTTGGGGGAGTGGGCCCTTGCTCCTCCTTGAATAAGGATTTAACAACTTATAATTCTCTCAAATAGGAATGACTATTTATTGATAAAACATTCAATATTACAAAACGTACTGGATCTGTGTACTTAGTCTATATCTATCTTCTCTTTTCTATCTCTCTATTTTATATATATTTATCTACTGCAAGTCTGCTTATATATACATTTAAAATCATACTGTCTCTATGATTCTGATGAAATCAAATCATGCCTGTAATAGATGCTAACTTTCAGATTGTGGCTGATCAGATAGTTGTAAGATAACTATCCCTAGATCTGCATTCATAAATCTTCTCATCCTTTCCTGATTGAAAGGGTCATTGATGCAAAATCTTTGGATGTGGTTAGAATAGATAAACTTCCATCGGTTCGAAACTTTAGAGAAGTTCTAGAACCATAGGAAATCATTAAGGATCAAAACCGTGAGAGTTCCGGAGCTATACCCACGAGTTCTGGAACTAAGTTCGAAAATTCGGAACTAAATATTGGAGTTCCGGAACTAATTTTGAAAGTTCGGAACTAGATGATGACTATGTAATGGAGTTCGGAACTAGCTTGGAAGTTCCGGAACTAAGTTGTATTGGAACAGATGCTACCGAAAACATGTTGAACGCTACATACTTCATTTCTTCAACTGATTAGACTTGCTTTATTACAAAACTAAATTTCAAACACACACTTCATCAGGAATTTCAAAGCTTTTAAACGTTAGAATCACAATCAATAAAAAGATAGACAATTACATCCTAACTCATATCAGATCAAATAAAAGTCACAAAATGTAATCAAACTTAATAAAAAGGAGAGTAAGATGAGATCATATTTTATACATTAATCGGGCATATTCTGGCCTCATCACTTGGGGCATCATTTTTCTTCTTCTCTCATTGTGTCTCCTACTTTTCATCCTTATTTCCTCTTTCTGCATCTATCTCTTTCAAAATTATGATCGATTCTTAGTTACATCATCAATCACTAGTTTGAGGGGGTACCCTTGTCATCATTTTTTATCTCCTCCCATCATCTTCATCACTTAAAGTTTTTATCTCATGGTTTTCCCAATTTAAACCACTCAAAAAAGGGGAAAATGTAGACACCAATTTTTGGTATCACTAGTCCCTCACCCCATGCTCACTCTCTTTATCCTTATCATGCACATACTCATCTTATGCCCATATAAATCCCATATTTTCCCTTTAATAAAAATTATTCCCATCATCCCATCAAAAATCATATCATCATTTACCTTCTTTAATTCCATCTATATCATCCCATTATTTTATCCTCCCTAAATCATTCCTACTCATCCCTAATAACTATTAATTAATCCTAATCCAGGTTTATCCTCCCTAAACATACCTTTTAGTATCCCTAAGCACCCAAACACCTTTCGTTTAATGTTTGTAGCCTCCCCTTGCCTTTATTTAATGTTTTCCACCCCTCACCTACCCTCTTATTCTTTTATTCAACCCTAACCCACATAAACAACTTAAAACCCTATTCGACCTCATAAGGGCCTCATCTCTTGAGTAAATCCCATTTCCACCACCCAAATGGATGGATATCCATAATTGGTGGTGACTTATCCGGGTCGCTATAGACCCTATAAATACACCCATACCGCCTCCTTCTTCAAGAGATCAAGGGATGCAATTTTGGAATCTTGGAGTCTTCTTGGAGATTTTGTGTGTATAAAATTTGGAGATTTGGGGAGACTTATTTCACCTTGGCATATCTTGTGTTTTTATATCATCATATATATATTCCACTAACATTTTGTGCAGGTTCATCTATCATCAAGAAATCTACTTTGGCCATCTCATCATTATGTTTCATCTGCGGTCTTCATTTCAGCCCACCCATTTTTCATTCAAGCCCTAACCAGTCTCAATCGCCGTCGACCCTATCCAATCATTGTCAAGCCAACCTCATCCATACTAGTTTCTTTATTATTTACACCTTGTGTTACCACGTCTCTCTACTGTACTCCATCCAATTTGAGATCTCACCATCATGCCTCTTTATCACCCTAGATCTATTTTCTTAGACCCCAATTATTGTCAATCCCCCTCCAGGTCCTTTGTCAACCAGCCCTATTCTCATACCCTTTACCATCATTTTTCCTAATTTTATTGCATCCTTTATATCTTGATCTATATCCATTCTATTTTGTATGTTTTCATCTTCGATCTAGAGCCATCTTCAGATCCAGATCCATCTAAATCCCGCAACAAAGGATCTTATAGGTTTGTTTTGTAGGTTTCTCTCATCTAGCCATATTATTCATCAACCGGCCTCTATAGTATTGGGTTGCCATTGACACAGGCAAGTTTGATTTACTTTACATCTATTTTGATCATATATGTACTTTCCTTACATTTCTACATTTTCAGTTTCTGTTTATCTTAGATTCTGCATATTATCGATCCATTATCATTAATTTTATCTTATCTTATCTACAAGAGGGTTGACATCCATCCTAGGAAGATTACACTTTGTGGGACCAACTTATCTCAGAAACCCTCTGTCCTATCTACTAATCCATTTTTCTTCTTAGTATTCTTTATTGTGGATATTATCTAGCTCACAACGAGGAGGAGTTCATCTTTGTGCCCACATCCATTCATTTCATCTCAATGTCCATAAAGCCTTGCATATTTTGAGTTGCTTTATTTTATTTAGTACTAGTTCACTAATATGAGTAGGAAACAAGAAATTTTGGTCAATAGGACACACCAAGACTAACACACAATGGATAAAATTAAAGGAGGTACATGGACACTAAAATCATATATCCAAAAGGAAGTAACCATTACACTAAGAAAAACTAAGGGTTCAAGGGCCCTAGGTCAAGAAAGAGGAAGGACCTCTATTGAAATATTGACACTATGGGGAGAATGAAAGACAAGATAAACCTATAAAGCCTATGCTAACCAAAGTAAAGTATGTAACATGAAGTAAAGAACTGAAATATAATATGCTAACCTAGCATATGCATAAAATACTAAGCTAACATAAAGTAAATAGAAAATATTTGGGAGACTAATCTATACAAAATGATAAGTCAAGTTAGAGAACTTACCTATTGGGGGATGGTTTCGATACATCTATCTCCCAAAGGACCATACACCAAGATAGAATAGATTTTGGGTAGAGAAGGGGAAAACATCTAGTATTAAATCACTATTGGTGACCTAAAAATGCAAGCAAAAAAATCTAACAAGAAGAAGATCTAATGCAAGAGTGAGCGAGTAGATGAAAATTTTCTAAAAGAGCAAAGCTAATGGCGAGTCCCTTTATGAATTTGTGCTATCTAGAAAAGTGGTAAAGGTGTATTTTAGCTATTTTTTACCACCATCATTGCCCGCTGGTGAAGACATCGGTCAGGAGTTTGAAAATGGTGCTAACGTAATTGCCCATGGGTGATGGCATCAACTAGGGGGGAAGTGATAAGTGTGTGTGTAATATTTAATGAGAAAAAGGCAATCCAAGGTAGAAGTAATGTGGTCATGAGAAAGTAAGGTATCGAAGAATGTGAAAGAAAGTAAGAAGGTAAGAGCAAAAGAAGAAAATGAATAGTACCAAAATCTATTCTTTCTCCATGTATCATGCCTAACCCAATGGTTACATGAGTAACCATACCCCTATCTCAGAAAAATACCCTTAAGGTACCTATTCCCGAAATAGATGCATTAGCGACCTCTAACCTGAAAAGAGAAATTGTTAGTAAGTAATGTATGAAAATAGACGCGTGAAAATTACGTGTACACATATGCCCCATCTATTGATTACTACATGTTGCAATAATGCAACGTGAGGTAGTCAACAAAAACGAATGATGCATAACAACGATATTGAAAGTAAATGTTGAAAGTAAAGAAAGGACTAGCTGAAGTGAAATATACCCACCAATGCATACTTGATAGTGTCGGTCGTCCTACCACATATGGGTGCAATCCATGTTGCTAGAACCTTGGAGAAGAAAAAATGAAAAGAAACACTAGAGGATCATTAGTAAAATAAGACATAAATCACCTAGCTGGGGTCATGATATCGTGATGCCATGTCATGGTGTCAAAGTGAAGTGGTGGGTAACAACGTTGAAAAGTGCAAAAAACCATATGGTAGAAGCTACAAAGAGGTATTGTCATAAAACCCAAAGGTGTAAATAAATAGAACATGGATGATTATCCCAAAGGGAAAATAATTTAATAAAAACATTAAAAAGTGCTAAAAACCATGAGGTAGATGTTATAAGAATAAAAGAGACAAATAAATCTTAGAAGGACTATAAGCCTAAGTGAGGATAAACAAGACTATGGATATTCCATAGGAAATTTCATGGTGAAAGAGTTGGTAATATTTTCAGAGATGGATGATGAAGTAGTGAATTTGAAAAATAAAAGAGGGAGGTGGCATTGCAGCATCGAAATTCCCGAATTCCTTCATGCATAGAACATTTTGAGAAATTGGGCATTTGTTGGTTCTTTGAAGATGTGGCCTTCATTGGTTTGAAGGAAATATGTATTAGGTCGATGATATATTTGATGAGGTAAGGACCCCACCATTTTGAGCGTATTTTCCTTCTTTTTCATGGGTATAATCAAGCTTGAGGACAAGGTCACCCACGTCAAAAGTACGTAGATGAACAAGCCTATTATGATGTTTGGCCATGCACTGATTTTGCTTCGATTGTAAGTATAGGAACGATCACGTTGTTCTTCTAGGATGTCAAGTTCATGAAGATGTGCCTCACAAATTTCCTTATCTGGAATGATTCCATGGAGGGATATATGAAGTGAAGGAAGTTCCACCTTGAGTGGAAGGAAAACCTTAGCTCCGTGAGTAAGAGAGAAAGGTGTTGCCCTAGTGGTGGTAAAGAAATTCGTGTGATATGCCCATAATGTAGGATATAGTTTGGAATGTGTTAGCAAGAAAATTTATCGGGTAGAAAAATGTGGATTTCTTGCTAATGCTCGGGAGTTGAAGTCCCTCTACTTAGATGGTATAACTTCCATATTTGCATGCACTTCAAAAGTGGATTTTTTTCATGGTGGCCTTACGGCCGAGAGATCCAACAGGGCACTCCATTGACCCTGTGGCAAATATAACAATCTCTTACTAGAGAGGAATTTTTTAAGAGAGCGGGAAAGGGAATTACCGAGGTATTCGGATCTACTAGGTGTTGCACATAGGATGAAAGAGTTCACACCTGTTCTTTTAGCTCATAAATCTTCTTCTTATATTATTTGTTCCTTGCCACCAAGTGAGTGGAAGAATGTTGATACATATGCAAATCCCCTTCATGAGTAGCTAGCCCTAGTTGGATTGTGCTCATTTCATAATCAACCGGTGTCATTTCATCCATTGGATTGATCACCTTTGGTCGGGATACTTCAATATACTGATTACCTATTTCTCCACTATAGAACCATGAGGCCGTGTGCACGAGCTTCCTTTTCCTTCCCTTGGCTAATGAGGCAATTTTTGATAAATCAAAGGCCACCACTTTTTGAATAGTATGAGTATCATGTACTATTGTCTCTTGCATCCATGGGAACATCTCATCAGACTCAATATTCATGAGATGCATACCAATCGCTCCTCGCTCGGGTAAAAGAGACACATCTTGGATGGTAGAGACATTAACATCGACAAGAGGTGAGACATCCTGCGGGGGTTTGAAGACTGGGTCTTAAACTGCGTTCTCTTCTTCTTCTTGTGCTTCTGCTACCAGGTCTTCCTGTTGCATTATTGTAAGTGATCCTCTTCTATCTTGGCTCTCTTTGGTGACTTTTCTTGAGAAGAAGTCTCCAATTCTGTAGCTTTTCATTTTTAACTTGCTCTAGAGTGTTTTGAACTTGAAGTAACTTCCACAAATTTCGACAATGACTATTGAGAAGTTTTTTTCTGACTTGTGGGGGTACCTCATGATTTAATTTCCATGGCTCTCTTTCTCTGGAACTAATCCCTTGAATGACCTTGAGTGAGAGAAAAGATACCAAGTAATAATTCAAGTTGAAATTATTTTTCATGGGCACTTGGATCAGTTGAAGATACAAATTGTCATTGATTATCTTCCCCCAGTCAATTCATTTCTTTCCTTTAGTTACTATCAAGATGAAAAGGGCCATCCAATCTTGGAAGTCCCTCATGTTTTCTTCTCTCATTACTCTGCTGAGGAGAGTGATTGCGTCTGAATAGCCTTCATGAAACTCACATCTCAAAAATTGGTTTTTGCATTCTTGAGGGATTTCTCCCTGTCTTCATCCATGATCCTAGTGAAATCCCTTGCACGTATGCATCCATATTTTCCCACTTGTGCACAAACTTTTCCTTCATGATGATGACCTTATTGGGTGATGTTGAAATTTACAGAGTGAGTGAGATGGTTTTGGGATTAATGAATTCCATTTACGTAACATTTTCTGGCTTGAATTGTCCACGTTTTAGGCTCATAATGGTGTGAGTAGGCCAAGACCAGCTCAGTGCTTTGTACAAACATGGGATGTCCCGTAGATGCGAATAACCCACTTGTGAATACTTGATATTTGATCTTCCCTCTTTCCTTGGTAATCATACAAGCCTTTAGATCATTTAAATCCATATAAGAGACATCACTATCCTCTATCTCATACTCGAAGTGAAAGGTTGTGTCGGCTTTTGTCCGAAAACTTGTACTTCATGATTCCTCAACACTTACTATTTCTAGAAAGAACAACTTACTATTTTTAGTAAGTGTGAAAATTCTTCTCGAACTCTAACTGCAGCTATCAATTTGAATGTTTAACTCTTAATTATCCTTTTGTGAAATTCACCCTTTGGAATGACTTACTATTTTTAGTAAGTGCCTATGAGACAACTTACTATTTTTAGTAAGTGTGAAAATTTAACTCTTTCAAACCTTGACTAGATGTGAAAACTTGAATTCCTCTTTCTCCCTATGTTCCTCTCACCTTTTGGACTAGTTTGCTATTTTTAGCAGTGTTTGTGAGACCACTTACTATTTTTAGTAAGTGTCAATTCTAGATTGAGATGACCATTTTGATGATTTTTGCTTGCGATACCTCCTCTGTGTTCACCGCCTCCTTCACAACTCTTCGGATGGTAGCTTACCCAAAATAATAGTTGCCCATGTAGAAAGCCTACTATTTTTAGTAAGTATTCTTCATGTGGTTGGATCACGATAGAACAAAGTTTTCTGATATGGGTTTTTTCCCAATATCACCCTCCGAAATTTTAGGCTTACCCGATCATTGGTTTATGAGATTTTAAAACTTCAAAATTTTCACATGACAACTATGGACATGAAAACCATTAATGGAGCTTGGAAATTACAGGTTCTCTTTTCAGCCTTGGATTAAGATAAAAATCACATTCTTGATGTAATTTTTTTCTTCTTATTTCACCGAGTGAATTTTCTCTTCAAACCGATTGTCGTTTGATCGGGAAATTAGATTTTTGTTTTCGTTGTGCAAAAATGGGGATTTATTCACTCTGAATAATCCATGTTGTGAAAAGGAGGTATATTACTAAGGTTTTCATGGAATTTGAAAATGGTGAAGACAACAAAAACCTCATCTCGATCCGTGCATTGGTTTGCAAGATATGTTGATTTCTTCGTCTCACGGCTATGAGGGTTTTTGAATGGAGTTCTTCATTCTACTCTTTTGTTATTCTTTTCTTTATACAAATTTTCCTTTGAGATATATTTATTTTCATGATGTGGAGGATTTTGCGGATTTGGTTTAGTGCAACAATGGTGGATTGAGTGTCTAAGAATTTTTTTCCAGAGTTCGACATGATGTGTAGTTGTCGGGAGATGGAATGGAGGTAAAAAATGTTAAGTGTTTAGCTTTAAAGAATTTAAAAAAACACCAGGATGGGAAATTTTTTGTGTCCATAATGTCCCTTTAGATAAGGGATGAAAGGGACATCAATTTTCACATCATGCCTGGAGCTGACACTTGGTGAGATCTGGACGATTGAGCATTAGGGCTAAGGAGCTTGAGAAAAGCACCTGGGGGCTGGAATTCAGATGTATGAAATACCGTAAGGTATACCGGGGCTGGGTGAATTTTAATTTACCCTATGTTCCTTATCTTAAAGGTATGAAAGGGACATCAATTTGCACATCGTGCCGGTATGTTGACACTTGGCGAGATCTCGTGCACTTTGTGAGGATAGGCTTTGGAAAGCACTTGAGGGCTGAAGCTGGCGATGCAGGGGGTTTTATGGGTGATCAGAGGGATAAATAGGGATGAGAAAATTTTAATATCCCCTATGTCCCTTATCTTAAGGGATGAAAGGGACATCAAAATGTGCCAAGCTCCTGGAGCTGACACGTGTCCACTTCAAAATTGACTAACTGCCAAAGCTTACCTTGAGGACAACTTGTAATGATGATATCTTGAGCTCCCGGATGAGTTTCAAGGTGAAATTGTATATGAAATTGATTTAAAAGTTCCTTTGGAATCAAATAGTGTGGTTATAATCTCTTGATTCCTCCATTTAAGCCCTGAAAAATTAGAATTTTGTTGTCTATGATTGAGCATGATTAAAATAGGATATAGACTTATTGCACCTAGGTGTTGTGAAGAATATGATTCCACCATATTGTAGATATCTGAATTCCATTTCTAATGATGTCTTGCTCATCTCCTAACTCCTTTCTAGAGATCCTGGAATCACTTCCCAAAGCTCAGTAGCGTTTTTGGCCCTATGCACTGCCTAGGCCTGAGAACCCATTTCTGGTGAATCTGTCCCCAAAACCTCAAAATATTTCCTGAATATTCCAATATAATTTCCTTGATGTTATTATACCTTTTATTCATCTCCATGTTGGATTTTTCTCCTCTGTTCCACTCTAGGGGTTTCACCAGTCCTGGGAAGGCCAATGGTAGCCTTTCCCAACACTGCCCAAAATTGACATTCTTCAAGAAATCCTAAAATCACCTAGGGGGATTGACTTGAATTTATTAATTCACCTAGGGGACTAAGTTAACATCCATTGAAGGATCATTAGACTGAATGGGTAAGGCCGGTGCTGAGGATGGGTAGACCTAAGATGTCTTGGAAAGGTAAAATTTGAAAATTTTGACACAGGGGTATCATTGTCATGCTTGAAAATTATAAATTTTATTGTTGCGTATTTGCATGATAATAGTATCCTATTCTATGCATGACTCACAAACCATCTTTTGGAGGATTTTATTGATAATTTTTTATAGATTCAGCTTTTCCGTTGCATTAGGGATGATAGGGTGTTGAGAATCGATGCTTGATCTTGAACTTATTACAAAGTTTCACTTGAAACTCTCACCATTATCAGATATGATGGTGTGGGGAATTCCAAAGTGGAAAATGATTTGGTTGAGGAATTTTTTTGAGGTAGTAAGTATAGAAATCTTAGTGAGAGGCATCGATTCAACCCACTTGGTGAAATATTCCATGGAAATAATGATGAAGATATGAACGTCTTAAGAGTGAGGGAGATTTCTGATGTAATACAATCCCTATATATTGAAGGGCTTGAGAGTGGTGATGGAATGCAACTCAGCCAGAGGGGAATGAATTAATTCATCATGGAATTGGAAAGGCTTGCAATTTTTAGTGAAGGTATGAACATCAAATTCTAATGTAGGCCAATTGTAACACATATATAGGCATTTGCGAGAAGTAGTGTGACTACTATAATGGCCACCACAAGTGCCCCCATGTGCTTCTTCTAAGACAAGGGGAACCTTGTATTTGTTAACACATCAGATTATGGTACCTTTAAATTTTTGATAATATAATATATCATATTTGAGTACATATTTAAGATCATTTTTACATATTCATAATCTCATTCATGAGTATGTACCATCCAGATAAGTTTGATGTTTGATAAATTGGTGAATGCTTGCATACCAAGGATTAGTTGTGGGGGCAGATGGTTTGATGGGACAATCATTTTGAACACATTGGTGATATGAGGTAATGAGCGTTTGACCAATTTTTACTAGGGGAGTGACCTTATGAGAATCAACATATGGTTGGAAATGTGTTGTGGTTTTGGCTAAGGAGTCAACCAAAGTATTCTATTCATGTGGGATTGACTCAATAATAAATGAAGTGAAGTGTGATTTTAGCTCTTGAACTAAGTCATAATAGGATTTAAGATTTTCACTACAACATTGATATGGGTTGCTAACTGATGATAAAACAATCGATAGTCCCCATGACATGGAGATAAGAAATATCCCATTCAAGGGTAGCTTACATGTTGAGGATAAGAGATTAATATCCAAGCATGTTATTGGTGACCTCAAATTCTAGTTGATAGGAAAGGGGAAAAGTTTAGTTGGAAGGATCAAATAGTACACAACCTGCTCCAAATCCTTGAAGGCATTTTCCCCCATAAAAATGCAACATCCATGTATCCTCATGTAAATCAATGGTAATTTCTTCTTTGGTGATCTTGGGGTTTGGTTTGGCCTTAGGTAATGGAGGCACTTCATTATTAGCATCAGAGGACTATGCCTCAAGACTGGACATAAATATAAAGAAATAGTCTTTGATAGAAATAACATTGTTGATACCCTTAATGAGGAGGATGTCCTCATCAGGTAGTGCATCATGAATAGGTTAAGGAGCAGATATGGGAGTGGTAGCCAATTGGTCTATGATAACTTGGCCTTTTATAGCTCGTTGTGTGATCTTATGAAGGTAAAATTCCATAAGAAGAGTCATCCACTTCCCAATTTGATCCACTAGAAGGAAAACATTTGAGAAGAAGTGTGGTAAAGGATATGTGTGAACAATGATGTAAGTGGTTTGGTAAAGCATATAATGTCATAATTTCATAGTTACATAATAGATGGCTAGGAAATCCCACTTGATGGAAGTGTATCACATCTCATAATCTAGTAGGGCCTCGATTAACATAGTAGAAGACATGATCCTTTTCATTTTCATCCTCCTATGCTATCATTGTCCCAACAAACAACGGAGTGGAAGAGGTATATAATAACAAGGGTCAATTAGGAGAAGGAGGTTGTAATGTTGGTAGTGAAGTGAGAGATTGTTTCATGTTATCGAAATCCTACTGATAATCCTTGGTCTATTCAAATTTGGTATACTTTTGGAATAAACTATATATGAAATGCACATGATAAGTGAATTCAAGGATGAATCGTCGATTTCTCCAAGATTTCCAAGAAACATTTGTATTTTAGCTACGGAAGATGGTTGTGGCATGTCGAGGATGGCCTTAATATTTTTTGGATACATGTCGATACCACATTTTGACACTAAAAGCCCAAAATTTTACCTCGAGTCACACAAATATGCATTTTCCAAGGTTGAGATGGACCTTGTATTTGCGAAGATGCCCTAGGGTGATGTCTAGTTCATAATCATGATCATCTATGCACTTTGAGATTTGAAGAGTATATCATCCACATAAACTTCGACTATTTTATGTTTTAGGTCGTAAAAGATGCTAGTCATGGTGTGTTGATATGTTGTGCTAGCATTTTTAAGTCTAAAAGAGATTTTGACATAGCAATAAGTACCCCATTCTATTGTAAAAGTGGTTTTATGTTGATCTTCAAGAGCGATTTGGATTTGGTTATATCTGAGAACCCATCCATGAGAGATAACATTTCGTACCCTACTCAGTAGAGTCGACGATGGCATCGATAGAGGGCAACAAAAAATTATCTTTAGGAAAAACGAGGTTAAGATTTCTAAAATCAATGTAGATACAAATGGTGATAGTATCCTTCTTCCTAATTGGGATGATATTGGAGACCCATTCAGAATATTCCATGGTGTAGATGAATTTGGAATCTAAAAGCTTAATGATTTCTTTATGACAAATATCATTGATTTTAGGAGGGATTTTTGTATCTTTTATCGAACATGTGCAATGTCAGGATAAGTGATGATGTTATGAGAGATAATCTTAGGATGCCCGACATGTCAACATATATTAATGTAAATAGTTCTTTATGATTTCTTATTACTTTAATGTGAGACTTGTGTAGACGGGGAAGCAATTTCTAACCATGACTACATGTGAGGGATCGTCATCAAGTTGTACACTCGATGGTTTATTTATCTAGCATAACATTTTCATCCTAAAAATGTATAGAGCTTTAGATAGTTTAACTCTCTGCTATCACCAAATTACAACACCCTTTGATTTATCATGTGTGTGTGTGTGTGTGTGTGTGTGTGTGTGTGTTTGTGTGTGTGTGTGTGTGTTTGTGTGTGTGTGTGTGTGTGTGTGTGTGTGTGTGTGTGTGTGCGTGCATGAGCTATCAGTCTAACTAGGTAACATGGGACCATCTCTCAAGTTTTGGGACTTGCTACTTGAGATGGACCTCTAGAGAAGGTTAGTTCCTCTTCCTAATCTCAGCACTAAACTCGAAATGACTCCATTTTTTTGTGTTGGAAAGGTATTGAAGTTAACTATGCAATGAAAACATAAATTCAGGATTTATACTTACAGCAATTGTAGGTTTTCAATTTATTTTAAAATAGGTTATTTTCTAACATGTCTAATGTTTTGATGAATGTTGTATTTCCATGCTTTACTTGATTTAGACCAAAGCATGTGTATGCTATTCTCTTGAAAATTTTGGTGATCTTGAGAATCAAAAACAACTTTGATCTCTATCTTTTTAACATTGGGATTAAACTTGGAAATTTGATTATTCATTTTTCTTAAGGGAATGAACCTTTTACAAAGAATTTTTCAATGGTCCTTTGATTTGAAGTTTTCCATTTCTATATAGTTGGGATAAAGTTTGTGTATGCTCTTCTCTTGCACCTTAGGGTGATCTTGAGAATCAAAAGTAACTTTAGTCTTCATTTTATAACATTTGGTAGATTGGAAACTTCATCTTTCACTTTTGGTTTAAGGGAATGAACATTTATCAAACTTTTTGTATGGTTCATTGATTGCAAAGATTTTCTTTAATTTTTAGTTGGATTATTTGTTGTATATACTCTTCTCTTGCATCCTTGGATGATCTTGAGAATAAAAATCAAATCTTAATCCTCTTTTAAATAATGTGATTTTCTTGGAGAACTACTAACGCTTGAGTGCAAGACCTAAAAACACTTGTCAAAGAAAGGAGTTTGAAACAAAATTAAACTACTAATATAGTTTTCATGCAGGTTGCTAAAAGGTGTTCAAGAAAACCAAACCAAATTAAACAAGATAAAAAGCACACCACATTCAAAACACTGTATTTGTAGGTTCGGATAAGGGTATGTCCTATCCGCTTAAAACTAGGACATAACCCCTTTGGCATAAGCCTTAAGCTACAACAATGGGGGTGGTCCTAGGAACCCCAAATTAGTCCACACAAGAGGGAACCTTGTGGATGAAATGGGAAGTGCTCCGCACAACCTACTTGACTAGTTGTTCCTTGTGAGTTAGCATTACTGATTGTCCATATGGCGACCCCAATGATAGTACACATGGACGCACTAGTTTCCCATTGTGCTTGAAGGGGGTAAAGTAAATATGAGATACTCCCAAATTAGTCATTGTGACTTTTGGGTAAATCGAGCTCGCTTAAGACAACTTTGTAACAAATAGTTTAGAGAACCACCTAGGAAGATATCGTTGACTAGGAGCCAACTTTGACCATTTCAAAACATTTTTGAGTTGTGAGCCATTGTTCATCACAAAACGTGGGAAGCATTACTTTTTCTTAGTTATTCACTTACCCTAAGGTAAGGTGAAACTTTTCCAAAGTAAGGCCAACATTTTTCACCACCAATTGATCTACTTCCTTCACTTTATTTTGACACTTTTTGATCAAAAGAAGAGTGACTACCATTGCGTTATCAATTGATTGTTTCTGCCACTTTTTGTCCATTTACGCCCATCCATGTTTGCAGCTGGGTTAGTTAAATGTCTTAAGTGTGTAGAGGAATTTTCACATCATTGGTAGGCTTTGTGATCATGATACCCAAGTCAGGATCATCATGATAGTTAGGCATGGTTCATCATCTTGAACTTCCTTGGAAAGGTTACCTTGTTTATATCGTATCACTACAATTTTTATATTTACGTCTTGTTTTTTATAAACTTGACCTAAATATCTATATTGTAAGGTTACGCTATACACATTTTAACAATTCTTAGTTATACTATAAGATTTTTAGTTTGATTCCATTACTACCTCGATTTTGAAAAGTGCTACATGTTACCACTTGTGTGTGTTATATCAATATCATCTTGATATCAATACCTTACTTTCTCGCAAATTTTGGTTAACATATCTTGGTGACATTGTTGTGTCACTCACAATTGTAACTCACACTTTTTGAGATATAGGTATTGATTGAATTTGGGCTTGCTTCTAGTATACCTTGTTAGGAGGTCGCATTAACTTCTTGTTATTACTTACGCCTTGTTCATGTCTTTGAACTCAACATAAGTAGGGACATCTTGTTAATTATCTTACAACATTGACTACCTTTTGAAACAAACCTAGGAAGTACTTCATTCGATTGATAGGCTTGGTACCAAACATTGCGTCACTGTTAACTTGTGCATTTTTAGGCCATCACTTTATCACATTGGTACTTTAACATTCATTATACTCATTAAATTCTTGACATTCTTTTTACATTTCACTTAGGTTTGATAGAAAATATTTGAACACATTCACAGATACCTTAGTGAAACTGTTACACATCATGGCCCCTAAAACAAGATTAGGGCTCAAAAAGAAAACATTAGAGAAAAACAAGCACAAACTTGGGAAGCCTCAAACAAACAAGGGTCAAACCCTTTTATTGGCCATGATCTTGGGCCTTTATTTTTTGTGGAAAAAGAGGTAGAAGAAATGATAGATCATAGTGGTGACGAGTTGGAATCCCCACATGCAGAGTTTGACTTCGACCCCACCTTGTTAGATGAATTCCTTTTTAGAAACAAGGATAGGGTATTGGCATGAGTTGTAGAATTAGGAGCCAAAATTCCTATTGAAGAAGAAACAATCCCACCTACAAATGATGCTAATGATGAGGAGTAACCTCTTATCAACATGGATGATATTTTAACACACAGACATGCTTCTACCTCCAATGCAGAAAATGATAATGTAGTGGGACATAGAATACCTTTCATTAAAGTGCCACGTAAAGTCAGGATAGACCCAAAAATGTTGAACAACCTCTGCAACATGAAGAAGAAGAGGAACCTTTTGAAGAAGAAGTCACTATTCAGCAACAAATTTGTAACCTTAGTTGACAATTAGCCTTGTTAACATCTCATGTGCAAAAAGAAACAAACAAGAATGTACAAAAGGAAAACCTAAGGTCAAAATTAGTGAAATTCAACTGGACAATCAAGGAGAAGACAATATGGAACATCATCGTGTATATATCCCTGCCTCTCCTACCAAAGAACAATTACTCGCTCAAGATATGTAATCTATGAAAGTGACACTTACAAGCCTCCAAGAGAGCACTGTGGGGAATAACAGAAAATATCAATATGAAGAGCTATGTCCCTATCCATTTGAAAAACTATGACACTTCAACCTTTCCCTAAAAATTTTGACATGCCAAAATTTGAAAAATACAAAGGAAGGGTGACCCATGAGACCATGTAAAAGATTTTTATATGGCATGCCAAGAAGTGGCCTACAGTGACAATTACCTCATACGACTTTTTCTAAAGAGTCTAGGGGCCAAGCCTTAGAATGGTTTACTCACTTACCTCGGGGTCTATCTTTACATGGCCCGAGAAGAAATATTTGTATGACATTTCTCGTACAATATAGAAAGTGACATAACCATGGTAGACTTGTGTGGCACTAAACAACATCCCAACGAAACATTTTCTAGCTTCCTACAAAGATGGAGAGGGATAGCCAGTCACTTCCCCTGTACATTCCCTGAAAAGCATCTTGTGAGTATCTTTGTGCCCAATCTAAATCCAGACATCACTTTCCACCTTCAAATGCATTGTGTTCACACTTTCGAGGAGGTTATTGAAAAGGGAATTCAAATAGAGAAAGCCCTTATTGCCAAAGGAACTCTTAAATCACACTCTAAAGATAACCAAAGCGTTAAACCTACAAAAAGCTGAAAATATTCAACAAAAACAAGAATGTGGTGGGAGATAGAATCATAGATTCTAAACACGTGAAAACAGTTCAAACCGGTCAACCTTTTAAACTGACCAAAGGACCTATTCAACCACCACCTAAATATAGAATGTTCACTCCTCTCAACGAACCTTTGTCAGTCATATTGAAACAATTGGATGTAGCTCACATGGTGACTTACCCCATGACACAACCCTTTGATGACAATGCTCCAAAACCATCATGGTACAAAAAGCATGACTATTGTGAATTACATCATGTCAAGGGACACAAAACAAACAAATGTCTACAACTTCGTCACATGCATATAAGACCTCATCGAAGATGGGGAGATAGAAGTGGACAACCCAAAAAAAACTCGAAACCTAATGAAAAGATGGGGATATACAAAGAACCATTCCCTAAACATGGTAAGTCAGAGGAGCCAACACCAGATTGAGGAGAGTCATCCTAGAGTTACAAAGTGGCGAATTACCTATACAACAAGAAGGAAAATAATCATTATGATTCACTCTCCCGTGACCATGTGAACACCATTCGGATCAAGGGAAAGGATTGCACTACTATAATAAGGCATTCCCACCTCATGATTACGGAACCCTCTCCATCGACCCCAAAAATGGTAGTACAACCTTTATATATGACTTGAGAAGACATCTACCAAGATTTCAATCTTGGATCTCCTCAAAATATTGAATGTTGTTGTCCCCTCAAAATTCCCGCTACGATAAGAGTAAAATTTCAAAATTTTGAGTCTTAAGTGTTTTCTCTACGAGGTGCCTAAGTCGTGAAATCAAAAAAATCGTGTTTGCAGGTCGTTTTGTGTTTTTTCGGGCTGTCGGAACTTTTTGTCCCATCTGTCCCAAGTCACGAAAGTGTCTTTGTTCTCCGATCGGCGAAACCTCCGAATTTGTCCCATTTTCGGGCTGTCGGAAGTTTTTGTCCCAAGTGCCCCAAAGCTAAAAATGCAAATGCAGTTCCATTTCGGCCGAATCATCCTTCGCGTACTTCGCACTTTCTGTCCCGAATGTCCCAAGTAAAAGTGCGAGTCGTTCCATTTTCGCCCGAACCGGCCGAACCGCGTACTCCGGAACTTTTCGTCCCGAATGTCCCAAGTCCAAACGGGCCCGCTGTTCCATTTTCGGCCGATTCACCCGATTTTGTCCCATTGTCCCGAGTTCCAAATTGCTCTGTTCCATTTTTTCGGCGGTTCGCGGACCGCGTCCTTGGCGTAATTTTGTCCCATTGCCCCATTTAAAAAAGTGCGAGCTTTCCCTATTTCGGCCGAGCAGTCAGTCGCGTGCCGGAACATTTTGTCCCGAATGTCCCAAGTCCAAAGCAGCCCCATTGTTCCAATTTCGGCCGAAACACGCGAACCGCGTCCTTCACGCATTTTCATCCCATTTGTCCCAAATACATTTGTGCGTCTTCTCCTGTTCGCCTTGAACCGGCCGAGCGCGTGTTTGCGCATTCGCGTCTCACTGTCCCAAGCGTACCAAGTGTCATTCACACTTAGTTTTCCTTTCGACCGAATATCTGTTTTTCAAAAAATAAATTTAAGTTACGGCTCGATCTATCAATCGAAGATCAAATTTCAAGAAGAAGCGATTCTGAAGGACAAAACTTCAAGGCGTTGGTTACATCAGTTTTCAAAGATATCCATTGACATCTTCAAGATGAAACGTCTGGTGTGTCCCTCGTGGCAAAGACGTGGCTGAGACGTGGAAGAAAACTCAAGCGGCGGTTTCTGAAGACAGTGGGTCCTTCTCAGAACTGGACACCTGTCTCCTTCTCCTTTCTTTTCTCTTCTTCCCTTTCTTTTCGTATTCCTTGTAATTAGTTAAGGCATTGCAATTGGCGGTCCTTAACTATTCTTTGAATTAAAAAAAGCGGTTACGAGAATGTGATTTGTAATCTATATAATGGCCTTTCCACGCCATTTCTGAGGAGGAGGAAGAACAGGGGATATTTCTTTGAAAGTGTAAATAGATCTTAAAGAAATCAATACAAAAGGGCTTTCCATTCTTTGTCTATCGATTCTTGTTGTCTCTGTGTTCCCCTTTAATATTGTGAAGATCATTTTGTTCCTAACTCGTTTAGTCTCTACGATTGCATCTTGTTCGAGTTTTGCAAATGGTGATCTTGTACTGAAGAAGGAACTTTGTGTCCTTGATTAACAAATCGAAGAAGGTTATTTATGGAACTTTGTGTCCTTAAATTTAATCTCATTCAACCAACGCAAATGATCTTGTCTTAAATCCTTCGAAGCTTCGCATACACGAAGAATTATTCTGCCATCTATAATTCCGAATGTTGCTTATTCTGCTGTCTTCTAATTCCCTTTCTTGACCCTTGTGTAGTGATAATCCTTGTAAAAGAACACTTTCGTAATATCCAAGTTCAACCATAAAATAATGTTCTGTACTTTTGTAAATAAGTTTGTTTCAGAATAAGGGAACCTCTCCCATTAAAGAGGAGGGACTTCTTGTCCCCTGACTGTTGTTCTTCTAAAAAGTCCTATTTGAAAACCAACAGTTTTTGGCGACTCCGCTGGGGAGGAAATTTGCATTCCAGCTCCGCTGGGGAAAATCGCATTCCAGTACTGCAATTTTTCGATCATCCTTTGATCTGGCGACTCGCGTTTCACTCGAAGAGAAGGACCCTTGGTATGAAGATTCTCGGTTTGACTTTTTGGAGCAACAGGGTTTTCCTTTCCCTTCCAATAGAAGAACTCGTTCGATGAGCACTCCACCTGTCCAAGATAGAAGTCCTGCGGGTGGTATTCCTTCAGAGCCTACTAGTCCTAATCTACGAGCTTTGATCCTTGCCGGTGTTACAGTTCCCTTCAAGCCGTATTTCCAAGAATGGCACAATTACCATGGGGTCAGCGTGTCGGGCCCCTGGCTCTTGCGCAACCTTTGCATGAGTTACCTAGAGGTAACCGAAAGAACTTCCCAAAATTTAAAGGAGATGGCAAAATTCACCCTGATGAACATATTGCAGCATTCATAGTTGCCTGTGGAGTCTTGGGGGTTGAACATGAAGACGTCTCAGTAAGACTGTTCGTTGAGACGTTACGGGATAATCTTTGGTTGGTTCTATCACCTTCCGGCTGGTGCCATCACCGACTGGAATACAATGAGAACTCAATTTGAAAGCCGTTTCAAGCCGGCAGAAGATGTGCATGCCCTGCTTGCCCAGATTTCTCAGATAAAGAAAGATCCATCAGAACCTATGAGAGAATTTGTGGCTCGGTTCAACAGATTGATCAACAAAATTCCTGTAAATACTCGACCGGTTGATCAAATTCAGAAATGTTTCTTTTTGAATGCCCAAACGCCTAAAGTCAGTTATGCTCTAAGAAGGGCTAATCTCGGAACGTTAATTCTAGATCAAGAACTGGCTGTTAGTGTCGAGGATGACCTGATCATGTCAGGGAAGTTGAGAAGAGATCCTCCTAAATCTAAATCTACTGCTTCTTCCTCTTCCACCTCTGGACCCAATACTGATCCATTAGTCCAGAAACTTGCAAATGATCTAGTGGCTATAAAGAAACAATTAGCCCAGCATGCACCATATGCAGACGTTCCGAGAAGAAATTTTCAACCCAGAAACCATTTGCCAGCTCCCCACACAAGACTGGCACTTGAAGGACCTCCTGTCAAAGTTCCGGTGAATGCAACTTGTGAGGTTGAAGAGCCAGAAGATGATAATGAAGCTTGTGAGGAGTTCCTGGAGGAATTCGATGATGAGGCAGAAGAACTCGAAGGATCTTGAGTCAATTTCTTTACCACTGAAGGCATTGATGATGGAGATGACTATGATGAAGTGGTAGCAGACATGAACAGTGAATCATTTGCTGTCATGACTCGAGAACAGACAAGGCAGAAGGAGAAGGTGACACAGCCCCTAAAGAAATCTAAGGAGCAGCCGGCAACTATTCCCGTGATTGCAAAAAGAGGATCTCCTCTTCCTACCTCATCTGCACCAAAGGTAAGTACTGTCAATCCTGCTCCCAAAGTTGCTTCTTCTTCTTCTTTTTCTCCCAGAATTGATAAGCCTAGAATTCCAAATGATGATGGCCCATCCACCTCTGGATCCTTTGATATTGTTGATCATCTTAAAAGGACTAAGGTTCAAATTTCAGAAGCTGAATACTACCAAACCCACCCTAAAGCTTTTGCCAAGATGATCCAATTTGTAAATTCCCATTCCAAGACCACCTCTAAAGGCCTTTTGCCCACACCTCCTTCTGCACCACAACCTAGCCTGGTAGCTGCTGTCACCTCACCTGGAGACAAAATCAAGCCTTTTTATGTAACACTCCTTATAGCTGGCCATAGGCTCAGTAACTGTGTCATAGATTCCGGAGCCTCGGATAATGTGATGCTGCTAAGGTAGCTCATGCTTTAGGCTTGACCCTTACTCGCACTTATGGATCTTGCTTTACTCCATGGAAAGTAAGGAAGTACCTTTAGTTGGAAGGATTAAAGATGCACAAGTGGCTTTTCTTTGCTTTACGAGAAGAAGGTCTTGGCTACCATCCTAGTAGCAGAGACATTCCTCCTTCCTATGGAATGTTGCTAAGTAGGAACTACGTAAAGATGTGGGTGGAGAGATTCAAATGGATTGGTCACACGCACTCATACTGTCCATGGACAAATGAAGAAGTTACTACGAGAAGCGATCCGAGTATATTGTGCGAAGGCCGATGATCCTAAGGCACAAATACTCTATGAGGACGGGGGCCATGGTAATTACATGATTTTATCCTGATGAAATCCAACCCTCAAAGTATCACCAAAAGATCCTAACGGCATCTGGACTTTAGAATTTGATGGAAGTTGTTCCTCGGTGGTTACGGAGTGGCGTCTTGCTAGTATCACTGAAGGCTACTGCACCCTTTTTCATTTAAGTTGCGGTTCGAGAACACCAACAACACGGCGAGTATGAGGCTCTCCTTCTTGGACTACAAGTAGCCAAAGAACAAGGTGTAAAAAATCTTCTGGCTCGTGGTGATGCAGAGCTGATTGTGAAGCAAGTCAGAAGCCTTTTTCAGGTAAAGAATGGAAGGCTGAAGCATTATCGGAATCAGGTTTGGGATTCAATTGAATTCCTTGATGCCTTCTCTATTGAAGCAATACCCGAGAGAAAAGAACAGCGAGGGCTGATTCCTTTGGTTTGTCTCGGGGTCACTATTGATTCCCCATCTGAATTCTCTCGGGATAAGTTCACTATTGAAATGGTCCACCGGCCTAGTGTTCACGACAATACAATAAGCTGGCAAGTTTTCAACGATGACCAGCATTTGCTTTCCTTCCGGAACTCAAAGGAACTTGAACAACTATATTTTGAGGAAGTGACAACTGCCTCGTGAGTGTGTCCTCGACCAAGCATTTGTCACCCAAGGAGAAGAAACTGATCAGGAAGGGTGCATTAAGCTCAAAGGAAACAAGATTCCCAAAGGTTTGGTGAGTTTGGAGGAGTTGTTTGATAAACACGACAGATACGTGAGATCTAAAGCTTCTACTGGACCTCTGCAATCAGCTGAGTATGATAAAATTGATATTGGGAGTTCTGATGACCCGAAGCTGGTGAATATTGGGAAATGTTGCACATCAGATGAGAGGAGAAGAGCAATTGATCTTCTAAGGAAGTATAAGGATGTTCTTGCATATTCTTATGAAGATCTAAAAGCCTTCAAGCCAAAGGAAATGCAGCACTCTATTCCTCTCAAACCAGGAATCAAGCCTTTCAAGTAGAAGCAAAGGCAGTACAATCCAAAAATAGCTGACACCATCTTTCAGGAGATCCAGAAGTTGTTGAAGGCTAAGATTATTTTTCCCATTCACCATTCAACATGGATTGCAAACATTGTGCCTGTTAGAAAAAAGAATGGAGAGATCCGCATCTGTGTTGATTTCAGAAACCTGAATCAGGCCTCTCTGAAAGATAACTACCCTCTGCCTATGATGGATCAGATTTTGCAAGCAGTAACAGGATCCGAGATGTTATCTATGCTTGATGGATTCTCGGGATACAATCAGGTAGAGGTTGACACTGCAGATCAACACAAGACAGCCTTCACCACTCCTTGGGGTACCTTTGCCTACAAGAGAATGCCTTTTGGGCTGATTAATCTTTGGTGCCACTTTCCAGAGAGCTATGGATTTGGCTTTTGGAAGCTTGAAAGGAAATGTATAGTCATATACCTTGATGACTGCAGTGTTTTCAAAGACAAAGCGAGATCACTTAGACCACACTGGAAAGCTTGATTCTGCGAGAGATGCGAGAGCATGGAATTTCTTTAAATCCTAAAAAAAATGTCTTACGTGTTACTGAGAAGGAAAGCTATTAGGGCACATTGTCTCAAAGGGCGGCATCAAGATTGATCTGAGCGAGTTCGGAGCCATCCAGCAAATTCCTCTCCCTACTAGTAAAAAAGGCGTGCATTCCTTCTTCGGTAAGATCAATTTCTTAAGAAGATTTATCCCTGATTTTGCTGAATTAACGTTGAATATTTCTCAGATGATGAAAGGGAAGAAAACATTTGGATGGTCTTCTGAAGGAAAGGAATCCTTTGAGGGTATCAAGAAAGCCATTGCTAAAACTCCAGTTTTGGCCTGCCCTGACTTCAACAAAGATTTCGTCATCTATTGCTACGCTACAGACAATACCCAGCTCGTTGTCTTAACCCAAGAAGATTCTGATGGACATGAGCTACCAATTGCCTTCATGAGCTATATCCTGAAGGATCATGAGCTAAAGTACACCATGATGGAGAAGCATGCTTTTGCAGTAGTCAAGGCTGTTAAGCAGTTTCGCTTTTATATCCTCAATTCTCACTCCATGGTCTTTGGTTCCAGATCATTTGTTAAGTCAATCCTTACACAACAAGAATTTGGATCAAGAGGGGAAAGCGGGTGGCTAAGGTCCAGGAGTATGACATTGATATCAAACCGACCAAGCTGGTTCGTGGCAAGGGTCTTTGTGAGCTCATTGCTGAAGGAGCCAAACATGAGTTGCTGGAGGAGAAAGCTGACATTCCTACTGTTCTATTCCTTAGTTCAGTCGATGAATGGTATGCCGACATCGCCCATTTTCTCACTTATGGGAATGCCCCTCTCATTTAAGCGCCGAGGAAAAGAGGACATTAAATTGAGATCAGTGTGCATATATGTCTTGTGGGAAAATGCTTTGTTCAAGCGTGGCTTAGATGGGAGATTTCTGAAATGTGTTGATAAGGAACAACAGAGAAAGTTGCTCTCAGCTTTCCATGATCAGGCATGTGGAGGGCACTATTCGTCAACAGTCACAGCTCACAAGATACTCCGGGGAGGGTATTACTGGCCTTCCTTGTTCAGAGATGCATCAGTGGGTGGATAAATGCGAGGCCTGTCAGACTTTTGTGGGAAGACCCAAACTGGCCGCTTTGCCTCTCAAGCCAGTTGTGATCGAGGAACCATTTCAACAGTGGGGTCTAGACTTCATTGGTACACTCAACCCTGTTTCTAGTGCGGGGCACACTCATGTGCTAACTGCCACTGACTACTTCACCAAATGGGTGGAAGCTATCCCAGTCAAGAGCACTACTTCTGAAGTAGTATGCAACTTCATCAAGGAGAACATCTTGGTAAGGTATGGTGTACCTAACAAGATTGTAACAGATAATGCTTCAAACTTCTCCTCAACTGAGATCATGGATTTCTGCTACGGGTATGGCATCTCTCTGGCTCATTCTTCAGATTATTATCCCCAGGGAAATGGACAAGCAGAATCCACCAACAAAAATCTGGTGACTATCATAAGGAAGTTGGTCAATGAGTCTCAGCGAAACTGGCATAAGAAGCTTTATGATGCTCTTTGGGTCAGATAGGATCACACCTAAAAGAGCCATTGGAATGTCCCCCTTTCAAGTAGTGTATGGAGTAGAGGCCCGATTGCGGTGCGGTGGAGCTGCTGACCTTGCACACACTGATGAAGGCCATTGAAGACACTAGTTTCGGTGATGCTCTGGACAAAAGAATCATGTACTGCACAAACCTGAGCGAGGATAGATTGGAGGTTCTTGACAGAATATCTGCTCACCCAGAGAAGGTGAAGGTTACATTGATAAGAAAGCTAGGTCGAGAGAGTTCCAAGTTGGTGATACCGTCTTTGTTATGGGACAAAAGACATGAACCTCGTGGCAGCCATGGAAAATTTGATTCTCTGTGGCTTGGACCTTTCAAGATAAGACACTTTGCTGGTAAGGACTCTTTCTATCTTGATTACATGGATGGTTCTCCCCTCCCACTTCCTTATAGTGGGCAGTATTTGAAGTCGTTCAAGTCCTAGGTGACTAGGGAGCCCCTTTGTATATTCTGTACAGTGTTTTTGCTTTTCCTGCTTTTGGTGTGTTTCCCTTCGGTTGTGTGTGTTGCCCTCTGTATTGGTTTGTTTTTTTGACTCCGTGGCCCAATGGATAAGGCACAGTCTGCATGCTTCATAGAGTTATCTAAGTTCTTGCCTTGTCTCATTCCATGAATTTATACCAAGTCATCCCCGAGAAGGAGCATTTGTTGTCCCTCAAAATTCCCGCTCGATAAGAGTAAAATTTCAAAATTTTGAGTCTTAAGTGTTTTTCTACGAGGTGCCTAAGTCGTGAAATCGAAAAAATCGTGTGCAGGTCGTTTTGTGTGATTTTCGGGCTGTCGGAACTTTTTGTCCCATTTGTCCCAAGTACGAAAGTGTCTTGTTCTCGATCGGCGAAACCTCCGAATTTGTCCCATTTTCGGGCTGTCGGAAGTTTTTGTCCCAAGTGCCCCAAAGCTAAAAATGCAAAGCTGTTCCATTTCGGCCGAATCATCCTTCCAGCGTACTTCGCACTTTCTGTCCCGAATGTCCCAAGTAAAAGTGCGAGTCGTTCCATTTCGCCCGAACAAGCCGAACCGCGTACTCGGAACTTTTCGTCCCGAATGTCCCAAGTCCAAACGGGCCCCCATTGTTCCATTTTCGGCCGATTCACCCGATTTTGTCCCAAGCTGTCCGAGTTCCAAATTGCTCTGTTCCATTTTCGGCGGTTCGTCCAGGACGCCGCGTCCTTCACGCAATTTTGTCCCAACTGCCCCATTTAAAAAAGTGCGAGCTTTCCCTATTTCGGCCGAGCCGATCGAGTCGCGTGCCAGAACATTTTGTCCCGAATGTCCCAAGTCCAAGCGGACTCATTGTTCCAATTTCGGCCGAAACACCCGAACCGCGTCCTTCGCGCATTTTCGTCCCATTTGTCCCAAATACATTTGTGCGTCTTCTCCCTGTTTCGCCCGAACCGGCCGAGCCGCGTGTTTCGCGCATTCGCGTCTCACCTGTCCCAAGCGTACCAAGTGTCATTCACACTTAGTTTTTCCTTTCGACCGAATATCTTTGTTTTTCAAAAAATAAATTTAAGTTGCGGCTCTGATGCTATCAATCCGAAGATCAAATTTCAAGAAGCAGTTACGAAGGACGAAACTTTCAAGACGTCGGTTACATCAGTTTTCAAAGATATCCATTGACATCTTCAAGATGAAACGTCCAGTGTGTCCCTCGTGGCAAAGACGTGGCTGAGACGTGGAAGAAAACTCAAGCGGCGGTTTCAGAAGCAGTGGGTCCTTCTCAGAACTGGACACCTGTCTCCTTCTCCTTTCTTTTCTCTTCTTCCCTTTCTTTTCGTATTCCTTGTAATTAGTTAAGGCATTGCAATTGGCGGTCCTTAACTATTCTTTAGTTAAAAGAAACGGTTACGAGGAGTAACGGATTTGTAATCTATATAATGGCCTTTCCACGCCATTTTACAGAGGAGGAAGAACTTGGATATTTGCTGAAAGTGTAAATAGATCTTAAAGAAATCAATACAAAAGGGCTTTCCATTCTTTGTCTATCTGATTCTTGTTGTCTCTGTGTTCTCCTTTAATATTGTGAAGATCATTTTGTTCCTAACTCGTTTAGTCTCTCTGATTGCATACTGTTCAGTTTTGCAAATACAGTGATCTTGTACAACCAAGAAGGAACTTTGTGTCCTTGATTAACAAATCTGAAGAAGGTTATTTATGGAACTTTGTGTCCTTAAATTTAATCTCATTCAACCAATGCAAATGATCTTGTCTTAAATCCTTGAAGCTTCGCATACACGAAGAATTATTCGCCATCTATAATTCGAATGTTGCTATTACTGCTCATCTTCTAATTCCCTTTCTTGACCCTGTGTATGGCGATAATCCTTGTAAAAGAACACTTTCGTAATATCCAAGTTCAACCATAAAATAATGTTACGTACTTTTGTAAATAAGTTTGTTTGAGAATAAGGGAACCTCTCCCATTAAAGAGGAGGGACTTCTTGTCCCATTTTGTTCTTCTAAAAAGTCCTATTTGTCATAGGGAGATCCCTATTGAATATCTAACACATAATCTCCTTGTATATTGAGGTATTCATTACCCACCGAAAGATAAAATGGGTGCTTGTGGACAACGGATCAGGATTGAATATATGCACATTGAAATTAGTTAAGAAATTAGGACATATCGAAGAAGACCTTGAGTCCCACATCATTACCATAACCACTTACGAAAACGTGGAAAGAGAGTCAGCTAGAACAATCACATTACCCATGGAAGTTGGACCCACTTGTCATCACATGAAGTTTCATGTCCTATACTTGGAACTCCCATACAATATGATTCTAGGCCGACCATGGATTCATGCCATGCAATCTGTGCCATCAACGTTTCATCAATGCATCAAATTGAAACATGAGGGACACACTATCATGATATAAGGAGATCCAGATCCCTTCACTCACTATAGAGATCTCAATAGTTTTGTGTGTAAGGGTGCCTATACGTGTCCCTCTGCTAATATAGTTGTTCCTCTTCAATCCAAAGCCATGGAGTCTTGAGTAGATTTAGATTCCTCAGTTCTTATGCTTGTGATGACTTTACATCAACTTCCCCTTTTGATTCATGGGAGATGAGAATACAGTTTTGGGGAGTATAATGTGCAACAAGCCCTTTTAGTTTCAGACCTCTCATTGTCACCTAAAACTAGAGGCCAACCCAACTATCATTTCAGATGGCCTAGAGATGAGTGAACTATTGGGTCATTTTTACCTAGAGGGTTGTTTGCTGAAGAGAAATTGTTGGATCCACCTATGACTTGGGTCTTGGAAGATACTCAACCAACTTGCTACCAAACCCCTGAGTATGAGAAGTCTAGCTGAATGATGTATTCCATGGGCTACAAAGGTCTAGGATGCGGAAGTAATGAGCAAGGACAACGAGAACCAGTTCCTCTCCCACATTTTAAGATGGAAAGGTACGACATCGACATTTGACCCTATGGATCACACCCCAATGATCAAGATGCCACCTATTCTGAGTGTGAAGATAGCTCTGACTATTTAGACAGTGATACAAATTCCCCTTTGTATGCAATATGAGGATCTTGCCTCCATGAACCTGTTCATGAATACCGTTATCCTCACCATAACCCCTACTAAACCTAAAATTGACCTTGTTTACCCTTTCCTTGTCGAATGGGACCAACAACGTCATGTACCGCTAGATATATTTGAAAATGATGAAGCCATTGCTGAATTCATGGGCATTCGGGATACAATCCCCATTGGAGATCACAAAAAGGGTTTCTACATTGACTTAGATACCTACGCCTACTTCGGAGAGGAAGCTGAGCTTCATGGTCAGCAAAATTTAAGAAAAAGTGAGGGCAAAAGTTCCAATGAAAAGCCTCAGAAAAAGTCAAAGTCCAAGTTACACAGTGAAAACCTCTTTGAGGCACTGGTAGAAAAATAGGTAAAAAAATCAAAGGACAATAAAAGTGACCATGCAAGGATGAAAATATCATAGAGACATCCTTGGACAAAGATCTCAACCTTCCTCTCGATCCTATGTGTATGGAGGATTTGTCAAAATTATTGGTAGAAGAGACTATTGATGTAAACATTGGCACAAAAGATGACCCAAAAATAGTCAAGTTAGGAGCTTCGCTCTCAGCACGGGAACAAAAACATTCACCATGTTGCTGCAGGAATTTATAGATGTGTTTGCATGGTCCTATAAGGATATGCTAGGATTGGACCCAAATTTGGTAGTGCACAACTTAGTTGTACACGCAGACGCCAAGCCCATCAAGAAAAAGCTCAGAAAGATGCACCTGAGGGTGGATCTCCTAGTTAAGGAAGAGTTAGAAAGATTACTTGTGGCAGGATTCATTCAGCCCATTAATTACTCCGAATGGGTATCAAATATTGTCCCTATATAGAAGAATCCTGTTGGCATCTAAATTTGTAGTGATTTTAGAGACATAAATAAGGCATGCCCAAAGGATGATTTTTGTTGCCTAATATTGATATGATTGTTGATTTAACTATAGGATATGAAATGTTATCTCTTATGGATGGATTTTTAGGCTATAATTAGATCAAGATAGCCAACAACTATCAACAAAAGACGGCCTTCACAACTTCCCCGGGTACTTTTCATTTATCGAGTAATGCCATTTGGCCTTAAAAATGCAGGAGCAACTTATCAAAGGTGATGATGGTAATTTTTCATGATATGGTCCATGACATCATGGACGACTATGTGGATAATATTCTCGGGAAATTCAAGACAAGGGTAGAACACCTTGATATTTTTAGCGTATCTTTGAACCCATGCGGGAGTATAAGGTCCGTTTGAATGCAAAGAAATGTGTGTTTGGTGTGCTATCAGGAAATTTTCTCGGTTTCAGTGTATCACGAAGAGGGATTGAGGTAGAACCTACTAAATTTACTGCTATTGCTGAAATGCCTCCTCCCAAAAAAATTAAACAACTGTGAAGATTGCAGGGGAAGATACAGGCTATTCACCGCTTCATTTCCCAACTTGTCGAAAAATGTCATTCATTCACCCATCTGCTAAAAAAGGATGTTGCCTTTATCTAGGGACCAGAGCAACAACAGGCCTTTGCCTGCTTAAGCAATACTTGGCCAATCCATCTATCCTCATGCCTCTAACTCCTGGTGAGCCACTCCTGCTATATATTTCTTCTACTCAATTTTCTATTGGTGTGTTGCTTTCCCAAAGTATGACCTTGATCACAAAGAAAAAAAGTATACTATCTTACTCATACTCTCATTGCTTATGAGCTCAATTACCCTCAAATTGAAAAATCTTGTTTGGCTATAGTTTTTACCTTTCAAAAGCTTCACCATTACCTGTTAAATACTAAAACCAAGCTTATATCAAAAGTTGACCCGCTCAAATACCTTATCTAAACCCACCCTTACCGGTAGAATGGCTAATTAGATCATTCTATTGAGTGAATTTGACATCGAGTTTGTGCACTAAAAAGTTAGTCAAGGGACAGGTACTTATTGATCAGTTAGCGAAGCACCTTTACAAGGAACAGAACCTGTGAATCTAGATTTTCTAGATGCTTCATTACTGTACATTGAGGAATCCGTCATGTGGTAGGTACACTTTGATGGATCTTTTACTTTTCATGGTTTAGGGTAGGTGTGGTACTAATTACTCCTTCTAGTGACCCCATACCTCAAGATTTTCACCTTGGTTTTCCTTGCATGAATAATATTACAGTATGAGGTGCTCATCACTGGGATGAAGCTTGCAATAAAATGGGACATCCATCATGTTAAAATCATTGGTGACTCGCAGTTAATCATCAAACAAGTCAATGATGAGTACAAAGTCAAGGATGAGAATCTCATCCCTTACAAGAAGCTGGTTGAAACTTTGAAAGAGTATTTTGTGTATATCACATTTGAACAGATTCCAAGAGCACAAAATAGATCTACAGATGCTATGGCAACCATAGGTTCTATGTTACGCATTCCACGGAAAGTAATGATATGCCTTTCTTTGTTGAAAATATACGCTAGCCTACGTATGACATGCCTAGAATCTGTCTAGCTTGTGATGTTGTTGGTCCCAATTCCCCATGGTATGAGCCCATCTTCACTTACCTTAAAGACAACATGTTCCCTCCTAACATCTCCGTGCCAGAAAAAAATCCTTATCCACCAGATAGCCCGCTATACCCTCTTAGGAGGTACACTCTATCGTCATGGCTATGATGGGAATCTGTTATGTTGTCTCAATACAATAGAGTCAGTCCAAATGATTAAAGAGGTGCATGAAGGGGTGTGTGGAGCCCACATAAATGGGATGGTTATAGCCAAGAAATTGTTGAGAGTGGGCTACTATTGGCCTACCATGGAAACTGACTGCTGTAACTATGTGAGGAAGTGTGTACTCTGTCAAAAGTATGGAAATTTCATCCATGCACCGTCACAGCCATTACAACCCATCACAACCCCATGGCCTTTTTCCAAATGGGGCCTTGATTTAATAGGGAAGCTTACCCCTACTTCATCTGATGGCCACACCCACATCATTACAACTACTAAATATTTTACCAAGTGGGTGGAAGCTATCCCTTTGACCTATGTAACGGGTGCTCAGATCTCAAAGTTCATCATGAATCATCTTATTTGCCGGTATGGCATTCCTATAGCCATAGTTATTGACAACGGAAAATCATTCAAGAATAAGACCGTGAAAGATATTTGTCATCAGTTTCAAATAAGATTAAAGTGGTCTACACCATATTACCCCCAAGGCAATGGATAGGTGAGGCCACTAACAAGACTTTAGTTTGAATCATGGAAAAGATGGTCAGTAAGACAGGTCGCAATTGCATTTACAAATTCACCTAGCTCTTTAGGCTTACAGGACCTCTATTCACACTCCTACTGGTGTGACACCATATTCCCTAGTATTTGAAACAAAATCTATCATCCCGTTAGAAATCGAGCTTCCTTCCCTACGAATCTCTCTTAGGGATTATCTAGACAAGGATGAGGATTATAGAGTGGCTAGACTGGCAGAGTTGGAACTCCTGGATGAGAAGCGCATCCATGCCTAAATCATCTTAAAGTGTATTAGAATAGAGTTTCTCGCAATTACAACAAAATAATCATACCTCGTCAGTTTGAGGTTGGTGATTTGGTCATGAAGGAAAATCAATTCAACACAAGGGTGGAAAGAGAGAAGAAAGGAAAGTTCAAACCGCATTGGTTAGGACCTTATGTCATCATGGCCAAGTATGGCACAAGAGCATACAAAATTTCCCACCCCAATGGTGATGAGCTCATGAACCCATGAATGCCATGCACCTTAAGTAGTTCTATGCTTAAACATGGCACAAAAATCAGAAAAGCAAACAAAAAAGGAGTAAAAATGATCAAAATACAAAAAAATTAAAATAAGAGAAAAAGAAAAAGAGAAAACAAGTCATCCATAAGTGAAAACCATGCAATTGTGGCACTTTGGATAGGTCCTTGGGTGAAAATTGGTTTCTGGCACCTTGGGAGGATTCGTTGTTCACAAACATCTTGCATCTGGAGGATACTTTTACTTAGCCTAGGGCTAGTTCCGCGTCTGCATCCGAGATTCCTGTGAGCCTAGTCTTTTCAAGCCTTGATCGAATTTTTCTCCTTTTGTTAGTCTGTGAAGGGATGGTCTTTGTCTATTCCTATCATACGCTAAGGTCACTACTGCGACTTCTCCTTCTGTTTTTAAGCACGTGGCACCTACCCTTGTATATTCCTTGTCTAACGCTAGGGGCATCCACGCTTTCTTGGTTACCTATGCATAGCTTCGGAATATGTTCAAAAAACACAAAAACAGTCAAAAATGTTAGAAAATCAAAACAATAGAAAATTGTTTGACAAAAATCAAAACAATAGAAAATAAAAAAATATAAAATTGTTTCACAAAAATCAAAACAATAGAAAATTGTTTCACAAAAATCTAAACAATAGAAAATTGTTTCACAAAAACACAAAAACAAATAGTAGAAAAGTGCTTCACAAAACAATCTTACAAAAACATAACTTTAGTTTACTTACTTTATCTTGTTTCTTGCTTTGTTTGTGTACATTGTTTGCTTGTATAGTTGTTGCTTGTTTGTACATTTGTATAGTTTATTGCTTAGACATACTTTGGTAAGTTTTTTCTTTTCTTGCTCAGATTAGATTCATTCTTCCTTATACATATGCAGTGTGTTTTTGCATGCTTGTAAATAATTGTACATAGTTGTGTTAATTCATGATTGGTTGGCGTTGTGTATTTTGTTAACATTTGATTGTGTTTTCTTGTTGCATGTACATAGTTTTGTTATCACATCATCATATCTCCATCAATATCATCACATCTAACATCATCTATACATCATATATAAATAAAATGCTACGTGTACATCATACATGTATGCTATGCTAATCATCAAATGGGGGCAAGAGGGATCGTAAATATCAAAATCTATCCTACCCGCACCAATTTTAGCGTGTCATCCCGTCCACTCATCTAGAGCATCACATGTACAATACAATTGATATCATTTATGAATCTATCATGTCAAAATCAAACAAATTTGGTAAAAACATCTCAAATATCATTATGATACATACAAAAGCATGAAATCAAACCATATCATGTCACACTCTAACTCTTCTTCTACTCGCTATGAATAGTTATTTTATTTAAATAATTATTTTCCTTACTTTTCTTTTTCTCCTAGAAGATTCTTGCTGATTCTTCTACCTTCTTCTCTATCCAAACTATCAAAAGTAAACTATATTATATATATATATATATATATATATATATATATATATATATATTTAAAAAATTAAAAAAACATCAATTCAAAATCCAAAAAAATTCAAAACATTTTCAAAAATCCTAAAAAATGTAAAATTTGTAAAACTAGGTAAACCAGCTCATAGCGGTTGAAACTCGTGTCTTACACATGGTATTCATTCCATATCTTGTTGGAATTTTCACGTGTTCACAGATCAAATGACTCACAAATCATTAGATTTATAACCATTTTCAAAGCTAGCTTGCTTGCTTTGTCAGTACTCTGGGGCACATATAGTTGCTTGGTATTGTTTTGTAGCGCACTACACTTTTTTATTGGACCTAATGTCCTTCAGAATCTTCCCTTGAATATATCCTTGTTTGGGGCATCATTTTTAACCATTTTCATCAATCACAAACATTTGTACAACCGTCTTGACCATTGTTGGTTGGAATATGTGTGTTTGTACTTGTTTTCCCTGTTAAATGAGCTTGTTTCCTTCTCATATTGCATTGCTTTTGTATGTTTCATTGAGTGGGTGTTTCAACAATGGACAACTATTCATAGTATGGATTTTCATGTCATCCTACTTTTGTCATATGCTTATATTTTTAATAAGGACTGATGACATAAATATTTGGCAATATGATGACAATAAAGTTGTTTCAATACACTAGATGAAAAATTTCTCTTTTCTTTTCTGTCTTCATTCCTCCTCTACATCATTCTCCTATCAACACTATTCTTCTTATTCACTGGGGCATCCTGCTCCTACCCATTCTTCTATTTCCTTTCTCTCACCTTTTCGATTGTCAATTGCCTTCTCTGATCACCCCATCGACACTCGAGGGGGCATCTCTCACTTCTACTAATTTTTCTTCTACACTTTCAAAATTTATCTATCTACTATCTTTGAAGTGGTGTCACTTACGCCACCCCAAAGAGGGGAAAATGTAGACACCTATAATTTAGCTTGAGCAATTTAAATACTTAAATTTCACTAATTATACCCTTTCCTGCAAATGGACGACATATCGTCAATATAGCGCACTTCCTCTTTTATCACCATTAATTAGCTACATTATGCTAGTTAATTAACCCTTCTATCCAACAATGACGTCAATTAACAACATTTCGTTAATAAGCTCCCCTTTTATCTAGATTAATTAATTATTTCTAATTAATTAAGCTCCCCTTTCTATCTACATTAATTAATTAATCCCCCTTTCTACCTAGACTAGTTAATTATTATTAATTAATTAGCTTCCTCTTCCATTAAATCAATAAATCATCATTTATTTGATTAAATCCCTCTCATAGTCTAAATCATGCTAATTATTCCTCTAAAAATGCTTCTATAAGCTTGCACATCTATTAATTAATCACTTTGATTAATTAATAAAGCCCCTCAAATCCCATGGGTCACTAAAGGACAAACTAAACTCTCCTAAGGTTGACTCAACCCTTTCTAAACCTTCCTTATCCACAACTAACCCAACCTCTCCATTTATCCCACATGAAGGAGGATGTAGAGATTCTTCTATCCATTGGGCTATATAAAGAGCCCTCCTCCTACCTTTACACCTACACCTTGATACACTAAAATGAGCATAGAGCATACACTATAGCCATTTATCATCTTGGAGCATTCTTCCATTAGAGGAGCTAGCTTTCTTCATTTCTTGCATTTCATCCTCCCAAGTTTTGAAGTCATATGGAGATATGTCAAATGGTCTTGTAGCCATGGATTGACAAGACTCCATTCTTGAAGACCTTGGGATTTCAAGCATATAATCAACTATTTGATTGCTAGAGATCTACATAGGTTCATCTCATTTCATTTAGCATTCTAATAAGAGATAGAAGTTAATTTGTTTAGCATGTTTAGCTTGAAGTATTCATTTCATGTTTAATGTAGAAATGTTGATAAGTTAGCTTTGCTTAAGCTCTTAGCATGATGATGCATAGGTTTAGTTTAGCATTGTATTGAAGCTACTAGGTGTTAGTTTCAATTCTACTTACATAGCTAACTAATTCTTGCATACACACTTTGCAAGATGAAGAATACACCTTGCCCCTTGTGGAAGAATAAGGAGAAGAATAAGAAATTTAGAATGGCGGTGGCTGGAGCACAGGGGTAGAAGACAACCTATAGCTGGAGAGAAAAAAGAGTGCGAGGTAACTCCTCCACTACAACAAGAAGATGAAGTGTTGGATACCAATGCGATGGAGGTGGACATAGAATAGACTGCGAGGAGACATAGTTTAAGAGTGCTAAGTAGAATAAGGGCTCGAGTACGGGAATTTCACAACCCCTTTGGAGGTCACCTAGAACTTCACCTATGAAGGTAGAGCCAGAAAATAAGAAAATACGTAGGTATATTCCTAGGAAGGATGACGAAGAAGATAAATATAGGGACACCGCACCAAATAATCTAGGGCGAGGCTGAGGATGTGGAATACCCTCATGAAGAGGAGATGAAAAAATATGAAGAGGAGTTAAGGGAAACTGGGATAGAACCAAATAAGGGTGAACCATCATACGCACCTCATACCACATAGGAAGGTGAAGAAACAATATTGGATTCAGGTGTCCAAATTCCAAAGGGTAAGCGATCCAAAAAGGAAAAGGAGGAAGATATATATGAGATTCCATCCATCGGGTACGTTGATGACCCAAGTAAAATCATACCCACATGGTTCTATAGCAATTTGGAACCTCAATACTTGTATGGATGGGAGCTCATAGATGCGAGACATAACAACAACGCGCACATGGAAACAAATATCATGGAGCATGCAGACTCATATGGATGAACATGAATTCGATGTATGTGAGGAATCTTGTGTGTCTTGTAGATTGCGAGAAGGTGTCACATTCATGCCATGTATTTATCAAGCCCCTGTTATGTCCGATGAGAAGGTAAGAAATGCTTTGGTGAAGGTATATGTAGAAGTTGCATGTAGAAACATAAATAAAGAAGTAAATATTAGAGAATTTCTTGATGATAAGAAGGAAAAAGAAACATAAATAAAATTCCTGAAAAAAGAGAAGGAAAAAGTTGAGGTGAAGGTTAAAGCGCTAACGAGTATGGCCGAAGAAATTGGGGATGAGATTTTAAAGGTAAGGCCACACTTGGAGAAGGAAGTACCAGAAAAGTTTCCTTCAGTAATGCATTACATACACATGCTTGTGAATTTGGTGATGGATGAAGGCCCAATATGTATGCAGAACCTAAGGATGTTTCAGAATAGGAAGCGAAGGCCAAGGCCACAATTGCATAAAAATTACAAGTTATGAATCCATATTGCAGAATTTGAAGGATGAACTAAAGAAAGTAGATCTGGCATTGACTATGTGCGCAACACTAGATGTGATAATAAAGACAAGGACTATGGCAAAATAATATGAAGTCCTTTAGGAAGCGAAGAATGAAGCACTTGGGCACATGGAGATACTTACACTGGTAGAAGCAAAGTGCGATGTGCTTGAAGCTGCCCAAGTCTTGCACAAGGAAAGAATAAAATAAATTGGGAAACTCATCGCACGAGAAGATGGATGTAATGGAAGGGATGGTCTCCAACATGGCCAATGTTCTCAGAGTATTGCAAAATGAAGGGGAGAACATGAAACTTGATGAAATGGAAGAAATATTGGTAGAAATCCTCGAAAAAACAAATAAAGAACTGAGTGACTGGAATGAGCTTGAAGCAGAGGTAAAGGTAGAATATCTAGAGTTAATTTTATCTACAAAAGTGTAGGGAGCCTATTCTTTATTCTTTTGTACAATTATTCTTTCATCCCTTATTCTTTGATCATGGAGAGATAAGTTGGATTACCCATTACTAGGGACGGCAATGAAATTAGTGTGGGGTAATGTTGGGATGAAAAATATGGTTGAAATCTTGAAGGAAAATAAGGATTAGGTGCATAGGTGTAGGGTGCTAGAATATGCACAGAGGTATAGTGAAACAGGGTGCACCTAGGAAGGATTGAAATCAAGACTTAGGTGTTTTGTAGATTGAGGCTAATTATAGACATGGGGTGTAGAGCACATTTTTAGAAGACTTGGAAAACACACAAAGGCTATTTTGGACAAGTGGAAGATCAAGCGCCATGCATTGTTTTGAGGCTATTAATAGGATTAGATTGTTGTTTTATTATTAGATAATCTATTAATAGTGAGATTGCATGATTTTGTGTTTATCATGTAAAGGTGCATGGCTATTTTTAGCATGCAGTCTATTTTGAAAGGTGCGTGGGCGTAAGGGTAAGTCCCCACCCCTATAAATATGTATTGATTTACACGGTTTAGTAGAACCATGCTTTGTAGAGTTATGTTATTGGTTTGTATGCATGCATGACTCACAAGTGATTTAATTATGTATGTAACAAATTTTTGTTTTACAACAATTAATATAATGGATCTTTGTGGCTAGATATTGATTGTAGACACATCTGTTATTGGTTCATGTATGGTAAAGTTAATCTTGGTTCTTGTTTGAGTATTCATGCTTAATGGTTAAAGATCTAGATCTAGTTTATGTTATGTAATATACTTAATTATCTGTTATGGATCTGGAATATATGTTTAATCATGCTAACTCCTTGAAAAAGTAGACATAAAAGAGAGAGACTGGTACCCTTATGTGATTCAAGAGAGCTCTCGGTTTAGGAAAAGTGATGTGCCAACGTGCCTTGGGCTGTTGGTGATAAAATATAGGCTACAAATTTTGAATGCTTTCAATTAACAAGTAGCCCTGATTTTTACCACACTTTCCTCCATTCTTTGGATCTTATTTTACAAATATTCATTTCCAGTTTTAGGGTGACGTGCAAAATCTGCATACTCCTGCCTTTAAATTGTTCCATAATTTCGTTAATGACCAAACTGATTTGAATCATGTTCATAGGGATATGCATATTGATTCTGATTTTAATCATAGAAATGATTTAGAGGTGGATTGTAATAACCTAGAGGTGGATTTGGATATAAAATATGTTGTTATAAATGAGAATCCCATAATGGAAATGAAGCCATGATTGCAAAACTTCATGGGTGAAAGGAAAATGAAAGACGTGGAAAGGAAAATGGAAGATGTGGAAAGAAAAATGGATGGAAATGGGTGAAACGGAAGGTCCGAAAATATGAATAATGGTTTTGTGGATCAATGGAGTTTCCATTTGTGTTTTTCATATTCCTCTAAAGGCTGAGATTTCACCAAGAGCACAACAAAATTAGTGAAATGAATATGTAGACCAAGATACACGCATGTGGAAAATGACTTCAATATTTTTCCCACCGGGCATGCTAGAAATGTTATCACCAAATTACAACAATCTCGATTTGTCACATGTGTGTGCATGAACTATCAGTGTAACTAGGTAATATACAACCATCTCTCGAGTTTTGAGACTTGCTACTTGAGATGGCCTCTAGAGAAGGTTGGTTCCTCTTCCTAATCTAAACACTAAACTACTCCTAAGGAAAGGAAGCTAACTACTCATAATCTATTAATTCCAAGGGGACATGGAGAGAGAGTACATAAAAGTGAGAAAATCCTACACTAAAGAGGTGATAACACCAGAAAAGGGGTGGAATATCCCTTGAGGGATAACAAAAGTGGAAAATACAACAAGGGAAGGCAAGACAATTGTGACACAAAACTAATCTCCATCCACCACCAAATTTCTATTGAACACAACAAAATTGACTCTGCAATGAAGGAAAAATGTACAAAATAGAAAAAAACAAAGGAGAGGCAAGAGAATGCAAGAAAAATGAGAAAAGGGTTGAGAAAACATCACAATACATAATTTTATTACTCCATGAATTTACACAGTCCATTACATTTATGAAATAGAGTCACCAATACATTCTACAAGCCCATGTGAAGGCTTATAACTTGAGGAATTTTAGAAAACAAATTGGTAGAGTTTCCCCATGCCTAGAACATCCCCCTCAAAATGAGAAGATTGCAATATATAGAAGTGATGAGAGAGAGAAAGAAAATCTTGGATTTCTGGTCCCACCCACTAATAAGCTGTTATTGATTGCACACTGTATAAACATGGAGAACACTGCAAATTCCTATCCCTTCCTATACCATTACTTGTTGTAGAATAAAATGGCCTCCCTTCTTTATTAATGAATTTTTACCCACCTAGAAGTGTCCATTTAAAATATGGAATATTTTTCTCATTTTTATCTCACCCACCCTCACAAAATCTCTATTTTCTTGATTCGAGTGAAGAGGGTGAAATCATGATTCCAATGAGTATAATGTTGTCTAATTTCATTGAGTATTGAGAAATATATGACGATTTTAGTGCAAGTCACTTTTTGTCTCATACACGATTCTTGGGTCTCGGCATTTAATTTTTGGAGATGTAGATGTTTATTTTTATTTCCCCCAATCCAATTAATTTTCATGCTCAATAGTTTTATGAGTGATGATCTTAGAAATGTGGGCCCCACAAAATCAAAATTTTATCAAAAATTGTGCATGGGGGTGATGTGGCATGTTTGGTCTAGCTTGATCACTGTCAGTTCACCACCTAGCTCGGTGAGTTGGCTTTGTTGTCATCCCACCTTGTCATCTCCGTTAGCTTGGCCCTGCTTCACATTGCATCATGTCCTAGCTCATTGGAGAGCTCACCAATCGGCTTACCCGTACCAGTGATCAACTCCCTGCCCCAATGAAATGTAGAGGCTCCAACTTCATGGGGAACAATGTTCCACGGGGAACATTATTCCTCACATTCCCCATCTGGCCATATTATCGTAATTTTCCCACTATTCCCAAGTTACCACTGGGCTCCTTTTTCCCTCTTTGGCTGCATTGTATACATCACCTTTTCCAAGCCCCGCTTTACGTGTAAACAATGGAGCTGACTGATCCGTGACGCACCGAGTTATTCCCATTAAACCCTTATATGTCCGCATCACTCATGCGGGAACGCTTTCACGATGACCCTCGTAGCTCTTGGGACCTCTAGGCCCATATTAGATGCACCATGCCACTAACGATCCATTCCTCCAATGCAACAAATTTCTTAGTGAGTCTCCTCAACTCACTCGATCTTTCCATAGCTGGCCGAGCTATTTCTCAACTTGCCCATAAGCTCGATGAGCTGTTTTTAGCTCTTGTCAATATTTTACATTTTTTTGATATTTTTAACAACTCCTTTGGATTTTCTTGAGCGAGGAAGTTAAATAAATGGATTAAAATAATTTTAAAATCCCATCTATCCATTTTTCTCTAATCTTGATCAAGTTTGATCCTTTGAAGCTTAAGAAAAGTGGAATGCACCAAAAGACCCCAAATATCCCAAAACAAGCGCAAGCATTCCAAAACATAGGGTTTTACTGTTTCACTCCGATTCACTCCTAGAACCCTTTCAACTCCCCATACCTAATTTATCACAAGTTGTCTATTTTACTAGGGGTAAAAATGGACAACGACTACCTAAATCTGGAAAGTTTCGATAGTGGAAACACTATCATAAAAATGCATGGGTGTTTTGGGTAAATCCTCAAGTTTGTGATGGATTTGAGGAAGTTTATATTCTTGTGTGTATAATAGCTCTAAAATAGCCTCATCTTTATCCAGTTGGGGAGAGGTCCATGATATTCCACATCAATTTTTAGGTGCATGTATCGTTTATCATATCGGTGTTATCTGTAACTAGTTTTTCATACGTCCAACACCCTAGATCCATCCAGGTGACCTCTTTGGGTGCAAGATCCATAATGACCATACTAGGAGCACGGGGACCTAATTTAATATATATTGAATTAAATCTTTTATTTTGAGTAACTAATATAAAAATGATATACACATGATAAGGTACAATAAATGGACATGCATTAAGCAAGCAATAATTTTAAACCCTAAGGAAATGAGAGATCCGGAGATGATCTCGGACAAGTGAGTAGTTAAAATATCTGTAAGTAGTGTCATCAAGGCTCACTAGAAAATTTGGAACTCAAAGCGTGTAAGACAGGAGCTCCCATAAGAGGAAGGGAGTTCTGGATGCTAGTGACTTGATCTGGGTGCTAGTGTCTAACTAAATGCTTGGGTTATAATAATTTTTGTGTAGAAGGAGGTTTGCTATTGATCCTGTTTTTCACTCTAGTCTCACTTCAATGTTTACTTGTACCTATAACTGCAAGAAAATATCTATTTGTACATGTCCACACATCGCATCAAACCCTAAAAATAAAGATGCGGTATGTGGAGTTAGACTAACCACAGGTGGTCACATAAAGAGTGAACTTAGTACCGAGCATTGCACTACATTTCAAAATTCATGTATTTCTATGTGTAAGTGTGTACAATGATGCCCTAAGATTCTCTTGTACAAGTTGCATAGTGATATCAAGATAGATCTATAATGTAGCAATGTATAGAATGGGTGGGATGGAATATAATAAACTTCCCCTTCCTATGTTATGTATGCAAAAGAATGCAACCCTTGTACCTTAAGTGAATGTGCTAGATGGATGCTTTGTAATGATCCAGTGCCTTTGTATGAAAGCTTAGGTGATAATATATAATGCTTAGTGGTTGGCCCCTCATTTGGGAGCTATAATTATGTATATATATGATTCCCTTGTTTGAATTTTTTAATTGAAAACTGAAAGGTTGACCCAAAGTTATAAAAGATGACCCAAAAGTAAAAGAGAGTGAAAAGAGTAAGAAGAAAGTAAAGAGGGCTAGGAGCACCCAAAAGATATAGGAGTGCATGTGTGCTTTTTTCCTAAATGAGTGCTAGTGTTTGAGGCCATTAAATTTAAAGCGATCAATTCTGTGAGTTTTTAGGGTTTGTAAGGTCAATAAAAGTATAAGAGACAAATGAAAAGGCCCAAAATACATTGTCAATTACTAGTTTTCTTACTTAGGAGTATTGTATATAATAGTATGCTCTAGGACCTAGAAATGTACCAGTGTACATAGATTTTGTGTCTACGATTTTACTCATTTTATGTTGTTGAGTGAATACTTGATAGCATAAAGTAGATAAAATATGTTTACCTTCTAACCTTGTAGAGAATATTGTTGCGAGATAGCATGCTAAGTGGACAAGTGAAACGTGGACTGATCTCAATGTGAAGCCGTGGAGAATAAGAAAGGGAAGTCGACCCTAGGGTGGATCCGTGTGTAGTATTATGTTGTTAGAATCTATGCTTGCTGATGTGAGCTTCTTCTTGTTGTATATTAACGATAGACCTACAAAATAAGAGCAAGGGATTAGTCAAAGTCCTATATATGAAAAATTGAATTAGTATTGTATAAGTAAAAATGTAAAAGTGTGTAAAGGGAAAGTGTTTACCTCATGGATAAGAGTGTGAGAGATAGAAAATTGGTCTTGATTTTCTTGGAGTTGTTGAATTTATTGCCAAAGGGTGAGGTTTTTGGGTGAACTCATGCCGAGAGTGAGTTTTTTGGGCTATCTCACACCAAGAGTGAATTTTTGGGAAATCTCATGCCATGCGAAGAGTGTTGGGGAGAGAGGTCTATTTTTCTCTCCTTCCATGATGTTTCTTGAATAAGCACCACTGCAGATGGTACATCCCTAATTTATTCTAATTATAACTCAAATGTGACTGATATAACGTGTTATGCAACTAGAGACTAGTGCTTGCTCTCTTGAAGAACTTATCTAAAAAAAATTAAACCAAGAAAATGATTGTATTTTCCCAGGACACAAGTGCCTGGGGGACACAAGCACCCACCACTACTATTTAGGACTTTTCACTAGTGTCTTCTATGTGTTTTGGGCCTAGGTTTAATTATGAGCCAATTTGTAATGTGTTCTTGTGATAATTTTGTACTCTCTTGTGCTATATTGAAGCTCGAGTTGTTGTAGGGGTGATTTGTTCACCTAATAGATGCCCCCTCATTTGGGGTGCATGTGATGACTGTAGGAGAATGTGGTCCAAAGGAGAGGACCCAAAGCTGATATGCATATTTGAAATTGGATATGTACAGGGGGTAGGGGATGTGCATGGTAAAAACCAAGGAACATGCAAAAATTATGCTAGTAACAAGTGGTCGTAATAAAAATAGCTAGCATGCAAGAGAAGACAATGTAACAAAAAAGTGTGAAGGAAAGATAGAAAACAAAAACGGGTTTCATATATGGGACATCACTCACAATGTTAAAAGAAAATAAAGGTTGAAATAGAAAAACACATACAATGATCAAACAAGACATAGGGCATAACCCGAAAACAATAATAATCAATAGAAAGCAAAATGTGTCAAATAACAATGGTTGTAAATAGTCTTACAAGGAAAATTCTACACATGAAACACCCGTTAACTTGTTAGAGAGATAAATAGTATGTCAAAGCATGTATAAATCAAGAAAAAGAAAAGTGATAGTAATGAGAAGTAGTAAATAATGTGACAATAGAACATGTGATGTATGAAGTATAAGAGTAACAAAAGTAGATACCCCTAGGAGCCTCGGTGGGATTGGTAAAGAGTTGTGTTGAACATCTTGCATTGTGTGTGAATCAGCAAAAGTATTACATTCACTTCAAGATACCAAGTGAATGTGCATTTGTATATAGGAAAAGGTAATAACATACTAAGAATCCATCAAGCATAGGAAACAAGGTGTAACATGTAAGTAGAATAAGATAGCAAGAGTTAATGTAACCAAGATATGTGAATGTTGTGTAAAAGTGATGGTGTGTTGTGATATGAAAGATGTTTAGATGATAGGAGTATATTTTCCCCAAATGGGTGTGTATGAGATGAGGCTCATTTATAAATTCCCCCTCAATAATCAGGAATGAACCATAAAACAATAGTGCATGATCGGGAAATGAGTGTTGCGTGAAAGTAGATGATAGAAAAGATGTATCATGAATCATAGAGTGTGACGTGTAGATGATGTGAGGCTAATTGATGAAGTGTGCCCTCAATAGTCAAGTGTGAACCATAGCACTAGAGAGGGTCATTGGGAAATAAGTGTACAATGTACTAGAGATATGTGAATTCTTGAAAATATGTGGATATAAGGTAGAGGGCATGAAATGTGGTAGTAGATACTAGTGACAAGTGATTGTGATGTAAGAGGGGGAGAAATTTTAATGCCCACAAGTGTGTAAGAGATATAATACTATCCGATGATTTTGAAGGACAAGGATCCCCCACATGATATCCAAGCGAGAGAAAGGCATGTGACAATGATCTAAGGTTGGTGGTGTAGGAGAGTAACTATGTGTACGTGAAGGAGGGAAATGTGGTGAACAAGGTGGAAAAAATCTATATGAAAGGTCCGCCTAAGTATGGGACTTAGGAAGACAATGTGGGCTAATAAACTAATGAGGATGAAAGGGTCATGATGTAGGCCATGTGTGAATAGGAGAACTAGGTGCAGAAGTAGATTTAGACTTGAGAGGCATAAGAGACCTAGATGCCATGATTGGTGCATAGATATCAACAAGAGTGGGCCGAGGCAATGGTGTACGTGGTGGAATACCTTTGATGGTGACAAATTATTTTTTATAGATAAAATTGAGACAAAAATGATGCATGGAAGGGATAAATTGTGTGGTGCAGATCCTAGGAAGAACTAAGAGCATGTCACGAGATGGTGATTTTAGAGGTAACAAAAATGGAGTAAATATAGTAATAGACCCAACTATGATAGGAAGTATGACATGACCATAGGAATTAGGAGTACAAATATAATTAGAGAAGTTGGACATTTGATATCTAATAATAGTGCCATGGAGCATGTATTGGTAACAATTGGTGATGGATAGACCATAATATTATAAATGGTATAGGAACCAATAGAAATATTGATATGTAATGAATTAGAAGAAAATGTAGCATGATAATCATGATCGAGATTGTAATAAGCGGCGGTGACATATAAACATAATCAACAAGAAAGTCAAGAGCCCTTGATGAAAGAGGAAGAACAACAAGATACATATGGTTTGCATAACAATCGGTAGTTTTATTTTCATCCTTTGGTAGAGTGTCATTGAGCATTTTTATATTTTGATTATCATTGACCCGTTTGGAAGTAGACAACACATAGAGCTCGATTGCGTTATCATCAATAAGATCTTGAATTGCATGTTTAAGTTTAAAACAATGATCGGTAGAATGCCAAATGCATTGGTGATAGTCACAATGTACATTTTCATCATGGTTACGAGATACATGGGTGAGAAAGATCAAGCTTTAGAGGTGGAGGAAGATTATTAAGAAAAATATTTATTTAAGAATAAAATTATGTCCGATCTAAGCATGTAGAAATTTGTAATAAATGTATATGCAATGAAATAAATATTACCTAAGTAAATTAAGCTAGGAAATAATGAAACCCTAGTTGCAAAAATACTTAGTTGTTTCACAATTAATCATGCATTGTGTCGCAATGATAGAATGATAAAAAGAGGGAGAAGTGTCACACGAGAGGCACGGAAATTGTGTAACCAAATGATCGTCTTCAGACTGGGCACCCAGATAGGTCAACAGAACTTGCATGTGCTATAGGCTAGTTCTGGGTGCTTATGTTTTCCAAAAACCTAAGAAAACCTCCTTGGGAGGGTCACGAGATGTTTGTTGTGCTTCGCTCTTTATCACCGGTATGTCACATCAAGTTTTCCCATGTCGTTGATAACTCTGTAATAAAAATTTCACCTGTAAAACCATCAAATCCCAAAAAGAAAATAATGTAAATGAAGGGTTAGACTGTCCTCAACTATCAAATAAGTGATCTTACAACTAAGAATTGCACTACATTTCAGATCCAATGTCTCTCTCTCTCTCTCTCTCTCTCTCTCTCTCTTTGTGTGTGTGTGTGCGTATGTAGAATCATGCCCTAGGTGGCTCTTGTGTGTATCACACTTGTTAATGAGAAATAGCTAAATGTAGAAGATGTGTGCATGGAATATAATGAAATTCCCCTCCTATGAAGTGTATGCAAAATAATGCATTCCCTTTCCCTTGTGTGGATGCTAGATGGATGCTTAAATTCTCTTGATATGCCTTTGGATGCAACTTTAGGTGGTGATAGCTAATGCTTAGTGCTTGGTCCCTTATTATTTCCATATAACTTTATATTTATATAATTCCTTTGCTTGAATTTTGTAATTAACCCCGAAAAGGATGACCACCAAAAAGATAAGATGCCCAAATGGCTAGAAAGGACCCAAAAGATGTGAACAAAGTATAAAGAGGTCGGGGGCACCCAGAGGGGACCGGGGTGCCCGATCTTGGTGTCTTGGTCAGGCGCCGGTGTCTAGGGTGAGAAATGCTAAAGTGTGAAAAGAAAGACTAGGCTAGAAGGAGTGTGAAATCAAAAAAATAAATAGAAAGAAAGTAAAAATGGCCAAAGACATGGGTTAATTAGTACTTTTCTTACTTAGGAATCATATGAATAGTAGTATGTGATTAGGACTAGATAGATACCCAAAGTGCATGATTTTGTGTCTATGGAAGAGTAATAAGATTGGTTTTGATAAGTTACGATAATCGAAGATGAGGTACGTAAGGTAGTTTTGTAAAATTACATCTTGTGGGTTCCAATTGAAGCATGCGGTGTAGAAACAACAATAATAGTAGTCTTAGCTTCAACGGGCTTAGGAGCTAGTTTTAATATAGATTTAGCTTGAAAGCTATTAAAGGATGAGGATGAAGAAGCATAATAATATTTCAATTTTCTAATGGATAAAAGTTTTCCTTCACACAATTTGAGGGTATGATATAATTGATCAAAAGAGGGAGAGGTCTCAAAGATGACACTTTCCGAAGTGGAGGTAAGACAATTTGAATAAAAATATCTTGCAATTAGAATCAACTAGTATTTTGGTCATCTTAACGAGATTATTCTTATAGTGAAAAACATAGTCTATTAGGTGTTCATTGGATCCTTTTTTGAGTTGAGAAAGTTGTGCATAAGACATCCTAGAACCAATATTGATAGAAAAATGTGCAAGGAAAGCATCGATTAATTGTGTAAAATAGGTTACCAAATGAATAGATAGATCATGAGAACCAATGCATAACGTAATCTTGCAAACTTATAGGAAACAATTTAGCCAATAATGTAAGGTCATCCGCATAGTCAAGACATACCTCCCGAGGGTCGCCATGACCATTGAAGGTTGGGAGCTTGGGTGTAATGAAGTTAGGAGGAAGTGGATAAGAGAATAGGGCAGGTGTAAAAGGGATGTGAAGGAGTAGTGAGGAATATAGGGATGGAAAGGAATGTGAAGTGGCTAGCTATAATTGGAGAATTTGGGATTGCAAATCATCGTATAATGAAGTGAGGTCTTGAGTTCTTGAAGAGGAGACTTGTCATGTGTGAGATGTAATAGGTATGATGAAATGATTGGTAGGAGTAGGAATAGAAACAAGAATAGTGAAGGTAGGTGGAAGGGTGGAATTATGAGGTTGTTTCATAAGAGGAAGAGAGGTGTCATTAAATAATGAAGGGTTGAGTTTAGATAAGTTAGTGGCTTCCTCACAAAAAGAGAACAATAAGAGATCTAAATCTTGAGGATGTTGATAACAAGCACCTAGAGATCATGAATATGTTCATCGGTAAAGGTATCATAAGTCTCAGCCATGGGAGAAGAAACAAAATAATACCTAAGAGCAAGGTAGGGTTCAAGCGAGTGGGTTCACCAAATGATTTAATATAAATTGAATTAAATATTTTATTTCAAAGTAACTATTGTAATTAATGATATATAAATGATAAAATACAGTAAATGGACAAACAACAAACAAACAATAATATGAAACCCTAAGCAAATGAGAGAGATAGATGACTTAGCTGGTTTCGTGAAACCTAGAGATTATCTAGGTAGGTGAGTAGCTGAAATAAAGCTGTAAGCGTGATTCGTCAAGGCTCACTAGAAGTTTAAAACTCATAATTGTTCAAGACAATTCCCATAGGAGGATATGAGCGCCCATGTGCTAATGACTGGATCTCGGGCTTAGTGTATAGCCAAATACTTGGGTTCATATATTTTCTATGTAGGAGGTGGTTCGTTGTTGATCCCTATTTGTCACTCTAGTCTCGCTTCAATGTCACCAATTTTCCCGTAAACTACAAAACAAATATATAACTACACATGTCCAAAAACCACATGAAACCCTAATATAAAATGTAGTATGTGGATTTAGACCTGAATCTAATGGTCAATTGAAGAGTGAACTTAGTATTGATCATTGCACTACATTTCAGGATCGTATGTAGTTTTATGTGTAAGTGTGTGCAATGATGCCCTAGGATGCTCTTGTGCAAGTTGTATAGTGATAATGAGCTAGATTTAAAATGTAGTAATGTATAGTATGTGTGGCATGGAATATAATAAAATTCCTATTATTATGTTGTGTATGCAGAAGAATGTAACCCTTGTCCCTTGAGTGAATGTGCTAGATGGATGCTTTGTAATGCTCTTGTGCCTTTGGATGCAATCTTAGGTGATAATATGTAATGCTTAGTGCTTGGCCCCTCATTTGGGAGCTATAACTATGTATATATATGATTCCCTTGTTTGAATTTTGTAATTTAAAATTGACAGGACAACCCAAAAGTAAAATAAACCCAAAAGAGTAAGAAGAAATAAAAGAGGGCCGGGAGTGCCCAAAAGCAACAGAGCACCTGAGCTCTTTTTTCCTAAATGGGCACTAGTATTTGAGGCCATAAAAGATAAATAAGTCAAATAACGACAAGTTTGTAGGGTGTGTATGGTCAATAAAATTATAAGAGACACAACAAAAGGCCCAAAACATTATCAATTACTAGTTTTCTTGCTTAGGAATCATGTATATAATAGTATGCTCTAAGACCTAGAAATGTACCCAAGTGCATATATTTTGTGTCTACATGACCATCATTAACTACAAGGGCTAGATCAGAAGCTAATGTGGGTGGTTTAGTTTTTGTAGGAGCTGAAGTTTTTTCCAAAGGATAACTAGACACATAATTATGAAGTTTCTCCAATACCCAAGGAGTGTTCAAGAGTGGAGGATTAGTGGGAGGCACATAGGAAGTGTTTCCTCTTCATCCTTACTGTATCTAGTGTCATAAACAAGAGGTTCATAAGATGTGTTGATGGTATTAGATTGGACTCACAAGGATTTCATTTGGGCCAAGGCATGTTGATAGTGCAATACTTCCAAGTTTTGGACTCACCTTACAAAATGATGTAGTCTTCATCGGTGAAAGGGGGAAGCTAGTCTCTTCCTCTTATCGTAACACCGATGTTGCTAAAATATCAATGCGAGAAAGGAGGATGATTGGAAAATATTTTACAATTCCTAATTCATTACATTCTAAATGGTTGGAAGTTGAGGCATGATAAACAGGTTATTTTGGTTTGGGTTGTGGCGGATACCGGTCCTGTGGTAAGAGGACTGAATGTAACCATTATAAAATACCATCATGTAATATATTCTTATTGACCTTATTTTTAAGTTCATTAGGTTTTTCATCATATGATTAAGCGAGTGTAACCTGAATTTCAAACTTAAGATTAAAGAATTCTAGATATGGAATACCTTGGATCTCAAGAGTAGTGGGCATTAGGAAAGGTTCATTAGGAAATGGTACTAGAACATCCCAAGGATTGGGATCAACATCATGCCTAAAGCATTGGTTTTTGTGAATGAATTTGATACATTGGTACTCGAGATGATGTGACTGCACACATGCGATGTGTCCAAGGCGACCCAATAGGATATTATATGAGAGAAGACAATCTAGAACCATAAGCTTTATGCGAACTATTTTGGGTCCAACTGTGATGGGTAACTAGATGCATCCTATGGGTTTTTGCTTAGTTTTGTTAAAGCCACAACAAGTTAAGTGAGTAGGTTTGAGGTTCTCGATGGAGAATCGAGGTTCTTGATTAGAGAATAAGAAGCTAAGTTAATTCTTGACCCTTTTTCACAAGGACTCTATGCACTTGAGCATCATGTATAATAACATTAATTATTTGTGGTGGGTCATCTGCATAAAATAAGACTTCATCAGTAATCATGTCATCCTCCACAAATTCCAAGGCTAAGGAATCCCAACATGAATTTTGTGGAGGTCATCCCATAGTCTCTATGTGATGAATTTCTAGGGTTGCAAATGTGGACGGATCTTTGGGAGCTAAACAAGAAGGGTCCTCAAATATTTTCAACTATTGGAGGAGTATGTTATATGCATAAGATCTATAAAGGGAATCTTGGACGTAAGAGAATTAAGATCATCTAGAAAGTTCCGGTGTGGCTTGGAGTAATTCTCGTAATGATACCGTAGTAGAGGTGTAATAGAATATTTGTCCAATTCTGATGGAGTTTTGTGTTTGATGAAGCTATCTTATCGAAGAAGGTGAGATGGTATCCTTACTTGGTAATACCATTTATCGTGGGTGAAGGCTCAATTATGGGAGCAGGATCCACTTTGTAGGTAGATCTGGGAAGTATCAAACAAAGATGGGTTATCAACAAGTTTCTTAGGTTTAATAACAAGATATTTATGGGTAGGATTACACCTATAGTTAGTCTTGGCGGCATTGAAATATTGGGAATCTAAGAATTTTGATCATATGAGTGTTCTATGGTACCCACAACATTTTTCATGGGGTTTTTATGGTGTTAATTTTGACGATTAGAGTGATATTTCTCTAAAGATTGATATTTTTCATAACACTCTTGTATGATGGCAGAGTAATCAAAAGAAGAACCAAGGAATAAGTCTAGAACTGCTTTCCTAAGGTCCTTACAATCACTATGTGAGTTTCCTATGGTTACATGCCACCAACAAAATAAATCACCCTTAAGTTAGGAAAGGCTTTCTTAGAAGGGGGACTATCCATGGAGTGGGAAGAATTTGAAGAAGTTTGGCATGGGATAAAGGAGTATGAAGGGAGGATTTAGATGGTTATATATTTTCTCCCATTCTAATTTCTCTTGGGATATTTGAAGAGCTAATTAAATCTGATGTGTTTTTGAGCTTGGGCGATAAGTTGGAAGTGCATCTGAACTCGTGCATAAGGTAATCTTATCTTTTAGCTTGTTTGAGGTCTTCCTCTAACATGTTAGGAGAGAAATACCTAACCTTATATTGGAGGGTTGGCATGAGGGCCTTAAGAAAGATTTGAGATAAAATTTTACTATCAAGGTTATGGTTAGCTTGTATAGACAAATATTTCCATTTTTAATGAAGTCATGAGTTGATTCATTTATCCCTTGTTTAAGATTTATGAATTTTTGCAAGGTATTTTTGGGTAGATCTTGTTGGAATTTAGAAATCGAGCCTTGACTAAGCCTTCTAGATCAACTATTGAATTGGGAGGAAGCTGATTATACCATTCTAGGGCCTCACCTACTAAGGTGTTTTCCGAAGCTTAGTTGTTGCATAGGTATTTGTTTGAATCCACTCTTTGTAGAGATTGCCAAAAGTTTTAAGGAAGAGATCAGGATCCCTAGAACAATCATAAGAGATGGTAGGCATAATCACTCCTAAATACATGGATGTAGTATATGAAGCTAAAGGTTCATTGTGGACACTTTGCAACATATTGTTTTAGATTTATGGAGGATGGATAAGATTTATGTGTGCATCCACCAATGGAGGAGGTGTGAAGGAAGGTACATTGGGTGCCACATTTTGAGATGTTATTTTTAACATTTTATTTTGTATTTGAATCATACTAGTTGTGGTAGCAACTTGGGACAAGGCCATCTGATCTAGGATCTTAGCTATCAATACATTAGGATCCAAAAATAGAAGAATAGTGGCCTTCGTCTATAAGAAATTTGTGTTCATCATGTTCATGGGTAGGGGTTTTAGGAGATTCATCTTGATCAATCCTGTAGGGAGGATTTTGACTATGATGAATCCCTTTGTAATTGAAGTGAGGTATGGTCATATCCATGGATATCATTTAGATACTTCAATCATGATCAAGCATAAGATATTCGTTGTCATTGAGATTTTTAATGATAAATCTAGGATGTATATATTTAATTTCAATCACATTACACTCAGTTGAGTAACCCTATTTTGTGTGATCAGAGGGACAAGGTGAGGACAATGAAGCTTCATGGATAATATTAGGACAATTAAAACTTTTATCAATTATAAGGAGAGAACTAAAAACTTTGGTGTGTGAAGAAGGTGTTGATGCTCAATTTTATCTCGCCCCTTTTTCCTAAGTATTCCTTCAAAAATTTCCTTTGACTAGTCCATCAATGTTTTAAAATGTATGCTTGAAAGATGTAATCATTTTTAATATAAACAAAATTCCATGTTTTAGTTGTGAATCTAGTGTGAATCCTCTTTTTCGGTCGAGGAATGTAATAACCATGCCGTTTCGTGAAATGGCTATGTTTTTTTTTCCAAAATATTATGATTATCCTAAAAAATTATCCTGTGTAGTCTTAATGATATCTAGTGCTAATTGCACTTAGATCTCTCGATGCCCTGAGGATACATGACATAATATAATTGGTGGTAGTGTGATGGGTTATATTTGTAAAATTATATAATTCGCATTAATTGTAAAGTGCAAGCTTAGCTCTGAAACTCGATGGAATATTTGAGTTACAAGTGTAAAGTACGAAGAAAGTTATGCCTCGATAAGGAATATGTGTCTAAATATGGTTGGAGCAAGAAAGTGGATCATCGGTGCATTTTTGCACCAAAGGCATACTATAGTGCAAAGTGTGAATATGCCCTGAAGCCGAGATGAAGGACATGTGTCGATTTTCTATTTAAAGTCAACGGGAAGATGTTGAGTCAATATTACAATCTTTCACCCTTGTGAGAGATTGGGTAAAAGTGAAAATAAGTCACATGGATCTTCCACCCTTCATATTGAAACACATGGCAATTTATCAATCAAGGATTGAAGATTGGGTACTCGGGTTAATTTAATAGTTTTTCACCCAGTTGAGAAACTAGACAAAAATGCAAATAAGTCCCACAACTCCGTCACTCTTAAAGATTGAGACATGTGTCAGCCTCTCATAAAAATTCAAGAAGTGGGGTTTTAGGTCAAATTTGTAAATTTGCACTTGTTTGAAAGGTAATGTAAATGTGCAAAAAGAATCCCTAATCCCGTGAAGTGCCATATTAATCCACAAGGAAAACCCACATTTAAATGAAGGAGGCAAGTTGGACGGATAGGAAGTGATACATTTATGGTTGTCACCACTAATGCATTTTTACACAAATTAAAGAAGATTTTTAGAAGTCTTCAAACACTTCAAAATATTTCTATTGCATATGAAGATCTGGGTGCCCTAGCTACAAGAATTCGCAAAGGAGCAAAGGAAATTTGACTGAAAGGTGTCGATATTGAGCTAGAGAATTTGAAATCAAAGGATCAGGGGAGAATTGCACAATACTTGCACGAAAAATGGGTAAGGCTTGTATTGTGTTTGTGTTTCTATTATTTGACTTACAATTTGCAAGAAATTAAAGGGAAAAATTAGGGTATAGAAAATGAAGCAACTACAATCGGGATTTCACGTAAGTTCCAGAATTTCTAGTGATTTAGATAAGGTCATGGACACAAAATTATTAAATGCTGATTTAGATGATTTTTGGAGGAGGTGAGTAATCCAAATAAAAGTAAGTGGATGACAACCATTGATGCCAGTAACATTTCCCTAGCGGATGCCTTCCCACCATCCATACATTCCCTTGAGATCGTATGGTTATGTGCTAAGAATTATAACCCAGAAAAGAAAGAAGTATTGGATGGAAGTGGAGATAGGGTGATAAAATTAACACCAAAATATTTTAGGGAAATTCTAGGGTTACCAGGATTGGATCAAATGATAATTGCTACAATTGAATCAACAAAAATGATTATGATGTAAGGCATGATGAATATTCTAGCCCTTTTATAATGGTTATCCTGGAGGAACAAGGATTTTTTTGGGGAAATCTTCATATCAACATCCATTCATGCTCAACTTATGAAAATAGTTGTAAAGATTAGCACATGTAATCCAGTTGACATCAATTTCTATATGATTTCCTATCTTATCTATAACATTTCTGCTTCAAATCATTTCTAGGTCTCCCATTACAAGAAATTTTTGAAGATCATAGGGTGTATGATGTGTACCCACAATTGAGGTTGGATAGATGGAAAGGGAATTTTAGGTTGGTAAATGATGCTTTCATTGCCCTTGTGACATGTCTTTTCAAACCAGAGTGGGAACAATATAGATTATCTACTACTGCTAGGGAAAAAATTCTGGAGTATGGTTGCATTTTTATACAATACAAATTCTTTACATATTTTAGGGTAAGTGGATTTGAGGGAAAACCTTGTAAACTACCTAGATATGTGAATGATAAGTGGGATTTAATGGAACTTTCAAGACAATTAACTCCTGTGCACAAAAAGATTGCAAAAAAGCACAAAACAATATCAAATTCCCTCTCCAAATTGGCAGATATTCATGCCAAAGCATAGTAAAATCCAAATTGATGGAAGAATAAATGGAGAGATTTCAAATGGAAAAGTTCACACCAAGACTCAATTATGACATTCGATGGGTTGTTAGTATGGGAGAACATGAGCCTCATTTCAAGAATTACTGGATGAATTATATATATGAAGAAGAAGTCATATTTAAAGAATTTTCTAGATTGAACTAAAGTCATATTATTGAATTCAAGATTTCTGTAGTTAAATAAGGAATTGTAGATGATAGAGATGTGGCGGGAGAATATTACCATGACCAAAAGAATGAATCAATAACAATCAGCTCTATAGATGGGAAAGAGATAGAGTCGATAACCCTCATATGAGGATTTCCAATGTATTAAGAAGAACATTGACTTGGTTGAATGTAAAGGGCTTGGACTTATCTCTGTAAAATACAAAGGTATTAAAGGAGTTCGAGACTTGAAAGTTTTGGAGGGATATCTCCCCCTTGAAGGAGGGAGAAGATAAAATAGATCCCTTAAATGGAAAAGCTCCTCAATTACCTAGTAACAAGCCTACCATAGAGATTATTGATGAGTGGACATCGCTTAAGCAATAAGACCTGGAACCTCAAAAATTGTTTTGATTGAAAAGGATGAGGGAATACTTTTGAGGGACATGCAAGATTCCCCCATCAATGAAGCAATACAAATCCAAGAAAAGGGAAAAGGCTTGACTACACAAAAAATTCCTTCAGAAGTGTTATCAGGATCATCTAGCACTGGAAAGATGATGAGGGGAGCCTTAGTAGGTATTGATCCATAATCCAAATCACAGAGTACCAAGGAAAGAGAGGCACCAAATCTTAGGCACTTTGAGAGAGCTAAGAAGAAAGTAAAAATAGTGCAACCTTTGGTGAGGGATATTGGTATTTCAGTGAAATAAAGTGGTCATGTATCAAAAAGCAAAAACATAGAGAGCCTGAGGTAATTTATCCCCCTACTTTGACAGAAGCTCAAAAGAGGGTGGTTACTTCATTAGCTCATCAGGTGTTGCCATCCTAGACTCATGAGAGTATGCACTCTAATCCAAACATAATAACACCCAAAGTGTAACTACAATTTTATCCCCTACTGAAATTGTTCTGGGAATAATTGGCGGTGATCATATGTCTAGTCAATCAGTTGATGTTGGGAAGGAACAAGTGCAAAACAAACCAATGATTGAGTATCTTGGAAAGCAATCAAAAATAGTTGATGAGATAGTTGAATTACTTAAATAAATGCCTGAACTTGAAATGGTTGATGTAAACATTGAAAATTATACAACTGAGGATGAAAGTGTCCTTGAACAAGAAGTGCATGTTCAATATCTTCATCAAGAATCAGGTGCAAGTGTGGGGGCTCAACCCCAAAATACTTAGAGTGAAGGTACAACCTCTGTCATGAATGTTGAAAATATAGTTCAAACAAGTTTGAATGAAACACTGTAATAGGTGTTTTTATACTAAAACCCAACCACCAAAGGATTCAAAGGAAGTCAAGGAAGGTGAGGTATCTCAAGAGATAAATATCATGAAAGAAGATGTAGCTGAGGTGTCAAAATAAATAAGCAAACCTGTTGAGATTCCTCTTGAAGAAAGTACAAGAAAAAATTAGGAATCACACCTTGAGGCTCATCCTATAAAGCATAAGGTGGTAGAAGAGCAGCTCCAAGAAGATTCATCCACCAAAAAGCCACTTACAGGGGGTGAAGATATTTCAAAAGATAAGGAGCTAGTTAAAACCCCAAGTTTGGATAAGGATATTCCAAAAGAGATTGCAAATGTGACAACTATTTCAGCAAAGAATGTAGATACAAGTACAATGGCTACTCCTTTTGAAGGTCCAAAGGAAGCATTAAGTGAACCTATGGTTTCTACAGACAATAAATGTAAAGATGAAAAATCAGTGAGTGACAAGAAGTCATAAGATATCATGTAGTGACATATTCGGGGACATGACAAAATAGAGTTGTTGAAGGATTGCTACAAAAGGTTGATGAGGATAAAATATCTAAAAAGAAATTAAAAGAGAAGATAAAATCAACGACTGCATGCTTGCAAAAATTGGTAGGGCCTGTAGAAGAAGATCAAGAGGTTACCACTACTATTACCCCTGAAATGTTAGATAAAATAGAAAAGGCTATTACAAAATTTGAAGCAATAGACAAATGGGTAGAGGAATTGTCTCAAAAAGGTAGGGAGGTCATTGAAAATGAAACAAAAAGGTATGCAGAATTCACCAAAACACTCAATGATGTTGAGGAAATCCTTGAGCAGTGTGAAAATGAATTGTATTCTTGGGAGGGGATTTTTCCCAAACTTGAAACAATAAACCAACTTGATGAGGATTTTCTAGAAAAGGAGAGAATAGTGCCACCTGAAGAAAAGGGGACTCAATATGTGATGGAAGATCTTGCAGAATCAGGGTGGAAACGTAAATCAAGTTACATAAAATTTGGTAACTGAGAAGGAATGGTTAGGAAATACTATTGATAACATAGATAACATACTAGAATAGATGGTATTTGATAAGCATAAAATAATTTATGGGAATTGGGAAGTTGATACCCGACTCAATCCTTTGACAAGTACATCAAAGAGGAACCTTGTTCTTATGATGTTATCAAAAGACTCATCATTGTAGAGAACAAGATTTCTGAGATGACTAAGAAATTAAGGGAGTATAAGCCAAGAATGTCCAAATGTATTGATACACTAAATAAGCATCACTTGATATTCAAATATCACTCGGGACCTGATGAAGAAGAGATGATACAACTGTTTCAAAGGTATGATGCATACAAAGAAAGACAACTAGAAGAAGACGATGAAGAGAAAGATGACAAAGATGAAGATGTAACCATGATTGACTAGTGAGCAAGCTTAGGCTTGTTTTTTCTAACATTTCTCATCTTTTCATTATTGATACTCTTGTTTTATGCTAATTGAACACTATTTTGAATTGTTAATTTCAAACATGAATGTAACTTGATACAATACAATAGAATTTTATATTTCTTTAATAGAATTCTAAATCTATTATGAAGCATGTGTATTAATGTAATAGTTTGAGTTTTTGTATTGATGAAAAAAGAAAAATAGGGGTTCTATAGGGGCCCCACCCATGGAAAAAGTTCACATACATTCTTGATATTACATCCGATAGAAAATAAGAAAAAGTACCTAATCTTCATTGATACAAAATCCTCTCTGCAAAGAGGAAGTTTCTTCACAAGCCTACTATTTCTAAGAACAAATTATTTTATTCCTATCGCCATTTGTACTAACACAATGTACCTGCTAAATTTTGAGACATACCCAAAGACATAAGCTCATCAATACTTGCCATAGAACCATCCAAAGAAACCAATCAATTTTGATGTCTTCTCAAAAGAGGAAACTATACATACCCAAAATTGTAGGGTATTGCACCGTCGGAACAATGTTACACATGCCCCAATGATGATACAGGTCTCCTCGTAAGGTGTTCAGATCCGAAAAAGCTCTCCAAGTATGCGTTAACATCCCACATGTCCCGCTTAGCCTCCGCGTGCTTTATTTTGCTCTTTTCCCCTCTTTTCCTTTACGTTTTGGTCTTCAGTGATGAAACCGCCGCCCTGCCTTGGCGGCGGTCTCATGGACCCGCCCGCCCGTGGCGAGGCGGCGGTCTTGTAACCGCCACCCGCTCAGTAAGGCAGCGGTCCTTCACGCATTTTTCCAGAACATTCCTTTTATCGTGACTCGCATAAAATTTCAACGTTTACCAGATTTTTCACTGCCTTTGCTTGTATTTATTATTTTGGTTCCCTGGAATAGTGTTTTTCCATTGTTTATTGTAAAGGAGTTCAATTTGGATTTCACCTTTGGGTAAATGGGAATTCTATAAATAGCTGGTTGGTTTTCAAACAAATGGCCCCCTCAAAATTGCCTCTCATCTTCTCATTTCAAAATTTTAGTCTTGCTTAGGAATTGTATTAGTTTTATTCATTGCATGCATAGTTAGTGTTGTTTTGCTGTTTAGAAGCCACATGATCTTCTTGTGCTAGTGTTGGTACTATTTCATACAATCAATTGAGATATGAAAGTTTCATTTTCTATTTGAAGCCATTAGAGTTGCAGGTTTTGTTCATTAAGGAGGATAGTTTGGGTTTTGTTCATCAAGGAGGATAGTTTCAGGTTTTGAATGTTTTGTGTTGCATGACTCATAATAAATCCCGCTAGGAATTGCATAAGCCAAGCTTTGTTCTCTTGCGCTATCCCTCTCCTACTCACATTGTATTCAGTCTACATCCCTCTCCTATTCCCTCTCCTATCGTATAAAAAAATTGAGTGTAAGTATTCAGAAGATATGCCTTTTAAGCTAGACGCTAATGGTGATCCCGCCATATTGCAGATAAAATCTCACCAATCCTTTTTCACTCGAAGAAAAGATGTGAGTGTGTAGTAGAAACGATGTGAATTTATAGGAAATGCAAGGCTGACTAGTTGAACAATGCAAATTCATGATGAGATGACTCCAAATATTGTTTTTGATATTTGCATGAAGGAAATAAACTTGAAAGATATTGACATCATTCAAAAGGGAGTGATTGGCCTGATGTGACTTGATCCATGTGGAAACACTCAGCTCAGAAAGATATGTTAATGAGTGTGTGTCTCGAGGAAGATTCCCAAAAAGAGGGAATGATTAGCATCAAATCAACTGATTTTGGGGACACTCAAAATTTAATAGAGAAATGATTAAACAAATAATACCAAAAGGGTGACATGGCATCCCAAGTCATTCTAAGAGAATGAAAAATTGTAAATCATTTGTAATTCCTCCACCTGGCAACACGAAAGAGAAATATTTTCAAAAGGAATAATAAGTAGATCAGATCATGTGCCAAAGGAAGAATATTCTCTAAAAAGATTCATGTTTTTGGGGGAAAAAGCAAAGGCGAGAAAAGGTGAGTTGTATACATACGAGAGGAATGTTCTCGTATAAGGGGGTTAAAGTTTTCTAAATCCTTAGAGAAAACATAGCAAAACCAGATGCACTTTTGCTTTGAGAAACTCGAATCAAACCAAGAGACCAGTGAGTTATTTTACTTTGTTCAAACCTTCTCATGCCAAGATAGTTGTGAGTGTATAGTCATTGAAAAGCATTAATACCATAGGTTTTATGGTCCCTGTATGTTAGAAAAGTGACATGCGAGCATGAGAATCTACAAGTGGCTTTTCTTCATACCCGACCTCCCGAGGATGTACTAGGATAGCCGGTGAGAATGGAATATATATAGATATAGACAAACTAGTTGGGCAATCTTATATCTTTGACACACAATAATGGAATCTATGAATCTAAGGAAAAGAAGGCTCTCCTAACTTGAATTGGTGTAATGGATTGTTTGGATATAATAGCTGCTCGGAGGCTCCAATCAATGTTGAGCTCTGCCGAGATCCTATTTATTGGTTGTTGGATACGTGGAAAAAGACCTGTAGGTGTTTCATGTATATTTCCAGACAAGGTCATGGAAAATGGTGATGAGAGGTGTGGTGGATCCTCTGGAGTTTTATGGACGATTCTCTGGTCTAGTCCAGAAATCCCTAGCTTGATTGGCTGCTATGTTTAATATGGAGAATTGTGTAATGATATCTAGCGGAAGTGGTGAGGATCTAAATATTAGTGTGCGTAAACCAACGTCAATGTCTGATTGATCGGTAGGCCCGTTGGGTTGTGGGACCTGTGGATCACAACCGTAAGTTCATGGTTGTGGCGGACCTCCTATGGTCATATGAGGAGTCAATCTCTTCTCTTGACTATCCAATAGTCATAAGCTTTTCAACCTCTATGTTTAGAACTAGAAGTTGTGTAATTTTCTTAGAATACCTTACAGGTGTTCTGGCAACTTGAATATGTAAGCCAATATCTATGTCGATGAGGAGGTCTCCTGCGTTGGGCTATGGAACTAAAGGATTGCAACCAAATATTTGTTCTCTTTCGAGTTCTTGTATGGTCATGCGGATATCCTATCAAGGTAGTTTGTAGTTGGGGTGATTTGACCAGAATGTGTATGCCTTGTCATCCTCAATATTCAACTCTCTCAATTATTCACTAACTGCTCGTAGGTTTACTGTTGTTCGAAAAACCTGAATCTAAGGTCTTGATCTATATCAGCTAGTGTTGTGGGGAGATTTGGTTGAGGCACTATTGGTTCAAATACGTATTCTCTGGGCTCTCTAGGTCCCGTGATTGTCATGCAAAGATGATTCAATTTTAATTGAAATGAATAAGCTAATTATGAAAGATATATCTACACTATGCATATATTCTTTTATTTTTGTATTTTTGATGAAGTATTTTAATGAATTTAAAAGAGCAGCTATTCTAATATATTTAAAAAAATGGACAATTAATCTAATAACATAATCAAAACAAGCAACGTAGCCTGGTATAGCTATTTTCCTGTAGTTGTGAGTTTATCCTAAATATTTAAATAACTAACTAATTTTAATCGAAAGACTCTCAATCCTACCTCAGAAGTGAGGAATGAATCATAGTTTCTCAGAAACTATCATTCCCCATAGCTTCCCTAGCAATATCAAAAGTGAGCTTTAACTGAAATGAAATAATTTACTACTCTATTTGATATATTGTAACTAGAACTTTGATAGCTCAAACCTGGAGTTTACAAAATAGTGGTAAATCGGTTGTGTGTGACTTTGTCCCCTCAGTGTGATCTCCTCATTCCTTCGTGTTCTCGTGAATCCAAAAAGCATGTATATGATAGCATCAATAGAAGAAGATACTTGAACAATGGCAGCTTTGGATATAAACCGAATACAATGCAAGTAAGAGAGGGATAGTGCAAGTGAACAGAGCTTGACTATGTAATTCCTAGCAGGATTTATTGTGGGAATACAACACAAATACGCCGAGAATTCTAGAAACTATCTTTTGTGACAAACAAAACCTGCAACTCTAAGATGGATTCTAATTTAAAATGAAACTATCCTATGCTAAACTGATTGTATGGAACAACAATGAAGTAAGATGGAAACAAGAAGATCAAATGATCTCTAAACAACAAGGAAGGCTGATAACTGATGAAAAATATGAAACTATTAGAACTCTAAGCAAGAACTTCAAACAAACTGAATAATTAAACAGAGAAGGAGAGGGGCCATTTGTTTGAAAACAAGTTGGCTATTTATAGCAATTGCATTTACAGAGGGTAACTCCCAATTGATCTCTTTTACTATAAACAAAGGGAAAACACTATTTAAGGTGGCCAAAACATAAATGCAAGCCAAAGTGGTTGAAGAATGTGGGTGAAAGTTGAATTTTACATTTGACACATTCATTGGAGTGTTCTAGAAAATGTGCACAAGACCGTTGCCCTGCGCAGGGTGGCGGTGGTTCAGGACCGCCACCCTATCTCGGTGGTGGCGATCACATGGGATCACCACCAGGCAAGGTGGTGGTCTTGTCACTTAAGACCAAAATGTAAAGAAAAAGGGGGCAGAGGACAAAATGAAGCACACAGAGCTTGGATAAAGCATTTGGGATGCAAACATACACTTGGTGATATTTTTTGGATTCTGAACACCTTGCGAAGAGACCTGAATCATCATTGGGGTTTTCGTAACCTCTTTCCGGTAGTACAAGTACCTACATTTTTGGGTATGTACATATTGCCCCCTCGGAGAAGCATTTTAGCCATGAAGAGGCATAAAATGGTGGGTCCGAGTATGGCGGTCCCAAAATGGGGAGTTAGAAGTTATACCTGACATGCCCATGTGTTAAAATGTCACCATCCAAATTCCCGCTACCTGCAAAATGAAAAGAGGACTCAAGTGCAGATAGATAAAATAAAACAAAAAAATAAATTAAATTAATATGAAATGAGGACTTACCATTTGTGGGGATTAGAACTTACCTCCGTCGACGCTCCATTTCTGTGAAGAAAAACATTCAAAACCAAATTAGAATACTATATATATTTAAAACTAGCTCATTTTACTATTCATTTGCGCATGTTGATTTGGTGGTTTTGAGCTCTGGGACCCACGGTGACCATTTTGATGAGAGTACAGTCAAAATGTCCATTACATGAGATCGTGATCATGCCTCGAGAGTAGGACATCAGCCCGTGAAGTCTCAGGTTAGTTCTTCTCAATTTATCATTTTTAAACCTAAAAAATAGAAATGTAGAAATCTTTGTCTTGGGGGATTATTTTGAAAATGCTAGTTTTAAATGAGTCTCTAGGGGGGCCCATAGGGTAGGTCTTTATTTCATCTAAAATGATGTATTTTTGCATTTTTAAAGTGTTTTAGGGCTTTCGAGCCATTTGGTGATTCGGGACAGGGACCGCCCTATGAAGGAGGCGGTTCAGGCGACCGCCCTATGAAGGCGGCGGTTACAAGACCACCACCCTATAAGGTGGTGGTTATAGGACCACCACCACAAAGGTGGAGGTTACAAAACCAATGCTCTGCAGGGTGGTGGTTTTGAATAGAATGCAAAAAGAGATGTATTACTTGATTATTTTTTGCATTTTTAGCATTTTTATATGTTCCTGATGATTTTTCTAGTTGGATTATGTTACTAACTTACTCCTTTTCTGTGTTTTGGGTGGATGCAAAGAAGGAGGAGTATATCAAATGGAGTAGAGAGAGGGAGTGTGATTGGCTCCGGTGTAGTGTTGGATGCATTGACCAGGCTGAGAGAGACACTTTGCAGTGGGCTGACATCTTGCGGATCTCTCGGGTTCCTCACGTTGCTCCTTCTAGTCACATACTATGTGACTTATTCTCATATTGGGATGCCGACTGGAATACCTTCTGGTTACCAGGTGCTAGGGGTGAGTGGACTATCACCCTTGAGGATGTCTACCATATATTGGGGGTCCCGATTCTTGGGAGGTGGTTGTCTCTTAAGACAACAGTATCCAGATCTCAGATGGTCCAGTGGGCCACATATATGGGAGATGTTGTTGTTTCCATGGGGTCGAAGAAGGGGGTGAAGGTTCACTCTATTGTTGAGTCAGATATTCTTGTGCTCCACAAGGCTATTATGGGCATCCTTGCCTCGCGGTTGATTGGGGACAAGGGAGGGGATACTCTTTTATATTCTGTTGGGATCCTATTATTACATAGATTGAGGTGCATGGCCGTTTACTGGGGAGAAGACATCCTTGGGACCACCTATCATGATTTGTATAGGGTGGTCAGATTACAGGGGTAGTCATTGAGTCACCCTACTCTAGTCATGAGTTGGGTGTATGAGCACATCATTCCCTATGGGAGGTGTACAGGCGTAGAGGATCCGGGGCTATCAGGGTAGTGAGATGGATAGGGATGACCATACTTAGGATGCCACACAGCCAGTGGCTTCTTTGACTATTGCAGACATGGAGGCCACTCCTTATCAGGCCATGATAGGGTTATGGGGAGAGGAGACACTCACATTGATCGCTTGCCATACTACTAGTTAGCTGATAGATAGGATGGGGAAGTTAGAGATCCACCCCTTGATAGAGTACCACAATAGTTTGGCCTCCCCTATATTGATATGTTTCCTCTAGTGGGGCCAATATACAGATTTGTTCGTGAGGCTAGGGGAGGTCCTAGAGGCCGAGGTTGGACCACGATCACTCCTGGCATTCCCATTGTAGCTAGGAGGGTGGTTCATGCCTGAGGGGTAGCTAGTGCTCCTCGAGCACCTTTACTTTAGATGGAGCTAGTCCTGCTCATAGTGGAGATGAGCCCATTGATGTGGACTTAGAGTCTGAGGAGTTCATGGGGGAGGAGATAGAGGAGGAGATGGAGGAGGGTGAGACCGGGGCTAGTGGGATAGAGGAGGATGACAACGATTCTGAGTGGCATGATACTCAGGATATCTTATGGGCCGAGAGGGTGGAGGAGAGCATAGAGAAGGTGACCTGATTTTAGAGGAGTTTCCTTCTAGGATTTAGGGGAGATGATGAGTCCATGGCAGGATGTCACTTTGTTCCAGATGTGGGAGAGGCATGACAGTTGGCGGCAACATCAGTAGCAGGCGCAGATCCTAGAGATCCCACCTGGATGCCTGGAGATCTGAGTGAGTTACTACTCTTTTCTCAATTTTTTTTTAGTTAGAAATGTTTAGTTGATATTTTTTTTTTTTTTTTTATTTTTACTTTGATCTTATTTTGGACAACTTTCTAACTTGTTTATTTCTCCTTTTTTATTTGCAGCGACTGTTGAGGGATGGCGAGACTTGATTCGCCAGGTGTGCGTGGACACTCTACTACTCCCTTTGAGAGAGTACACGGGCTAAGCTTACTACGGATGTGGGAGAGCCTTCAGCAGCCGGTAGACATACCGATGTGTTTTCCCCTGTCTGGAAGGTGGAAAAGATCATGACTTCTCTTCATGCTGAGGTAGCTGGATATAGGACTGTGGAGCGCTTGATGAGGAGGATTCATTCTCATAGTGAGACCATAGCTACTGGCCGTGATCGTGAGCCCTCAGTTCATTTAGAGCATCGTCACAACAGGAGTCCTAGATGAGGTCGTGCACCTTCTGAGGGATCTCACATAGGGATTGAGAGATCATGGTGCCTTTTTGTAGTGATTTTTGGTCAGATATTTATACGAGTGTTTTTGTATTTTCCGGGCTCATTGAGCATTTTGACCATGCCTTAGTGCATGATGGCATTGTACATAAAATAGGATTCATATATATATATATAATATATATATATATATATATATATATATATATATATATATCTTTTTGGATCTAGATCTTCTTGTGTCTAGAATTTTGTGATTTGTTTCCCATGTGTACACTAGATGTTTTTAGAGTATTTGTTTTTATATGCTTTTCAAAATGTATGCAATGGATGACAAATGATAACAAATACTAAATAGAATGTTTTACTTTATTTGCTTTTGTAATGTTGATATGTGATGATGTAAAACATATTGTAGTATTGAATTTTGGCTTCTTTGGGCAATGTCTGTTGTTTCTTCTTATGTTGGAAAAATGTGATGAATGTATAGTGATAAAGAGATGAACTTGCCCCACTCCCAAACTCCACACAACTAGTAAGATGCGAGGGCTCAACACCAAGAGTTGGGAAGGGCACAAATTATATGAGTTTGACTGAATGGAATGATGAGAGATAGACAAACCAGTGACAGAAACCAAACTTAGACCTACACACTTACCCTACTCAAAACTACCACCAAGCTCAGAAGGCAACTTACTTTCCAGTTTATCTAGACTTAGATCTATAAATGGAAACCTGGTTGACAAAATATGGTTTTGAGGATTTGATCTCTTTGGAATTTGGACACTTATTTTCACTTAATATAATTTGATTTGTATTTCTAAAATACCAAGATTTGTTAATTTGTGTGAATGGACCCCCCACACCCTGCCCCATGCCACTAGTAAGAAGCATGGGTTTGTCACCAAAGGTAGGATATAGGTGAGTAAGGGCACTTCTTTCCTTTCCCAACCTCGCACCACCAGTAAGAGATGTGGGCTTATCACCGAAGGTTGGTGGGGCAAAGAAGTGTGTAAAATAAAATATTTTGTTTGCTTGGTATTTTTATTCTATTTGATTTTGACACTTTTGATATGTGATTTTGGGATATCCTTGTTTCAAAGAGACGTAAGAGGGATAGATGTGACACCAAGAAGCTTCTAGAATAGACCGTAGGTAAGAACAACTTCACCTAGTAGAAAGAAAGAGCAAAACCAAGTATGCAGGCCTTGGTATGGTTTTTGTCAATATTTGTCTATCGAACTTGATGAAAAGATTTTGAAACCACTTGATGATGTTTGAAGAGATGTGATTTGAATGCTTTTGCCAACATTTTGAGAAATTTATAATAGATTTCTTAAGAGTAAGTTCCTTGACTACAATTTTTACGAAATGAGTGAACAAAATGAAACAACTAAGTGACTAATGTAATGCAGGTAGATATAATATACAAATGGTGGTTTGATGATTTATGCGTAAAACCGTTTAAGATGCAAGGAATTGACTGTTTCATTGAATTCCTCACCTTCTAATGTACACAAGAGATACACACCATTTCCATAGTCCTTCATGACTCGGTATGGGCCTAACCACTTGGGTTGGAATTTCCTTCCTTCACTGGTTTTCTTATCAATCCGGTTATCTAGTCTTAGAACTAGATCTCCCTCATATATTTCTATTCGTAGAATTTTTTTGTTATATTTCCGACACATCCGGTCAGCATAGGCTCTGTGCCATTGTTTGGCATTTATCCTGGCCTCATCAAGGCTTTCTAGTTGAGAGAGGCGTGCCTCTCTATAGGCATCTTCTCCCAAAATCCCTTGTAATGAGATGCAGGAGACTAGGTATTTCGACCTCAAGTGGGAGAACTACTTCTGCCTCGAATACTAATGAGAAAGGGTTGCTCTTTTTGGTGTTCTTATTGAGGTTGATGGGCCCACAAGGCTAGATATAATTTTAGATGCCAATCTCATTTGTTCTCCTTAACTATTTTGAGGAGAATAGCCTTTAATGTTTTGTTTGTTGCTTCGGCTTGTCCATTGGCTTGAGGGTAGTAAAGAGAGGCCATATGATGGTTTATTTTGAATTTTCTGCATAACTCGTGGACCTCATCATTCTTAAAGGATGTTCCATTATCTGAGATAATGACTTATGGGACACCATACCTACAAATGATTGGTTAGAATGAACTTGGTGATTACAGAACCTGGTACGGTGGTGAGAGGCATGGCCTCTACCCATTTGGTAAAATATTCTGTGGCCGTAATTATAAAGTTATGGCCATCTATCGATGAGGGAGAGAATTTCCCTATCAAATCTAGACCCCATGTGGAGAAAGGCCATGGGGTTGCTATTGGTTGCAGAGATTGTGTTGGCATGTGAATCTCGTGGGAGAATTCTTGGCATTTGTGGCACTTACTTACGTATAAACTCTACTACGTCATGTTCAAGAGTGGGCCAAAAATAGCCCATCCGATGTATTTTGTGAGCAGTGGCATGACCACCAAAGTGCCTCCACATATCCCACTGTGGGATTCATAAAGAATCTTCTTGGATTCTTTTGTGTCGACGCATCTTAAAAGCATGCCATCGAAGGCTTTACGATAGAGTACTTGTTCTAAAATAACGTATTTAGTAGTGATAATGCATAACCGCCTTCTTTGTTGTGATGTGGCACCTTCTGGGTATGTATGGTCCATGATAAAATTGATGATGTCAGTGTACCAAGGACATGTAGAGATGGGGGGCCTAGTTTTGATAAAGTATATACACTCATCGGGAAAGTCCAAATTTACCAGATCACCTCCATCTAACGGATTGTTAGCTAACCAGTCTACAATGATTTGTCCCTTAATGGATTTCTGGTTTACAAATGTTAATTCAAATTCACCCATTAAGGTTATGAAACGTCCAACCTTTTTAGATAAAGACCCTTATGTGAGGAATGTTTGTAAATGATCATCTTTACAATGACCCTTGTTTCTTGATTTAACATGTAATGTCTTAAACATTTTGTTGCAAAGACTATGGCAAGGCATTCTCTCTCTGCTGTGTATAACATGTTTCATAATCAAGCAACATTCGGCTAATGAAATAGACTACATGTTCTCATTTATCATTGTCTTCTTGAGCCAAGCATGCAGGCTAGTGAGACATCAATAGCTTGTGAATATAGGATCAAAGGATGATTTAGTCTGGGAGGCATTAGCATGGGTGGAGACAACAAGAAGTGTTTAACCACTTGAAGGCCTCGTTGCATTCTTCTATCCAATCAATGTTATAATCTTTCTTTAATAGATTGTTGATTGGATGAATAAAAACTTAAATCTAGAATGAACCTTTGGATTGCACCGAGTTTCCCAAGAAATGATTTGATACCAGACTCATGTCGATGGTGGAATCATTTCAAGAACAACCCAAATTTTGGCTGGATCAACATCAATCCCTCATGAGGATATAATGTAACCCAAAAGCTTGCCTCTGTCACACCAAATACACATTTCTCTGGGTTCAATGTGATGCCATATTCAATCAATCGTGAGAGGATGATACAAAGTACTTCTGGGTGATCACAATGCTTCTTGGCCTTGGCCAACAAGTCATCCACATAGGATTCCACAATTTTATGGATAAGATCATGGAATATGTATGTCATTTCCCGTTGGTATGTAGCACCGGCATTCTTAAGACCGAATGACATGACAACGTAACAATAAGTTCCCCAAGGAGTTATAAATGTGGTTTTGGCTTGATCTTGTTAGATATTTTAATCTGATTATACCCTGAGAACCCATCCATGAGGGACAATAGCTCAAATCTAGTTGTTGCATCAATAATAATGTCAATAGATGGTAATGGGAAGTCATCTTTGGGACAAGCTTTGTTAATATCCGAAAGTCTATGCAAATGCGTATCTTCCCATTCTTTTTGAGAACATGGACAATATTAGATACCCATTGTGAATAGTCAACTGGTTTGATGAATCCCACTTGGAGAAGTTTCATTACTTCTTCTTTCACCATGAGAGCCACTTTTGGCTTCATTGGTCTTGACTTTTGTTTAATTGGCTTTGCATCTGGTTTGGTGACAAGATTATGTACTGTGATATGTGGTGCAATTCTTGTCATTTCTTTGTAGTTAAATGTGAAAGCCTTTTGATGCTCTTTGAGGATTTGGGTGTGTATTTCTATCTCCTCTGGAGTTAATGAGGATCCCAATTTCAAAAATTTTGGTTCTTCCTCTGTTCCAATGTTTATGTCAATTGTTTCTTGATTAAAGAAGTGTTTCCTTCTTCAAATTTAGGCGGGGCCGGAGGTAGTTCCAAACTCTCTCCATTCTCTACCTCATAGATATCGAGATCCTTTTATGGAGGAGACTCTATCATGGGATTTCCAAAGTAGGAAGAGGAATGTGGTATTAGGGAAAGATCCACTATGTGGTGAGCAAGATGTAGCTCTGCATAGGCATTTAGATATTCGAGAGTGACTCTATCACTGTCAAAGTGATCCAGGATAGAAAAATCATTCTCAGCTTCGTTATGAGTTAGGAGTGGGTTTGTTGGTATTTTACACACCAATGGTTCAGTACGAAGTGATACCGTGAAACTTGTGTTTTCCAACTCACTGTTTGGAGTGAAGCGGGAAGCTGAGGTTGCTATTGAATCAACGAGGAGGTTCTGTTCTCGTGGGATTGCTTCAATTGATATGAAGTTGAATCCTTTGCTTATATCTAATACCACTATTTTGTAGAGTTGTAAATGTTCATCTCTAGTCTCATATACCTCAGAGACTTGGTTTGCAACTAGTTGTGAGTCTCCTAGCACTCTAATGTTATCGACACCCATTCTTTTGGCTATGATGAGGCCAAGGAGGAGGGCTTCGTACTCAGCCCCGTTGTTTGTACACTCAAAGTTTAATTTAAAGGAAAAAGGTAGGATCTTTCCCTCGGGAGAAGTAAAGATCACACCTGCCCCAGCTCCAAAGCGACATCTAGCTCCATCGAAGTGGAGAGTCCAATATTTGCTTGGAAAAATGGATGTTGGGATATTTGTCATGTCTGTTTCTCTACCTCGGTTACTTCTACCATACAAACTTCATCTGATGGAAGAGAACCAATTCCTAGGGTGTATCCCATACCCATAGAATCAAATGGTAGGAGAATGGGCAGATCTTTCTCTAGCAACTCAACAATTTTTGTGGTAGTCCCTAATGACACCATTTCTATGATGTTAGCCTCATTTTTGAGTGTTGGAATGCCCTCGACTAGATTTGTAATTTCTAATTCTGTGGTAGGTATCAACTTCTCTTCTGGTTTTGAATTAATTGGTTTGCTAAGTTGATTCGTTGGGAGTTCAAACTCGGAGTGAATGCCTGGTCTTTTCTTCAAGTCAGCTAGGTGTATATCGAAGGGTTTTGGTCACCTTATGCCATAAATATTTATCCTAAGTGCAAAAATATTATTTCTGGAATAACGTGGAAGGGATTGCCTTCATGCGGTGTATCCATGGTTAATCGAGGATCATATTATAGTTGGTTTCCCGATCTATAATATAAAATTTGGTGAGGACCATCTTAGGTCCTAAGGTGATTGGTAAAATGATGGTTCCAATTGAAGTGGCCTTGAGGCTATCATAACCTCTTAGCGTATTTTGTGTTGTGGAACAATTTGTTTCTCCATATCCTAGATTTTGAAGAAAAGAGAAGGGGACTATGTTAATTATTGCCCCATCATCAATCATTGTGCATTTAACATAATTATTGTAGACCCATACTTGTAAATGTAAAGTTGGGTCACCTCTACGCATAATTTCAGCATCTGTTGGCATTTTCTTATATCAAATATAAACTCAGTATCCCTATTTGGCTGCCCTGGAGGGTAGACATCAAAGTCTACATGGTTTACTTGCGTTTTTGGAGGAGGAGTAATGTTAATTAAATGACCAAGGCCTAATGCTTCTAAGAGAGTAGCCCTATGGGTGGGAGAGTTCTTTAACAAATCCAAGAAGGAAATATGAGAGAAGGTCTTCGTTAAGTCATTAATTAAATCATAAGCGCCTATGGGTTTTACCAACATTTGTTGAATGTTGTCTAGTTCTAATGGATAACTTGGAACTGGTTGAGAAGAATAATCTCATGTTCTTGTTATGGTTTCTATGGGTAGCTCGGTGTCTAACTCTACCAGACCAACTATCTTGGTTTGTGGTCGAGTTCCTAATTGGGGTGCGACTAGTGGATTTAATGAAGTTGAGGCTTCATGATCATTATTTCCTGCCATAACACCCTTATTCGTTCCACTTAGATCTAACCTATTATTGTTAGAATGATTTGGGAGTGGATCGTTAAAGATCTTGAGGGGTGCATTTTGAGGGGAAACTGCCCCTGTGTAAGTGTTTGGTGTGGGTACTACAGAATTTGCTAAGAACATATCTATAAAGAGTTGTCTTTGGTCTTTTGGCAAACGTTGCATGAATTTATTGTAGTCACAACAAGTCCTAGTATCATGGCCTTGAATCTTGTGGAAACCACAATACAAATTGGGATTATAATTTCGAGGTTGTTGATTTGAAACCTGCTTTGTGGTCTGAAATTGATAAGGTTGTTGGTTGTTAGAGTTAAAATTTTGAGGTTGTTGCCTTTGGTTTTGACTCTGATATCTAGTTGGGTTTCGATTTGGACCTTGTGTTTGGATTTTCCATTGTTGTTGTTGTTGTTGTCATGGTGGATGATTAAAATCCACCGCGTTGATTGTTGGAGTAAAATTGTTATTTCACTGATTGTTAACGGTGGTGAAATATTTACAACGTTTTCTCTTTTAACTTGGTATGTTACTCCATCTGTTGTAACCCCGCGGTTTTTGTTAAGGATTTTGGGTCCTTGATTGGTATTCCCTGGCATTAGGATAGGTCGTAGTGTTTTGATTGGGAATGATTAATTTCCGTTTGTTCCATATGTCTTATGACCACTATCTATTCTTTGCTTGATCTATTCGGAGAGCACTCTCAAGTACTTCATCATAAGTTCTTAGTGGGAACTTCTGGACTTCTTCCTTTATCTCTCTATTGAGGGAATGAAGGAATAAATCACATAGTTCCATCTGATCCATGTTTGGAGCACTTTCACGATGGTAGAGAACCGTATGCCATCTTTGGATAAAATGAGCAGCGGATTCATTATGCTCTTGTTTAATATGCAAGAATTCCCTGATTCTTGTTCTTAACAATTTGTTCATGTCAAAAGCTTTGATAAACTCTGACACAAGTTGTTTAAATGAGTGTATTGAGGCTTCAGGTATTCTGTAGTACCAATCAAGGGCAATACCCTCTAAGGTTTTAGGGAATATCTTAGCAACAACCCCATCCCAAGGGAGTAGTTCTTGAATAGCCATGGCATAGGCCTTGATATGTGCATTTGGGTCTCCCTCCCCTTTGTATTTGGGTAAATCGGGAAGAGGCCTTGGAAGCATGACACTTTGTATGGTGAAATCTAGGGGCTCTTTCAAATATTTTGAGTAAGTCCCTACCGCATAGGCTTCGACCATTGATGGTGCCTACTGAGGGGGTGGGGGTGGCATGGGTTGTTGATATGACATAGCATACGTATTTTTAGGGACATAAGGAAATCCCTGTGGTTGAGTGAACATCCTAAGAGAGGAGAACATGTCTCCCTATGGTGATTTTGAATAAATGTTTAAGTAGGGAGGAGCATTGCTCGATATGGATTGTTTGGTGCTAAACCGAGAGGTATCATATTTTCAACTGGAGCGGCATTTGAAAATACGGTCCTAGTTGGTGTTTGTTGTGGATAGTTATACAAATGTTGAGGAGGCATTCCTAATGTGCTGCTCCTGTAAGGAGGTCAACCTAGATGGGATGATGCGGAGGGTTGGGGATTCCTGCTTGCTCGAAATATGAATTTTGATTTGCTTGAGCAAGTTCCAATCCTCTAACTTTTTCAACTAAGGCTAAGATGACCTCGATTGGTGAAGACACAGTGTTTTTCCTTAATGGTGTTTGTTGTACACCTTGAGGCTATAAAGGGGTATGATACCCTGCTATGAATTGATCATTACCCTACCAAGCTTCACCAAGAGTATTTCCCATAGGTGGAGGAATGGGGGTGTTTTCTTGGAGCGGGATATCGGGTTGCATTTGCAAGCTTCCTATAGGTGGGTACATGTTTTGGAAGCATTGTTCGCTTCTAGCATAGCGCGCTAAATACTCCTCATCCAAAAATGGGAGTGGATCTGACTATCTACTAATTTGTGGTCTGAACAAAACCGAGGAGATGAAATGGATTCTCTAGTAAACGTCATATTGTTAGAGCCTGAGGGCTCTGGTTGTTGCGTTTGTGTAAGTTGATCCAAATCCTCAATTCGGAACGAAGAACTAGAGCTAGTTCTTTGAGGGGAGTTTGTGATGACTACTAAGTACTTGAATAGTTGTCAGCCCATGCAGAAAGTGAGGGTGACGGTTGTCTATTTGTTTGAGCATAATTTGCTTCGAGACTTGAGAAAGGTCTACCATATGCATCGTATCCCAAAATATTCGGGGGGTATATGAATACCTACAGAATAATGGGAAAGAGTGAAGGTGGATGAGAGAAAGAAATGAAAATAAAAGGGGAAAAATTATTTGGTTCACGTTGGGTTCACCAATTTTGTATGATAGAAAAGTGACATGCGAGCATGAGAATCTACTGACTTTTCTTTGTACGAACTCCCGTGGTCATGTCGGGACATCCGATGAGAATGGAATATATATAGATACGAGACAAACTAGTTGGGCAATCTTATATCTTCGACACACAATAATGGAATCAGAATCTAAGGTAAAGAAGGATCTCCTAACTTTGAATTGGTGTAATGGATCGTGTTATCCAAAATTCACCCCCAGGGTAATTTTGATAACATGCATCAGATTATTCAAGTCCCAGGAAAATAGATTGATCAAGGCCCAAAATCATGTTTTTGGGGTCCCTCGGCTTTTTCTAACTCTCCCATCCAAGAAGGAATCCCAACAGGTCGAGAAAATGGAAGAAATGCAGAAAACCAAGCTTGGGGCGAAAAAATCATGAAAATCAGCTAAGTCCTAGTCCAGGCGGTCCTTGGGACAGTTGGGACGTCGGGCGCGAACCGGCCGAAAAGCCTCAGGTGGTCCACGCAGCAATTGGGACGTCGGGATGTGCGGGACGTGAAAGGGCGAACCGGCCGAAGGTGCAAAAAATTGCCAAGTTTTGTCCGGGACAGTTGGGCCAAGAGTACACGGTGGACGTGAACCGGCCGAATCAGGCGAATCGGAAGAATTTTTCCCAGACAGTCCGGGACAAGTGGGACAAAAGTACGTGTGGGACGCGAGGAGCTGAAAGAGCCGAGAGCGAATGGAAATGTGCCACGTGTCTTCGCCTCAAAGAGGGACAGGGAAGCCCAAATCGGGCGGATCGGAGAAATTTGTCCCAGATGGTTTGGGACATCCGGGCCAAAAATATGTGAGGGACGCGAAGACCCGGAAAAGCTGCCAACGAATCAGAATGTGACACGTGTCACAAGGGGAGGCACAATAAAAATTTCGACTAAGTGTTTTGGGCCCAAACCAAATGATGCCACGTGTCCCAAGTGGCGGGGCACGGGGAAAATGAATTTTTTCCAAAGTGTAATAAAAATTCAAAATTTTAAAGGGAAACCCACGGGAGGTGGAGGAGAGAGAATTGCACGCGGCCAATCGAGCCCGACACGTGTCGTCCCAGTGGCGAAGAGCGTGGGAAAATTTCAAATTCCGTTTTGGCCTTTTTTTTTTTTTTTCCCTAAATCTTTAGATCGCCATAACTTTCGATCCAGAGCTCATATTTCCACATTCTTTATATCAATGGAAAGCTTATGAAATTATCTACAAGATTCCATGGTCAATCTCTAATTTTGGTTTAGTTTGGAGAGAGAAAAATCAAAAAAGTTTCTGGTACGTGTTCATGGCCAGAAGTGACATTTCAGCGACCAAATTTAATACAGAATGGGTCGCACTCTCCTCCCATTTGGTCAAAATGACAGGGTATGGGTTTGTAAGGTCCTCCATGCTGATTTAATGAATTTAAATTCAATGAGGAATGGGCTCCCACGTTTTTATCACGTTTTCTCTCTCATGGGCTCGACCATGCATGCAATGTAAAAGACAGATTGGCTCATTTTGAGGGGATGATTACAAGTTGTTCATCTTTTCGGCTCGCCTCCTTATTTTCTTCTCCGGGGTTGAAAATGGAGTTCAAACCTCCTCCCTTGCTCTGTAATGGCGTTTTTGCCTTTACTATTGAAATGATGTTCAATGCAGGTAAACTTCTGAAGCAACAAAAATGTGTTTTGTGATGCATCTGTGCATCCTTGCTCGTTTTTTGCTTGTTTTCTTCTTTCCTCTCTTCATTGCAGGTATTTGTGCAAGTTTGAATGTTCATTGCAGGTGCAGGCTGTGTTCATGGAGTTTTGGGACATTTTTTGTGTGAAATCTATCCTTGGGCCTGTGATGCATCTGTCCATCCTTCCCATTGCTCACCTCTCCTTGTTCCATGGCAGTTTTGATAGATGTTCAACATTCTCCTTCTCTGGTGTATCACCATTTTAGTGTAGGCTTTTGCTGTTTTTCCCCTTTTCTCTCTCTCTCTGTCTCCTTGGCATGGTTAGATTAGGTTTAGATTAGCTTGCCTACACTAGAATAGCTTGTGGCAGGTAGTTTAGGAGTAGGAACCAGCCTTCTCTAGAGATTCCTTTCTCATTTCTGCAAGTCCCACACTTGGAGAAAGGTTTCAATGTTGTGCAATCACACTGGATGCTAGAGTGATCAACCTAGAAATCTGATCAACATCGAGGGTGCTTGTGATTTTGCACTAACAGATCGTTCGGATATAATAGATGCTCGGAGGATCTAATAAATGTCGAGCTCTGCCGAGATCCTATCTATTGGTTGTTGAATACATGGAAAAGAGACTGTAGGTGTTTCATGTATATTTCTAGACAAGGTCATGGAAAATGGTGATGAGAGGTGTGGTGGATCCTCGGAGTTTTATGGATGATTCTCTGGTCTAGTCCAGAAATCCCTATCCTGATTGGCTGTTATGTTTAATACGGAGAATTATGTAATGATATCTAGCGGAAGTGGTGAGGATCTGAATATTAGTGTGCATAAACCAACGTCAATGTCTGATTGATCGGTAGGCCCGTTGGGTTGTGGGACCTGTGGATCATAACCGTAAGTTCATGGTTGTGGTGGACCTCCTATGGTCATATGAGGAGTCAATCTCTTCTCTCGACTATCCAATAGTCATAAGCTTTTTCAGCCTCTATGTTTAGAACTAGAAGTTGTGTAATTTTCTCAGAATACCTTATAGGTGTTCTGAAAACTTGAATACGTAAGCCAAGTATCTATGTCAATGAGGAGGTCTCATGTGTTAGTCTGTGGAACTAAAGGATCGCAACCAAATATTTTTTCTCTTTCGAGTTATTATGCGATCATGCAGATATCCTATCAAGGTTGTATGTAATGGGGTGATTTGACTAGAATGTGTATGCCTTGTCTTCGAATATTCAACTCTCTCAATTGTTCACTAAATTCTCTTAGGTTTCTTGTTGTTCAAACAACACGAATCCTAATGTCCCGATCTATATCAGCTAGTGTTGTGGGGAGATTTGGTTGAGGTGCTATCGGTTCAAATATGTATTCTCTGGGATCTCTAGGTCCCGTGATTGTCATGCAAAGATGATTCATTTTTAACTGAAATGAATAAGCTAATTGTGAAAGATATATCTACACTATGCATATATTCTTTTATTTTTGTATTTTTGATGAAGTATTTTAATGAATTTAAAAGAGCAGCTATTCTAATATATTCAGAAAATGGATAATTAATCTAATAACAAAATCAAAACAAGCAACGTAGCTTGGTATAGCTATTTTCTGTGTAGTTGTGATTTTATCCTAAATATTTAAATAACTAACTAATTTTAATCAAAATACTCTCAATCCTACCTCAGAAGTGAGGAATGAATCATAGTTTCTCAGAAACTATCATTCCCCACAGCTTCCCTGGCAATATTGAAAGTGAGCTTTAACTAAAATGAAATAATTTACTACTCTATGTGATATATTATAACTAGAACTTTGATAGCTCAAACTTGGAGTTTACATAACAAAGTGGTAAATCCGGTTGTGTATGAATTTGTCCCCTCAGTGTGATCTCCTCGTTCCTTCGTGTTCTCATGAATCCAGAAAAGCATGTATATGATAGTGTCAATAGAAGAAGATACTCAAACAATGACAACTTTGGATATAGACCAAATACAATGCAAGTAAGAGAGGGATAGTGCAAGTGAACAAAGCTTGACTATGCAATTCCTAGCAGGATTTATCATGGGAATACAACACAAATACGCCGAGAATCCTAGAAACTATCTTTTGTGACAAAAAAAACCTGCAACTCTAAGTTGGATTCTAATTTAAAATGAAACTCTCCTATGCTAAACTGATTGTATGGAACAACAATGAAGTAAGATGGAAACAAGAAGATCAAATGATCTCTAAACAACAAGGGAAGGTGATAATTGATGCAAAATATGAAACTATTGGAACTCTAAGCAAGAACTTCAAGCAAAATGAATAATTAAACAGAGAAGGAGAGGGGCCTTTTGTTTGAAAACAAGCTAGCTATTTATAGCAATTGCATTTACCAGAGGGTAACTCCCAATTGATCTCTTTTACTATAAACAAAGGGAAAACACTATTTACTGGGTGGCCAAAACATAAATGCAAGCCAAAGTGGTTGAAGAATGCGGGTGAAAGTTGAATTTTTACGTTTGACGCATTCGTTGGAGCGTTCTGGAAAATGTGCATAGGACCGCCACCTAGGTAGGGCGGCGGTCCTATCACTTAAGACCAAAGTGCAAAGAAAAAGGGGGCAAGAGGATCAGAACAAAGCACACAAAGCTTGGATAAATCATTTGGGATGCAAACATACACCTAGCGAGATTTTTATGGATTCCAAACACCTTGTGAAGAGACCTGAATCATCATTGGGGTTTCCGAAACCTCTTTTCGACAAAGACAATACCTTCATTTTTGAGTACGTACGGTCCCTTTATGAGAAATTTGAATTTCTCATAATTAAATGTGTTATCTCTTAAATTTTTTATCTTTGTTCTTAAGGTAGAATACTTTGAAATCAGATATTTGTTTCCTATCGTAGTCTTATGTCGATGGTTCCCTTGAAATACATTAGATATTGTCTTAATTAGTGGCATTTTAGCAATTGCAAATGCGCTATAAATAGAGATTTCTTTTTGTGGTGTGATAAACATTTTTAAATTCATATTGCCTCTATTTAATTGAGAAGATTTTAGTAAGCTCTTGAGTGTAGTTGAACAGGATCTATTGATGTTTTGTTGAGAGTTTGACATGATATTTTGTGTTTAAGTTTTCAAAGGTTGTGTGAAATATTATACTCTTGGGCTTCCATGAGTGCATACCTTCTAGTTAAAGGGATGTTGTTAGTTGTGTGATGTGTTTTTCTTGCCTTGGGACAATTTCAAAACATTTGTAAGGTTTTCTTGTGGGATTTGTATAATCAAATTTATCTTGCTTTAATATCCCATTCATACATAAGAATTATGATATACAATTGTTAAATCCATTTGAATTACCCATGTTTAACCTGCTTATAATGATCTGTCAAGGGAATTTTCCATTTATATCCTCCCTTTCCACAAATATGTAGAAGAAAACAAAGATCCACACTGTCTAAAGTAACCTGAGTCCAATTTTTAAAGACATCTACATTATCTAGTGTGACAACTCGTGAGAGTTAAATAATGCCTACATTGACCATGTCTTTTTAGGACTATCCTTTATATTTCCAAGAAAGAGCTTAGAAACAACAATATTATCCACTTCTTCACAATAACAAGTTACAAAATGGGTCCTCTCACCCTGGTTAAAGGCAAAACCTAAAGTAGTAGGGAAGGTCATCCCCTTTGTGAGTGCAACCCAATATTTTCCAAGTCAAGTCTCAAAGAGTTTTTCAGATATATCTCCGGCTACAAAATAACTATATCTTTGGTCTAAATATCTCTAAGAATTTGCTTCAATTTGTAAAAATTGCTTGGCTCTCAAGGTGGTGTAGATTTGGGTACCAACAAAAGGAATGTAGATATAAATGAATAGATCATGGAGAAGTTTAGAGGATTTAACTCAGCTAAAATGAGCACGAGAGGAGACATTGGTGTAACCTAGAAGTTAAAAATAGAACTATGGAAAATTTTAATTTAGATGTAATCGGCCATGCATAAATTTTGTACAAGGTTTGATGCCATCGTGAGAAAATAAAATGGAATAAAACAAACACAATTGGCCTTGCACATAATTGACACGAAGGGGCGATGGCATCTAGGAAAAGTACGAAACAGTAAGCAGACACAATTGAACATGTAAAAAATTGACACTAGGAATAATGGCATCCGGGATGAAGTTTGGGAAGAATTGACAGGATTGACCTTATACATAATTGACACAATGGCCAATGACATCCGGAAAGATTGATTTTTAAAGGGTTTTTTCTGAATTTTAAGGGCTGAAACAAGATAAAAAAGAAAATGGGTTACGTAACAAGTTGTGCTTGATTATAAGGTAGAAAATCATATTCATGTCAGATTCACCAAGGATGTATGGTGGAAAAAATGTGTCTAGACACCGTGCACTCTTATCATCCATTTAACTAGGGTATCGAGGCAACGAGTAAGGGACACACCAAGACTAACACATAAACAGATAGAATTAAAGGATGTATAGGGACTACTAAAATTGCATATCCTAAGGGAAGTAACCCTTACACTAGGAAAACCTAAGGTTTCCAAGGCCCTAGGTCAAGAAAGAGGAAGGAACCCTATTGGGATATCAACACTATTGAGGTAGTGAAAAAAAAAGATAAAAATACAAAGCCTATGCTAACCGAAATAAATCATGTAACATAAAGTAAAGAACTAAATTACAATATGTTAACCTAACATGTGCATAAAATACTAAGGTAATATTTATAACAAAGATGTAGGAGACTAATCTATCCAAAATGAAAATTCATATTAGAGCACTTACCTATTGGGTGCAGTAGTTGATGAATTTATCTCCTAAAGGACCATACGGTGAGAGAATAGATTTTAGGCAAGAGAAGGGAAACAATCTAGTCCTAGCTCACTATTCACTATAGGTGACCCAAGAGTGTAAATAAACCAATATATCAAGAAGAAGATCCAATCCAAGAGTCAAGATGAAAGATATCCAAGAGTGAGAGAGAAGATGTAAGTTAGTGCAAAAGAGTAGAGATAATGCTTTGAGTTCCTTTATGAATTTGTGTTATCCGGATAAGTGTTAAATGATTCTTTTAGGTATTTATACTAATGCCATTACATGCGGGAAAAGGTGTTGGCAAGGATTTGAAAATGACACTAATGTAATCATGCACAAGTGATGGCATCGACTAGGGGGAAGTGCTAAGGGGGGTGTGTGTAATGTGTCATGAGAAATAAAGGTAATGCAAGGTAGAAATAAAGTGGTCATGAGAAAGTAAGGTGTCAAAAGAATGTGGAGGAAAATAAGAAGGTAAGAGCAAAAGAAGAATATGAATAGGACCAAAAGTTTTTATCTCTCCATGTATCATCCCTAACCCAATGGTTATGTGAATAACCATACCCCTATCTGGAACGAGCCTATTAAGGAACCCATTCCCAAAAATAGATGCATTAGCGACCTCTAACTTGAAAAGAGAAATTGTTAGTAACATGTATGGAAATAGGAAGCATGAAAAATTAGGTGCATATAGTACTAGAAGAATTTTCATATGTAATGCCGGAAGAGTTACGATGATGTGTTACCACCCAAGATGGATATTCAACATCACATTAATATGATTCCATGATCATCTCTACTTAATCAAGTTGTATACAGAGCATAATCCCAAAATTACATGCATAATTAAATAGAAAAAGTATCATAATTAGTGAAGAAAGTGGTTATACAAGAAAGTATGAGCCCATGTGCAACCCAACGCTGTTGACTCCCAAGAAATATGTGACATGGAGGACGTGTATAAATAGTAGAGCTATTAATTAAACTAACATCAAATATAGATTTCATATACCCCACCTACATGCCATGATGGATGTTTTTTGCACTACTACAAAGCGGGTCATTTTGAGAAAAAATGGAGACAAAATTATAGTTTCGTCTCAAAATTATCCGCCTTTTACTTTTTAGTACCTTTCATGGTGTGGTATTATTAATTTTTCTCTTTGCTATTAATTTGAGTATTTTTTCTTTTAGTAGATTTTACGGGCATGTCATATGTAAAAGTGTGTACTTTTATGAGGAAATTTTTGTGTTTGATTGGTCTTTGTTGCAGTTGACTATTGTTGTTCTCTAGAGTTCCCACCGCCTTGCTCCATGAAGGCTTGTGTGGCTGGTTGTGCAATTGGATGGAAGAAGAGGGAAAGGGGAATATATTATCCGTAGGGCATGTATTGTGTTGAGTTGGGAATGGTGGGTGTTGGAGGCATGTGTATGCTCAAGAAGGATTCTCTCCCCGCTTTTTATTGCTTGGTGTTTTATGTTTTCACTTTCCATGATTTGTGTATGCTCTCTACATATTACATTGATGTTTGTAGCGTAGAATGCCTGAGGAAATGTTATAAAATAACACACTCCTGGTGACTATTTCTGGATTTTGGTAGAAAAGTTTTTTTGTTTTTTGTTTTCCTACGACATTGTGCCAATTACATTTACTCTTGCTCGCTTTATGGTACATAGACCCTCACCTCATTCTCGGGAATTTATTTCACCCTAGACTGATTTAGTATGAGTTGAATTAAAGGGAACATTTAGTTGGCTCACTCTATCTCTCGGGTCAAGGTACTATTGTTTTCGATATTTTCTATCAATTTGGGATTTTTTCCTTTTAGTGACATTTCCTGATTGCAAAAGAGAGATTCATTAACGTTTCTAAAATTAGTGTGTATCATATGTTATGCTAAGGTTTGAGGTTCTAGGAATATTGACCAAATAACCTAGGTTCCAAAGGTATCTTCTTCTGTAAACTCGCAAATGAATAAAACATGTGTAAATTATTTTCATTATTTGTTATTAATTTGGGAATTTATGCTTTTAGTCGATGGGTAGGACACCTTGGGGGATCAAACCCTATAGTTCAAATTATATTGGAAGAGTTCTATCCCTGTATTTTAGGGCCATGGTGAGGTGTGTCACCTATGGTGAAACTATGGAAATGTTTTTTTCCACTCCTATTTCATTGGTGAGAACTATTTCTCTTATTAACGAGATCGGAGTTTTATGGTGGAATTTAGGTTCTTTATTGTTTGTTGTTGCGGTGGTTTTTATTACGTTGGTAATGCAACTAGATTGTAAAAGAGGGAAAGGGGAAGATATTATTTTGTATTTTGTAGAGTTGGGAGTGGAGACTGTGGGAGGTGTGTGTATTCTTAGGTAGAGTTCTCTCCATGTTTTTTGTTGCTTGTTTTTTCGTTTATTTTTATGCTTAGTGTTTTGTGCATATGAATTAAGTAATATCAATGTGCTTAGTTTTATTTTATCTTTGAAAACTAACTTGTGGTCCAATCATTCAGCTTTTTTATGCATTTTCTTCTTAGCACTTCCTAGTTTTCCACTCTACATTCATTCAAGTGGTTATTGAGAACCCCGGATGGACCATTTTAAGTATACCCGATTTGTTATTATATGTATTTATCATCCTCTTCCTTCTCCTTCTTGGCATGTTTTTGAAAAATATTGTGGACTTTTCTATACCACTCTGTCATCGAAAAAATTGTTCACATGGATTTAAAATATTATCTTAGGTCTTCATTTCCTTTATTGAAATCTGTGGATAAGAGTTAAATATCATTAGAAATGTAGGTTTGTGACCCTTTTACCATTTAGAACTACCCGTGATCCAAACATATGTTTTTCCTATCATTTTATTTACACTATTCCATTCAATCATGTCATTATAACATAGCTAAAGTGACAAGGGATATTCTTTCCTTAAACACCTCGAGGAATGGAATAGTGGATCAAAGATTAGAAATCTAACTCTTCTCAATATGTCAAAGATTAGAACCCAATTTCTTCTATTAAAGGATTCTCGACACATCTAGTTTGATAAAAAATCTTGTGCGTCTTCGGGAGTGAAGAAATTCTTATTCTATAATTACTCCATAAAAGGTTTTCCTCTTAAAAATACCAATCTGCCTCCAGAGAAATAGTTGCTTGTAGAAGAGGTTGAATTGATGTAGGATTTGTTTTATTCCTCAATTGCTTTTAAGAAATCATGAAAATATTAATGAAAAAATTGTGCTCGGAAGCTAGTTGGTAATTGTTCTTTTCTTTTGCGTTCTCTTATGATATTGGGTATAACATATTTTCATTATTGTTTGTGATAAATTTCAATACATGTGATATAAAATATTATGTGTGTTTGTTTTTTTACATCATTCTCTGATAGAAGATACTTAGAAGTGGTTGTTTCTTTCTAAATATCATTAAGGCTATCCACTATATCCCCATTGGGAGTTCCTAAGTGTCGACTCTATACACGTTGGTGTATGTGGATTTCCTCATCGTTATTCAAAGTGTCTTGTCTAGTAGGTGACTTACCTCATCGTCACTTGACGTATTGTCCATATCACATGGCAATTCATATCGCTTAGTGAGATCATAGGTCATTAGGTTTCCATGTGTCCATGTGTCATGCATGGGAGTTATACAACACTCTTATCTATGTACCCTTTCTATTTGACATATGAGAACGAGTAGACCTATTATTTCATGCTTGATTTTCCTTTGTGTTCGATTTCTTTCTAATTACTTGGATCATTCATGTCACGATTTTTGATGTGCATGAGGTTCCGTATTGATCCTTTCAGAACAATATGATATGGTATCAGAGTGGTTGTTTGGTAAATGTGCACAAAATTATTCGGTTGTTGATTACTTATGTTATGGTTTTCATGTTTCTCGTTCAAGTTTTCGATCATTTTTGGAATCTTGTTAACTGGTTTAACAATCTCATTTTTGGACTTTGTGCTAGTTTCTTGGTTTTGCATGTGTAGGTTTAAGGGTTTTCTCTGCCATATCTAGATAGATGTATATAACTTTGGAGGAAAAGATCTATTTTGGATCACCTCTCTTAGAGATTTTTTCCTTAGGAAGCGTTTTTGGCGTCCTAGAGGTCTGTTGGACTCATTATGAGCCCTTTTTGCATTGTATTTCCCTATTTATTGTTTGTGTACAAGTGATGGCATCCGTCAGAGTCTTACAACAAGGGGGTTTCTACTGCTATGTGAGACAATATTTCTCACAGAGGACCGCTTGCTTATGGTGTCGAATTTGCTTGATTATAGTCTCCAAATTTACACGTTATTACATTCATTGCTAATGAGCGACTAATTATATCATGAAGGAAATTCACACTGATTATAATCAATGCACTAAAATATAAAGTTATAAAATCAAGGGGTGATAATATTGTTCTAGGGTGGTTGTGTCTCTTGTTTCTTTCTACATTCCTTATTTTATCTCCCATCCTTCTTGTTTTTCACATTAGTTTGTGCTTTTATGATGTAAATTTGTTGCGATTGCTCGGAACTCATTTTCATCTCCACACTTGTGAATTTTTATGTTGATTGCAAGGAGAGTGACCAATTATTTCACGATGCACATTCACACTTGATTGTAATCAACACACTAAACTATAAAGTTCCGAAATCAAGGGGGTGATAATATTGTTACAAGCGTGTTGTAATTACATAAAAATATTTTTGGATAAGTCGACGTCTTACATCCTTGAGTGTATTCTCACACTCTTATTTTCTTGTCTTTTAGATGTTCTTTCAGCTAAGTCCAACATCCATTTGAGCATGTTTTGTCATCTTGATTTTTATGTACTAATTTCTCTTATTCGTGGATACACGATGGAGGATTTTCTTTCTAAACATGCTTCATAGGACAAAATATGCATCACTTTGCCTCCTCCATCTGCTTGGTAGGGAGAATTATGCATTGTGGCGTTTGAGCATGAAATGTTTTCTCATTCAACAAGATCTCTATCCATACTTGTATGGACAAGTACTTGCCCCCAATGATTCATATCAACTCAATGATTGGCTTAACACTTGTGACATGGTTCTTGGTCATTTTTTGATGCACATTTCCATTCCTCTTCACCATCATGTCATGCACACAGAGTGTCCTCACATAGATTGGAACACTCTTCATACCTTATTTGGAGACGCTCGTAGAGATTTTCGTTGCTACTCTGTCTTATGATACAACTTTTTCCACACCTACTTCATGTGATGATAGTTCTTTTGACACATATTTTCTCATTCATGTTTCAAATGATGAGGTTTGTTCTTGTAGTAATGATGATGAGAGTATTAATGAGGATACATCACCTCCCTCTCTCGGTCACCCTTCAAAGAATGTTGAACCTCTTTATTTCTCTCCCACCTTAAGAGATCTATCGGACACCGGGAGACATGTTCTCAGCCTCATACTTTCATCAGAATCGCATCCATTCCACAACCAAAGTGTGTGAGGATTATTCCATTCCTCATCCTACTTCTTGTATTGATGATTTGTACATGTCAGACACTTCTCTTCTATTTGTTGAGTAACCTTTTTGTGATGATTATCTTCCAGACCTTAGATGTCTCTTTACAAAGCCTACTTGTCGTGTAGTATAGGGATTTTATATTACCAAGCCTTCACACATTTTCACTTTAGATTATTGTTTTATCTCCTTTTTTGGGAGTTCCCCTTATGGGATATCCACCACTTCTACTATTTCGGAGATCATTATTGATCCAAATTTTCTTGTGGATCATAATTCTACCATTGTGGGGTTTGTTGTGCCTTCATTTCATATGGACATTCTTTTGGTGAATGATCTATACCCATACTCTGACAATTCTACTATAATGACATTATCTTATATTCTTGAGAACCTTCTTATAGGACCTATGCCATGCTCTAGTTGTGGATAAATTTCAGATTTCTTCGTACTACTACCTTTATGGTCCTTTGTGGAGTGGGAAGAATTTTAGTACACCATTTTTGTTCTTCCTAAGGGCAGAAAAATTATTTGATGTAGATGGACCTTATTCAGTCTACATGTGGAAGACCACATCATCAACACTCTTCTTGGAGACTTCACATAGTTTCAGACTTCAAATCAAGTTTTAGGCTTATTTTCCGAACCCTTCACTTTGAAGCCAAGTATCATTTCTTGTGATCTTGTCTTGGGGTGAGGTCCATTACTAACTCCAAACATCTACTTCAGGATTTCTTGTCTCCCTCTCCTCTTGATTCTCTTCCATGAAATCTCAACCCACTTGATGATGTATCTATATTTGTGGACTCTCACCTCATGGAGCTTGACAAGATTGTCTCCACCTCACTTGATATATTGTCTCCTTTACATGTTGAGCCACCTTCAAAGACACTTCATGTTCCTCCTCCCTCCACCATTGATTACAAACTTTTAGGTCCTTCAAATTCCATGGGAGTTCATCGGAAATCATCTTCCAGAGGAGTTGGTTAGTTCTCTTCTTCTCCTCATCTTCTTCTTGTAAAAATATTACAGTTTGTACATGGGTACCTTATCAGACCTTAGTTGTTAGGAGCCATTTGATGCATATTTCTTAGGTTGTTTAGGTGATTATTTTACCTATTAAAAGTGAATGTTTTTCCCTTGTGGATTTCCTCCATTACTTGAGATCTTTATTTCACATGGGTACCTCATTAGGCCTAGCTTCTGGGACCCATTTTCTCCTTTTCGTTTCTTCTAGAAAGATCACAAATTGTACATGGGTACCTCATTAGGTCTTTAGTTTATGGGCCCCATTGACACATCTTTCTTAGTTTTTCTAAGGGATTTATCTTTCTGTTATGATTTGCCATGACCTCTACCTCAACTTCAATGAATGGGGGTGTTGGTGTATATGACTTGCCTCATCTTCATTCAACGTCTTGTCCACTAGGTGAATTTCCTCATCATCACTCTATGTCTTGTCCACTTCACATGGTGAGTCATCTCATTTAGTGGGATCATAAGTCATTAGAGTTTCATGTGTCCATGTGCCATGTACGGGAGTTACAAAACACTTTTATATATGCACCCTTTCTATTTGAGATATGAGAATGAGTAGACCTATTAATTCATGCTTGATTTTCCTTTGTGTTTGATTTATTGTTGATTACTTGGAGCATTCATGTCACTAATTGGAGTGCAATCTCTTCGATGTTCACAAGGTTCCATATTGATCCATGTAGAACAATATGATAATACACGTGTCTTATTTCACTTCATTGTGAAATAACTTGATGTTACTATACCCTTCGTTGTCCTAGTTTCTTTGTATTACTATATCCAATAGATCTCTTCTTTCTCATTTAATTTCTAGTTAGATTGGTTTTTTCATTCTTTTTCTTTCGAAAATATGTAGGTAATAGTTGAACTTATCATCTTTGAGTCGACCCTACATAAAGAACTAACTTCTCACGGGTTTCTTTGAGACAACTAGTTTCAAAAATTATGATTCCATCCCTTAATATTCTCCTTGATAATTCAAAGGGTTTGGGAAAATCTATTCATCTTTTCCTTGAATATTTTCTCTTTTATACCCGACTATTGGATCAATCGAGACTTTTGTGTGTTGTAGCTAGATTATATTGAAATCAAATGAAACTTTATTTGTATGGAAGGCAATATTAATTTACAATTAAATTCACCAATGATCAAAGATAGTCATGTTATGGGCATGCATAGCCAATTGCCATTGTCTATTGGTCTAGTCTTTAGATCAGGATTTCTTTTAAATAAAAATACCTATTTCAACTTATATTCTTAGCATATTCTATTGTCCACCTAATAGTAATATTTTTCTTTGTTATATTTCTTGCTAGTAACATATATGCATTTGATTGACCAAGATAACTACTACCGGGGGTTGGATTTGAGATGATTATTAGAGAAAATAATGTGGTTCCATCTTTAGCTTTATTAGTACATGTAAAGGTAGGGTACTATTGTTTTCGCTATTTGATAGTAACTTGGGAATTTTGGATTTTAGTGACTTTTACGGGTATGCCATAGGTGCAAGTCTTAAGTGTAAATATTATTCTCGCATATCTATGTGGTAAAACTATGGAAATTTTATATTTTGATCCTATTTTATTTATGGAAACTATTACTCTCATTGTCGGATCTGTACTTTTGTGAGGATTTTTTTTTTTGATTGGTCACTTTTGTGGTGATTTTTATTTTGCTCTAGAGTGCCAATTTACATTGCTACATGCATGCTTGTGTGGATAGTAGTGCAAATAGACGGAAAAAAAGAGGACAAGGGGAGGAGATTATCTACATGAAATGTATTGTGTAGAGTTGGGAGCGGTGGATGTGGGAGTTGTGCATATGCTTAGGAAGGGTTCATCCCTTATCTATACTACTCGGTGTTTTGTGTTTTCACTTTCCATGCTATATGTATTCTCTCTACATCTTATATGGATGTTTGTAGCACAAAATGGAGGAAGTGGTATTAGACAATAAGATAGTCCAGGTAGGCATTTATCAATTTTGGTAGACGATATATTTTTCTTTTTCCCCCGATATTACTCGCATTGCATTTACTCTTCCTTTTGTTTTGGTATGTAGACCCTCAGCAGATTATAGAATTTTTCGACCCTCGACATGGATTGAATATGAGTTAAATTAAAGGAAACATTTATTAGTACCGATCTATCTCTCGGGGAGCTATTTATATGTATTCTCTATGCATCTTATATGGATGTTTATAACATATAATGGAGGAGATGATATTGGACATTAAGAAAATATAAGTGGGCATTTATGGGTTTTAGTAGACAACCTTTTTGTTTTGTTCCATTGAAATTGGATCCATTATGTTTACTCTTCCTTCCACTTATGGTGGGAATACCATCGATGGATTTTGGGATTTTAAGACCCTCCAATGATTAAATATGAGTTCAATTAAGGGAAAATTTTTATCATGCCCACTCTATATCTTTATGGTTCATTGTAATTTCCAATCATTTAACCAACAAATTCAATTATTGGTGTCATTATAAAACAAGGGTTGTGTCCTAGGCTATATGTAATAAATTTATATATAACATAATATTGTGGTGGTTATCTTTGGGGGTTTTAGTTGGTATTTATCTCTTATTTCTCTTTTACACTACGGAAAGTAAATACGTTCTATACTATTGAAAGGAAAAATAGAATTCAAGAAATGCATTTAATATCTTTGAAACAATGTTGTTGTAATAAAAATGCTTTCAAAAGGAAATATTTAACTAAATTGAAATGCTCACATGAATTGAAATGACAATAAGGAAATATAATAAAGAAAGGAAATGTAAAACTGCATTCAAATAACCATTTGAATCAAAGTATTGAAACTTAAACTTATCAGGAATAACGATCATGCATGAAACATCAACCCTCCAAATATCCTCAGTTGAGTGGGCCCTTTCTCTCCTTTGGATTGAGTTAATTTAACACTAATAGATACTCAAAATAACACAACTTATATTGATTCAAATGACTTCATAACATACTCCATCATGGGATCGGAAGTAAATATCAAGCGATATATAAAGCTGAATTGAAACTACTATTACTAATCTCTATGAAATAGTTTCAAGTAAAAGAAATGGTAACCAGATCATACCAAGCCAAGAACACAGATGCTAATCAAACACCATGATCAATAAGATGAAAGAAATTTTCCAAAATAACTTTACATAAACCTTTGCAAACAAATGAGCAAAGTAATATCATATATTATTATGGAAGTCAATGTAATACAATGAGAATGAGACTTACTTAAATAGGTAAGGAATAACAATCTAAGAACCAGTCAAGGTCGTAGATCAAGCCAAAAATCAAGGAAAGAACTAGTCATCAAAGAACGAGTCAAGACTATAGATTTAGGAGAGAACTAGAAATCAAGATCTAGTCAATACCATAGATCAAGGAAAGAACTATACCTAACAACTAGATAATATCTCCTAAAAATATCCACACACATAAGTGGGTGAGGATAAATAAAATAAAGGTAAATAAAGTACCTAGGTGAACATGAACTAAGGTAAATACCTACTCTAACACCCCCTCAAGTGAGGCTAGGGGCCAAAATAGAAGTGGCATGTCCACGGTGTGAGTCCCGAGAACTAGGCACGATGAGGTACTCATGTACAATAATCGGGAAAAGGGACACCACAAGGTACCCATAACTTGTAACAATAAAGTAAAGAGAGTAAAAACTTGCTCCAAGGCATCCTAAGAAGCTCAGCTCACAAAACTCATACAATGCTTTGAAGAATTTTGGTGTACACTTTGTGGTATGAATCCACTTTGCTCGATCACAAAACTCAAAAACAATTGACATTGGGCCGCTAGAATAGCTCCATATAAGGAGACTGTCAACGGAGTGATGTCAAAAGTGTAAAAAACACCAAACATAATTTGATCAACTTGCAAATAGGTGTGTCATGATCCAAGAAAAATAACCAAAGCAATAAGGAAAGGACACAAAATAAAGAGTTTCATGATCCAAGAAAAGCCAAGGTAACAAGGCAAGGACACAAAACCCAAAGAAGCAGGATCAACACCACACCCTCCCATACTGCTGAATGGGTGGATGGACGCTACAAATCTATATGAGTTGTCAAAAACTACTTGAACACCGAAAAACTAAAATTGGAATGCACCAGAATAGATCCCCCAAGAGATACTATCAACATGCAAAAAGTGTCAAAAATACAGATACAAAATCTCTCAACAAACAAGAGATACACTACACATGCTAAAGAAAAATGCTCAAAATAAGAAGCATTACAATGTAGAAGGTATATAAAGTGGAGCAAGAGGCCGAGTAGTGGAGGATCCATGACTGTAGAATCCTCTCAATGAATGCCTATGTCGCCATCACGAGTGCTTAGATATCCACCCCAAATCAACACGAGATGGATGAAGAAGATGCCTCGCATATGAATTGGTGTAAAGTGCATAATGGGTGCATGCAAAAGAACATTAGAATGTGTGTCAGGTTGATCATGTTTGATAGATAAAATCTTAGGTTTCTTAAGCCTCGAGTCAATATGCAAAATTCATTTGTTTCTCTTGATCCTCAAATAGAGTCGAGCGAAAAAACAAAGGAGCTATCACAATGTGTGATCCCAATGAAGTATCTACATAAAAACCAATGTCATGGCGAGAATTGACTTAACATGCGGAAGAGGGGAAACAATACCATGTGAGTGTCTAGCAATACCTCCACCAATGAAACCCATAAAATGGTGCATGCAAGAACTGAAGGTAGTGGTACGCTTCTCAAAAAGGCCATGCAGTTGAGTAGAAATAGTATACACAACATGTGGTACTGTATTAGGCACAGATTTGGAAGAGCATGCAGTAACAAGCCTCATAGGTTTAGAAGCATCAAGAGTAGGAACATGCTCAAATAATAACATATCAATGTCAGTGGGTACATGAGAAATAGCTACAAATGGACTAGGAGCATGGATATGGTTGTCCACAATATCATGGTGATGTTGTAGGCTAGCAATTTATTGTTGCAGGGAGTGGATTATTGTATCCTTATCATGAATGAGTGATTGTAGAAGAGAATTTTGATTCTTAAACAATCTATTTTCTTCCAAAAATTTGACAATATCCTCTTGAAGTCCACATACTTTAGATAAAAGCATATCATTCTCAGATTCCATGATAGAGAAAAATGTAACTCCCCAAAGTTTAGGATGTCAGGCTCAGGCTAAATTGCGTCCACAATTGATTACAATAGTCCTCCATATTTGGAACTTTATAATTATAGTGTAAGTCTCAAAATAAATATTTCCAATGGAAAGAGCACAAAAAACAAGCACTTTTGCAAAAAAAAGCACTCAAAACCAAGTTAATGAGCAAAATATACAAAATTTTCAATATTTTTTCTCTACTATTTATTTTAGTTGCCACTAAAACAAAATAATTTTTTTTTACCTCCACCATACAAATAAAATTAAAGGGGCTGAAGTTAAGCACCTAATAGTATGAATCACAAGATTTAAGCCCTCATACGACCACACCATATGACCGCAATCCGAAAAGGTCCACCGCACCAAATACCTAACAACTAGATAATATCTCCTAATATTTAAATAAGATAAAAGAAATATATGCACACATAAGTGGGTGAGGATAAATACAATAAAGGTAAATAAATAACCTAGGTGAACATGAGCTAAGGTAAATACCTACTCTAACATCAAGAAGGTGTATTATAAACATAATTAGTTACGAACGTGCTAAAATTGTAGGCAATGTATTTAACCAATAACAACCTTTTTAAATCTCAATGACATCCCTGTACTATAGTTAATAACAAGGTCCTTGTTTGTATGTTGTTATGAGAAAATCCTCTAGAATGACATGGTGGCAAAAGACTTGGTCTTCTTAATTGTGACTTGCTCAAAATTGGCAGAGAATGTACTTTATCAACCTGCACACATCATCACATCACTCACAAAGGTAGTTAGTGGGAATTCCTAAGGTCATTAGTTCACTTGAGACAAGATAAGGAAAATGCATCAATCTTACTTAGGATACAACTATCTAGAACATCCCCATGCATTAATTAACACATTTAGGAGAAAATCAATAGACATATGGATGATATAATAATTCAATTTATGTAATCATCATATCTCGGAAAGAGCCTAATCTTATAAACCAAACTCGAGATAGATTTAGTCGATTTCAAAACTTAGCTATGTAAAATAGATATAGGTGAGATGAAAAAGTAATTGAACTGTTGAAAATCATACCACATGTTATTAGAAGAAAATGAATTCATTTTTATTTTGAGGAAATAAAACATTATGTTGGTAACATGGACATGTTACATATGGAAAATGGATGTAGTTTTCTTGTTCTCTTGATCTACTGGATGAGGGAAGAGTAATGAGCTCTTTTGGATGTTATTTTAGGATTATATTTTTAATAATATTTGATTTTATAGTGTTTATTTCAAATAATCTCTAAAGAGCTACTTTTATAGTGTTTGATGTGTGAATTTATTTGAAATATGGATCAATTAACGATTTTATCCTAATTTTATGAATAGGTTTGGAAATTTAAATTTTTAAAAACCTAATACAATTTTACGAAAAGTGTAAGTGTAGCTAGTTGGGGGCCAAAAAGGGGTCATAAGTGGATGTCATATTGCAAAAACAACGAAATATCAACTTCTAGGGATTATTAGTAATGCATGCACTCAAAATTAGAAAAATATATATAAATATGAATCGTATCATCTGGAATCTAGTTTCTAAACTACTATTTAAAAAAATAGACAAGTTTAATTGTATTGATGATGCGTTAGGATTAGCAGGAACTTGACAAGGTCATAACTTGAGATCCGGGTGTCTGTTTGAGTCCGTTTTTTTAAACCACATGTTTCGATGAGATGAATTCAACAACAACCAGCCCTACCACTTGGGGAAAGTTTTCAACACATTTTCGGGCCCTAAATCTGCCATCTTGAGGTCGAAAATTAGGATTTAAGTTATAGTTCAATTTTTTCCTATTTTGGGCATTAGTTAATTTTAGTCTATTAGTTGCATTATGAGTTAGAAAGTTGGAAATTCCTCTAATTTAGGGATGTAGAAGATGCATGGAAATTTTTATGCCGTACGAATAAGCATGTGAACTTACTAAGAATAGCAAGTTCTAGTAAACTACTAAAAATAGTAATTTCCGCCACCTAGAGTAGATTTAGTCGAGTTAGTTAGAGTTTTCTTGGAAAATCGAGTTGGGAGTTGTTTTCCTATTTAGGAAACATTGTAATTCATTATTCAATAACAAAGAAGGAGATCTATTTTCTTTTGGAGTTCATATTATTTGTAGTATATCAGGTTTGTTCATAATTTGGCTACATTATCTGGTATCAGAGTTGGTTCGAAGTATTGAAAAAAATAGTTAGAAGAGGAAGAGAAAGAGGAGGCGGTATTTCCCAGATGAATAAAAATATGTAAGATCTACGAGGGACAAGTTGTTGTGCTTGCTGCAATGATAACCCAAAGAGGAAATCAAGGTGGAGATGACACAGATGAAGAAGTTTGTGAAGAGGAGGAAATGCAAGCACCACCATTAGCTTTTGAAGAAAGGATGCTTCGAGCATTAGAAGGAAAGAATGATGGGATAAGAGTTGATGTTTCAGAGTATGGTGGTAGTCTAAAACCAGAGGAGCTGATAGATTGGTTGACTAGCATGGGAATTTTTTTGAGTGGAAGGCTATGTCAGAAGAAAAGAAGGTAAAATTTACATGCACGAAATTGAAAGGTCATGCTATGTTATGGTGGGATCACCTATAGAAAGAGCGGTCAAGAAAGGGGAAAGAAAGAATTAGGACGTGGAGTAAGATGGAGAAGAAGCTGAAAGATAAATTTCTCCCTATGGATTATGCACAAACCCTTTACAGGAGGTTTTCAGAATCTCAGACAGAACTTACAAACAGTGCAAGAATACACAGATGAGTTCTACAAGTTGTCCATTCATGTAGAGCATGAAGAAACTAAGGAACAAATGGTTACAAGGTATGTTAATGGATTAAAATTTTCTATTCAAGATGAGATAAGTATGCATAGGATTAAAATCATGGAGGATGCCTATCAATTAGCCTTAAAGGACGAGGAAAAAAATTGTCAAAGTTTTAGGAGATCACCTGGAATGAATAGGGGGCCTCATCTTCCTTTCGGGGATGAGCTGGTTTTAACCAAGGTAGGGGAGAATCATCTCGTGGATTGGAAAAGCAAGAGGATACAAGACAAGATTTCTAGAATCAACAAAGAGGTAGAGGATTTTCTAGGGGCAAGAGGATATGTTGGTGATAGAGGATGGGAGGCTCCACGAAGACCATTTGTTTGTTACAGATGTGGTGAAGAAGGGCATCAGATTTTGAATGCCCGCATACTTATACACATGACAAAAGGCAAGGAGATGCTCCAAGAGTAAATCTTGTTGAAGCTGAACAAGTAGAAGATGAACATGACTTGGAAATTCCACCAGATGTTGGAGAAAATCTGATGATCTAGAGGATGATGATTGCTCTAAGAAATGAGGTCAAAGGGGATGCATGGCTGCATTCAAATATTTTTAGAGCAATATGCACTTCAGGAGGAAAGGTATGTAATGTTATTATTGATGGTGGTAGTTTTGAGAACATGGTTTCAAATGAGATGGTCAATAAATTGGGTCTGCATTGTGAGAAGAATCCTAACCCTTATCGTATTGCATGGTTTAAGAAGGGTAATGAAGTTATTGTTGATAAGAGATGTTTAATAAGCTTTTCTATTGGGAACAATTATAAGGATGAGATTTGGTGTGATGTTATTCCTATGGATGCATGTCATATGTTGCTAGGAAGACCATGGCAATTTGATAGAAAAGTTATTCATGATGGGGGAAAGAATACTTATACTTTCTGGAAGGATGGCACAAAAATAGTTTTGCTACCTCTTAAAGAAGAGGGGAAGGCTGAAAATATGCTTTCTGCAAAGGAATTTGTGAAGGAGGCAAAGGCAACCGGTTTTTTTATGCACTAGTTACAAATAAGGATGAACCTATAAGTGCACAAATACCAATAAACAACATAATTAATAGAAGAATTTTCGGATGTTATTCCTAATGAGCTACCAGATGGATTACCACCCAAAAGATATATTCAACACCATATTGATTTGATTCCAGGGTCTTCATTCCCAAATCAAGTAGCTTATAGGATGAGTCCGACATTGCATGCAGATTTGAATAGGCAAGTGGCAGAGCTCGTGCAAAATGGGGTCGTAAGGGAGAGCATGATTCCATGTGCAACACCAACTTTATTAACACCAAAGAAGGATGGAACATGGAGAATGTGCATGGATAGCAGAGAAATCAATAAAATTACAATCAAGTATAGGTTCCCAATACCTCGCCTTGATGATATGATGGATGTGCTTGCTGGATCTAAGTATTTCACCAAGATTGATCTTCGAAGTGGTTATCATCAGATTCGGATTAGAGAAGGAGATGAGTGGAAAACAACATTCAAGATAGGAAATGGATTATATGAGTGGTTGGTGATGCCATTCGGGTTATCCAATGCACCTAGTACTTTTATGAGATTGATGAACACCATGCTATGGGAGTATAATGGTAAGTTTGTTGTGGTTTATTTTGATGATATCTTGATCTTTAGTAAAACTAAAGAAGAACATTTGAGGCATCTAAGGTTGGTATTTGAAGTGTTAAGGAAAGAGAAAATCTATGCAAATATGAAGAAGTGCACATTTATGCAAGAGAGTTTGGTATTCTTGGGCTTTATTATTTCAGCAGATGGGGTATATATGGACTCAGAAAAGATAAAGGCAATTATTGAATGGCCTACTCCATAGAGTATAACAGAGGTAAGAAGATTTCATGGTCTAACAACATTTTACCGAAAATTTATTAAAAATTTCAGCAATATTGTAGCACCTATAACAGATTGCAAAAAAGGAAGGGAGTTTTTGTGGACAAAGGCATCTGAGGATAGTTTTCAATTCTTGAAGAAGAAGGTGACAAAGGCACCCATTTTGACACTACCAAATTTTGATAAAGTGTTTGAGGTTGATTGTGATGCCTCACATGTGGGTATTGGAGCTGTTCTAAGTCAAGGAGGAAAGCCAGAAGCCTTCTTTAGTGAGAAACTAAATGAGGTAAGAAAGAACTACTCTACTTATGATGTGGAATTTTATGCAATTGTACAAGCATTAAGGAATTGGAGGCATTACTTAGTGCCTAAGGATTTTGTGTTAGTTACAGAACACATAGCCCTGAAGTATGTGAATACCCAAAAGAAGTTGAATAGTAGGCATGCAAAGTGGGTATCATTTTTGTAGGGTTATACTTTTTCTCTAAAACATAAATCCAGAAAACAGAATCAAGTTGCAGATGCATTGAGTAGGCATGTGACTTTGTTTACCACTATGGAAAATGAGGTGGTGGGTTTTGAAGCAATAAAGGGTTTGTATTCTTCTGATTCTGATTTCAAGGATATTGTTGAAAGACTAATTAGTCCATTGTCAGACAATGCAGGAGATGTCCTGGATGAGTATATTTTACAGGATGGCTACCTATTCAAGGGACGCCAACTATGTATTCCAGTTGGGTCTATGAGAGAGAATATAGTGAAAGAGTTGCATAGCGGAGGGTTGGCTGGGCATTTTGGTAAAGATAAGACGATAGCCTTGGTAGCAGACAAATACTATTAGCCAAAGCTGAAAAGAGATGTGGTAAGATATGTGGAGAGATGTCGAATTTGCCAAGTCTCGAAAGGCCATGCACAGAATACAGGGTTGTATATGCCATTTCCTGTTCCTAAAGGGTCATGGACAAATCTGAGTATGGATTTTGTTTTGGGATTACCAAAAACACAATGAGGTAATGACTCAATTTTTGTGGTTATTGATAGGTTTTCTAAGATGGTTCATTTTATTTCCTACAAGAAAACAAGTGATGCAATAGGCATAGCAGATTTGTTTTTCAGAGAAGTTGTTCGTTTGCATGGTGTTCCAAAAACCATTACTTCAGATAGGGACACAAGGTTCTTAAGTCACTTCTGGTAGACTTTATGGAAGAAATTTGGAACTCAACTACAGTTCAACAATGCCTATCATCCGCAGACTGATGGGCAAACAGAGGTGGTAAATCAGAGTTTGGGAAACCTGTTAAGGTGCATCATTGGGGAAAAGCTGAAACAATGGGACTTAGCATTACCACAAGCTGAGTTTGCATATAATAGTTCCATAAACAGATCCACGAGAAAGTCTCCATTTTCAATTGTGTATGGGAGTAATCCAAATGGGGTGTTAGATTTGGTATAACTACTAGTTGATGGTAGAGTCAGTGATGATGTAGAAGCATTTTTTCGAACATATACAACAATTGCAGGAAGAAGTGCGGAAGAAGCTGCAGAATAGTAATGATAAGTATAAGGAAATAAAGCAGATGTGCACAGATGAAGAAATTTATTTATAGTTGGTGAGTTGGTTATGGTATATCTGTAGAAGGAAGGTTTCCAAAAGGAACCTATAACAAATTGAAGTACAAGAAGATTGGTCCCTGCAAAATCGTGAAAAAAATGATAATGCTTATGAGGTAGAATTGCTAGGAATTTTGATATTTCTCCAGTGTTTAATGTTTCAGATTTGTATTCTTTTCATGGGGATGGTGCAGAGGGGATGTTATTGATGAAGTAGTAGATTGGAGGCAACAAGTTCGGTGAAGAAGAAAGAAGAAGTGGATCAAATTCTAGATAAGAAAACAATGGACACGTGACATGGGAAATACAACAAATATTTGGTACATTGGAAAGGACTGGAACAAGAGGAAAATACTTGGGTCACAGAGTGGGAGATTAAGAAGTTGGATGCTAGATAAATGGAAGTAGTTTGAAGAAGACAACTTGCAAGAGCTACATTTTTTTCAAGCAGGGAGAATGATGCACCAGAATTAGTAGGAACTTGACAAGGTCATAACTTGAGCTCCAGTGTCCATTTGAGTTTGTTTTTTTGAAACCACATGTTTCAATGAGACGAACACAGTGGAAACCAACCCTATTGCTTGGGGCAAGTTTTCAACACGTTTTTGGGCTCTAAATCTGCCATCTTGAGGCCAAAAAATTAGGATTTAAGTTATAGTTCGATTTTTTTACTATTTTTGGGCATTAGTTAATTTTAGTCTATTAGTTGAATTATGAGTTATAAAGTTAGAAATTCCTCTAATTTATGGATGTAGAAGATGTGTGGTAATTTTGTGCCCGTACAAATAAGCATGCAAACTTACTAAGAATAGCAAGTTCTAGTAAACTGCTAAAAATAGTAATTTCCGCCACCTAGAGTAGATTTAGTCAGTGTTAGTTAGAGTTTGCTTGGCAACTCAAGTTGGGAGTTGTTTTCCTATTTAGGAAACATTGTAATTCATTATTCAATAACAAAGAAGGAGATCTATTTTCTTTTGGATTTCATATTATTTGCAATATATTAGGTTTGTTCATAATTTGGCTACATTAATTGAATACTAAAAATTGAAAGACTTGTTTTTTTAAAGTTTATAAGATTGTATTCCATTTGCCCATGATTTGGATGACTAAAACTTGATTTTTTTCCTTTGGTGAAAAGTTAGATGTTGCTGTTTATCTTGGGATAGATTTTATTTTGTATTTTTTTATGATTTTTTCCATGAAAATGGTATGAAAATATAAAGAAAATGGAGAACTTTCCATTTTCCCATAATAAATTCATCAAAAAAATCAAAATCAAATACTTTTTTTTTTAACATGTATAGAATTTTTCCATGGTTGGGATGGTATAGGTTTTATCACATTTTGACAAGTGAAACAAAAGTTGCAGTCTTAAACGTAGACATGAACATTCACGGGAAAAGTGTCTTAAAGACCTACTATTAGTAAAAAATTATAAAATGATATTTATCATATTCTATTCACTTTAAAATCAATATTTCTACGAAGCTAATAGTCTCCCCTACGCGATGGTACCATTTTTGTGACATGTTTTTGATTTTTTCAGCATGGTTCAAGTCCATGGAAGAGAAAATTTGATGTTTTTGGCCTTTCACATGCCATAATGACCTCCCAAAGCTCAGGTTCGGGAAAAACAAAGATTTCCCGAGCCTTGAGGGTTGGATTTGATGATATAATTAGGACCGCAATTACGCAGTTCTAAATTGACCTATTGGTAAAATGATTGTGATCATGGTTCTTAGAATCATATTTACATGAATCCCAACATCCAATTCACCATGTGCTTTTATTCTCTGACCTAATTGTATGAATTTCTGTCACCTTCTACACTTTTTTCTTGTCATTAGAAGCTATTTTTTTACTATTTTTAAGGTTCCCTACATTGTTTGGAGTTTTCCTACATCAATTGAAACATCATGGGAGATAAGAAATGAAGTTCAAAAAGGAAATCAACAAGTTAAAAACAACTAGAGGAATTAGAGGCAAAAATATTACAAAATTTAGAGCGAATGTGGAAACTTCATGAATCAAGAAGAGGTTCATCTTCAACCCCTACTATTGTAAGCAATGAAGAACCAGGTAAAGCTTTTACTATCAATTTTAAAGATGAATTAAATACTCGTGATGAAGATGAATTAAATAATCATGATGTAGTTGATGTTGAAATTGAAGGAGACAATGAAAATGTGAATCAGGAAATTTATTTTGAAACCATAGAAAACCAAAATTTGGCAAAAACACCTCCTAGGATTTTACAAAAGAGACCTAATTATTTTATTGAAATTGATGAGAAAATTTTGAAACCAATGTTTGACAAACTTTCTGAACGGAAAATCAGAAGAAAAGCCACTAAAATATGGGATAATAATTTTCAAATTTTAAATGATTCCCAAAGATGTCTGTTGTTGGTTAGTTTGATGAAATTAAATAAAATGAGACCTACATTAAATACCTTAGGATTGACAACATCTAATATATGTGGTCAAACCTATGTAATTGTTGAAAACCTACATGATGCATATCACACTATTGGTGTCAAGAGATGCACAAGGGATAGTAATGTCATGTGTCATGTACTTGCTACTAGTGTTGTAAGTGAATCAACAAAAAAATAACATTTGATTAGGAAAACAAGCTGAATGTTGAAAGTTAATTAAAAACTCTAATGAAAGCAATTGAAAGACATAATATCCTTCAATCACCCAATAACATTGATTTTTGAGCATTTTTTGCTAGAGCACTGCGTAAACAAAAATATATCTGATGCTATAAGAGAAGTTGTTGTTCAATTTTGGCATGGTAACACTAGATTTTCACCTAATACAAGAGATGTTGTAAAATAGAGAGTTAGTTATACTAATCGTGAACCACATCCAAAGCATTTCTTAGATATGACTCAAACTCATTTTTTCGTAAGTTTGAATAGGAGCATCCAAAAATTAAAATTAGTCAACATTTTTTGAAATGTTGAAACCATTTTATGTGAAAATCAACCATGCTCACACCACTTATTGTAGGCAACATGTTGAATTTGTGATGCATTATGATAATTTTTGATGTATTCATTCTTATTTGCATTCTAAAACTATGTTACCGGAATGTGGTGTTCAAGTTCCACCAATATCTTCCAGGGATTTCATTCCTATGATATTTTGTGAAAGAGAAGTTGGAAAATTTTTTTATAGTCAGGATTGTTTAGATGGAAGTTATGGTACGTGTACTGGATTACCTAAATTAGAAATTTGTATCCATGAGAAAATTGGAGGTGTAATAAGACATAATTTAGTTGGGTTTAATAAATATAAATTAGTACCATACCAATTGAAATATGGAAATGAGTCTAAATGGTGTGAGCTAGTTACAAAACATATACTTGTTTTTCAATTTATGAGAAAATTTAAAGATGAAATTGTTTATGAGTATGTTAGGCATACACACGAGCTTGATGGTTTGATGAAAAATTTAATGATATGCAAGGGCACATTTCTATTGGTACTATTGTTTCTTTGGTCTATTTTGCAGAGAATTACACATTGTAAGCACAAATGGATGTTTAATGTAATATTACAACTCAAGTACATGTTGCCATTTTTGTGTATATAAAATTTAAACATTCTCATAATAGTACAAAGAATGATTGAAATTTTTTAAGAAAGTACTACTTTTATATCGGTGATGATTAGACTCATTCTAATGAATTTATGCAAGGGTGTTTCTAGTTATTTTATGAAAAATTTTCTTAGGGACATCACTTCAATAAAAATTATATATGGTCGATAATTGCACGTATTAGTTTAAGAATGCATGAATGTTTTATTAGATGAGAAAGATGCACGTCAAGATGGGTGTGAAACATATTTTTAGTTTCACTAAGGTCGGACATGGAAAATGAGAGCATGCAGTGACGGGGGCATGTGTGAATAGAGCTCTTGCAAGAGAATAGTTGAAGTACAAAGATGGTGATAAATTGTAAGATGTAAAGATCATAGTGGAATGATGTATTAACAACATGGCCCGTGGGTCTCAATAAAACTCCACAATTTGTAGATATTTTTGGTTGATAGAGGAACAAAAAATTTCTAACTATGAGGATTGTATGACACTCACAGGGTCTAGTGATCTACACTCATTTTGTAGCTCAAACACTACTTCGTGGGTCACATGGACAAGAAAGTTGGCATGTTTTTTTGCATCTTGTATTGAATTTTCTACTTTTGAGTGTGATTCACAAGAATGGGTGGATGGATTGATTTGTAGGCCTCTAATTCTGTTTCTCCAGATGAAGTTGCAACATCCAAGGACTTTGACGACATTTTGATTTTGGTGTGATAAGGTAAATGGTTATTTATAATTTTTGTATTGAGTTATGTCCATTGAAATTAATATGTAATTTAGATTTGAGTTGAAACCTCTATTTTTTGTAGGACATGTGTTTGCATAGGTTATTGTAAAAAAAAAGACAATGAAGAAGGAACACATTATTTCTTATGTCATTGCATCAAGGAAAGAAAGAAGTTTCCTTCTCATGTTATAGATGGATAAGATATTAAGTACCCTATAGGGTCACAGTGGTAGCATCTTGGAACTTGGCTTTGATGATATCGATTAAAAACTCCTTTGTTTGGGTGTTTGAAGACATTGAGACACACATAAAAATACTCTTATATTTACATCTAGTTCTAGTGATAAATATTCAGTTATATAGATATCAAGGAAGGCCTAATAACAAGATTGTTTGGAAGGTTCGAGAGTCAGATCATGAAGCAATCCTGTCCACTATTCAAAGTAGATCCGATCTCGATGGTTCATTGGAATGAATTTACATGCTCATTTGGTATATATTTATTTGAAGTTTTTAAAATTTTCTATTGGATTCAAGCTCATATATTTTATTAAATTTTTTTATTTTGTATATATCTAGTATGGTTTTGATTCAACTTAAATTACTTTGACTAACACTTTTATGCAGGTTAGTGGTGTCATAAAAGCTTCTACCTTCATGTGGTTGCATTGTTAGTAGATCCAATCCTGATGGTTCATTGGAATGAATTTACATGCTTAAGTCTGGTATATATTTCTTTGAAGTTTTTAAATTTGTATACTAGATTCAAGTTCATATATTTTATTAAATTTGTGTATTTTGTATATATCTAGTATGGTTTTGATTCAACTTAAATTACTTTGACTAACACTTTTATGTAGGTTAGTGGTGCCATAAAAGCTTCTACCTTCACGTGGTTAACACTGTTAGTAGATAATTTTATATTCTTGAAGCTAAGAGAAGATTTCATTATTTTCCAAGCAAAGAGAAACAACTAACAACAATTTATGTACCTATGAAGGGGGTTCTTGGCTCCGGATCAGGTGGTATGACTCCGAATTGGGCCTACAGAGCATTACATAGCACTCAAAGGCATACACCCCTCAATGGATGCATTGGAGGTGGTAGTTTGCTCCCACAATGTCCCTGAGCATGAATTCTCACTACTTGGCTTTGTTCATTGCCTAGGACTGCCTAGAAAAGGTAGTTTGTAAAACATTATGCCATAAAGGCTCAATGAATGCCACATCCTTGAATTCTTGGGTGTGATTAGAGGCCTCCTTTGCTTAATTTTTGGCTCAGACAGGTTCTTAGTTTGGATTATCTGCGCTCCAAGTTGTGACCACTAGAAGTTTGCGTTGAAAACGTGAATTGGGATCAATAGGGAAGGGGTCTTGGCTCTGGATTGGGTGGTCTGACTCCAAACCAGCCTACTGGAGCCCACCATAGCACTTAAAAGCATATACCCCCACAACGGACGTATTGGCGGTGGCGATTTACTCCTACAATGTCCCGAGGCATGACTTCTCACTACTCGGCTCCGTTTATTGCCACAGGACCGCCTAGAAAATGTAGTTTGCAAAAAATATTCCATGAAGGCTCAAGGAATGCCACAACCCTAAATTATTAGGTGTGATTAGAGGCCTCCATTGTGTAATTTTTGGCTTAGATGGTTCACATTTTGGGTGACCGAGCATCAAGTTGTGATCGTCGAAGTTGGCACGAAAACGTGAATTAGGATCAATAGGAAGGCGTTCTAGCTCCAAATCTGGTGGTCCAACTCCAAACCGGTCTTACTTGGAGCTTGTCATAGCACCCAAAGATGTATACTCCCCTAACATGATGTGTTGGTAGTGGCAGTTCACTCCCACGATGTCTGGGGCATGACTTCTCACAACTCGGCCTTGTTCATTGCCTAAGACAACCTAGAAAAGGAAGTTTGCAAAAATTATGCCACGAAGGATAAAGGAATGCCACAACACTAAATTATTAAGTGTGATTAGAGGCCTCCTTTGCTTAATTGTTGGCTCAAATGGTTCTCAGTTTGGATGACCAAGCACCAAGTTGTGATCATCATAAGTTTGAGCTGAAAACATGAATTGAGATCAATAGGAAATGAGTTCTTACTGGATCAGGTGGTAGGACTCCAAACCAGGTATCCCTAGAGTCTGCCATAGCACTTAAAGGTGTATAACCCCCCAACCAAATGTGTTGGCAATGGTAGTTCACTCCCACGATGTCCCGGGGCATGACTTCTCACTACTCGGCTCCGTTCATTACTTAGGATTGCCTAGAAAATGCAGCTTGCAAAAAATTATGCCACAAAGTATCAAGGAATGCCACGACCTTGAATTATTGGTTTCAATTAGAGGCCTAATTTACTAAATTTTGATTTGAATATGGTTCTTAGTTTGGATGACCGAGCACCAAGTTGTTATCATCAGAAGTTTGCTGAAAATGTGACTTGGGATCAATAGGGAATGGGTTCTTGGCTCCGGATCAGGTGGTCTAACTCTAAATCGGGCCTCTTTGGAGCCTACCATAGCACCTAAATGTGTATACCCCCCAAACCAAATGTGTTGGCGGTGGCAGTCCATTCCCATGATGTTTTAAGGCATGACTTCTCACTAAACTTTTTGTTCATTGCCTCGGAAAAGGTAATTTGCAAACAATTATGCCATGAAGTCTCAAGGAATGCCATGGACCTAAATTATTGGGTGCAATTAGAGGTTTACATCTTGTAGGATTTGGCTTAGATGGTTATTGGTTTGGATGACCAAGCGCTAAGTTATGACCATTAGAAGTTTGTGCTTTGAAAACGTGAATTAAGATCAATAGGAAAGGGCCCATGCCTCGGATCATGTGGTCTAAATCTGATCCAGTCTCCTGGAGCCCACCATATCACTTGAAAGGAATACACCCCCAATTGGATGTGTCAGAAGTGGAAATTCACTCCCATGACGTCTTGAGGCATGACTTCTCACTACTCGGCTTGATTCATTACCTAGGACTGCCTAGAAAAGGAAGTTTGCAGACAATTATTCCATGAAGGTTCAAGGAATTCCATGACCCTGAATTGTTGGGTGTGCTTAGAGGCCTCTTTCACTCAATTTTTGGCTTATAAGGTTACCAGTTTGGATGACCAAGTGCCAAGTTGTGACTGCCAAATGTTTGCATTGAAAACGTGAATTAGGATCAATAGGGAAGGGGTTCTTGGCTTTAGATTGGGTGGTTTGACTCTGAACCGGGCCTACCTAGAGTTCACTCTAGCATGTCTTCTCACTACTCGGATCTGTTCTTGGCTTCTTAGCATGTGTCCTAGTATGGTTGTTTCCATTTTCTCATTTCCCTCCAAAAAATAGTTTCAATATTTTCAATCTTACAAGTATGGAAAAATGGATGTAGTCACTAATATTTGTTTTGGAATAAGCCTTCATGTAGTCCAAGACGTAGTTGGAGTCTCCACTAAGTATTAGGTGGAATGAGCATCTCATGTGTAACTACCTTCAATTGAACAAACACCCAAGTAATTTCACTATATTGCAAACCAATAAGTACATGGAGATGGATTTCCATGTGGGGGAGAAATACCAAGTCTTGAAAAAGTCGAGGAGACTCTAGGCTCTGTGCTTAAATTACGACTACAAGAAGGACATAACACCATTCATTGCTAAAGAAATGAAGATTGGAAATCAATAATAAATATTCCCTTTCAAGTTGGTGTTGTAATGAATATCCAAATAGGGTGTCATATAGATATGTTTTAATGTAATTACTTGTTAAGTTTGGATTTTATTCCTATTATTGAAGGTGACACATAGTTGTGGTGTTAGAAACTTGAACAAGTATATCATAAAATGTGAATATCTCCTGTTTTGATAAGCTTATGTGAATAATTATTTGTATGGCCTGAAAATAATGCCCTATCATTTGAATTGAATAAGGTCACATCAAGGAGATTGCAACAAGGTAAACACACTACCATGTTGTGTGAACAGTTGAATTTAGAATATCCTATCTTCATCCACCACATGTAAAGAGAAACAAAGACACCGATTACATGAATCATGTGTGTGTGTGTGTGTGTGTGTGTGTGTGTGTGTGTGTGTGTGTGTGTGTGTGTGTGTGTGTGTGTGTGTGTGTGTGTGTGTGTGTGTGTGTGTGACAAAGTGAAACAAAGATGATTATGATTACATATCAAGAATTTCCATTGTTATGCAATCTTCCAAAGCACAAGATTTATTATTCACCACACCAATAGTGAACTTCATATATGACAAGCCTTCAAGGAGATTGAATAAGGTCACAACAAAGACATGATTGTGCATGAAGCATATAAAGAGAAACAAATACATGATTACATGAAGCATATATATGAAATTACAAAGACATTTCATATGTGTGAAAAAGTGAAACAAATATGATTATGATGTCATATCAAGAATTTGTCCATTGTTATGCAATCTTCCAAAGCACAAGATGATTATTATGTCATATCACTTGAATGGACACATTGTTATGTGCAAAATTCCTATCTTCATCCACCACAAAGAGAAAGAAAGATGATTATGAAGCATATATGTGTGTGTGCTCTGGAAATAGTACAATAAAGATATTAGATCATGGCATTACATCATCACAATACATGCAATTTAATCAAATCATGTTGTCACACATCATCATTATTTATCAAGTCACACATATATAAAAAAATGTCACACACCATCAAATATGAAAATATGTCAAATATTAGTACGAAAAATATCAACAAATGAGATCACAAAAACATCTTAAAAAAACATAGTGGTCCAGAACAAAATCCACATATATATAATATATCTAGTACACATGGAATACATGCACATGCATTCAATCCAGTGCCACATCTCTAAAAATATAAGAATAATGTATCAAACTAAGTGTGCCATATATATAGGACCACACGGTTGCATAAGACTCGTATGCATGTCTCGGATCATATATATCAAGCCATATATAGGCATACAAAAATGTATGTATCACATGTCTAGATGGCATATATATCTATACATCCTATGAAGAATCATGAAACATCCTCCCTCTCTTGGCCCTGCTAGTAGAAGCATGTCCACAGCTTGTGGATGTAGTGGAGGGATATGACACTATGGATTTCATCTGTCTGGTCCTAGGCGTAAAACTCACCTACAACTTAGCCTGCACATTCATAAACATCAAGTTTTTAACACCCAAAATTTTAAGAAGTGGATATATTGAAAATACATTCATAATTTAGAAACTTAGAAATTTTAATGCATGTGAAATCTTACCGCAATCTCATGATCCCTATCAATTTTTCATTGACGCTCTGCAGGGTCAAGGGTAGAATCATGAGGGGGAGTGTCTAGGGGTTGTGGTAGTGCACTCTGACTCATACCAAGATGCATATAAATAAATAGTTCAAATTAAATATTTCATGTATAATTTGATATTGTAGATTTAGTAAGAAAACATTCATCCAAAATTTAACAAATTTGAAAAATTGTACCTGTGTGAGTGGATCTACAGACGCTATGGAAACATCAACAACAACCTCCATAGTCTGCATAAAGGGAGGATTCTATGCGGAAGTCATAAGTTGTAAAAACAACATGTAGATCAACATTAATTGAAAACTGTCCAGGAGAATGGTGTAAGGAACTAAGGCTCATGCATATATATTAAATTCTAGAACATGTATAGATATGTATGTTAATAATATTTAAAAAATCTTGAACATTAACTAGTAAAATATGTGAAACTAACTTGCATAAAAGTAACGTGAGGCGTGTTAGTATCCTCAATGCCCAAAGCGAGATGATGTCCCGTCGGCTCCTGCTTAGAAAAGATAAACATATTAATATGTATTGATAAAAGAGCATTATCCCGGTAGCTTGGAGAGTACAATAAAGGTTGAATAAGCCTTTGAAAGGCATGGAGAAAGTACTAGGAGTGTCAAAGTTTTCCCTCCATCATATCATTGTTTAAATTCATATTTGTATGTGCATTGTAATAATGAAGGTTAAAATCGTTGTAATAAAAGGTAAAATGGTCAAGTTTGACAAGTAGGAGAGGTTGAATAGGTGTGTATGAGTTTTCATGAGCTTGATAAGGTCATGAAGACCATAATAGGAGGTTTGTGAACGAGTTGTGAGGTGTTTTTAGATGAATATTATCTAAATTTTCTATGTTTAGGATATGGTTAAGCTTCTTAGGGGTAGACTTAGTCAATTTAGGAGCTAGTTGAGCTTCTTAAGGAGTTAGAATAGGTAAACAAGACATAAGGGAGTGAAGAATTCAAAGGAAAAAGCTTGTAATAGGTTGTTGGATGATGAATGAAGATGGTATGATGTTTTAAAAAAGAATTTTCTTTTATTTCTATGAAATTACATGTTTTATAATGGACTATGCATGGAGGTTAGGACAGGATAATGAGGTAAAAACCCTCGAGTCCTCTCTAATTTTTGAATGTATCTATACTCTTAATATGGAAATAATTTGTAGGTGATGAGGATTGCAAATATAATTTTTACAAGTCTTGACAATTCTTGACAAGAATTTTATGGTAAATTCTCCTCTCTTGGGCCCGATATAGGGATTCCATTATCTTTTTGTTGCACATATGGAATGAGGTAAAACTCTCAAAATATCTTTGTCTCCCTTTTGATTAGAGAACCTCTAAGTTTCATTGTGATTGGATAAGTACTGAGTTGGAGATATCATTGACAGAAATATCGAGTTGGAAAGAGAAAACACAGTGAACTGTATGAGGGCAATTTTGATGCTAATTTGACCAAATTGGGATATGTCAAGAGTAAGTATGATATGAGATGATATATTAGAGTCTATTAAGGAGTGGGAATGATTTTATAAATAGTCGTGAAGACATCACCATTGTTATTTTAATACAAACTTGATTGTACATGTTACTAGACTGTACTTAGACCACTTAGAAGATCAATAAGGAAAGAGAGCTGTGAAAAACCAACATAGAACCAGTGCATGGAAGTTTGTGAACATTTCAAACATGATAAAGGGAATCTGTAGAGAATATATTTATGGCACGAAAGCTTGCTACTTGCATTTCAAATCCTGAATTGGGCATTTAAAGAGCTATAAGAAACTTGGGGGTAGAGTATCAAGAATTCAATTTGAAGACCATTGCTAGAATTCAATGAGGAGCCTAAGTATGTAATTTGATGCATCCTACATGTCTAAATAGGGATGAATGCTCTGGTGACTCTGTATCATGACTCCATTGTATGGTAAGTATGAACATGAATTCTTAAGAGCCATGTGTGTCAAGAAACCTCAAGAGTGAATTTTGTAGTATGATACAATATTGTTTATGAAGATAGAAGCTTGAACACCTATACGGCATTGATTCATTGATCACTATAATAACTAGTAACCCTATGCCAAATTTCTACCATAGTAGGGGATTAAGGAGTCAAGTTTGGAATTAGCCAAGACATGGTAGTATTGCCATCATTGATTGATGATTTTACAATTCATACACATGGATAGATAATGTGAGGTGTATTGAAGACCAATTTACATTTATTTGGTTGTTATCGGGTAAATTTTTTTCCCTTAAGGTACTAGTAATTTCAGTTTAGACAAGTTCTTAATATTGTAAGCATGCAAATGAAGAGTTGAATTGCGAGGGGAGAGAAGACATTTGATTAGCTTAGCAAGATTTGATACTTTGAGGTCCTTATATAAATTTTGATGGTGTATTTGATAGTGGTTAAAAGTTCATATAGGTCACCTTAGTGTGGTTGAAAAGGACAAGATGAAATCTTGTAGAAGGATGAACACAGTGAGAACATGGAGATGGAAGATTGAAGTATTTTTTAATGACTATATGATTGTAAGTTGGTATTAAATATTTCATGCTAAGAGACAGTGCATGCATAATATGAAGGGTTCAAGGTAAGATTTATAGTGAAGATTAGAACATGCACTTGAGAACATAATATGGTCATCAGGGTGGGAATATGAGCTAAGAAGGCACATCATTTTGGTATCGAGATAGGTGATACCTCAATTATACATTTATGCATTGTTAGATGATTAATTTATTATTCATTTCCTTTTTGATAATGATTGGATGAATTACTAATGAGAATGTTGTAGGTAGGTGAAGGTGAAGAGAGACTATAAATAGTCAAGAAAGAAGAAGTGTGGCTAAGAAAATCCCAAGAAAAACACAACTAACAGAGAAAGAGAATATTGAGCCAAGGAGATTGCCATTAATTCCACCAAGATTTCATAGTGAAAAGTTTTGAGAAAGAAGAAGAGGTAGTCAGAAGTATCCAAGAAGAATCTTGGATAAGAGAGAGAAAGAAGGCTACAATCCAAGGTGATAGATACTTCGATAACAAAGAGATAGACCATGGAAATAGGTAATAGTTTTGGTGCAAACAATGAAGAGGATGAGAGTGGAAGAAGAAAAGAAGAGAAAAGAGATGAAGAGGGAAAGAGAGATTGCTGATATAAGGAGGCAGATTGAACTCCTAGAGGATAAATTATTAGCAACAAGGATTGAGTATAGGGATGATGAAGACCCTATAGAAGAATATGAAGTGCTAGTTGATGGAGGATATGAATAAGATGATTGCAAACAGGATAAGATGATGGATACATAGGAAGAGTTAAGCTTCATGAGTGAAGCATGTGAAGATTTTGCAAAGATGAGACAAAGCATGAGTGGTCTAGTGAAGATGAAGAAGAACCACAAAGAGAAGTGAAGAAGAATGATGGAAATTCCATTCAAAGGACATTTTTGGATGCTAATATTATGTTTAAGTTTGATTTTGCAGGTATAAAGGGCAGCCTTGCCAAGGAATCCATGATGGATGAAAGATCAAGAAAAGAGTCCATGACAGAAGGACAACAAAGAATGCATTTGAAAGCATTCAAACATGAAGGTATGCAACAAGTAAATAGGAAGAAAGAGAAAATGATGAGCATATAGGATCTTGCAAGAGAACATGGATACATAGTGCCCAAGTGGCTCAATAATACAACACCTAAACAAGCATATGAAGACCAAAGAGGTGCAAGAACATTCCAAAAATATGCATATGAAGGTAAAGACACTAAAAAACCAGTTATTGTTCCAAGAAGCTGCTGGAAGAAGGTTGATGTTATTTCAAGAGAGGTAAAGGAAATGAGAGAAAAAGGTAAACAATTGAATTTGATCCATCAGTTGATGATATTTCAAGCATGATTAGTGATAGTGATGAATGCATGGCTGGATTTTGCAAAGAAAATATGGAATGGACTAATATGGAAATAGGTGAATGTTCTCATGAAGGTCAAAGGGAGATAATGAAGGAAAATGTAGACTTATTGGAAGAAGTACAACAATGTTTAAATGCAAGCCCAAAATTTGATGAATATCATGAAGATATAGATGATTTCTTGTTGCAAGAAGAGTTAAAGGTGGTAAAAACCATGTGTACAGGTACAAGTCAGCCCATGGGTGAAGAAGTGGTGGAAGCATGGAAGAATGATAAAGAACAGTCACAAGTTGATGAGGATGAAGAGGTAAAACATGAAAATTTGAAATCAGGTTTTGTTTATTTTGATGATAACATGAATGATATAAACCTTACTCAAGAAATGATGCATTTTAAACAAGAAGGAAATGAGTTTGTTTATGAGAATATGGAACAATTACAAGATGAGGTAAGTGCATTAGAGCATGCTATTCATAAGGAAGAACTCAATGACTGTCCTAAAACAACATAAATGGAAGAATTTGGTGAATGGAAGGAGGCAAATGAGTCTCAAGAAGGGAGAATTATGAAAGGAGAAGAAAATTCAACAGTCCTAGTGTCATATTTGAAAGAGGATCTCATTGAAAAGCCTAGGAATGAAGCAATACAAGGAAAAAATAGAGATGAGAAGACCAAGTTTGGTCAATGAAAAAACAAAAGAAGAAGAAGAAGAGCAACAACATGAAGTCAAGCAAGAAGCTTCATGGCTTCAAAATTTTGTATCTAAAGTTGATTTTAGTGCTTTGTGTGTGCAGTCAAGAAGATGAGGAGGTGTACCAAGTAAACTATTTCATGAGAGATATATTGAAAAAAAGAGAACAAGAAGATTTTAAATACCTATATGAAGATGAAGAAGTATGGAGCCTAGTAAATGAGAAGCAGACAAGAAGAGGAAAATACAAGAAGAGAAAAAGGAGCAAGAAGATGAGATATAGAGAATACACCAAGAAGATGCAAAAACTATCACGGGCATGGATAATATAAGACACGAGGAATAGATCGGGAACAAAAGAAAATACTAAGACACATGAGTAGGAGCTCATGAAAACTTTCAATATGAATAGCCTGATGCAAGAGCATTATCCTGGTATCTTAGAGAGTACAATAAATGTTGAATAAGCCTTTGAAAGGCATGTATCAAGTACTAGGAGTGTCAAATTTTTCCCTCCATCATATCATTGTTCAAATTCATATTTGTATGTGCATTGTAATAATGAAGGTGAAAATCATTGTAATAAGAGGTAAATTGTCAAGTTTGACAAGTAGGAGAGGTTGAATAGGTGTGTATGAGTTATCATGAGCTTGATAAGGTCAGGAAGACCATAATAGGAGGCACTGTGAACAAGTTGTGAGGTTTTTTAGACGAATATTATCTAAATTTATTATGTTTATGATATGGTTAAGCTTCTTAGGGGTAGACTTAGTTAATTTAGGAGTTAGTTGATCTTCTTAAGGATTTAGTAGGTAAAAAAAAAAAAAAGGGAGTGAAGAATTCAAAGGATAAATCTTGGAACATGTTGTTGGATGATGAATGAAGAAGGTATGATGCTTGAAAATAAAAAAATTCTTTTGTTTCAATGAAATTACATGTTTTCTAATGAAGCTGTGCATGGAGGTTAGGACATGACAATGAGGTAAAAACACTCGGTCCCCCTCTAAGTGTTGAATTTATATATACTATTAATATGGAAATAATTTATAGGTGATGAGGATTGCAAATATAATTTTACAAGTCTTCACTATACTTGACAAGAATTTTATGGTAAATTCTCCTCTTTGAAGGCCCGATATAGGATTGATTATCTTCTTTTTACACAGATGGAATGAGATTAAACTCTCAAAATATCTCAGTCTCTCTTTTAATTAGAGAACCTCTAAGATTCATTGTGATTGGACAAATACGAGTTGTAGATATCGTTGACAAAAATCTTGAGTTGAAAAGAGAAAACATAGTGAAATGTATGAGGGCGAGTGTTGTAGCTAATTTGATAAATTAGGATATGTCAAGAGTAAGTGTGATCTGATATGAGACCTCAGATTCTATTAAGGATTGGTAATGAGTTTATAAGTATTCGTGAAGACATCACCATTTTTTTAATACAAACTTGATTGTACAAGCTACGAGACTATACTAGACCCCTTAGAAGATCAATAAGGAAAGAGAGCTGGGTAAAATCAACATAGAACTAGTGCATGGAAGTTTTTGAACATTTCAAACATGATAAAGGGAACCTTTAGAGCATATATTTATGGCGTGAAATCCTGCTACTTGCATTTCAAATCCTTAATTGGGCATTTAAGAACTATAAGAAACCTTGGGGTAGAGTATCAAGAATTCAGTTTGAAGACCATTGCTAGAATTCATTGAGGAGCCTAAGTATGTAATTTGATGCCTCCTACATGTCTGACCAGGTATGAATGATCTGGTGACTCTGTAGCATGACTCCATTGTAGGGTAAGTATGACCAAGAAGTCTTAAGAGGCATGTGTGTCAAGAAACCTCAAGAGTGAATTTTGTAGTATGATACAATCTTGTATATGAAGATAGAGGCTTGAACACCTATAAGATATTGATTTAGTGATCACTATAATAACTATTATCCCTATGAAAAATGTATACCATAGTATGGGATTAAGGAGTCAAGTATGGAATTAGCCAATACTGAGCAATATTGCCATCATTGATTGATGATTTTTCAATTCATGCATGTGGACAAATAATGTGAGGTGTATTGAAGACCAATTGACATCTATTTGGTTTTTATCGGGTAAAATATTTTTTTGTTTCCCTCAAGGTACTAGTAATGTCAATTTAGAAAATTTCATAATATTGCAAGCATGTGAATGAAGAGCTAAATTGGAATGGCAGAGAAGACATTTAATGAGCTTAGCAAGATTTGATATTTTGAGGTCCTTGTATCAATTTTGATGGTGTATTTGATAGTGGTTGAAAGGTCATCTAGGAGGAGAGATTCGAGATCACCTTAGTGTGGTTGAAAAGGACAAGATACAGCCTTGTAGAAGGATGAACATGGAGATGGAAGATTGAAGTATTTTTCAGTGACTATATGACTGTAAATCAGTCTTAAATCTTGCATGGTGATAGAGATAGGTGTACGCATAATATGAAGGGTTCAAGGTAAGATTGCTAGTGAAGCTTAGAACATGCACTTGAGAACATAATATGGTCATCGGGGTGGGAAGTTGAGCTCGAGAGGGCACATCATGTATGTACACGTGAAACACATACACGAACATTAATGTGTATTTAATAATAAACATGCAATCAAATGAACTTTGAAATGTAAGTAACTTGAAACTTACGTCTGCACACACTGTAACATGGGTTGCAGTAGCTAGGATGTCCACACCGGATGTGTCCTTGACCGGATCTTGTTTTTAAAATAAAAAATATTAGTTTTTACACAAGTATGACATAATCAAGTATATATATTAAAATATCAAATGAAATAAACTTTTCTATATATATTATTTATGTGACATTTACCTGTGAAAGACCAGGGACATTTGCAACACTTCCAAAAACATCTTCCATCATCTCATCTATAAAAAAGAGATCATGTGACCCAACAAAGGATGTCTCACCTGCAATGCATACAACACCACATGACCCATAATGGTGTGGTGTGCTAGAATTGGTGCCTCCACCAACATCGCTAGATGCAATATGGCTACTATGCTAGGCTAGAGTGTTAGTGAGAGACCTCAATGCATGTAGTGTGTCGATCTCCACAACCTCCTTCACTGTAGGAGGGATAATTGAAGGTTGTGGGGGTTTTGGGCATGGGGCATCCTAGGTTGACCAACTATGCAATACATGCACCTAGTCTAGTCTATGCAGAGCCACCTCCTCGACCATAAACCCATAAAAGTAAAAATAATTAAGGACCTCATTAAGCACAAAATCATAATATAATTTATTAAAAAAAAGAGGAACCTTGTTTTGTTGCATGGTGGATAATAAAAAATCATCCACCATTGGTTCCAAAATTGTTCTTAATCCATTCGTCATGAAACCAATGGATAGGGAACCAATTGTAAGTATTTGCGAGGGGGGCATTGGTTTTGGGGTCCGTAAATAGTGCACAAATGTGGTCTTTTTAATTTTTTTGTCTTTCACGACCACATGTGATAATTTTTCTGCATACCAATGCCTATAATCAGCTCTAAAAGTATTCCATCTATCTATTTGGTTTGTGCAGTCAACTTTGCCAATCAATGTTTGAAGTGTGTTGGCTAAAGTCACGTGGCTTGAATTTGTGGAATTATTTTGTCTGATAGTGTGAATAAGGTTACGAATGGAAACAAAAATTTCTTAGATTTTTGTAATGATGTCACCTTCGGTTCCTAGTGGTTTTGTGGGGACAGTAGGATCCACAAGAGGTAGAGGGATGTTTTAAGGAGATTTTGAGGAGGTGGAGGAATATTTGGAGGGTTTTAGGAAGTGGAGGAATGTTTGGAGGAATTGGAGGATTAGCAGCTTTCAAACAATTGACAAAACAAAGAAATTTTATACATAAACAAAAGATTGAAAAACCCATGAAAACCACAAAAAACCTAAAATGCAAGAAAATTGATAAAAAAATGAGGGCTTACCTCTTTGTCTCGGTGGCATTGTGTAAATTATCATGATCCAGAAGAAAAAATTGTAATTTGGAAGGGTAATGCAAAGCGCGTGTGTCAATAATGGAAAACAATGCTTGGTTTGAGAAAATGGTGGGAAAAAATGAGGGTCGTGAATGTTTTTTCGATCTCGGAGGACCGCGATCACGGTTTAGAAGCTGCGATCGTGTTTTAAAACGCAATCATGGTTTATAAACAGTGATCATGGTCTTAGGTTTGTAAATTTCTCAAAGCTGATAAAATAGACCATGATCGCAATTTTTAAAACCATGATCGGAGTTTGTAAAATTTGGGATTTGATGTCCACTTTTTGGTCCCCCAACTTGTTGCACTTACCCAAAGAAAATGCCAAATTAGAGAAATTTTAAATTCATCACCCCATTTATTTTTAGCATTAAAAATAAAACATTTCCTAATTGCAAAAGGAGAGTCATCAACAATGTGTAATGCATGGGGTTGGTTCCAAAATTCTAAAAGTAGTGTGTATTGCGTGTTGGCATGCTTTATTGCGTAGGTGTTGTCATTGATGCAAAACCTCATTAATGACAAGGTGTATGACGAATTAGTTAGATGATGCTAAAAATAATGATGATATGGAGATTCAAGTATGTTCATGGTTACACAAGTTGATTTAGTGAGGATGGCTTGTTCTAGCAAGCCTATTCATGTGACCTAGCTAGCCTAGGTGATAGTGCATGGTGGTATGAGCTTATTGGTTTCTTGATAATCATGTTTAAATGATGGAGAGAATTTTTAGAGAGTTTTGGGCACTCATATGAGCTTCAGGGTGCAGATACATGTTGGTGACTATGTTTCAGGTGCTCATTTGGACCAGGTATGGTTGTTAGATAGCATGAGATTGAGTTATGGAGCTATATGAGCTCATGGATGCATGTATTCAATTGTATAATGATGTATTAGGTATGTTTGGATCATTTTAATTTATTTCATGATGTGTTTTGAGGTTGTTTCAGTTGATGCTAGCCTTTCTGATGTAAAACCCTAAGGGATAGTTATGCAAATGAGATAGGATAAAAATATTTAGAGCTATTTATGGCATGGTGATGATTTAATATGTTACTTAGGGTGTGTTTTTGTGATGTGGGAAAATTTTTATGTTTCCATGGTGTGAATTTTGTAAGATTTGAGGTTTTGGTGAAACAAGGTCAAGAATAATGTTATCTCTAACTCGGGTGGAACTTCGATGCTCACTCTAAATTGTGTGATTTTCATGGAACCTTTTCGATTTCATGGATGATTATATATTGATTTTATAAGGTTTCAAAATAATAATGAGTTCATTTCATTGTCGAGTTTTTATAAATGAATGTTAAGAAGGAAACAACTTGTTATGAGTTTGAATCCTAGCTTGAAAGTGGTTTGTGAGGTTTGCTTCCTAAGTCACCAATTTTGATTGATTGTTCCTAGATTATTATTGTAACTTGTAGAGGAATCCTCGAGGTTTCTAGAAAGGTATGCTATAGGTTACGGTGATGAGTGGACCCGACTCAAACATGATAGTTTCTAAAGAAGTTCAGTTTGGGATAAGGTTTTCCAAAGGAGTTACAAACTAAATGACAATTGTGTGATGTATGTGAGTTTTTCTTGATGTCTAAATATGTTTTAGATAATGTTCATGTTGATAACTAGTAAAGTAATCTTTATTTAGGTTGATTGGTCAAAGGGTAGTTAGAAGCGAGTCTTGATAAAATGGACATTGCATGAGCTACAAGAAGATTTATGAGGTGATTAAAGTTTTGTTAGAAATATAATTCAGAGATATTTATAGTGATATATGGTTTTATTCATGATTATAATATTTTATATAGTTTCCAAGTCAATTTGTGAGCAAGAATATTTCTTGCTATTCAGGACAAAACTATTTTTGTTGAAAGATTGAGTTGGTTAGTGAATGAAATGGATTGAGTGATGCTTTATATCACATGTATTATGAATAAGGATGATTTTTTCATCAATTAATATATTTTAGGTCTTGGCAGTGTTATGAAGGGTGCAAACCAGTTGAATTTTGAAAACTACATTTTGGGCAACTTGATTTGGTGAAGGAAAAAGTTGTTGTGGTTTGAACAGTGGATGTTTCATGGGCTATAACTTTTTTAGGAGTGTTATAAAGGTCTCGAAATTTCCATAGAGTGGTCACATGCCATATTTTAGGTGTTCTTGGGTGACCTTGAAGCCAAAAGGTGAAGACATGGTGCTAGAAACAAGTGTTTGGTGAAGGCAATGAGCCACTAGGCCCATTAAACGAAATAATTTTATTGGTTCATGAAAATTTAGACCATATATGATGTTTAAATGTTATTTTAAACATTTTTATGAATTTTAAAGCATGAATAAAAATAGTTTTGGATTAGGAGATTTTTGTCATTTCAATGCAAGGGATTTGAGGATTTTTGGTGCATGAAAGAAGGGTTTTTGCTAGGCCGACCCATATGGGTCACTTGTATCTATTACGAAAACTATATGGGATGTTTTAAATATTTATTGGTAATTAAAAATTAGAGAAAATGTTTTTTCTTGAATTTGAATCAAGAAGGAGCTTATTAAAGCATAGTTTTGGGTGATTTTGTGAGCTAGTTGTGTGTGTGTGCAAGAAGTGCAACCTAGGTCCGAGAATTTTGCAGGTGTATAAGAATTAATTGATATCATATAAAGTGTGTGATAAGTTTAATATTTATGTAGATAATCTGTGCAAGATTTTGAAGCTTGAGAGGTAAAGAAAGAGATCGATTGTGCAAGTTTGAAGACCTAGGGTTTGAACAAGAGGTTGTGAGCTGAAATTGTGATCTCTCTCAATTGTGGTAGAAAAAATATATAATATATCTTATTCATAATGTGGTTGAGTGAGTTCTTGATCATCTTGGGGGGTTGTAGCCTCTTTGTGGATTTGGTGCTTCACAAAACTAGAGGTTGGTGCTCCTTGTGGGGTTGTTGCCTCACTAAATTTGAAACATATCAATATAAAGATTGTGTTTTAGTGGGTTTTATTCCCTTTAAGGGTTTTCCACTTATATCTTATGTCTTGTCTTGTTTCTCTTGTTCATTTTCATTGCATACATGATATTTTATGGTTGCACACATTAATGGATGGTTAAGTAATCTTGTGTTTTGAATAAGAAAATATCAAATATGATTTAATTCTGTAAGGAATGATTCACCCCCTCTCATTCCATTTTTCTTCCAACATCATGTGTTATTTTACAGTTTTTATATGTGAATTGTGTATCATGTGTTATTTGAACAATATTCATGGTGGAGCGTTAAACCTTACCATATCAACTAACGAGTTGAGTCAAAGACTAACTTAAGGATATGAATATTGTGCACAACTATGGAGGTATTTTCTTCTATGAACTTGAAAATGAATAAAGCATGTGTAAAGGGATTGATCAACCATCTTAATGAAAGAGTAATATTGTTCAAAAGTTCAAATATTGTTCTCGCATATATATGCGGTAAAAATATGGAAATGTTTTGTTCCCATCCTATTTCATTGGTGGGGAATCTTGGTCTCATTGCCAGATCTGTAATTTTGTGGGGGGATTTTTATATTTAATTGGTCACTATTGTGGTGATTGTTGTTGTGATATAGAGTGTTTGTATCGATGGTTCTCTTCATGTTTTCTTCTTCTTGGTGTTTTGTTGTTGGTCTTGCACCATAAGATGGTTGAGGTGGGAATTATTTGGTTTTTATAGATAGGATTTTTTTTTTTTTTTTCTTGACATTATCTCATTTGTAAGTATTCAAAACCTTTGCGCATGTTCTTGGAATCATACTTGATGCATATCAGGAGGGTCATGGAAGAGAAATATTAACCATCTAGAAAGTTGTAGATAGACATAGGTCGGGATAATTAAGGCATTCATTACAATGAATTTGTAAAAGTAGTGAGGACATTACAAATCAGAAATTATACTACTATTAGTTGCGAGAAGAGGGAAATAGGAAACATGTGAAAATAAGAGTGTAAGAATGACTTCGAAATTTAGTAGTGAGTAGACCATATTAGATAATAAGTACAATATCAAGGTGAATGGATAAACCAATGTAAATAACATTGAATTTATTTTATTTGCATTAGTTTATTGGGTATGCTCTATACAAATAAAAGAATGTTTATGGATATTTAATTATTATAATAAGATATGTTCTTAGATAATTTTAATGGTTTCCATCCTTTGGGATTAACTGAATCAACTAACAAATTTTTAGTAAGGGAAAGTGGTCAATGATTGCATTTTTTTGTACTGACAGCGAATATGCATTATGTTATGTTGTTGCATAGTTTTTTTCAATCACTAAATATTAATACTAATTCTTGTGGTTGATTCATCCACTACTCATTTTGGTATTGGTATGTCATAATGTATATATGTAATTTCATTTCCAGTTAGATTGTTGATTGGGAGGGCTTGGTTGCATCTATTCCTTCTATCTATTCTTCCCCATTTACAAAGAAAGTGCATTAATTAACACCTCTTTATTTTTGTTATTAAAAGTAAAAGGTTTTGGAGGGACCTTACCCAATGTTATAACGAAAGGCTCAAAAGCCAATATAAATAGAGTATAAAAATGGAGTTTTTTTATCCGTGGGGACCACACCCCAACCAAAAGGAAAGAAACAAGATAAAATGAAGGTAGGGGCTATCTTCCTACAAAGATCCCAACTACGAATATGCAATAGAAAAACTACAACTAAACAACAAAACCAAAACGAGTTACACCGAGAAAGGAATAACAACATTAACCAACAGATTTGTTAAATACTTTCAAAGCTACCCTGAGTGCTTGAGGGATTTTCAAGGAAATGGAAATTGTGAGGTCCTAATTTGAAGCTTTAAACTTTTTGGTAATTTTTCTATTCTTCCACATAGAGGTCGATATGCCACTTGGAGTCACAAATCCAGTGAGACATGGACCTACATGAGATCCATAATAGCATTGTGCATGGCCATATAGTTGTTGTGTTTTTCCTCAAGGGATTTAAGCTTAGATTCTAGAGTGACAATTTCCTCTTTGAGGTTGATGATAGGATCCGGAGCTTGTTCCTTGACTGCAAACTTAAGAAGGAATTCCACATTGTCTTCAAGGGTTTTCACAATCTCGGCTGCATGTTGAATTTATCTTCCAGAACAAAGGTTTCTTTCATGGCAGGAGGAACAATGGGGGATATCCTCCACCAAAAGTTTCATTGTCCTTTTGGTTAATGCTTAAAATTTCCATGTCTTTCCTGCTAATATGAAGGATCCTTTTAGGGGGTGGCTCGGAGACATAGTTACGGTACATGGGGTTTTTAGAGTGAATGCGGGGATGTTTAGGAAGGAGAGACCATCGTGGGATAGGGCTAAATGACCATAACATCAAAAATCTAAATATTAATGAGGTAAATGACACCTGGTGAAGAGGAACAATCCTCTTGTGACTTTGAACTTCTAACACAAAAATTTCCATAGACTGCAGTATATAGTGGGAAAGACTCACCTTCACCTCCTATCTGAAATGATTAAGTAGGACCAAGTGATGTAGTGGAATGGTGGAGAATCTTCCCTCAAGAGTGACATAACAAACCATCATTCAGGAAACCTCATCAAATGGTTGTGGGATAGAGGAAACAATAATTCCTTCCTTCTTGATGTCAAGATTTTCTCCCTCATCCAGAAAGATATTTTCTTCCGCTTCCTTATCGAATTTGTTATTGAAGAATTTGTTTCCACTCATGTTTAAACCAGTGATAAATGAAATGATTTCTTCAAAGTGATAGGAAAAATTCTACCTCACGATAGAGATGATATAGTTTTTCTAGTTCTCCACGAATCGTAAAGAGATATATTGGTCATGCCCTTTGATTCTTTGGATGAAATCCGTGAAACCCCCAATGTTGATGGTTTCCCATAGCTTGATATGTTCCTACCATTGCAAATCAAATATGAGTTCTAATCTACATGGGGCACCTCCCATTTTGAAAATCACCTATGAATGCGAAGGGTTGAACTGAAATTGACATCCTATAGAGCTTTGATAGCCTTCCAACAACCCGTATTCCTGTGAGTTGTAGAGATAAAACCCGTATTCAAATTTAGGGAGGAGTAAATTCAAGCATACCGATCTGCCTTGGAGATTTGAGAGAGGATTATGCACATGCGAGCTCCGCTAACTAAGAAGTCTTGATGAGAGAGCTCACTTCATTTTTAATGTTGAGTTTAAATTTGGTGAAAGTGTCATTGAAATCATACCATTCCTTGTAATCATTAATACAAACCCCCATATTTGCTAGCGAATCTACATATTTTTCCCTTCTCTATAAACATGTTAGAAAATGATGTTTAGACCATTGCATAAATTATGGGCTTCATTGATGAAGTCTCTCTTGGTCCAACTATGGGCTTCATTCACTTAAGAGGTATACATTTATTAAGTACTATTCAATGTAAATGAATTTATATGCTTCCATTTTCCTTGTCTATGCTTCCAAATTTTCCATTCATGTTTACTGGGGCCATTATAACCAAAACTTTTGACAAAATGCCTTTATCCCTTATGCTTTTATAAATGTCAATACCTGTTCCAAAGCCCCCATGTTGCAACAGGAAGGCATGGTGTTGGAAAAATGTTTTGGAAGTTTCATTTAAATATGATAATTACATTTTCTTAAAAGTTTCTAAAGCCTTTTCAAACAATCCATTTTATGCATATCACTGGAATCAATGTTGTCCATGCGAACTCATATATTTGATGTATTTTGCCAAACAATTCACTTATCTTGTCTATACTTCCACATTTTGCATACATGTCTACAAGGGAAGTTGCAAGTACAACATCGATAATATTTCTTTATACTTTATGCATTTATGGATGTTCATACCTTGTTCCAAAGATCTATGTAATTTTAACTAAAGTATGTTGATTTTTACTTGAAATATAGTTCAATTCTATTATTATCGGTTGGGAAAACTTGTATAAAATGGCATATTAATGATATTCATTATGGTTTACGCCCTAGAACTTTATAAAATATTGAAATATATATTATTAAATGTTGCAAGGTTAACAATATGTGAACTCAACTTTGTTATATGAAGGTGACTTGGATGTTGTGTATATCTTTGCTTTATCATGGCATTCCACGAGAACACATCTCTTTGAGGAAGTTCACATGTCTTGTCTATGCTTCCACATTTTTCATACATGTCTCCCAGGAAAATTATAACTTCATCTGACACATTTCCTCTATCCTTTATGGTTTGATGGATTTTCAAAACCTGTTCCAAAGCCCCCATTTTGGTACAGGTACATAGGATACTAGAAAACATGGTGGAATTTGAATTTGAACCTACTAATTGCATTTTATTGAAATTTTCTAAAGCCTTTTAAAAAAATGCATTTGGTACACAACCTATAATCAATATTGTTCATGAGAACATATGTATTTGAGGTATTCTATCAAATAGTTTGCATGCCTTGTCCATACTTCCACATTTTGCATGCATGTCTACTGCAGCGTAGTTGCAACTACAACATATGAAAAAAACCTTATTATCGTTAATGACTTTATGGATGTACATACCCTATTCCCACCATACAACCATCATCTAAAGAAAATTTTCCCCTTTGTACAATTTTTTTTTGTCTTTTTGTTGCAAGATTTTGTAGACACAAAATCACACACTTGGGTACATTTCTAGGTCCTAATCACATACTACTATTTATATGATTCTTAAGTGAGAAAACAGGTAATTGACAACTATCTTTGGCCTTTTGTCCATGTTTCTTATTTTATATTTGGCCTTCTATACCCTACAAACTAGTCTGAATTTTATTACTTTATCTTTTAGGACTCTAGACACTAACACCCAGACATGAAGGCTAGTGCCCAGTGCCCTTGTCCTTATGGGTTCCTCCGACATGTTTTTACTTTACTTATTATTTTTGGGCATCTTATCTTCTTATGGGCTGGACTTCCAGTTGTCAATTATGAAATTCAACCAAGGGAATCATATACATACAAAGCTATATGACCATAATAAAGGACCAAGCTCTAAACATCTATTATCACCACTAAAGGTTGTCATTTTTGCACCTCATAAGGTCATTATTCATCCACGTCCTCCACCTAGATCATCATTCACCACATCATATCATCCACCTCATAGTGCCACTACATCCCATTGGATTCCTAAGCTATCGGCATATGTTCTTCGTACCACTACATTTCCCGTTATTGGAAACATTTAATCTGACATTCATTTTTGATCTTACACTCACGTTGATGTCGCCTCACATGCTTCCACCATTCCTCACAGGACTCTCCATATTTGGTAGGTGATTTACGTATGATCATCTCATTAGCTGATGATGCACTCATGTTTCTAAGGTTATTACATGGTTGTTGAGGGATATGTTACAAAAATAACCTCTCTCATTCTTCACGCTTTCCGCTTCATGCTCTATCTTTCTAGCAATATGCTCTCAAACCATTTCCCAGTGACACACTCTTACTCTATGGTTCATTCTTGATTGTTGAGGGTTTTTATAAATGAACCTCATCTCAAATTTATACACATTTTCTCAAGGGACACGTTGTGCCGATCACATTCACTTTTCATTCCATTCCATTCACACTCACAACATGTTGCATATCTTGGTTACAATTATTCTTGTTTTTATACTCACATGTTACAATTTTCTTACCATGTTAGATGAATATCTAGTATGTCATTATATTTTCTATATACAAATGCACATTCACTTGTTCTTTAGTTTTGAATGCAAACTTTCTACATATCTTTACACACAATAATGATGCTTGGAATTGTACCTCTTACCAATCCCACTGAGGATCCTGGGGGCATCTACATTCCCACTCTTACACATCACAAGTGCTATTATTTCATTTTATACTACCTATTCTCACTAATATATTACTTTCCATGTATCTATACATGCTTTGACATAATCTTGATCTTTTTAACATGCTAACAGATGCTTCATGTGTAACATTTGATTCATAGGAATATTTTCCACCATAGTTGTCTAATACTTTGTTTTCTACTATTTTCCATTGTATGTTATTGTTTGTGGGCTATGCCTTTTGTATTATGTGAACACTTTATGCTTTTGGCCACTTTGGCCCGATTATCTTCGAAATTGTGAGCGATGTCCCATGTATGAAACCCACTTTTCTCAGTCTCTCTCTTTTCTACACATTTGCTTGTTACATTGTTTTTCTATTACATGTTTACTAATTTTTGACTAACACCATGCATTTATCCACTTTTTTTTCATGTGCCTTGGTTTTTACCATGCACATCCCCTCCCCTGCATGCCATTAGTTTTAAATCAACATTTGGTCCTCTCCTTTGGGCCACATTCTCCTAACAAAATCACATGCACCCTAAATGAGGGGGGCATACATTGGGTGAATCGGTCACCCCATATAGTAGATCGAGATTTAGTACAGTCTACACAAGTACATGAACATAATAGAGTTACAATTACAGAGCGATCCATATTCTAACTTTAATCCTCAATTCAACACTGAGATGCTAGCATCCATTCTGACACTAATGCAGGTGATCTTGAATTTTCCTTTGCGCTTTATGACCGGGGAAGTTCTGATTACTTTCTCGCATTAGCAAAAATTTTAGTAGTTCAAAGAACAATTTTCATAAGTACAAACATAGTCCAACAATCAAAATGCATTCTATCTCATTTTTCTACTTGGATCAAATTGCAACAACACAAAACTAAACACGAATCACACCACCTATAGTGTTGTATATATTTGGGAAGTAGTCATGAAAGGAGAATAACACTAGACATTTATCCCAAACACTCTTCTACCATGGCGTGAGATCACCCAAAAAACTCACATTTGGCGTGAGATCACACAAAAATCACTCTTGGCATGAGATCACCTAAAAAAATCACTCTTCTACAACATTTCAAGACATTTTCTATCCTTTTCACTCTTCATAGATCAGGTGCACACTTTCCTTTTTACACATTTTTATCTACTTTTACGTACTTTTACATGATTTTACAAAGTTTTCATAACACATGACTTTGACTACTCTTTCACTCTTATTTTACAGGTTCGTCCTTAATATACAATAAGAAGCATCCCAACATCAAGCACAACAACAAGTACAATATGATACACCAATCATACTCTTTCACCCCTAGGGTCACTTCCTATTTCTTAGCTTCCACACTTCATTTTTTTATCACTTCACGCTTTAACTTGTCTCCTCGGCTCGATATGATTTCACTATCAATCTAAAAGGAACAAAGGTATGCAAATTATAAACTACTTTATGTTATCAAGTATTCATTCAACAAAAAAGTGGGAGAAAATGTAGACACAAAATCACTCACTTGGGTACATTTATAGGTCCTAATCGATACTACTACTTATATAATTCATAAGTGAGAAAAATAGCAATTAATAACTATATTTGGATTATTGTCTATGTTTCTTATTTTCTATTTGGCCTTCTACACCCTACAACATAGTTTAGACCTTTGTATTGCTTTATCTTTCGGGATTCTAGACACCGAGTGCCCTGGATAGGACACTAAGCACCCTGTGCACCCTCGTTCTTTGGGTGCCCCTAACCACTTTTTACTTTACTCACTCTTTTTGGGAATATTTTATATTTTGGGCATCTTATTTTCTTATGGGTTAGCCTTCCAGTTGTCAATTGTGAAATTCAACCAAGGGAATCATATAAATACAATTTATGTGACCATAATAAAGGACCAAGATCTAAGCATCTATTATCACCACCTAAGGTTACATCCAAAGGCATTCTAAGAGCATCAAAGCATCCATATAACACTCACTCAAGGGACAAGGGACTGCATTTTCTGTATACATGCATAGGAAGGGAAGTTCATTTTGTCATCCACACATCTATTTACATTGCTACATCTAGTTATCACCCAATATCACGCGTCTTGTGTAAGGCCTTCTTAGGGAACAATTCTTGCACACACACACAAGAACTACATGGAGTATGAAATGTAGTGCAATGCTTGGTTGTAATCTCACTCTATTGGGTGACTGTCGAGGTCAGTCCAACTCCCCATTTACATCTTTATTTTTAGGATTTAATGTAGTTTGGGGTTTTGCAGGATATCATTTATTTTCAAAGGTTACATGTGAATTTGGTAATCATCCAACGAAATATAGGTGGCCAAAAGGGAAGGTTAGTGACACTTATGTGTGATAAAAACTAGTTTCTAAGCTCCTATGCACAAGAGGTGCGTAATAGATGTCTCTAACTCCTAGGTGCGCTAGTCCTATTCCAGGTGCCCTAGTCTAGGTTTAAATGGAAGTTCCATGATTTTAGGTGCTCAGTTGTGACAATCGGAATTTTTTATTCATCATTCTTCTAGTTCAAAACAGTCCTAAGAATAACGTGAATCAACTAAGTCTTTATTTCCCTCTCTTGCACTTAGGTTTTTATACTTCCTTTTCTTATTACTTGTTTCATCTATATTCCAACATTTTTTAACATTTATTTATCACATGTGACTCTGCGATTAGGGTTTTACAAACTCTATATTTGTTCAATCGAGTTTGCATGTTGCAAATGATTATGTGTTATTTTGAATATATATAGCTTCTCATGTTTTCATTTCTCATAGATTATATTTCTTTACATCATCTCATTTCTTCTTCCTTTCCTTTTTTTAGTCATCTTGTTCTTCTTGCTCCATTGGGTGTGGAGTGGTTTTAGTGTAAGAAAGTAAGATGAGTTCAACCTCCATTATTAGTTGTATGTTACTTTTTATCTCTCCACATATATTCCTTAACTCATTATGCTTGAATTTGAAATTTTTCTTATAAATAAATGTCTTGAATATGGAAAATATCTTAAATCTGAAAAATACCTTGTTGCCTTTATCTCCCAATCCAATTTCTCTAACTTTGAATAACTCTCTTATGTCTATGGATGTGATATATTTCCTACATAAAAAGCATGTATCATTTTATATACTTCAATCAACCTACATCTAGAGATATTTTTATTCCTCTATCTTTCATCAATCTCCTTAGCATTTGAACCTCACCACACCTATGTACTTTTACATATATGTTTGAGAGAAGACCATAAGTTACAACATGAATGAAGTGTTATGTTCTTATTTTCCCCAAAGCCCCCATTTTGGCGCAGGCTAAAGTAGGATGCTCGAAAAGGTTGTTAATTTTGGATTTAAGTCTACTAATTGTTTTTCTTGAAATTTTATAAACCCTTTTTAACATATGCATTTTATGCATAACTCTGCATGACAATGTCGTCCACATAAACATATATATTCTCATCATTATGTCAAATAGTTGACTTTCCTTTTCTATTCTTCAACATTTTGTATGCATGTCTACTAGGGAATTCTGCAACCAAAACATCGACAAACTTCTTATATCCTTTATGCTTTTATGGATGTCTATACCCTAAACTCCAAAGCCCCCATTTTTGCATAGGCAACTAGGATGTTGGAAAAATTGTGGAATTTGGCTTTAGATTTGGTAATTACACTTGCTTAAAAATTTTAAATCCTTTTTCAACATATCCATTTTGTGCATAACATGTGATCATTGTCATGCATATGACCACATCTATTCTCAAAATTTTGTCAAATAGTTCACTTTCCTTTTCTATGCTTCCAAATTTTGCATGCATGTCTACCAAGGTAGTTGTAACCACAACACATGACAAAATTCCTTTATCCTTTATGTTTGTATGGATATCCATACCCTATTCGAAAGCCCCCATTTTGGTACAGGAAGGTAGAATGCTGGAAAAGGTTATGGAATTTTTCATTAAATCTTCCAATTACATTTTTTTTGAAAGTTTCTATTTAGCCTTTTCAACAAATCCATTTTTGCATAACTTTACAATCAATGTTTTTGTATGAACACATCTCTTTGAGGCATTATGTCAAATAGTTCACTTGTCTTGTCTATGCTTCCACATTTTGCATGCATGTCTACAAGGGTTGTTGTAACTACAACATATGAATTGAACTACAACTTATGTTTTGATTTTGTTTTTATTAGATTTCATAATATTAGCTAAATTATGCTTCAATTTATTAATGGTATGAGCAATTTTTTACCAACATGTTCCTATTTTGATATTAACTCAGGGGTTTCATGTTGTTTTTATAGTTCTTCTTGTTATGAATGACCAACAAACATGACAACTTCTAAAATATCCAATTGACCATTTTGATTTTTTTAATAGACATATTCATAACTTCAACGGATTGTTCTACTATGAAAGATCACCGCGAGTCACCAAATCCACATAAATATTTCTCATAATTAAGTAAGTTTTAAAAACAAAAGAAGCCTATATTTTTATTAAAGATCAATATATTGATGTCTTATAATTATAATACTTAATGATGTAATGACAATGATGGCGATTATTCTTGTTTTTAGTGATGTCAACACATGATTCTATGGATATTGTTTCAAAATTCCTCTCATAGGGAGTTGTATATTTCATTGTAAAACTAGTTAGAAAGAATCAACTCAAGAATATATGGCAGCATGTTTGAAGGAGGTGCCACTCTGTCTTATAAAACTAGTTAGAAATAATTAGCTAAATAATCTATGGCATCATGTTTGGAGGAGGTGCCACAGTGTAATTTTAACTCAATAAATAGGTGTACCATTTTATGTCAAGGGTTAACGACATTTAAGCACCCTTTTGTATTCTCTTATTTTGATATTAATGTAAATTGAGCAACGGGGGGAAGCCGATAAACTTCATTAATATCAAATCAACCAAATTACATTGGTATGAACTGTAATACTTCTAGGTATTATACAATTGAATACAAACAAGAAAATAAGTTATACAAGTGCAAAAATATCCTTGATTACATAAGCTTCCAAAATATCATACGGGAATCATAACCAATATTAAATACAAACAAACAATAATATTGTTAAAACAATATAACAACACCCGTATGCAGAATAAAGACAATTAGATGGTTATGATGAAATATAACCATATAACCAATAAATAAATAAACTAATTAATATGCAATGCATAATTAATAAAGGTAAATAATAATTAACCTAACATTCCCCCTTAATTTTGCATTTTCTCAAGGGATGAGGAGAGGAACTCTTTGAACAACTCGAACTTGTCACGTGCAAGTGACTTTGTGAAGATATCTACCCATTGTTTAGCTATTGGAAAAAATGAAGTTGTATGTTGTGCTTCAACACATGCTCACATATGAAATGAACTTGTACCTTGATGTGCTTTGTTCTTTCATGAAAAAATGGATTGTGAATAAGTTTGAGAACACCTTCATTGTCAACATACATGGTGGTCGGTTTGTCTTGTGGTATTCCAAGTCCTTCTAGTATGTGACGTAGCCAAATCACTTCACAGGAAGCTTCTCCTATGAGTGATACTATGATTCTATGGAAGAATGAAAAACAAAGTGTTGTTTCTTTCTTCCCCATGATATAGGTCCAAATCCCATAAATAATACAAATCCTGAAGTGGATTTTTTGTCATCAATATTTCTTGCATGATCTGAATTTGAATATCCTGACAAGAAGAAGTTGTTGTTCTTCTTGTATTCTAGAACAAGATCCATTGATCCTTTGAGATATCTAAAAATGTGCCTTGCTTCCTTCCAATGAAAAAATTTGGGTTCCTGCATGAACCTAGATAGATAACTTACTATAAAGCTGATATTTGGTCTAGTGTAGGTCAGGTAAATGAGACTCCCAATCAACTACGATAGAGAGTGGCACTTACCTCAGGAGATGGATCTGAATGAGATAACTGCAATCTATTATCCATAGGTCTAGTAATTGGTGTGCAATCCATCATCCTAAATTTCTCGAGCGTTGACTTGGTATATTTCATCTAAGAAACAAATATGTGATTCTCTTTCTGTCATACTTCAATCAATACAATAATGCATCATCTCGAGATTTGTCACGTAAAACAATCAATTAAGATATTTCTTTGTCACATCAATCATCCTCACCAAATGCCGCAGTGATGACTAGATTGTCGACATAGACAACGACAATCACAATCTCCCCCTTACTTTTTGAGGTAAAGATTGGGATTATATGGATTTATAACAAATCCATGTTGTATGAGATGCTCATCAATTTTTATGTACCATGCCCAAGGTGCTTATTTAAGGCCATACAAAGATTTCCTAAGTCTGCGCATACCTTTGCTTCTTACCAGTGTACAACATATCCCTCAGGTTGAGTCATATAGACTTATTCTTGTAAATATCCATTTAGGAAGGCACTTTTTATGTCCATCTAATGGACTTTCCAACCAAATTATGTAGCTAGAGAAAAGATCATCCTGGTCATTTTTATCTTAGTTGTGGGAGAAAATGTCTCCTCGTAGTTAATGCGTTTTTGTGCATACCCCTTTGCTACTAGTCTCACTTTATACTTGTCCACTGTTCCATCTTCTTTGTACTTTGTTTTGAATATCCATTTACATCCAATGGGTTTCTTCCCTAGTGGAAGATTGACAAGCTGTTAAGTGCTATTTTTCATTATTGACTGATATTTAGATTCCATGGCATCTTTCCAATATTTTGACTGTAGGGATTGCTAGACTATAGAGGGCTCATTAGACTCGATAATTATTTTCATCAAAGAAAATTTAAATTCTTCTCTTGATTTACTGTGAGTCCATGGTACAAGGGTGGATGTATCCGGTGGAGCATTCGAGTCTTGCATCTTGTAACGTGCTTTAGTACACCACTTGGGCATATGCTAAACTATTCCCATGGTTTGTGGTTCTATTATATCAACACCATCATCCCCATCATCACTTTCATCATCTGTGGGAACATCAACTTTAGGTTTTACAACTAGTGAAGAATCTACATCAGGTGAGTCTGGAGGAGGAGCCTCTACTTCCTTCTTCTCAAAGAATTCAACATCTCTATTGGTGTATACTTTTATGGTCTTTTGATCCATCAATATGTACCCAAGAGTTTCTTCACTCTACCCAATGAAGATGATTTTCTATGACTTCATGTCCAATTTCCTTATGTTCTACTTGGGTATGTGCATACTTGCTTTGCACTCAAATACTCTAAGGTATGCAATAGATGGATTCCGCTTTGACCATGCTTCTTGTGGTGTTACTCTGTCAAGAGAAACTATGGGCACTCTGTTCAACAAATACACTATAGTCTTTTTGCTCTTGCATAGAATATCTTTGCAATTCCAAAATCATCTATCACGCATCGTACCATTTCCATGATAGTATTGTTTCTTATCTCAACAACACCATTCTGCTACGATGTGTGTGGAGGAGGCATTTGTCGACAAATCCCGTGAGCTTGTAGGTAGTATTTGAACTCATTATTGGTGAATTCCCCCTTGATTTGAGCAGAAAGTTCGATGTGATGACCAATTTCATTCTCAATAGCTACTTTGAACTTTTTGAAGGTTTTAAAAGCTTCACTTTTCTTGCGAAGACAAAAAATCCACATTTTTCTTGAATAGTCATCAACACATAGCATGAAGTATTGAAATCTAGAATGACTTGGTTGCATCGGACCACAAAGATTGGTATGAACCAGATCAAGCTTACCATGAGCTTGATATGTACTCTTTGGAATGAAGCTTGTGTTGTTTGTCTACTAGGCAGTGAGGAAACTTATTTGTATCCTTCTGAAGAGATGGTAACCCATGTACCATATTGCACTAGAAAAGTGTCTCGAGATACTTGAAACTAACATGACTAATTCTCTGATGCCACAACTATGTTGAGGTAGGAGTTCTTAGCCATAAGTACCTAATCATCTCTATGGAAAAATCAAAGCTGGAACATGCATCCCACATTGGAGGCTTTTACAACTATTTTTGATCCTCATGATTTTTCTCGAATCAAACACTTTTTCTTACTGGAATGAATATCAAAGTCAATTATTAAGTTCTGATCTAGGAGTTGACTGACTGAAAGAAGATTCTTTGTCAACCTAGGGACATATAAGACATTTGATAGTCTACAATTGCGTGAACCAAGGGGTAGAGAAATGTTCCCAATCCCATAAACTGTATATGAAGAATAATCACCCAACAAAAACATGAGTTTTTCAAAGGCATGTCTCTCATTAAGGTAAACCATTCTCTGTGGGTCGGTCATGTGTCGAGTGACTCCCGAATCAACATACGGACATCACTAGATGACGTGGAAGGTTCACTTTATCTAGTAGTGTACAAGAATTCTTCATTATCTAAATGTTCTTCTTACTCAACAATATTTCCTTGTTGGTGGGGTCTTATTTTCAGTTCCCCTTTTTCTACCCTTGATTGTATTTTGTATTTCTCTCGTGATACCAAAATCTTTCAATTCATGTCCTCTTTTGCATATTGGACATTGCTTCTTCTGTTGTTTGTCCCCTTGATGTTGATATTGATTCTAATGTTGGGAATTTTGATAGGAATTAGGTTTTCCTTTACCTTTTCCTTTCCATTTTGATGAGAAGAAAGTGCTTGATCCTCTTCATCATCCTTATTATGCATGGCTTCCTCTTGTTGCAGTAGGTTTACCAGCTTGTCAAAACTAATTGTCGTATCTGACAAGTTTAGTGTTGTGACAAAAATGTGGTAAGAAGAGGGGAGTGCTCTCAGAACAATGGGAACGAGAGCATCATTTGTGACCGATTCTCCCAAGGATAGAAGTGAAGCCCTCAAATATGTAACTCTTCTTAAGAAAGCTTCAATTTTCTCATTCTAACTTCAACTTCAGTGTGTGTAACTGAATCTGCAAATTTAGTATGACATTCTTGTTTTTAGCCTCATATACTGTGCTCTACTTATCCCACACTTCTTTGGTTGTTTTGGCATCTCAAATGTGGGTTGCACATTATCGGAATCTCCATACAAGATGATGAGTTTGGCCTTCTGATCTGCTTTATCAAACTATCACTGTTGTGTTGTATCATTAGTTGATCTGGTCAGAGTACTAGTCACAACAGGCTAGATCTCTTCAAACTCAAGTTGTGTCTTGATTTTTGTCTTCCAGGAAGCATAGTTGTTTCCTTTGAGTAGTTGTGAATCTGGGAAGAAAAATTTGGGGGAATTGGTGCCCATTTTGTAGAAATCAATGACAGGTTTGACTCTTATCACTTCAGGTATAAGGTCTCCCAATCTATATATCGTCAGTCCGATATACCAAACCTTTCTATATACGTGCCTTTCTAATATACTCGGTGGTACATGAAAGAAGCTCACCCTTTCTATATACCTGGTGGTATGTGAAAGATGCGTTAACGTATGTGAAAGAATTCAATACGTGGTACCAAGACAATACCGAAAGGGAGTGCGTGTGATTATTGATCTTGGTAGGTAAAAGCACAATAAAATGTCCCACTTTTTATATGTTTTGTACCTTTATAAACATGAATTTTCAATTTCATTTATTTTCTAAACGTAATAGCCACAAAACCATATGCATTCATGAAATTCCACAAACTAACGAAATGTTATGTTTACAGTGTAGAATACATGTATATTTTTATAAAAAAATTGGTTAAAATTTTGGTGTTTATCTTAATTTTATAATACGTTGTTTTTATGTTCTAAAAGAGGAATGATTGTCCCTTGGTGGTGTTTTTAAATGAAAATTTGTTTTTTCACCATGAAATTTTAGATGTATGTTTAAGATTTGACTTTTAAGGTCTGTCAAATTTTTGTATTTTTTTGACTTATATATTTTTTTAATTAATTATTTAGTAAAAATATTTTTAAATAAATAGTGTACATATGTCTATGCCAATAAATTTTAAGATTTATATCGAAATTGATTTTTTTTTCACAGGTACGAAGAAGACTTCAACAAATAGTAATTTTATTTTTTTCAAAATTTTTGATATATTCTACTATTTTTCAAATTTGGTTGATTGTGTACTATTGATTGTCCTAAAATACCATATGTTAGTAAAAATTAAAAAATAAATAACAAAACAATTTTTTTAAATGAAAATTATATTTTTAGAAAGCTAATAAAAATCTGAATTTTGTGTTAAAATTTTGTAATTTTACTAGTTTGTTTACCCTAATTACATGGCACCTAAGTGGCATATTTTGGCTTACAATTATCCTCCAAAAGGATTTGGAGCCAAAATGTGCCACTTAAGTGCCACGTTAGTGCCACTCAGCGAGGTTTGCGCGAACGAGGGTTTGCATGAACTACCTTCGCGTGAACCACGATTCACACGAACCCCTCTACGCCACCAAAGCGCCGTCAAAATGCTTCCTTCTAAATTAAATGTTTTGCAATTTTTGTTTTAATAAGTAATGGTGTTAAAATAATATTATTCGTTTTTGATGTTTTAAATTTAGTTTTTACATATTTTTTTTTTAAACTAAGTTTGGTTTTTTTATTGTTTTTAACCAAAAATATATAATATGTTATTATATTTTTGAAAATTATTTTTTATTATTTATATATAATAGAATTGACTTTAAAGCATATAGTTATTTTATTTAAAAATATATTACAAAACTAAATAATTGTATATTAAATTTAAATTCTATTAAAATTAGAAAAGTTGTTTTAAAGTTATAAAAACTAAAATTAAAAATAACCTAATTTCTATTGAGATTTGTATATAATAAGAGTTGCATGTGTATAGTTTTCTATTGAGTTTACTCTTAGAAATTCAGATCTATCTCAATTTATGTGTGCAGGTGAAAATTATTGAAGTGGATGAATCATGGGAAATGCAAAGAATGAGAAACAAAAATATACCGAGGAAGAGAATGTAGAGAAGAATGCTAGAAGATCAGTTCGTAGGAAGGCACAAATAGAGAGAGAGAAGGCACAACAAGTGAAAGACAAGGCTGCAAAATTGGTACATACGTAGAAACCCTTGATAGATCATAATTTTATTTTTCATTCTAAGGTAAATATGATAATATGTTTTTAGATTGGGTAAAGACAAGGTTTTGATAGGATCCCATAACCTAAAACAATAGAAACAATATGTGAAAATAAAAGGCTCTAACAAAAACAACGTAAGAACCAACCAAGTACCGAAAAAGGATCCACAGAAAAATCATTCAACGAAACAATAATTGTTGAAATATCAACAAAACATGTAAAAAAAATATTGTAACCACTCAATAGTATAATTTGGATCTTGATCTAGCCATCTACTTTGTTTTTTATTGCTTGTTACTCTCTAGGAGACATGGTTGTTTTTATCTCTTAGTTAAATATAGGGTTTCTATTTAACATCAACTTCCATTCTTCAACATCCTCTCTCACCTCTTAGAAAGGCTCTATTTCAGTACCCACCAACACCTTTCTAACTTAATCCTCATATAATTGGGTCATTCCCAAAAAACAAGAACCTTTGTATTCCTCCCATCTATATCTCTATAGTTAACCCCTTGACATTTTGTTTCTTTATTCTACATTTTACCTTCTCGTACATCTTTCAAAATTTGGCATTTTTCACCCATCATGCTTATGTGTTCCATTCAAAATAATTTTCTATCTCTGGATATAGGCCTTAACCCAATTCCTCTTTATCAAGGGTAGCCTCTAAATTCTAGCTCACCATCATAAGATTAGCTCCCAAATGGGTCATATTCCTTATTTACTTATTGTTTATCTAGCTATAATATATGTTTTTCCATTATTTAGGTATGCTTCTATCATTTTCTCCTTTCTAACCTCACCTTTTCTCACTCATCATTTCTCTCTTTCAATTACTTGAAAAGGTTGTCTTCATCTAGATACAAACATGATCCTCTCAACATACCTTTATTTCTTAGCACTCTTGCTTTATCCACATACTCTTCATGTGGAGATAAAACACCTTCCAAAACACTTTGCATTAAAGAACCGCATTAATTTTTCCTTGATTCCCTCTTCCAAACATCCCATTATATCATAGATCATTTTGTGAGAATGATTAAGTATGATGCATAGCACAAGAGATCCTAGTCAAATGAAATATTAGGCTTGTACCATGCCATCTTTCATAAATTAGATAGCTCTAACACCATATATATATATATGATTTATGATTTATGAAAAAAATAATTGAAAGATCAAATGATGACTTGAGCCAATATCTACTGTAAGGAAATTTTGATCTCCTAAATAAAATATTAGTTGGAAATTTCGATCCCCCAAATCAAATATTAGTAAGGATTGATATTAGCATGTTAATAACATCCTATGCATATTACAACCTTTGAAAAATTAATATTTATACGAAAAATTTGGTAATTGTTCATTTGGAGTAACAAAGATTCATTACACATGCTACATCAACATTAAAATTATAGCTATAATGTATGCATATTAAAAATATAATAGTGATTTAATATTTTATTACTCCATACTACCTTAAATAGTTTCTTAGTTGTCTTAGACAATGTATGTAAATTTAGATAATAGTTTCATCCTTGATTTATGTGTGTGTGTGTGTGTGTGTGTGTGTGTGTGTGTGTGTGTGTCCTATCCCACAACTACATAATGCACATCAAATCCAAGGTTGATTGAACCAATGCATGGTAAAATTATTTTGAGTTAGTAAGACTATTCCTCTACATACTATTTTCTGTCACAATGCATGAAATTTCCTAAACCTTTTGAGATTCACACTAAGGCATCCAAATATGCATTTGGTATCCAAAGTAGTCATCCAACAAGGAAATTAAGTTGATTACTAAGTTTAGATATGTTGATGACATGGTGAAAATTTATTCCACATGACTATGTGGTATTTTGTAAGAAAATAAAATAAAAAGGAAAGTGGGAAAAGGGGAAAGTAGGTTTTAGACCAAAGTAATCAATAATAGATCATTATGTCACACTCAGACGTGCTTTAAGTTGAAAAATTCTTGAATACAAATGCAAAAGTATTGTTTAGTAGATTTCAAGAAGGACCTCATGAAGCTATCTAAATACAATTAGCTTGGTCAACTTAATATTATTGTTTACTAGATAGTAAGTTAATTTTTTAGATATTAAATTGTTTACTAGCTTGGTCATTAATGGTGTAATCACATTTGTATTTATTTTTTTTTACAAATTTTGGTGTAATCACATGTGTATGTTTATTGACACAGATCATGATGCGCAACATTATGCTGAAGTGATAACAAAAGTTATGGAATTACTTCCCAAGAAAAATGTGAAACACTTGGTGAAGATGGATTTACAAAAATTAAAAGAATTTTCCCAACAAGAACCACTATCATGAAAGAAAACAACAAAAAGTGTAGAGATAATATATGGTGAATTTGTTAATTTGACTACGATTCTTTAGAGAACATTTGTTGGTTACATTCTTGAATCATGTTGATATGAAGGAAACATTAGAATTGTTGGGTGTTGATTTTGGATGGAAAAATTCAAAATGTATAGAAGAAGAATTTGTTGGGAATGTTTCTAAAGGAATAAGTTCTTTGGGTACAAAAACTAGGTCTGCTGATAAGAGTATTTCTTGTAGAGCAATATTAACTTCAGTTGTAAGTGAAGATATGACAAAGAATCATCATGTTACCGTTGTTGCCAAGGCATTGGGTTTATCTAGAAAGATGGTCAATAGGTATGCAAAGAGGATGAAGACATTGGATGACTCTAATATGGAAGGAAATTAGGCACTAATGTGTAGAAATCCACGTTATGATAAAATAAAGGATAATATTGTGAAGATAGTTTCTAATTTTTGGATTGAGAGGACTCGTCCTTCTTCGAATGTGAGGGATAGTTTAAAACACAAGATAACTTAATAACTATGATGAACATATAAAACATTGGCTTGAAAAAACTCAACATGAGATGTACATAAAGTTTACAGAAGAAAATCCAGATGTTAAGATTAGATAATGAATGTTTGAAAATTTGAAGCCTTGGTATGTGAAAGCTGATAAAGTCCTTAACACATGTTGTTTTCATTATCACGTTGAGTTTGATTATCACTATCAGTACATTTTTTGAGATGTGAAAAACTATACATGTATATATATATATATATATATATATATATATATATATGAGGGTGTGCTTTCGTTTATATCTATATATTTAAAATTTGATTAAATTTTGTTTTTTGAGATGTGATTTAAAATTAATGTATTTCAAAATCTATGTTTTTAAGGTGTATAGAAAGTTACGGGAAGCATCAAATGGTCCTGAAAATGCCCCACCTACACGTGTTAGTGAATTCATAACTTTAATTCTTTGCACAATATCCGATGATCATGTCGACGATCGTATGACTTGCATCAAAGGTGTATGTGACAAGTGTGGGGACTTGAAATTATTGCCAGAAACAAATGAAGATTTGGACATGTGTGTTCAAATGGTGGCTTGTAAGAGGTGATTGTGTGTAAATATGTATGTGTGTGTGTGTGTGTGTTTAAATTTGGATGTACATATTTTATTTTGTTTTTTTATGTTTACTGCAAATGAATATAACAATTTTTCCATTATGTATTGATTTTGTAGGTTCAAATACATAAAATATTCAACACGGCTTGGAAAAGATGCAACCAGGTTAGATTTGGTAGAAGAGGAAATCCCCATTGCTACATTCATGCAAAGTTTCCAAAGTTTAATTAGTTTGTACATCAAACATTCTCACTATGCAAAGTGGTAGGCTACACAATTCAAGACTAATAGAGACACATTCCCTATTGGTTCCATATTGTCCATGGTTGATTTTGCTGATAATTACTCATTTTCTCATCAAAAATAAATTTAGACACAATATTATCATACTGACTAGGTTACTATCATGGTTAAAGTATTTTATAGGCATGCACAATTGGATTTGGATGGGGTTTAAAGTACATATGTGAAGTGAATGATCAATAAGGAGTATCACTTCTATATAAGTGATGACAAGGAATATGACACCCACTTTGTGCAACATTGTTTTGGTTTGTTCTTTCAATATCTTCATCAACAAGGAGTACAAATAGATCAACATTTTTTTTGTTTAGATGGTTTCTCATCAAAATTCAAATCATCTCACCCTTTCTTTGCACTTATTCATTATCATTGTCATCAAAAAATACCTCATTTATGGAGTTTTTTTAGAGTGTTCATGGGAAGGGAGAACACGATGGTGTGGGTGCATGCATCAAACATGCTCTAAAGAAACAAAGCTTTGATTATGAGGGAGATCAATTGATTGATGCCCACACCATTGTTGAATGGTGTAAGAAACATTGGTAGTTCAGGTTTCAACCTCACAGGATTCAACATAACACACTTCAACCCCACAAAGTGTTTTGGGAGATCACAAGTACATGCACATTTAAAATATAGATTTGTAGATATTTCTGTGATTTATTAAGTTCTACAAGTTACAAAATTTAAAATTTTTATCCTAAATTTTGATGTTTGTTTTAAAATTTATTGATATTTTGAGCATGATTAATTGAAGGTATTGATTGAAGGAAAAAGTATGGATGTGAAAGGATTCCTAATTCTAGGTATTTTCACTCTTTGATGACTATGGATAGTAATAACTGGACAATTTATACAAGAGATTATTCTTTTTTTGTTATGAATACATAAAAATGATATTCAAAGTGCAATAGTAAAAAACATGGGTATGTAGGTGAGTGGAAGTAAGTTCCTTTAGTTGTGGATGACACATATGGATCATATCATGTTGATAGTTTTGAATATGTGCCATTAATTTCAACCGATTATAACCACATATCTGGACTGGTTAAACAAGGTATGTTTTATTTAAAAGGATTGTATAATTTGATAATTAAATATATATGTATAATTTATAGTATACATGGATCATTGAATGTTTCTTTGCATTTTGTTGTAGGTGATGTATTTGTAGTCATTTTTGAAGAAGACAATATTGAGAAAGTGGAGTACTACTTTTTGCATTGTATAGAAGAGAGAACAAAGCTAACATGTGAAATAACAAGTGAGGAGACAACATTTAGTACTAGCTTGGTTGTAGTACATGGAACATACTTACAACAAGTGAAATCCCTCCAAAGTGGGATTCACTATGTTGATTTTAACCAGACAAAATGGTGTATCATTACACCCATCACATAATTACTACAGGGTTACAATTGCATCAGGTGAAGATTAAAAGTGGTCAATGTAAAAAATGGAGACTAGATGTAGAAGACCATGAAATTGTTTTACAAGTCATTGAACAAATAGCAGAGCTATTTGGTATTATATAGAAGGACCTATAATATTGTATATTCATTGTTAGAGTAGGTATTTACCTTAGCTCATGTTCACATTACTAGGTACTTTATTTACCTTTATTGTATTTATCCTCATCCACTTATGTGTGTGGATATTTCTTTTATCTTATTTAGATATTAGGAGATATTATCTAGTTGTTAGGTATAGTTATTTCCTTGATCTATGGTATTGACTAGATCCTTGATGTCTAGTTCTCTCCTAAATATATGGTCTTGACTAGTTCTTTGATGAATAGTTATTTCCTTGATTTATGGCTTGATCTACAACCTTACTGGTTCTTAGATTGTTATTCATTGCCTATTTAAGCAAGGCCCATTCTCAATGTATTACATTGAGTTCCATAATAATATATGATATTGCTGCTCATTTGTTTGATTTAAAGGTTTATGTAAAGTTATTTTGGCAAATTGCTTTCATCTTATTGATCATGATGTTTGACTAGCATTTGTGTTCTTGGCTTGCACAATCAAGTTATCGTTCCTTTTATGGTATCAAAGCTTTGTTACTAGTTTTGGGTACCTTGTGGTGTCCCTTTTTTTGAGTTATTGTACATGAGTACCTCATAGGCCTAGTTGTCAAGGGACTCATTCTTGTGGACATGCCACATCTATTTTGGCCCCTAGCTTCACTTGAGGGGGTGTTAGAGTAGGTATTTACCTTAGCTCATGTTCACCTAGGTACTTTATTTACCTTTATTGTATTTATCCTCACCCACTTATGTGTGTGGATATTTCTTTTATCTTATTTGGATATTAGGAGATATTATCTAGTTGTTAGGTATAGTTCTTATTTAAAATGATCTATGGTATTGACTAGTTCTTTCCTTGATCTATGGTATTGACTAGATCCTTGATGTCTAGTTATCTCCTAAATATATGGTCTTGACTAGTTCTTTGATGACTAGTTATATGAGGAGACCTTGATTTATGGCTTGATCTACGACTGACTGGGTTCTTATATTGATTATTCCTTGATTTAAGACAAAAAGGCCCATTCTCAATGTATTGCATTGAGTTCCATAATAGTATATGATATTGCTGCTCATTTGTTTGCAAAGGTTTATGTAAAGTTATTATGGTGAATTGCTTTCATATTATTGATTGTGATGTTTGATTAGCATACGTGTTCTTGGCTTGGCATGATCTAGAAGTTATCGTTCCTTTTATTCATGTCTTCTAGGAATAAAATATTTTATCTATTTTATTTGTCATTTGGCATACATATTTGACAAATTTCTTGCTATGATATTAAGGATGGGTTCATTAATGATGTAATTTTTTTCCCTAGTATCTCCAATAATATTCTTTCCATATATATCAATGTTTATATCATGAAGGATTTGGAAACTTGAACTACACACACACACACACACACACACATAACAAATGAGTTTTAAAACTTAGTGTTAGGTCTACCTAACATGTCTTGTATTGATGGTGTTTTTAGATATTGTGTACATGTAAAATGACATTAATCACCATTTTTCAAAAATTGAGTTGATGATTTCTTCACTCGTGGATGGATGTAAAGAAATGGATATTAATTTATATATTATTTTTCCTCATTTTAGTTTCTCTTTTCCGGCATCTTTTATAACAATTTGAAACAAGTTCTTAGTGTCAATAAATCTAACTTGAATCATTTAAAATTTCATGTGAGCAAAATGATAGACAATTAAATTTTGATATAGACAATTAAGAACTACATGACTCAAGGTATTGAAAGATATTATGACTCAAGGTTACTCATGATGAAGATAATATTGCATAGAAGTGAATATAACATTATTTCTTAGGAATTGGTAGATAAATTGAAATTGAAGAGGATAACACATTACATTCCACAATTGGGGTATAATCTACACATTAGTTCTTAGATTGAGTAACATATTACTCTTTATGAGGTAGGTTTCCACAAGTTTTATCTCCAAAGACTTTGGTTTATAGAGAGGTGTTTTACGTTAGGTGTTTTAATAGGCTATGCAAAATGAACTTAAGCTTTCATCATATATGATTCAAATCATAATTTTCAACATTAGATGTGCACTATGACATACTTATTTTGATCAAGATGAAATTTCATGATATTCACTAATGTTATCCCTTGCATTAACAATCAACCATCACTTAAACATGTTCACTACCCAATATATATTGAATACATTCTTAAATTAATCTTTATAAATTCCTTTCTTCCCATCTCCAAATAAATTCAAATTTACAATTACATTAAAATAGTACAAATCATGGAAATGTATTGCATTACATTTACTTCATTTTCCATCATTTCGCACACCTGCAACAACATGAGTTTATATTTCCCGAGTTTTAGAGAGAGGATAGATAAAGAGAGGGAATCTATTATTTTCACAAGATTTTAAGTTACTATAGAGTTTTAGAGAGATAGTTTAATACTAACAACACTTTCCTAGAACAATGAATATTGAATTTGGCAATATTTACCTAGACTCAAATTTTGAGTTATAAGACTTAGTAGTGATATGAATAAAAACAAAGTTAAGGTGGATAGGAAATGGCCTTTGAAAATATTTGACAAGTGCATAAGTAAAGAAGCATTCACTAAGCCATGGAATGTTTAATGTAACATAAAGTATTACTAAATTACCTAAGCATCAAATGATTCAATATAGAATTTTAAAGAAGTTTACAATGTTATATCACAAAAATGAAGGGTATTTAATATCTTATCTATCATTATACCTATTATGATATCATCAAGAGACAAAAATGAAAGATAAGGGGGTGTCTTATATTCACATCCATAATTGTAAATATACACTAGAACTCATAAAAATATAATAATAATACACGTGTCTAAGACATATATCAAAATATAATAATCATGTCTAGAATGAGTATGAGTATATATACATGTCTAAAATATCTAAAATCATGTCTAATGAGTATATACATGTCTAAAATCTCTAAAATCATGTCTAAAATGTCTAAAATCTATAAAATATCACTGAAGTCTCCTTTGTGCACTAGGGCGAGTGCCAGACCCCTCACTACGCTCTGTTGCACCCTGCATGTTAAAAAAGGAATATACACGTCAGAAACTATATATAGCATGTACCATATATTAAAATTTATAAGCAAAATTCTACAACAATTTCTTGATTAATTAAATACATCATATAACAGATATGTACAATTGATTACCTCAATATATTGTCCCTGGGTGGATGTTGGGAGTATCTACGCTATGTGTAGATCTTTTCCCATAGATCCCTGTGAAACAAATTAAATAAAATGTAAGAAGTTGATAAATAAGTTTTTTGAATAAAGTTTAATAATTTCTAACATTTCAATTTAGATTAAATATTAATTCTATTATGTATAAATATACATATATATATATATATATATATATACCTGCATGGAACGCATCTCCAAATCTATGGGATTGTCACCCACGACCTCAACACTAGCAAATACATGCCAAGTGAGCCAAGATGACTTAGGCCCAGAACATCAAGATCCATGTTGTGCTCAGTCAAGAGTTGTGTGTATGTCACATGGGTAGATGGTGTGGGTTGTGAAGCTCCACACACTGGAGAAGAAGCCTAAACACACAAGTACATGTTTAATTTTAATATTAATAAATTGTAAAGTAATGATGAAATAAAATAAATTTTAATTATATTAAGGTTTAATTTTCACACACTGGAACATAAATGTGTTGAACATCAGGTGTGACGATCCCAGCAATAGGAGGTCTAACTGTAGCAATGGCAGTAGTACCCTGACTAGAAAATACACTGCCACTTTACTCTATAAAATCTAAAACCCCTGATAATGGAATGCTACAATGTCGTGAAATCACCTCATATGCACGAAACAAGTCAGCAGCCATGATGCATCCTAGCCGATGTGTCTGAGTGGGATCTGTAACCACCTCAAATTCATTTGGGGAAATCAAAGATGCACGAGCGTATACCTCGTTGTGTGCATCACTGCTGCTACTAGCACCTCCACTACTAGTATCATCTTTGAAGGTACTGACCCACACGGTCAGAAGAGATCAATTGGGTCTCGTGAGCAATGCCAATAAGACCTTCAATAACAGCCTCATGCACAATCATAATGACGGTGATGTGATAACCTAAAAGATTGATAAGAATGGTTGTGGCCTTGGTACAAGCTATCGTGCATCAATAACTGCAGGAGCTCCCTCCTTTCTATATGCCTCCCTGTGGCTAATACGGCCATGCCCCTACCCCAAATAACTAGGGATGTCTAAATAGTTCACCTTTAGGTTTAGGTGAACCTCAGCATGTAACATCATTATGAAGTATAATGGTAATTGGTCATTATTCAGAAATTGGCCTTGAGAGGCCACAAATCTAGGATAAATCAAAGGGGAACATAGGGGACATGAACATTTGTTTACATAATATGCCCTTACTTTTCGTTTGTCTACATAAAAACTCCAACAAGACCTCTTAATGAATTCGTTATCGGAAAGTCATAATGTAATCTCAATATAACCTACATCTCCTGAGACACTTGATTTTAATGAATCCATAAAATTTTTATTGACTCAGAATCAAATGGGTTATATGTTTTCAAACTTGTCTCTATTCTACGAAGATCAACCAATATTTTTTCACAATGGGCTTTATACTTCCCAACTGTAGTTGGATTATGGAGAATAGATTGCAATTTTACAATCTCTAAATTAGTCCTCTCATACAAATTAGGAGTGGAAGAAGACATGACTGTACAAAAAAATGAAACTAAAATTCAATTAATAGTAATTTTAATGAAAACAATTTCCTAATATATTCTCCTATTTTAATGAAAATAGAAATATGATTTTCAAGCTTCAATGCAAATAATTTAGAAAATAAGAAATTACATATATCTTATAAGTCATATACTCTCACACTAAGTCGTATATGTGTCTTAGGACTAAAGTTCATACAAAACTTAAAATTAAATACACAAATACATAAGCATAGTATCACACAACAATAATAAAATTCCTAATTAAATATGGTCTTTATCATTGAGTATGGCCCATCCACCATTTATAAGGTCCTTACAATCATTAATGGTGTCTAAGCTAAAAGTGGTTGTAGTTTCAGTCACCTTTGCAAACTCATTTGACCATTGAGATTGATCCTACACTAGAGAGAAATCCAACACCAATACGGGAAATTTTTAAAGCAAAGGAAGAGGTTCCTAACCATCACTATAAGAATCTCATGGAGATTCTCATCCCCCACAATGAAATTTTCAAGGATAATGGTGGCGAGGAAAAGATACCCACTCTAATTAGCTATGAAAATGTTGGTGATAAACACTATCATGGTGCCCCTTTCCTAATGGAGTGCTATATTGAATGGAAAAGGAAAGAGGAATATGAGACACATTGGAGGGAGCATTTCACTAGTGATCTAAAAGTGTATGGATACGGGAAACCTCTAATGTCACCTTCCAGGTTTGGAATTGAATCTGCAGAAATGTATTTGAGATAATAATAGCTTTATTATAAGACAAAGGATTGCAATCAACAATACCATGAAAAATAGAACTAAATTAAATTCATTTCAAATAAAAAAATTCCACTCTAAAGATATTTCAAATATAGATAAATTTCCTATAAGTATATTCTTCCAAATGAGGGGTTCCAATCTAAATATTTTGAATAATAATGTATCGAAGACTAAACAATTTGATATTTCTATTAAAACCAACAACATTACGTAGATAGATTAGAATTTTCCCAAAAAATGGCACATATAGGCTAAGGGATGCCTAAATGAATAAGATGGTGGCCAAGGGAAGGACCTTTATACAACAAACACCAAGAAAAATGAACAATATTGGGCTCAAAAATGGCATTACAATATTTATAAAACCTTTTACTCCAATTTTGAGTAGATGAGTGAAAGGAAAAACCTTAATTTATTTTATCCACCATAGGGAGTCATGGAAATGATAATTCATACTTTTTTTTGAGTGAATAGTTTTTAAAAATGTCTCAAGAAACCATTTCAAGTCTTTCCACCATGGCTAGAAAAAAAAACACTAATTTTGTGGAGCATCTTGACATATATCGCTTCTACAATTTCCTCATTATATTATTGATCATTTTTTTCTAGTTTGAAAAATTATTTTGATTCTTGATAAGATAACAACTTCCTAGAATATTTATAAACAACATCAAGGACCATGAGAATACCTCATATGAAAAAATTGAGGAAATACACTCTCACTAATTTAGTGAGAGGAACATTGTGGATGTCAATGATTGGATGCCACCAAAGAGAGTGTTAGTAAATGGAGATACCTTCATATAATTCATCTCTATTTTATTGAATCCATAGTTTTATCTTTCTCTAAGCCTTCTAAATACTTCTAACAAGAAATGAGACAACTATTTTCACTTTGGCTTTAAGTCTAAATAGATTATGAAAATCATTCCCGATATGATATTATTGACCTGACAAAGTTTCTTCCATAATACAATTGCGAAGAATAAAATTTACATCTTTTTTTCCTTCACTTGCTCATATGATTTATTTGGCACAAATAGCCACACCTTTATGACCAATGTCCAGCAATAATAATCCTTCAACCTCCTTAGGAAGATAATAAAAGTCCCATGAAACTCTATGAAAACCCCTCCTATATTTAATTAATCTAGCCTACAATGATCTTTTAATATCTTTTCAATATTTTTATAAGATGCTTGATAAGGATCCAAGCAAGAAGAAAAGTAAACATGAGTAGTGGTGAGAACTTGAGATGATATGTGATATTTAGCTTCCATAGAAATTGGATTATTGATCTAGTATGTGAGTTTTGTTATACTCAGAAAGGAGTTTCATGGCATGCAAAGGTGATGTCAAAAAAGGAATAATTCTCTATGTTGAATACACTTCCATTGAAAAAAACTAACCAAAGGGATAGTGGTAAAAATTAATGTCTATGACATTGATTCTCATGTAATTGAATGCATGATTCCAATGTTAGGTAATAAGAATCATGGAATTTCATTATATTTTTTAATGTTTTTTCTTACTCAATTAGATATATGACTGAATCATTTACAAATTGTGGCATAATGTTAGGTCAAACTTTCCAAAAATAATGAAATAATTTAAAGTGCTAAGAGAAGACTCTATTGATTAAAAAGTAATTTGTGGCATACAAAAAATATATTTGAGTAAATTAAGTAAATATGGGACCAAAACCTAAATAGATCCAAGATAATTTATTTCACATCTATAGTATGGATGCTTCACTTCTAATTGTAGTTTGTGTCTTCTAGATAGCTACATTCAATAAAGTAGGTAATGAGGTTAGTGTACGAATGAGAAGAAGTAATGTCAGGAATTAAAATGTAGTAAATTACTTTGTAGGGAGGTTTAGTATCTACTAGGTATCATAAATATCATGGATTTTCATCTAAAAATAAAAAATATTATCCCTTTGACATTCTAGTTGGTGTAAGTTAGCTCAAAATTTTCGAGGAGATTGATCAAATGACGAGCCTTCTTAGAGAGAGTTTGTTGGGTCAAGAATGTACAAAGGAATTGAGACTTGAAAATTAATTTTGTTTCCTAGTTTACCATATAATGGTGAGTCATTTAGTCTAAAATAATATAGGGAGGAAAACAGTCTTGGCTTTAGAATAATGAGTTTCCTAATCTCGGAGGATGGAGTTGATGAAGTATATAACACATTCCCTAACGTCATGGTCCTCTTCAGAAAACATGCATGCCAAAGGGATATCATATGCACGTATATACTTGATAAAAGGTTTCTCATACCATGGTACCATGAGTGTAAGAAGAGATAGGAGTAATTTATTAATGTCCTCAAAGGCCTCATGCAAATATTGAGTCCACTAGATTACTTTATTTTTTAGGATTTTATTGAATGGGTTGACAATGTATGTAATATTATGGATGAATCTGCATATAACCCGTAACTTCCCCAAAATGGATTTGATTCCATAATTCACTTGTTGGTGGAACCATTTCAAGGATAACACAAATTTTAGTGGGATCAATGTCAATTCCTTTCTTAGATATGATATAACCTAGTAGTTTTTATCTCGTCGCCCTGAATACACATTTTTATGGGTTCAATGTGACACAAAACTCATTGGTTCACAACACCATTATTCTACAGAAGGTATATTTAAATTTAATATATCATTACAATAGAAATTATAGTTTTCACAAAGCACCATTATTCTACAGAAGGTATATTTTAAATTTAGTATATCATTACAACAAAAATTGCAGTCTTCACAACACCATTATTCTACATAAGGTATATTTTAAATTTAATATATCATTACAACAGAAATTACAGTTTTCACAACACCATTATTCTACAGAAAGTATATTTTAAATTTAATATATCATTACAACAAAAATTATAGTCTTCACAACACCATTATTCTATAGAAGGTATATTTTAAATTTAATATATCATTACAGTAGAAATTACGGTCTCACAGCACCATTATTCTACAAAAGGTATATTTTAAATTTAATATATCATTACAGCAGAAATTACGGTTTTCACAGCACCATTATTCTACAGAAGGTATATTTAAAATTTAATATATCATTACAACAGAAATTACAGTTTTCACAACACCATTATTACCATGCATTGACACTAAACACCAAAATTTGTGAAGCCTGGTCATGATACAAGAGATTTTAAATGGGGTTTTGCAAAAAATGAGCTAGGGTTTCAATGTAGAGGTAGATAAAGAAAAAAAAAGAATAGAGCTCGTTAAAAATGATTAGACAAAAAGTATCGAATTGGCTAGGGTTTTGTAAAAACTAGCTAGGGTTTCAATTATTTTACACCCAAATCCATGGGATCCTCCATTTTCACCAATAAAACAACATATTTCATACTGGTGCTCGTCAATGGCCTTGTTAGTCATCAGTGGCCACGCGCTAGTGGGCTTGTTGGGCATGATTTGCACTTGTGGGCTTAATGGGCTCCATCTGGTCTATGTTATTTCATACCTCGTGCTCGTCAGTGGCCACACTAGTCTGCTCGATGGGCTCATTGAACACGTCTGCTCGGTGGGCTCGGCTTGGTCTGGTGCAGTCTGTCTAATCTTCATGTGAAGGAGGTGGGTGGAGGAAAAGTGAATTCCTCCACAACACCTCCAATATATAAACAGGGGTGTTCACGCGAACACCCCCTTCACGTGAACCACATTCAATGCCATACATGGAAAAATAATAACCTATGTGTCACTCCAAGTGCGAATGTTGTTCACATGAAGGGGGTGTTCACGCGAACCACTGTTATTTACTACCCAACCACACTCCCCACTTGCATTTTCAGGACAATAAGTGGGACACAACACCATGCATTGACCCCGGCTCAAAGAAATATCCTCATACTTGTGTGTAACTTCTCTATATACTTGAATAATTTCTCGATCTGGATTTATGTCATGCAATCATTCACAAACAGATGGGATAGCTCATAGTGTGTGCACTATGACCTTATTACTCCCCATTGATTTAAAGGGTTAATGCCCAGATGATGTTGTTGCAGCTATATTAGGCATTAAGTGCAATAGTAGTCATGATGACTTTACTCGTAAGCACTTCCTAGAGGCACTAGTATATATCGAACGCTACTAATGAGATCTAGGATCTCGTGAGTGTTTTAGAACCAAATTTCACTATTTTTAATTACAATATTCTACTAGTTTTTGAGCAATTACAAAGTTTTTATGTCAATGACTATGAAACCTACAAATTAGTACAATATATTGAAGCATATCAATTACATTCAAAAATTTGGAAAAATTGAATGGCAGACAATTTTTTTTGTTTTTGGCCCTAGTGGCCTCTGAAGCCCGTAATGACCCTTTTTGCAAAACTCGTTAAAAAATAGCTCAAAATGAAGTTTTTAGACAATCTTCCTTTGGCAAATGTTGTCTAGGAATTGAAAAAATAGGCCTATTTAGGGAAAAACATTTTTTTTCCCTATATTAGGGTTTTTTTCACTAAAATTTTAGGCGCATGTTTAGTCAGAACTAACAATGTGTTTAGTAGAGGTTTTCTACTAATTGTGCCTCTAAGCTGTGGCAGCTTTTCCAAATTCTCCACTAGAGTAAAAACAAGTTGGGAGTGGGATTCAAACCCCACACCTCCCGCTTCTAAGTCGTTCCACTTAACCGCTTAGGCTCTATAAGTGCTTGTGATATGAAATGAAGTATATTGTATTTAATATATTCAAAAAATGACTAACCTTGTTTCAATGGTGACTTGGCAAACATAGACGCTCCACATGGACTGCATGTATAGATTAGGTATTCTCCAAGCTCAAAAACATATCTGGAGCTCCTTGTTTTTCTAAGCCATGTATTGTTATTTGCCTCCACCATTTTTTTATTTATTAATCTACCTTCTATTGATCTTTGATTATTAATTGGCTCCGTTGTTTTGATTGAGTCATTTGATTCTTGTGCATCTTTGCAGATTCGCAGTGAAGGAGTTCGAATACAACTTTAGCAAAAAAATTCTAATGATGTTGTTATTTAATTGTTTCCATCGTTTATTTTGTGTATGTGTTGTATGAAAGTTCGGTGGAGACTCGATTCGCTTCAATGTTTTCAACTCGATGGAATATTATCTTATATTGCAAAACATAACTTGTGGTGGCCAATGCAAGGTTCGAATTGAGGTAGGAAATATGTCTTCTCACCGTTAAATGACCCGAATTCAACAGGGGACACGGCCGTCAATAACAAAGTCTGTGTGTGGAAGAAGATGCTTTGTCGTTGCTTTTTTGCATTTCCAAAGGAGATGGCTCGGTGGAGTCAAACAAACAAATCACCTTTCGCAAAGATCAATCCTCAAAATTTGATGATACAGATAATTTTATCTGTAACCAAGCAATATAGATGCAAAACCCCGATGGGGATTTTTTTAAATTTTTTTGAATGCCAGAAACAAATTTTCCTAGTGCAGAGGGCACCAATGAAAAAAAAATCTTAACATTTACCCGGAAATCACACAAGACGTTACGAGGTTTGTAGGGAGGTCTCGAGAAGCTGCTGGAGGTAGCACAGCTCTCCAAAGTGTTGCAGATTTCTTCTCCATGAATTCTCCTTCCTCTGCAACCTTTCTCCAACCTTGCTAGGAGCTAATACCAGCCTCGGTACCAAATGTAAATTGAGCAACAGGGGTGGAATCTTGATAAACTTTATTAATATCAAATCAACCAAATTACATTGGTATGAGTTACAATACTTATAGGTATTGTACAACTAAATACACACAAGAAAATAAGTTGCATATGTGCAACAATATCCCTGATTACATAAGCTTCCAAAATATCATATGGGAAGCATAACCAATATTAAATACAAACAAACAATAGTATTGTTAAAACAATACAACAACACCCGTATGTAGAATAAAGACAATTAGATGGTTATGATGAAATATAACCATATAACCAATAAATAAATAAACTAATTAATATGCAATGCATAATTAATAAAGGTAAATAATAATTAACCTAATAATTAATAAAATGTTTGTGGATCCATTTGTGAGAAAAAAATTCAACCCAAATTGTTTTTCTATAATAATGATCACTAGAATGTATCTATTCATTGAACTAGAATACATTTAGTTAAATATTATTCTTGAAATTCAATTTTTTATTCTTTAAATTTGTATTGTCTCTAGAGAGACAAAAATTTAAATTTGTATTGTCTCTAGAGAGACAAAAATTAAAATTCATATTGTCTCTAGAGAACAAAAATTGAAATTCTTATTGTCTCTAGAGAGATAAAAATTAAAATTTGTATTATCTCTAGAGAGACAAAAATGATATTGTCTCGAAGAGACAAAATATATATTAATCTATATTGTCTTTGGAGAGACATGTTGGAAGAAAAATAAATGAGAGGGGCGTGAATCAGTCATACAAAAATTTCAACTTCATTAACCACTGTTTACATCCATCATTTAATTCAACCGTTTAATATCCATAACCATATGAGCACATTAGGTGTGTATTAAACATTCACAAGAACATGAAACAAAGAAGAAGACACATGAACACCATATATAAGTGAAAAAACCTCAAGGGGAAGAAAACAAACTGAAATATTTTCTTAAATTACACAAAGCAAAGGAATTTAGTGAAACGCCAACTTCACAAAGAGCACCAACACCTAGTTTGGTAGAGAACCAACCTTACAAGGAGCATCAACCCCCTAGTTTAGTGAGGCACTAACTCCACAAGGAGGATGAAACCCCTAAGATGATCAAGAACCAAATCAATCACCTAAAAATGAATGAACAATGATGATATATTTCTCACACAACTGATAGTGATCCAAGTTCATCTTACAACTCTTTAAACCCTCTCAAAACAAGCTCTCTCCTTACTCAAATATCCTTCATCTTGAAGCTGATTTCTTGTTTACCCTATCTCGTCATTACCTGCTCTCAATTTGGAACATTAAAAATAAAATTCTCCTCCTCATGATGGTCACCGAGAGCTCCTTTAAGATTCAAAATCATCCCTTTAGGTCACACTTTTTCACCACACTAACAACTAGCCACAAATGACCAATATAACATGCTTATATACACAACTCAACTCTAAAACACACCTAGGTTAGACATGAACAAGTAGGTAAGTCATCCCAACTCAAAAATATAAGAATAACATAATATAAATCAATTCAAATGACCAAAGTAGGTCGAAAGAGGTCAAAATTTCTCCACCAAGCACCAAAACCCTCAAGCATGCTCAAAATGCAATCTTCAAGCTCTAGGGAAAACAAACTGATCTTCAAAGGAAAAAAGAATATTTTTCATGGATTAAGAATATCCAAACATGTCATGCACAATTCATCAACATCATCAATAACCTTAGGAATTTTTGAAACATACAAAGCCATCGTGAAACACACCAAGAAGAAAGCAAGAGCAACTAGGTTTTCAAGCATCGATAAATTACGTCCTAAAGAATGACCAAATTCTCATAGAAAAAATCATCACCATGAATTAATTCATATATAAACAGAAATTTCTATGAATCTAGTTTTTGTAACAACTCACATTTTATTCCAAATCATAGTTGAAGGCCTCCAACCAAGCTAATCTCTCTAAATCGCTCCAAACTGCCAAACAAGACTTAAGAACTGATATACACAAAATCACATACTTTGAGTAATTATCTAGTCTTGATTACATAATTCTATTCATATGATTCCTAAGTACGAAAAGTACTAATCAACCCATGTATTTGGCCATCTTTTCTTTCTTTCTATTTCCACTCTTGGTCTTACACTCTTTCTAGCTCAGTCTATCTTTTCACACCTCGACATTTATCATCCTGGACACCGGTTCTCGGTTAGGATGCAAACTCCAAGCACCCTTGTCCCCTCTGGGTGCCCTTGAACTCTTTATACTTTGTTCACATATTTTGGGTCCTTTCTAGCTATTTGAGCATCTTATCTTTTTGATATTTGTCCTTTTCGAGATTAATTATGAAATTCAAGCAAGGGAATCATATAAATATAAAGTTATGTGATCATAATAAAGGAGGAAGCACTAAGCATTAGCTATCACCACCTAAGGTTGCATCCAAAGGTTATTCAAGAGAATTAAATAATCCATTCTAACATTCATTTAAGGGAAATGGACTGCATTATTCTACATACACTTCATAGGAGGGGAAGTTCATTCTATTCCATGCACATATCTATTACATTTCTTTACATCTAGCTACTTGCTCGCTATCAAGTGTGACACACATAAGATCCACCTAGGGCACAATTCCACACATACACACACCTAGAACTACATTGGGTCTAAAATTTAGTGCAACTATCAGTCGTAAGTTCACTTGTTTGACACCGACATGATCTCCGAACCCTCATTTGCATTCTTTTATTTTTTGGATTTGATACACCCTTGAGGGTTTTACAAGTCAATCTTTCATTACAAGTTATCAAGCAACATCAGAAATCATTGTATGACATACTAGTGACCAAAGGAAAAGGATAGTGAACACCTTAAAACCATGTGAAGGAGGTTTTCGAGGGTTTTAACAATCACATGCACCTAAAGTAGGTTTAGGGTGCCCACAGGTGACCCTGCCCCTTTCCAGGCGCCCCAGTCCAAGAAGATCGTTAGCTCACACATTTTTCTGAGGATCTATTTGACACTTATCCCTCTCTATTCACCTTTTCATCACTTTGGAAAATTCTATATTTAATTTCAAAACAACTAAGTCATCTTTTCTCCTCTCGTGTAACTAGGGTTTCAATACTTAATTGCTTAATTTGATCGGGTCTATTTTGTATTTAATTGTCTATTTATTTACTTGCTACATAACAATCAGATTTTTGGTGAACTCGACCATTTCAAACCCTTCCTTCTGAATATGTCTTCATCTTATCCTAAATTATTTCCCACTAGGGTTTTGGCATGGTTACTACTCGCTCTTGATTTCATACAAGTTTGTACTCAGCATCCTCCTCGGTTTGTTATGCCTATGGATGATCCTTCTATCAATGTAGTAACTACTCACCACACTCATCCTCCTATGAATCCACCCATTTCTATCCCACCACCTATTACTTCTACAGATCCTCCTACTACTTCTAGGGGCTATGATATCATCAAGAAACTTAAGAATACACTGCTAAAATATCTCTCTATGACTTATTATGCAATGCACTGATTGTAGTCATACATTAGAAGAAACCCTTTGTATTCATATTGAAAGTGATAATTCTTTGGTGGCATTCACACACCTTATCTAGTCTCTCAAAAAATTTCCACATGCTATATCATTTACTAATGAGGACATATCGTCATTTTCTCTTGAAAATCCATGTGCACCTTTTCTTATCGCTAGTATTATTGGCTCCACTTGTACTAAGCTCGTACCTATTGTAATGTCTTGGTGTTTAATTTATTTTCTCATTCTCTTCTAAAACAACTTGGTATTGTAGACAATCTAATTTCTAATAATTCTACTCTTATTCATGGCTACAATTCAACTACCCACACATGCTTAGGAACCATAACATTACATATCAAAATTGGGCCTAAGACTATCCCTACAAAATTATTCATTATTGACACTTCATTTAAATTCAATCTTTTACTGGGTAGGCCTTGGATTCATGCAATGCATGCAGTTCCATCAACCATTCATCAATGTATCAAATTCTTGCATGATGTATATGAACATACCATTATTGCGGACCCTGATCAATTCAAATTTTGTCACATAGATCCTGTTAGTTTTAAGCCTATTTCTCCATTATAGCCTATTCCATATAATAATATAGATACATATGAAATTGGTCAATCCAGTTCTTCACAATCTTCTTTCACCACTCCAAACACTCCAACTATTTCTACTCACACTACTACCATCATTTCACCCACAATGTCTGCTCCTATAAACACTACTGCTCCCCTCGTTGAGGATCCTCTCATTCCTACATATAGTGCATCTCCTACCAATATCCTTGACATAGTTATAAAACATGACACTTCCAACATGGATGACTCTGATGATTCTAATGATGAAGTTGATATTGTTGAACTTATTGATGACAAATTGTGCAATATTAATTTCACTCCTATCGATGTAGATGACTCATATTTCAATGACACTTTCATTGCCAATGGCCCTAGTGAATAAAAATTCAAAAACCCCTTCTACTAATGCTATGGTACTTTATCGGGTATCTTTCCATATGTTGGATGCCATTTCATCTTCTCACAGAAATCTTTATTCGTACCACTTTCATTCACATGCATGCTATTTGATCTCAATCTAGTTCCTTGGATTGATCTGTTCTTTTCATAAGCTCCCCATAATTGTAGCTAATTTTGTGTGTTTCATATTTTTCCACGTGCTTCAAAGATTAGTGTTATCCATTTCCCCCTCCTAGAAAAATGAACAACTTGGAAAAATTTGGACTTAGGAAGGTTTTGAAGAAAAGTCATGGAGTGCTGGAACCTAGTGTTAGTGGGTTCTCCTAACTGAAAAACAAAGAAACATAGACATCCGCACAACAAAGGAGCCACCATGCCATGGAACAAAGGAAAGTAAGAGGACACATGGCGAAAATTCAATGGTTAATAGTTATATGTGTGCTAACAGCGTTCAGTAACTCTCCAAGCCTTTCACATTTCATAGACCTCAAGTCCGCAGAATAACTAAGCTTAATAACAATATCGGATCGGGCTAGTCAAGCATGGTCAATAGGGATACATGGAAACATTTTAATGAAGCCAAAAATTTCTAATAATGTTCAAGATTAAAGTTATGACGTGAAGGTAAAATATGACAAGACCGACAACTATAAGCTACATGGAGCCTTCTTATTGGCTCACTTTTCACGCGATCGACAATCCAATGGAAAAACAGAGTTTGACATAGTGCGAGGGGGGTGTCGAATGAGATCATTGTCTAGAAATTCACACCCTATCAAAAGGATTATCAAATAGAATGACATGCAAAGTAGCGTGGAACTTCCCTATTGGATCATGCTTTCTAGAGGTCAATCAAATTTATTAATAGGTTTGATACAACCTGACATTTGTGAGGAGCATGGAGCTTTCTCATTGGCTTGTATTTCATTAAGGAATAAACATTCCCTTAAAGGAAGAAAGGAAAGTAAGGAAATAAAAGAAGAAAATCCCAACCCCGTGACCTAATGAAATACCAACACATGGAAAAAGTACAAACAATGAGCAGTGGGTAGAGGAAATCCTTGAACTAATCGAGAGGTTGCCACATGTCAAGCTCATATTCATCTCGACATACAAAACTTTAGAAGGCCGTATCATTCAATTCCCTACTCCAAATCTTGTAAAATTTATATCATTAGAAAGGTCTCCTCGAACCCTTTGATTTGGCATCATAAAAATAGGATTTTGATGGAAATTGGTGGGAGAAAAATAATAAAACATTTTTAGCATTCAAGGTGTAGTTCCGGTGTTGGTCAACTAGTTGAATTCATGAATTATGGTGTTTGTTTCTTCTCCAAACACGAAAAACGAGAAGGAATGAATGAATTTGGCGGGATTTTCATGCTCCTTTTTAGATTTGTAATGCATCCTATTGGAGGGTGAAGAGGGAAATCATATATTTATTCTTTCTCTCTATCTCTCTCTCTCTCATCTTCTATATATTGTAAAGTCTACCATATTGTGTAAGGAGGCAAATTAGGGGGTAGTTGTAGAATTTTTATTAACCTTGTAGGCTCCAGTTTCTTTGATTTCTTGGATTGACTCTGTTACATCTAGACCATGTAACAAATTACCATCACAGCCATGAAGATAGAGCATATCTCCTAAGAGGGCGTAATGGGCTATCTTACGGATAAGGCTTTGTTTTTGAGCGGGGATATCAGGAGGAAAGGTATTGTGTTTAAGATAGGCATAGATGTGCACATACCATGGGGAATAGGGACCAAAAACTTCACGATCCAAAAATTATTCCAACATGTCATACGCAGGTTGATGTATATTCTCAACAAAGAATGGCATATCATTGCTCTCGATGGAATTCATAGCATAGAACCTATGGTTTCCATTGCGTCACGTGGATCTATTTTATCCTTGTTGATGCAAAATCACAGCACCCCTGGATGTTGATCAGATTTCTAGGTTGATCATGCTAACATCCAGTGTGATTGCACAACATGGAATCCTTTCTCCAAGTGTGGGACTTGCAAGAATGAGAAAGGAATCTCCAGAGAAGGCTGGTTCCTATTCCTCTGTTCAGATGCACACAAAAAACGCAGAGGGTTTACTCAAAACCTAATCTAACTTGCCAAGGAGACAGGGTAAGAAGATGCATAAAAATAAACCTAAGCTAACGAGAGGTGATGCATGCGAGGAATGAAGAACATCTATCTTGCCAATAAACACGAGACCATTCAAATGTGATGCGAGATCATGCACGAGATAACAAAATTTGTAGTGAAAGACCGAGGAGGATGCAAATGAACACGAGAGAGGGTTGAGAATCATCCACGAGACATGCATTACTTGCTCCAAGGACCGATACTATACACTACAAAATGCCAAGAGGTAGAGTCACATTACAGTTTCAAATGGGAGGTTTGAACTCCACAAATTCACTGATAAAGAGAAGAAGGGAGGAGAAAAACAGGAAATGTTCGACCTTTAGAAAGAAGCCCCTCCTTATAATATATAGGAAGAATGAGAGAGGGAGAGAGAGGAAATCTAGATCTACTCCAACCACTTCTAGGTTGCATTTAACTCATCTCATTAGGGAAAAGTGGTGAATCCCTGGAAAAATGGTAGATCTGCTACAGCGTAAAGCGGCAAACTTTCATTGCATTAAAGCTGGTTGTTGAAACGTCGCTTCTATCTATTATTACGTGCTAGAGGTGTTTCTCAATTTTCTCTCTCCACACTGAACCAAAATGCAAGATTGACCCCAGAATCGTGTAGAGAATTTCACCAGCTTTCCGTTGATATAAAGAACATGAAAATCCGAGCTCTGGATCGAAAGATATGGCGATCTGAAGATTTAGGGCAAAAACAGGCCAAAACGGATATTTGAAATTTTCCCGCGCTCTGCCACTTGGATGACACATGTCGGGTGCTGATTGGATGAGAAATTCTCTCTCCTCCACCTTTCTACAGGATTTCCTTTGAAATTTTGACCTTTTTCATACTTTGGAAAAATTCTCATTTTCCCCCGCGCCCGCCACTTGGGACACGTGGCATGCATTGGTTCGTTGACAGGGGCGCGGGGAAAACCTTTACCTTTTAGTTTTTCGGCCAAAACTTTTGCTAAATTTTCTAAGTCCTCCCCAAGCTCCACATTCCCCACCTTAGGACACGTGTCTTGCTCTGATTCGTTGGCGGCTCTTCCAGGTTTTCGCGTCCCTCGCGTATTTTTGGCCCGGATGTCCCAAACTGTCTAGGACAAATTTCTCCGATCTGCCCGATTCGGGCTTCCCTGTCCCTCTTTGAGGCGAAGACACGTGGCACATTTCCATTCACTCTCGGCTCTTTCGGTGTCAGCGTCCTCCACGTACTTTTGCCCGGATGTCCCTGCAGACAAAGTCTCTGCTTTTTAAACCAGGCCCGGGTTCGCGTCCTCCGTGCATTTTTGTCCCAACTGCCCCTGATCGTATGCAGGACAAATTTCTCTCGAACCGCTTCGAAATGGGTTGACTTTGCTCTCGGTCGCTTCACCTTTTCGTGTCCTTCACGTCCTCACAGCCCAGATGTCCCGGACTACACTGCATGACAGCTTAGTCAATTTTTTCACCTTCAAACCGATTCGCCCTTTCGCGCCCCCACGCGTCCCGATGTCCCAACTTTCTCGGACTAGGACTTAGCCGATTTTCATGATTTTTTACGCCCCCAAGCTTAGTTTTTGCAATTTTTTCACCTTTTTCAGCTGTTGGGTTTTTCTCTTTGGACAGGAGAGTTAGAAAGAAGCAGAGGGCCCCAAAAACATGATTTTGGGCCTTGAATCAATCTATTTGCCTGGGACTTGAATATTTTGATGCATGTTATCAAAATTACCTGCAGGGGAATTTTGGATAACGATTTTAGCGACTCAATGGGTCATCCGCTGCTAGATGAAGTTACCGATTACAAGCAATCCATTAGGCATGGAGTCGAGTTGTAACCTACAACTGATTTGAACTTTGAAAACCTCCTCTCTCGAACCACTTGAAAACCTAACGAAATGGAGTCATTCTCACCAAAATACCACTGAAATGGACTGTGCAAGAGCGTAACCAACACCACAAAAACTATGTATGTAACTGAAAATCATACATGCTCCAAATGAAACATGCGAGTGTGCACAAGCACTTCTTCTAACGAAAGAAAACCTACCTACTTTATTCTAGCTGGAAGCAAAGGCAAGCTAAACAAACCCTGCAATTGGTTGTGAGAAATAGCTTCCCTTTCTCAAAAGTGGTAGCCATGCAATTGATTTGGAGCTGATCATGGCTGTTAGGATGAGTGGAAAATCAACAAGAAGCTGGTCTTCCACCCAAATCATCAAGGTATCAGCTGAAGGCAAATTCAATACCCCTTTTAGTTGCTCTGCATTTGGATTGAAGAGGTATGACAGCTGATCCTTGGTACTTTGCAGCTCATCCCCATGCTTAGAAGCAAGCATGACTAGTTGTGGCTCCTCCTTTGGCTCCAATGAAGCCAAATACCTAATTGGGCAAGGTCGATCCATTTGATATGCCCATAGCTCGATTTTCAACTCCAAGAATGGAGTCTTCTTGTAGACCCTCCGAATGAATGGTGTGGAAGAAACAAAGTGAAATTCCTCTGTCTTTTCTCTTCCTCCAATGAAGGACATGAAAGATTTAAATCTTCTAATCTTGGTTCCAAAGAGCTGCTATAAGATGTAGGCTGCTGCAAATGAATGTTCTCCTTCATGATAGAAGACTCAAGTGTTTGGAATGTGGATGATGAAAGAGAGAATGGTGGAAACTCAACTAGCTCTTCTCCATCAAAACAGTCCTCCAAATCGATGCAGGATAAACTACCTTATGGCTGTCTGCTGCAAATGCTCCACTTTCTCCATGGTGTGTTCTTGATACGTAACTTGACCACCATGGTTTCTTTCACCCTCCAACATTGAGTTTGAGAGATCAAAATCCTCTTCAGTACTAGAACTTGAGAGAGGTGAAGTAGAAAGAAGAACTGAAGGTTCTCCTGTAGCACGCTTTGTGCTCAAAGCCCTTGGATATACACTTTTCTCCTCCACAACTAGAATGTGCTCTTCTTCTTTTGGATTTGGAGCAGCTTCTCCTTCCTCCAATGTAATTGGGAATGCAAGAGGAGGGATGGGTTGTAACTCAATTGATTTGGCATTTTTTTGTGGTGGTAGAGGTAGAAACTCTTGTTTCTTTGGAGGAGAGCGTATTTTCTTAGCTCTAATGGAGGGGATGACTGTTTGGAAGGAAAAAGGAAAGAAGAATTGAGGTGAGGTGGAAGACTAAGAGGTGGAGACATGGGATCAAAATTTGAGACAGCAGATGGAGAGTTTAAAACTTGACACTGTTGAGATAAAATAGATTGGGAAAGAGGAAAAATAAAGGCATGAGATGGCGTGCTTAACCATTGACAAGGTTGCTGAATACTCCTCTCATACACCTCTATTTCTTCAATCCACTTTGCAAGCAATGGCAGCGTTGCAATCATGAAGTCCAGCTTCTCCTGAGGGCTGAAGTGTCTTGCAAAAGGGCCTCCCCATGGACAAGGAGTCCTGCGCAACCAATTCTCGAAAGCTCTCATTTGAGCTTTTGCTCTGGACCGCACCATCTCTACCTCCATCTTTTGGATTTTCTCCAACAGACCAGCATCTTGCATCTCGATTGTCTTCATTATATGCATGCTCTTGCTCTGGAAAGCTCCATAGCCAAACTGATTTTGGCATTACTGCTCATATGGGTATGCATGCTGATCTTGAATTTGTTCAAAATGTTGATTTGGAGGATTTAAAAAACATGTTGGAGGTGGGAAACATTGCTGCTGTTGTAAATGTGAGTTCCATGATGGAAATGAAGTCATGATTGCACAACTTCATGGAATGGAAAAGAATGAAAGGGATGGAAAGAAGGATGGATGGGAATGGATGGAAAACAGGTCTGCAACTTCAGAAATGGGTTGCTGATCGGATGGAGTCGCCAGATGTGTTTGCAAGTGCCTCAAAGGTTGAAATCTTCACGGGAACACACCAACCTACAAAGATGAAGTGGAAGACCTATAAGGTCCCACCGGGCATGCCAAATAAGCTGTTGATGAAAAATCACAGCACCCCTGGATGTTGATCAGATTTCTAGGTTGATCATGCTAACATCTAGTGTGATTGCACAACATGGAATCCTTTCTCCAAGTGTGGGACTTGCAAGAATGAGAAAGGAATCTCCGAGAGAAGGCTGGTTCTATTCCTCTGTTCGAGATGCACACAAAAATGTAGAGGTTTACTCAAAACCTAATCTAACTTGCCAAGGAGACAGGGTAAGAAGATGCATAAAAATAAACCTAAGCTAACAGAGGTGATGCACTGAGGAATGAAGAACATCTATCTTTCCAATAAACACTAGACCATTCAAATGTGATGCGAGATCATGCACGAGATAACAAAATTTGTAGTGAAAGACCGGGAGGATGCAAATGAACACGAGAGAGGGTTGAGAATCATCCACGAGACATGCATTACTTGTTCTAAGGATTGATACGATACACTACAAAATCCCAAGAGGTAGAGTCACATTACAGTTTCAAATGGGAGGTTTGAACTCCACAAATTAGCCTGATAAAGAGAAGAAGGGAGGAGCAAAACAGGAAATGTTCGACCTTTAGAAAGAAGCCCCTCCTTACAATATATAGGAAGAATGAGAGAGGGAAGAGGGAGGAAATCCAGATCTACCCCAACCACTTCTAGGTTGCATTTAACTCATCTCATTAGGGTAGAAGCGGTGAATCCTGGCAAAATGGTAGGCATCAGCGAGAAGCGACAAAGCATGCATTGCATTAAATTTGGTTGTTGAAAGCATTACGCCGCTCTGTCTATTATTACGTGCCAGAGGCATTTCTCAATTTTCTCTCTCCACACTAAACCAAAATGCAATATTGACCCTAGAATCGTGTAGAGCATTTCACCAGCTTTCCGTTGATATAAAGAACATGAAAATCTGAGCTCTGGATCGAAAGATATGGCGATCTGAAGATTTAGGGCAAAAACAGGCCAAAACGGATATTTGAAATTTTCCCGCGCTCTGCCACTTGGACGACACGTGTCGGGCGCTGATTGGATGAGCAATTCTCTCTCCTCCACCTTTCTGTGGGCTTTCCTTTGAAATTTCAACCTTTTTCATACTTTGGAAAAATTCTCATTTTCCCCGCACCCCGCCACTTGGGACACGTGGCATGCATTGGTTCGTTGACAGGGGCGCGGGGAAAACCTTTACCTTTTAGTTTTTCGGCCAAAACTTTTGCTAAATTTTCTAAGTCTTCCCGAGCTCTGCACTCCCCTGCCTTAGGACATGTGTCCTACTCTGATTCATTGGCGGCTTTTCCGGGTTTTCGCGTCCCTCGCGTATTTTTGGCCCGGATGTCCCAAACCGTCTGGGACAAATTTCTCCGATCCGCCGATTCGGGCTTCCCTGTCCCTCTTTGAGGCGAAGACATGTGGCACATTTCCATTCGCTCTCGGCTCTTTCGGCTCTCCATGTCCTGCGCGTACTTTTGGCCCGGATGTCCCAGACGAAAGTCCTCTGTTTCGGCCGAACCGGCCGGTTCGCGTCCTCCTCGCATTTTTGTCCCAACTGTCCCCAGGCATGCGGGACAAATTTCTCTGAACCGCCTGAAATGGGCTGACTTTGCTCTTAGCCGCTTCGCCTTTTCATGTCCTTCGCGTCCTCACAACCCAAATGTCCCAGACTACCTGCACAACAGTTAGTTAATTTTTTCACCATCGGCCGGTTCGCCCTTTCGCGCCCCGCGCGTGCCGATGTCCCAACTTTCCCGGACTAGGACTTAGCCGATTTTCATGATTTTTTTCTGCCCCAAGCTTAGTTTTTGTAAATTTTTCACCTTTTTCGGCCTATTGGGTTTTTCTCTTTGGATAGGAGAGTTAGAAAGAAGCAGAGGGGCCCCAAAAAACATGATTTTGGGCCTTGAATCAATCTATTTGCCTGGGACTTGAATATTCTGATGCATGTTATCAAAATTACCCTGGGGGGGGTATTTTGGATAACAATCCCCTTGGAATATTTTTGAATGTAATACGCACAAAATATTCTTTCAAAGTTTTCACCAATTTCTTGTAGGGGATGAGTTTTTCATCTTTAACTTTGTATTCATCATTGACTTGTTTAATGATCAATTGCAAGTCACCAACGACCTTGACATGGTGGATATCCCATTTGATTTCTAGCTTCATCCCAGCGATGAGTGCCTCATATTCTACAATATTATTTGTACAAGGAAAACCAAGATGGAAAGCTTGAGGTATGGGGTTTCTTGAAGGAGTAATTAACACTACACTTGCTCCGAGCCATGGAAAGTGAAAGATCCATCAAAGTGCACTTTCCACATGATAAATTCCTTAATATACATTAATGATGCATCTAGAAGATCCAGACTCATAGGTTCTGTTCCTGGTAATGGTGCTTCTACTAACTGATCGGCGAGTACTTTTCCTTATACATACTCAATGTCAAATTCACTTAGCAAAATGATCCAATTATCCATTCTTCTGTAAGGGTGGGTTTTGACAATAGGTATTTGAGTGGGTCAAATTTGGATATAAGCTTGGTTTTAGTATTCAATAGGTAATGGTGAAGTTTTTGGAAGGTAAAAATGATAACCAGACAAGATTTTTCAATCTGAGGATAGTTGAGCTCATAAGAAATTAAGGTACAAATGAGATAATACATGGATTTTTCTTTGTGGCTGAGGTCATATTGGGTGAGAAATGCGCCAATAGAAAATTAAGTAGTAGAAATATACAACAAGATTGGCTCATCGAGAGTTGGAGGAATGAGGACATGCGGATTGGCTAAGTATTTCTTAAACAAGGTGAAGGCTTGTTATTTCTCTCATCCTCATATAAAGGGAACATACTTTGTAAGTATATGGGTTAATGAATGACATTTGTACCAATTTGGGAAATGAAGCAATGGATGGCTTGTATCTTTCCTTGCAAGTGCTGTGCAATTGTTTGATGTTTTTGGGAGGAGGCATTTCAGTAATGGCGGTAACTTTAGTTGGGTCTACCTTAATCCCTCTTCGTGATACAATGAATCCAAGAAAATTTCTTGACAGTATGCCAAACACACACTTATTTGGATTCAATCTAACTTTATATTCCCACAGTTGTTTGAAGATACACCAAAAAATGTCAAGGTGATATGCTCTCATTTTTTATTTCCCAAGGATATCATCCACATAGTCCTCCATGATGTCATGAATCATATCATGGAAAATCTTGGTCATTTCCCTTTGATAAGTTGCACCTGTGTTTTTAAGGACATAGGGCATTAGTTGATAACAGAAATTCCCCCAAAGTGTTGTGAAGGATATCTTGTGCTGATCTTCATCGGCTATTTTGATTTGATTGTAGCCTGAACAACCATCCATAAGAGATAACATTTCATATCCTGCAATTGAGTCAATAATCATATCAATATTGGGCAACAAAAATCATCTTTTGACACACCTTAGTGATGTCTCTAAAATATGCATATATTATGATCCCAACAGGTTTCTTTTATACGGGGACTATATTTGATATCCACTCTGAGTAATCAATAGGTCTAATGAAGTTTGTTGTCAACAATCTTTCTAGCTCTTCTTTAACCAACAGAGCCACACGCGGATGCATTTTTGAAGTTTCTATTTGATGGGCTTGGTATCTGTGTGCACAACTAGGTTATGCACTACCAAAGTTGGATCCAAGCCCAACATATCCTTATACGACCATGTGAATATATCTACAAATTCCCACATAAGCATGGTGAATGTTGAGATCAAATCTCCTAGATTGACTATCTTTGGGTCATCTTTTGTTCCAATATTCACATCAACGGTTTCTTCCACTAGCATTTTTGACAAATCCTCCATACGCATAGGATCGGGAGGAAGGTTGAGATATTTTTCCAAGGGCATCTCTACGAGATTTTCACTCTTGGTGTGGTCACTTTTCTTGTCTATTGATTTTGTTACATGTTTTTCATCCAGTGCTTCAAAGAGTTTTCATTGTGTGACTTGGAATTTTTTTTTTTCCGAGGCTTTTCGTTGGAACTTTTTCCCTCACTTTTTCTTAAGTTTTGCTAACCATGAAGCTCAAATTCCTCACCAAAGTACATGCAAGTATCTAAGTCAATGTAGAAACCCTTCTTATGGTCTCCAATTGGAATTGTATCTCGAATTCCCATGAATTCCACAATGGCCTCATCATTTTCAAATAGGTCAATGGTATGTGACATTTTTGTCCCATTCAACAAGGCAAGGGTAAACAAGGTCAATTTTAGGTTTAGTGGGGGTTAAGGTAAGGACAACGGTATCCATGAATAGGTTCGTGGAGGTAAGATCCTCATATTGGATACAGTGGGAATCTATGTCATTGTCTAAATAATCAGAGCTATCTTCACGCTCAGAACATGTAGCATCTTGATCATTGGGGTGTGATCCATAGGGTTGAATTATGATACCGCATCTTTCTGTCTTGAAATGTGGGAGAAAAGCGGTTCTCTTGGTCCTTTCTCATTCTTTCCATGTCCTAGACTCTTGTAGCCCATAGAATACATCATTCGGCTAGACTTCTCATACTCAGGGATTTGGTAAAAGTTGGTTGAGTATCTTCTAGGACCCAAGTTATAGGTGGTTCTAACAATTTCTCCTCAACAAGTAAACCCCTAGGTAAGAATTTCCCAATAGTTTTCTCATCTCTAGGCCGTATGAAATGATAGTTGGGTCATCCTCTAGTTTTAGGTGACAATGATAGGTCGAAACTAGGAGAGCTTGTTGCACATTATAATCTCTACAATCGTATTCCAGAACCTTCATCTCCCATGAATCAAAAGGAGAAGTCGATGTAGAAGCTTCATGGGCGCAATAACTTAGGGAGTTTGAATCTACCCGTGATTCCATAGCTTTTGATTGAAGAGGAATAACTATATTAGCAGAGGGACATATATAGGCACCCTTACACACAAAACTATTGAGAGCTCTGTAGTGAGCAAAGGGCTCTAGATATCCTTGTATTGTAACAAGTGTGTCCATTATGTTTCAATTTGATACACTGATGGAACGTTGATGGTATGGACTACATGGCATGAATCCATGGTCAGCAAAGCAAAATATTATATGGAAGTTCCAAGTCTAAGACATGAAACTTTGTATGATGACAAGTTGGTCCTACCTCCATGGGCAATGTGATTGTCCCAGCTGATTCTCACTCTGCGTTGTCGTAAGTGGTTATGGTAATAATATGGGATTCTAGATCTTCTTTTGTATGTCCCAGTTGTTTAATTAGTTTCAAAGTGCATATATTCAACCCTGATTTGTTGTCCACAAGCACCCATTTTATCTTCGGCGGGTAACAAATACCTCAATATATAGGGGAGATTATGCACATGATCCTCACTAGGGATCTCCCTATTATTAAAGGAGATGTATTCAATTGGTGCAATGTTTTCCACCACATCTTGAAGATGTGAAGGGTCTACTTCCAATGGCACTCCTGACCCCTGGAGATTTTTGTACAAGATGTCCTTATGTACGTTCAATATTTTAAGAAGATCCAAGATTGAAATCTTGGCAGATGTCTTCTCAAGTTGTTCTAAGAGATTATACCGACCATCTTGCGGGGTTGATGGAGAGGGTTATGGGATTATGAGATGGGAATGCCTTGTTACCGTAGCGCAATCCTTTCCCTTGATCCGAATGGTATTCACATGGTCATTGGAAGAGTGAATACATCTAATGAGTGAATCATAGTGATTATTGTCACTCTTAGTATAGAGGTAGTTCACAGCCTTGTAACTTTTGGATGAATCTCCTTGATTTGACTTTTCTCATCTGACCTACCATGTTTAGGGAATGGTTCTTTGAATATTCCCATCTTTTCATTTGGCGTTTGATTTTTCTCTAGGGGTGTCAACTTCTATCTCCCCATTGTCAATGAGATCTTGGATGTAGTGACGAAGTCATAGGCATTTGTCTGTTTTGTGTCCCTTGACACAATGTAAATCACAATAGTCATGCTCTTTGTACCATGATGGCTTTGGAGCATTTTCATCAAAGGGTTGTGTTGTGGGATGAGTCACCATGTGATTTTCATCCAATTGCTTCAATATTGCAGATAAAGGATCATTGAGGGGAGTGAATGTTCTATGTTTGGGTGGTGGTTGAATAGGTCCTTTGGTTAGTTTAAAAGGTTGACCAACTTGAACCATTTGTACACGTTTGGAATCGTGATCCCATCTCCCACCACATTCTTGTTTTTGTTAAATATTTTCAGCTTTTCCATGGGTTTGGCATTTTGGTTATCCTTAGAGTGTGATTTAATGGTTCCTTTGGAAATAAGGGCTTTCTCTATTTGAATGCCCTTTTCAATGACCTCTTCAAAGGTGTGAACACAATGCATTTGTAGATGAAAAGCAATGTATGGGTTTAGATTGGGCACAAAGATACTCACAAGTTTTTTTCAAGAAACACACAAGGGAAGCGATTTGCTATCCCTCTCCATCATTGCAATAAACAAGTGAATATTTCATTTAGGCATTGTTTAGCTCCACACAATTCTACCATGGTTATGTTGTATGAGAAGTGGCGTACAAACCTTTTATGCCAATTCAAACCATGTGAAAATAGACCCACGAGGTAAGTGAGTGAACCATTCCAAGGCTTGGCCCAATGGACTCTTTAGAAAGATTCATATGAGGTAATTATCATTATAGGCCACTTCTTGGGATGCCATGTAAAAATCCTTCGCATGTTCTTGCAGGTCACCTTTCCTCTATATTTGTCAAATTTTGGCATTTTGAACTTCTTAGGGAAGGTTTGAAGTGTCATAGTTTTATCAAATGGATGGGGACATAGTTCTTCATATTGATATTTTCTGTTATTCCCAACATTACTCTCTTAAAGGTTTGTAAGCGTCACTTTCATAAATTGTATTTCTTGTGCAATCAATTGTTCTTTAGTAGGAGAAGTAGGGATATATATGTGATTGCATTCCATATTGTATCCTCCTTGATTTTCTATGTGAAGCTATCTGATTTTGGCCTTAGGTTTTGTCTTTTGTACATTCTTGTTTGTTTATTTTTGTACATGAGATGTTAACAAAGATAATTGGCAACTAACGTTTTGGATTTTCTTTAAAATAGTGACTTCTTCTTCTTCATGACGTGGAGGTTGTTCAACATTTTCATGTTCTATTCTAACTTTACGTGGTACTTTGATGAAAGGCATTCTATATCCCACTACATTATCATTTCCCATGTTAGAGGTAGAAGCATGTCCATGTGTTAAGATATCTTCCATGTTAATGAGAGGTTGCTCCTCTTCATTAGCCTCATTTGTGGGTGGTATCATTTCTTGCTCTATAGGCATTCTAGCCCATAATTCCACCACTCGTGCTAGCACTTGGTCTTTGTTTCTATAAAGGAATTCATCTAACAAGGTGGGGTCAAAGTAAAATTCTAAATGTGGTGACTCTAACTCATCACCACTATGATCATTCATCTCCTCTACTTCTTTTTCTGTGGAGAATAAAGGCCCAAGATCATTTCCAATAAAGGGATTTGACCCTTGTCTATTTGAATTTTCCCAAGTTCGTGTTTGTTTTGTTTCAAAGCCTTCTTTTTAAGCCCTAATATTTTTTAGGATCCATGATGTATGAGATTTTCACTAAGGTGTTTTGAATGTGCTCGAAATATATTAATCAAGTCTAAGTGAAACAAAAATATTGTTAAGAATTATAATGAATTTCAAAGTATCAATGTGACAAAGTGATTTCTATAAATGAATAAGTCAATAGTGAGAAACAAGATACAATCACACAATGTTTAGTTCCAGACCAATCAATCAAATGATATACTTCCTAAGTCTATTTCTGAAAAGGTAGTTGATGTTTTAAGATGATTAACAAAATGTCACTACTTATGTCAAGTTCAAAGAAATGAACAAGGCTTAACTAATAACAAGGAGTTAACATGATCTCCAAACAAAGTATACTAAAAGCATGCCCAAATCCAATCAAGACCTATATTCCAAAAAGAGTCAGTTATAATTGTGAGTGACACAACAATGTCACCAAGATATGTTAACCAAAATTTATGAGAAAGTAAGGTATTGATATCAAGATGATATTGATATAACACGCACAAGTGGTAACACTAACACTTTTCGAAATCGAGGTAATAATTGAAATAAAAAAAAGCTAGAGTATACTTAGGAATTGTTAAAGTGTATATAGTGTAACATCACAATATAGATACTTAGGTCAAGTTTACAAGAAACAAGACGTGAATACTAAAATTGTAGCAACACGATATAAACAAGATAACCGTTCAAAGGAGAATCAAAGTGATGAAACAATCCTAACTATGATGGAAATCTTGACATGGGTGTCAAGATCAAAAAGGCTACCAATGATATAAAAATGTCTCCACACACTTTAGACATTTAACAACTCAGCCGCAAACATGGATGAGCGTAAACAGACACAAAAGTGGTGAATAAAATCAATTAGCAACACAAGGGTAGTCACTCTTCTTCTGATCAACAAAGTGTCAAAAGAAAGTGAAGGAAGTAGATCAATTGGTGTTGAAAAATGTTGGCCTCACTTTAGCAGAGTTTCACCTTGCCTTAGGGAAAGTGAAAAACTAAGCAAAAGTAACGCTTCACACATTTCGTGATGAATGATAGCTCTCAACTCAAATTGGTTTTGATATGGTCTAAGTTGGCTCCTGGTCAAAGATGGCTTCCTAGGTGGTTCACTCAACTAGGTGTCATAAGTTATCTAAGAGTGAGCTCGATTTTCCAAGAAAAATCACACTAATTAATTCTTGGAGTATCTCGGCTTTACTTTACCCCCTTTAATCACAATGGGCAATAAATGTGTCTATTGTGTATTCCTCTAGGGTCTCGATACAAATAAATTTGACACTAAATCTCACAAATGGTAAAACTAGTCAAGTAGATTGTATGGAGAAATTCCCATTTCATCCACAAGGTTCCCTCTTGCGTGGACTACTTTGGGGTTTATAGGACCACCCCCATTGTTGTAGCTTAAGGTTTATGCTAGAGGGTTATGTCCTAGTTTTAAGCGAGATAGCAGCCGTACCATTATCCAAACCTGTAAATCAAGTGTTTTGAATGTGGTACTTTATTTTAATCTTTTAGACTTGATGATGTTTATTTGTTTTCTATTTGGCAATCTGCAACACACGTGTAGTTAGAAAATTTTGTTTCAAACTCCTTTCTTTGATAAGTATTTTTAGGTCTTGCACTCAAGCGTTAGTAGTTCTCAAGAAATTCACATTATTTAAAAGAGGATTAAGATTTATTTTTGATTCTCAAGATCATCCAAGGATGCAAGAGAAGAGCATACACAAAAAATAATCTAACTAAAAATTAAAGAAAAACTTTGCAATTAATGAACCATACAAAATGCTTAATAAATGTTCATTCCCTTAAACCAAAAATGAAAGATGAAGTTTCCAATTTACCAAATGTTATAAAATGAAGACTAAAGTTAATTTTGATTCTCAAGATCACTGAAGGTGCAAGATAAGATAATACATAAACTTTATCCCAACTATATATAAATGGAAAACCTCAAATCAAAGGACCATATAAAAATACTTTGTAAAAGGTTCATTCCCTTAAGCAAAATGAATAATCAAATTTCTAAGTTAATCCAAATTTTAAAAGATAGAGATAAAAGTTGTTTTTGACTATCAAGATCACCAAAAGGTGAAAGAGAAAAATATACACATGCTTTGTTCTAAATCAAGTAAAACATAGAAATACAACATTCATCAAAACATTAGAAATGTTAGACATGACCAGCTTTTTTAAAATAAAAGTAAATCCTATAATTTTTGTAAGTATAAATCCTGAATTTATATTTTCATTGCATATTTCACTTCAATACCTTTCCAACGTAATAGCAATGGAGTCATTTCAAGTTAGGGATAAAAATTTATGGCATTTGGAAGATGGGTTACGCATATGCTCTTATGCTCACCAGTATGCACTTAACATGCACTCAAAAAATGTCAAAAAAACGTCCCATAATCTGCAAAATGGTCCAATTTTTCCAACCAAGATTCAATTTTGACAACTACTGATCACATTAATATATGAATAGAAGACTCAACGCTATCAAACATTAACCTACATGCTCAAGAATTTAAGATTTTCAAGAAATTGACAAAACTAGCATGTAGAATGATGAAAAAGTAAGCTCTAAAATGAAAAAATGGAGAAATATTGACATTTTCTCAACAAGATTCAATTTTGACAGCAACCCACAACATTAATATGTAAATAAAATACTCAACACTATCAAACTCTAACCTAAATGCTCAAGAATTTAAAATTTTCAAGAAATTGACAAAACTAGCATGTACATATCTTTGGAAGGAGATATGTTACAGTTCCTATTAAACACTTGGTGTTCCTTAACCATTTCCATAGGTAAATCACTGTCTTCTTCCCGCATTATCTTTTGAACTCCCTCGAATGCTCCATCTTGGAGTTTCTGAAGCATACCCATGCTATCCCCCTGCATCAAGGTCTTATATTCTTACTGCACAAGCTCTGTGTTTCTAAGTACCCCTGTCTCCCATCCTCCCCCAGCACTGTTCCACTCTTTCCCACCACCACTACCCCAACCACCGTCCCTTCCACCATGACCCCCACCCCCATCCCTTCCACCACGTCCAAGCCTAAAACAAGGAACCATAAGAAGCCCAAATTGGACACCCCTGTTTCGGGCGAGTCCTTCGCAACAATAAGGAATTGGAAGTTGTCCAAAACCTATTGCACATCAGTAGTGTAGGCCATGAAGAGGCCTTACAAAAAGAAGGAAACAATACTTCCCAAAGGCTGGAAGCCTTGGAGAATGAAATGATGAAACTGAAAGAAGAAGTGCAGCATTTGGCCAAGCAAAAAGGTAAAAGGAAGATGGAAGATGATACTGATCTTGGCAATAAGCAAGTTGAGGACATCTACAAAAAGCTTAACTCCTTGGACAATCATCTGGGGAGAGAAAAGGATCGCCATGATCACAACATGGCAATTTTTAATGCAATCAGTGATTTCCTTGAACAGCATGTTCGTAGCATTTATGTGCTTAGTGGGATCCCAGGACACTCTGTGGGGAATGGATAAGGAGAGCAGTCAAACCATAGCAAAGTTGGATGCTAAGGACCCCACACACATGAAAACAGTGGCTCTCTTTACCTCACTACAAACTATTAAATCTAGAATTACTAGAGCTGCCAAGAAGTAAAGGAGGTCTTCGTTGCAGATGTTGATTATCATCATTTTCTTTGCTGTCTTTTTGCTATTTTTGGTTGCACTGTTGCAGCGCACGCTCTATTTTGATTTTATGTAGTAACTTTTTGGTTACGGTTGGCTTTAATGCCTATTCTAGATGTTGATCCATTTTTTGTGGAACCTATTAATGTTTTATTTGGATTTTAGGCCCTCTATGTAAACAGGGTATAGTCCCTTCAAAACTATTTACCATTAATAAAAAAACAAAACTAGCATGTAGAATGTTGAAAAATGAAGCTCTAAACATGAAAACATGGAGAAATTTTGAAATTTTCTCATTAAGATACAATTTTGACAGCACTTCACCTCCTTTATACCTATAAGGAAGATTGACACATGCAAACTCAATAAAACAAGTTAAGAAAAATAAGTTAGATCAACATGTGCAAAAGAGGGTTAGTAGCCAAAAATGAAACTTAACTACAAAATTTGAAATTAAGTGCAAAGGACAATGGAGTAAGTCCCACCTTTGGCGTGGCCAATGTATGCAAGAATTTGGTAGCTATGAAAAGAGAATTATAACTAACACCTAGTAGTCCTAAAACAGAGCTAAATCAAAATCTATGCATCATATGCTTAGAGCTTAAACAAGCTAATCTACCAACATCCTTGCATTAGAATATGAATAAAAATTAAAACTAACATGTTAATCCATTAATCTCTATCTCTATTGAATTCTAATCAAATGAAATGAACCTATTTAGATCCTTACCAATCAAAGTGTTGATTGTATGTTTTAATCTCAATGTTTTCAAGAATGGAGTCTTGTCAATCCATGACTACAAGACCATTTGGCATATCTCCATATGACTTCAAACTTGGAAGAATGAATTCAAGAAATGAAAATAGCTAGCTCCTCTAATGAATAATTCTCTAAGATGATAAAATGGCTATAGCTTAGGCTATATGCTCATTTAGGTGTAAGAAGAAAGGTAGGAGGAAGGCTCGGTATATAGCAAATGGATAAAAGAATCTCTACATCTCTTTACATGTGGGAGAATAGAGATGGTGGGTTGTGGATGAATGAGGTTTAGAAAGGGTTGATTCAACCTTAAGAGAGTTTATTTTTTCCTTTAGTGACTCATGGGGTTTGAGGGGATTTATTAATTAACCAAAGTGATTAATTAATAGGTGTGCAAGCTTATAGAAGCTTTTTAGAGGAATAATTAGTATGATTTATGTTATGAGAGGATTTTAATCAAATAAATGATGATTTATTGATTAAATAGAAGAGAGAATTAATTAATTAAGAATAATTAATTAATCTAGATAAAAAGGGGTATTAATTAATTAGAAATAATTAATTAATCTAGATAGAAAGGGGAGTTGATTAACGGAAGGTCGTTAATTGGCGTCATTGTTGGATAGAAGAGTTAATTAACTAACGTAATGTAATTAATTAACGATGATAGTAGAGAAAATGTGTGATATTGATGATATGTCGTTAATTTTTGGGAAAGGGTATAATTAGCGCAATTTAAGTATTTAAATTGCTTGAGCTAAATTATAGGTGTCTACAATATCATACTGATATTGGTTATGTTACTATTTTTCTTTGGATTTAATTTGTTAAGTACATAGGGGTCTTTCTTAGTTTTTGTTTTCTTCTAGTTACTATGAGACTATTGTAGGATAATGTATATTTTGCAAAAGTTCAGTTTGGTTATAAAATCCTAAAGGAAACATCACTTTTGAAGAGATTTTGTTATCCCTTAAGGGTATTTTGGGTGTATAAGACAAATATAACAAGTGATTTATCTCAGCTCTAACTCCATGATTTTTAGTTAGGATTGTGAAGACTATAGATGACATTTGTGCAAATTGAGTATCAATGAATGTAAATGTTATTTCACAGATCATATTAAATATATTATTCTTTTCAAACATCACAATTAAGGATGGATTCTTTCCATGGGAACATTAATACACCAAGGTCATAAAAGAAACTACCCTCCCCTCCAAATCTCTATTAAAACCAAACAATTAATCCCACCCCATACTTCCATTCATTGCTTTTGTTTCCATGTCTCTAACTATCATTGAAAGTTCCCTTTATATTTTATCTAGAGAATGCATGAGCAACCAAATTCTACTATCTATAGTAACCTATGTCTAGTGAGGTAAGCATATGCAACACTTTGTGTGACAACTCATGAGAGTGAAGTGTTGTGTCCATGGCCATGTTTATCCCAGATTGACCCATCATTTGAAGAACTCAAGGGAATAAAGATCCCATCTCTCCCTCTACATTCAGGTTACACCACAGGTCCTCTCACCTTGGTTCGAGGTATGTCCAAAAGTATGAGAACATGCCATCCCCTTTGTATGTGCCCCTCAACCATCCTGAGGCTTGATCCCAAGGAAAGTTCTAGACCCCTCCCTAGATAAAACATAACACACTACCACTTGGTCTACCACCATTCCAAGCATTTCCCCCTTTTCTTAAAGAGAATTACTATCAATCTACTAGGGGTGAAGATTTGAGGACCAACACACACTTTTCATCAATAACTCTTATTGGCATCATATTCCATTGGATCATACTTTCTCTGATACTATTTTCACATACGATAACTTGACTAGGATTGGCTTCACACTCAATGATATCCTACCACCACCTCACTCACCTCATCTCTATCATGGATATGTTCACATTATGGCTGCCTATGGTATTCATGTTTTCCATTTAGCAATATTTGTTGCACATACCCCACATCTTCCTCTAATAATGCTTGGGAAATCTTGGCTTGATTATATTAGGGGCAATTTATACTCTAGTCACACTCGATATACATCTTCCTATGTCGATTCTCGGCCATGTTTCTATTGGTAATGATTCATCTCCCGAATATTCAAAAAATCTCACTCATTGGTATGCACATGGTTGTCCACCAACACCTTTTATAGATGAGGAATATGTAATGACCATGTACATATTATGTCGCAATGGATATTTATATGATCCACCTCATACTATTGCTTATCAAGTCTCCAACGCATCTCCAGTTGGCTTTAATCAGGAAAATGATGATCTTGTAGACAATGTCACTTGATCACTCTTATCATCACACAATTGGGGGCATAATACTATCTCCACCCTTCTAGTAGTGCCACATGTCTTATCTTCTCATGACTTCACATGTAATCTCTCACATTCATCATACACATCTTGATACATTAGTATTGTCATTTCTCGATGACACACTCTCATGCTATGGTTCACATTTAAATATTGAGGGCATACTATACATATGAACTTCACACACTAAACAATAAACATTACATTCTTCACACATCATGCATTATTTATACCTCTTTCTCTTGCAACATCTATCATATATACTATGTGTATTATTCACTCTACACATTCATGATACATCTTTCTTGCAGCTACTTCTACACGTTGCATTCATTTCCCTATATGCAATCTAGTTCTGCGAGTTCATATTCAACTATTGAGGGTTACACATTTAAAATTAACCCCACCACACTCACTAACTCACATTTTTTATGTTATATGCTTTATCAATCATATATTTCTAGGGTGCGTAAATTTAAACCATTTCCCGATGACACACTCTTGTTTTATGGTTCACTCTTGACTATTGAGGGGGCATGTATAAATGAACCTCATCTCACACATACACATCCAATCAGTGGGGAATGCTACTCCTATCATTCACTCGTATTCCATTCCATCTCATTCATAACATACCACATATCTTGGTCACATTTACTCTTGCTTACATATGCTTTTACATTTACACTTTATTACATGTGCCAAATAGATATCTTGTATGTCAATATATTTATCATACACACGTGCACGTTCAATTTCCTTTCTAGTTATGATCAAAGATTCCACATATCCACACACATAGCATGGATTCTTGATTTAGTACCTATTACTAGTCCCACAATGGATCCTTGGGGCATCCACTTTCGTACACTACACGTGTTATTGTTTCATTTTCATAACACTTTACTTTATCGTATTCTACGAGAATTTGACATAATTCTCATCTTTCTAACATGATAAAGGGTGCTTCATGTGTAGAATTTTCTTTGCAGGTATATTTTCCACCATGGTTGTATGTTACATTATTTGATATTGTTTTCCTTTGCTTGTCATTATATGTCATTGTTTATGGGCTTTACCCTTTGTCTTGTGTGCACACTCATCTACTTTTGGCATAGTCGGCATTGCGTGTCTTGTAACATCATGAGTGATGTCCCATGTTTACAAACCACTTTTCACAGTCTAAATTATCTTATTGTGTCTTAGCTTAGACATTATTTGCTTGCTTGATAGATTACATTTTGTATTCTACAAGTGTGCTTATCTTTTCTTACACTAATATTTTAATTTTCCTACCCACTTTGTTTGCATGTGCCTTGGTTCCTACCAAGAAAACTCCCTCCCCCCTTGTTTAGTCACAAAATCACACACTTTAGACATTATTTACTCCTAGTATCATACTACTATTCATATGGTTTTTGAGTGAAGAAAGTACTAATTAACCCCCATCTTTTGGCCATTTTACTTTGATTTATGTCATCACTGCCGACCTCCCATACACACTTTCCCAGTCTATTTTCATCATTTTCCATCATTTTATCCTTGTATAGGGTGCCCATGGTTGTATTAGGGTGTCCACAGGCACCCTAGTCCCAGTCGGGCTACCCTGATCCTTTTCCCACTTTCTTGCTACTTTTTGGGCACTTTCTAACCGTTTGGACATTTCATATTTCTTATGGTCCACCTTCTCAAGGTTAATTAATAAATTATAAAAATATAACCATATAAATATAAAGTTATGAAACCATAATGAGGGACCAAGCACTAGTCATTACTATCATCACCTAAGGTTGCATCCATCAAAGGCTCCATTTACATCCATCTAGCTCCATCACAAAGGCACAAGGATGGTTCATCTGCATCACATTACATAGGAGGGAAGTTTATTCTATTCCATCCACTATTCTATTACATTTTCTATACATAGTTATTGCTTTCTACTTTCATAAAGTGCAACTGACACAAGAGGACCTACGACATGATTACACACACTTACACATAGAACTACATCAAGTATGAGATATAGTGCAACACTTAGTTAGTAAGTTCACCATTTTGGTAGATAAGGTTAGTCTAATCCGTTCATATGCATCTTTATTTTTAGGGTTTGATGATTTTCTTGGGGTTTTACATGTTTGTTCTTCTTTATTGATTACCAACAACATATAGCATAGTGTAGAAAAGTTAGTGTGATAGGTGGAGAATGATTGAGATCATATAATGACCTTACAAATCTAGTTTTGGACCTCCTACACAGACAGGGCACCTAGAATGTAGATTAGGGCACCCATAGACACCCTTATACTCTCCTAGTTGCCCTAGTTCACTCAGATTTCCTAGTTTTGCAAGTTTCGAAGTTCGGCATAGTTTTTTCTTCCTCCTTTTTCTCTAATCATCTCTGCAACACATTCCAACAAGTTTGTTGAATTAGATAAGCTCTTCCCAACCCTTCTTTGTGTATTAGGGTTTCTATTTTTATTATTCTAGTTACTTATGTCACTTTTTATATTTATTTACTGATTTTATTTACTATTGTTCCTAGTTATATTAACTACGAGTTTATCCACATTTTAGTTAATCACCCTTCGGGCATCAGTTTAAGCACAGCAGTCGAGTCCTTCTTTGGGCGCATACTCATTAGTGACATTGCATGTACCCCAAATGAAGGGGGAATTATTTGGGTGAATCATTCACCCCATAAAATAATCTACTGATCAAGAATCAAGACAACACGATATCGATATAACATAGTTTTCGGTCTCAAATAGGTCTTAGAATCGGACTTGTGTCCTTAACACAAATCGAGACACCGGTGACCATACATGGATAGTAGTACCTAGGTGTCCTTGACCCTTTTGGGATGCCTGTGACCAGGTTACAATTACACAACATTCTTCAGTGTAGCACAGTCTACAACACTTCACACAATGGATTTTATAGGGCATATAGTCCTTAACACTCACCATACATATAATATACATTATTTTTCTTCTTCATAATTGGATCACAATTCATCAAACCACGTCATATTTTTACAAACCATCTATAATGGTGTTCTACATTGTGGGAAGTAGTTAAAGGTTGAAGGATAAAATCAAAAAATTTCTCCCTACACTTCTTCCATTTCTTGGCGTGAGCTAGCTTGAAAAACTTGCGGTTGGCACAATTGGCATGAGATCACCTGAAAAAATCATTCTTCTACACCATCATCAGGATCCTTTCTACACTCTTTTCTCATCACAGATTAGGTGCACATGTTCTTTTTCAAATTTTAATATACTTTTTTACATACTTTTAACATATTTTGATCATATACACACGTATTTGACTACTTGTTCATTCTTCTCTTTTGTAGGTTCGTCCTTATGAGAAACGCTAGTCAAAACATCTTACATCTACATCATCCTACATCAATCACATCAGAATTAACATCAAATATAGGTATAATGGAAATCTCTATGCATGCGTTCCGCCCTAGGGTCATCATTCATCATATTTTTTTCACTCTGTCCTCTCTAGTTTTCACACTTCACCTTTTTTATCACTCCACACTTTTTCTTGTCTCTCAACACGCTTTCACCATCAACCTACATGGTTATCAAGAATGCATCTCTTATCTACTTTGTGTTATCAATAATTCACTCAAGAACACAAAGTGGGGGAAAATGTAGATATAAAATCATGCACTTTGGGTAGTTACCTAGTCTTGATTACATACTACTATTCATATGATTCCTAAGTAAGAAAATTACTAACTAACCCATGTCTTTGGCCATATTTTCTTTCTTTCTATTTCCACTCTTAGTCTTACACTCTTTCTAGCTCAAGTATTTATTCTAACACCTTGGAATTTATCATCCTGGACACCGGTGTCGAGTGCCCCTATCCCCTTTGAGTGCCCCGACCTCTTTATACTTTGTTCACATATTTTTGGTCCTTTCTATCCATTTGAGCATCTTATATTTTTGGTAGTTGGCCTTTTTGGGGTTAATTATGAAATTCAAGCAAGGGAATCATATAAATATAAAGTTATGTGATCATAATAAAGGATCAAGCACTAATCATTAGCTATCACCACCTAAGGTTGCATCCAAAGGCTATTCAAGAGAATTAAAGCATCTATTCTAGCATCCATTCAAGGGAAAGGGACTGCATTATTTTGCATACACTTCATATGAGGGGAAGTTCATTCTATTCCATAAACACAACTATTACATTTATTTACATCTAGCTACTTGCTTGCTCTCAAGTGCGACATGCACAAGAGCCACCTAGGGCATAATTCGCATGACACACACACACCTAGAACTACATTGGGTCTGAAATGTAGTGCAATGCTTAGTCGTAAGTTCACTTGTTTGAAAGTTGAGGACAGTATGACTCCTCATTTACATTCTTTTATTTTTCAGATTTGGTGCACTCTTGAGGTTTTTCATGTCAATATTTCATTGCATGTTATCAATGACATTGACGATCATTGTGCAACATACTAGTGACCAAAGATGAAATACAAAAAACACCTTATGACCCTAAGAAGGAGGTTTTTGAGGGTTTTAATAGTCATAGGAACCCAGATCAAGTCCAGGGTTCTCACAGGCGTCCCTACCCCTTTCCAGGAACCCCCGATCTAGGTAGATCGTCAACTTACACATTTTTAGAGGCTTTGTACGACACTTCTCTCTCTTTGTTCCCTTGCTCATCACTTTGGCACAATCCATAATTAATTTTGAAATAACTGAGTCATCTTATCTCCTCTTTGCAATAGAGTTTCAATATATCATTTCGTAATTTTCTTGGGTCTATTTTATACTTTATTTATTTATTTATTTATTGCTACATAGAAATCAGATTTAGGCAATTATTTCCATATGTGCTTAATCAAAACCATTCTTGATAAAATAAGCTCCAAACATCACTAAGGAAACTTTCAAGCTCAACCAAGGAATCAAAAACACTTAGAAATGTTGTTCAAGCATTCAACGATATCCATCAAACATGAAACAACTTAGAACAATCAACAAGCCTCATGACACCGCTCTAGAGCATGCCACAACTAAGCAAAGACATCAAAATTTTCCTTCAAAGAATGGGTTATTTTGCTCATTCTTTAGAAAAAAAAATAAAGTGTGATATGTCATTAGAAATCTCTTGGAACAGAATTATGAAAAAATTAAAACCAAGTCTTAATTCCACATGTAACTCATGAAAAACCACTTTTATCTCAAACTATTCCAAACTTCCCCAAAATTACATAAAACCCGGTCTTTATAAATATGGCACACTAAACATGATCTGAAATCATAAGGCACATGTAGTAAAACTCCCATGATTGCATAAATGGTAAACAAAATAATGGGTCCAATGAATAACTTTTCCACAAATTGAAACTTTCGAAACAAACATTTTTAAGTGGGGCCCACATACTATCAAAAACTCTAAATCACACATGGAGATAGATGGAGGAGTCCTCTACAACATCAAATCATCACATTTTCATAAAAAAATCAATTTTGGATCACTAGAAGAATTTTTCTCCAAGTCACTTTCAACCTAGGGTTTTGGGAGGGTTTCAAACCTGTTTACCTTCTTAATGATCGTTCATAAAAATGTGAAAATAAAACCACCTCATTATTTTTGGAAAATCTTCATAGATGACCTAATTAACTATGTCAAAGAGATTATGTACCCATGCAAATCATACATCCCAGAACGAGCATATGAAATTCAACTTTTACCTCAAATTCTCACCTTTGTAAACTCAATTTTGGCCAAAACCTCATATCTTGAGTGAATCTCGTCATAATAACTTGAAACTTGTCATGAAGTATCACAAAAACATCTTATAACTGACCATACTCATCTCCTTGCTCAAATATTCCTGAAACTTTCTAGCCACAAGTGAATTACATGTTTTATCCTTCCTTTTCTTCACCTTCTATAGACATGAAATCTATGAACTTGGGTACATTTCTAGGTCGTAAAATAATGATAGCATTTACATGATTCTTAAGAAATAAAAATAGTTATTAAAAAGTCCCTTTATCCTTTTGCTTTGTCTTCTGCACTTTTATTGGCTTTATACATCTTGCACTCTTGTCGGCATTTGACTATTTTATCTTTCTATGGCCTCGACACTAGCACCTAGTTGGGACACTAGCATCATGTGCTTATGTCATTCTTTACCTTTTTATTATCCTTTTGGACCCCTTTCACTTATTAATTAATTTTTACTACTTTGGGTCGGCCTTTCAATTGTCAATTATGAAATTCAAACAAGGGAATCATATAAATACACAATTATGTTTTCAAAATAAGGGCCTAAGCATTAAGCATTACATCTATGACCTAAGCTTGCATGCAAAGGAACAAAATAAATTCAAGGCATACATAAAGAACACTCATTCAAGGGACAAGGGTTGCATCACTTTTACATACACAACATAGGAGGGGAAGTTTATTCTATTTCATCCCACACATTCTATACATCTACTACATTCTAGATCTAGCCCATGTTATCATTGGTGCAATTTGCAAAGGGCATATTAAGGTATGATTACACACAATCTCACACATAACTACATGGATAGTGAGATGTAGTGCAATTCTCAGTCATAAGTTCACTCTTTAGGTGACCGTTGGGGTTAGTCTAACTCCCCATTTTGTATTTTCCTTTTTAGGTTTGATGCGGTTTGTGGGTATGTGAAGGTGAAATTTTTTATTGTAGGTTCGAGGTACATTTATAGATCAAACATTGAATCTAGAGTAATAGATAAAAAAGGAAAATGAACATCATCCAACCCTGAAATAACCAAATCTACAACATATACCTAGACACTAGCGCCTAGATACAAAAACTAGAACTAGGCACTCTTGTCCTCTCTCAGGTGTTATTGTCTTGTGTAGTTTCAGAGTCCATAACCCTCTTTAAGCCTCTCGCTTTTGAGCTAGATCCAATAGCCACATATTCTAGATCACATATAGATCCTAAACAATAATCTAAGTCATCATATCTCTCTCTTTTGCTTAGGGTTTCACATTTATATGCTTGTTTTCTTGTGTCTTCACTATATATTATCATTTGTACATCATTTATTATAGTAGTTACTATAATTATATTTAATTCAATTTATATTAAATCATTTGGTGAACCTCACTTGTAATCAAACACTTGGATCCTTATTTTTCCTATTCTATTGGATTTTCTTTCATGGATCCTCAAGTATCCTTGTATCAATTTCTTCAAATTCACCCACCTTGCAAAGATGTTCTCCAAAAATCTCTAGACACTATGTATCTCCCTTGCAATACACCACCCATACAAGTAAATTCCATATTAGATTGAATCTTTGATGATTCTATTAGTCCTAACACCGCAACCAATCAATCCATTTGTAATTCAATTTAAGATTTACATTGTTTATTTCAAGATAAGATTCAAGCTTTGGAAACCGTGATTACATATCTCACAACTAAAATCCAACATCTCAAGGAACCTTTTAAGCCCATGCTATTTCTTCTTCTCCACTTCATTCTAATCCTATGTCTACTACATGTGCTCATATAAATAAAGCCCAAGTCTTACCACTACTACGACCACCTCTCAAGTTTGATCTACATGTTAAGAAACATGATATTCTTCTCGGAGCTCCTCAATCACCAATTGATCAACTTTCCAACTACGTATTTCTACCCTCCGTATCATCTTTCCAAATAAATAGGTATCCCATTTTGAAATTATCATATAATTAATGGACATCATGATAATGATTACTATGCTTTAAAATGAAGGATTAAGCACATTGAGCATCATGGTTTTATTTCATTTACAACACAACATTCACATGCGCATCTCTAATTGATAAATACCATTGGGCTTACAAATCATATCCCTCTATGTCTAATGAACATCATTCCATCATTGCTAATGTTCCTTCTTCGATCAGGTCAAGACCCACCTATCCAACCCAATGTCACACCACCTCTAAAAATGCATGCCCCATCACCCCCTCCTAGCAAGTCTTCTACAATGTTACCTATTCTAACTAAACAACCTCCTTTAAAAATATGTCCTCCATCCTCTCCTCCTATTAAGTCATCTACAATGTTACCAATCCCAAATAAGCAACCAACATCCAAAGAAAATAACCAATTCACTTGAAACAAGCTACGATCAGTCACCTACTTACATTTTCTCCGTTAGACCCACAATTTGATACTGGTCATACCTTTTCTCCTACCTACCATTGTGGAAACCATATATTTTCTTATGACACATTCCAAATTCCATCATAAATATCTATTCCTCACACACTTAGGGGGAATCAAAATTTATCCCCCTTTCATCATTATCAAGTTGTCTCTAGTCTCTAGTACACCACATTTCATGATTTGAGATTTATAATTAATATTTCTTAAGCACTCCTACATCATTGGTACACACATCGTACCATCATTAACCGATGACACACTCTAATGCTATGGTTCACACTTGAATTTTTAGGGCATACTTCTTTCATGAACCTCACATTAGCTACACACTTCACACTCTATGCTTCATGATATATCTTTCTAGCATCTACTCTCACACACTACACTCATTACCCGATGATGCACTCTAGTGCTATAGTTCACACTTGATTGTTGAGGGCACACTTATTTTATGAACCTCACATTATCTACACACTTCATGCTCTATGATTTACATTATATCTTTCTATCATCTAATCTCACACGCTTACACTTATTACCCACCAACGCACTCTAGTGCTACGGTTCACACTTGATTGTTAAGAGAAAACTTCATCAATGAACCTCACATCATATACACTTTATGCTCTACACTTAGCATATACTCTCACACAAAACATCCATTTCTGATGAAAAACTCTTGTTTTATCGTTCATTCTTATTTGTTGAGGGAGAACTTATAAATGGACCTCATCACATACAAATACACTAGGGGAAACACTACTCCTACCATCTTCACACCTTACATATCACACCATCACACTCATACAACATTTACATATCTTGGTTGCATTTATTCTTGTTATCTTATTCTACTTACATCTTACACTTTGTTTACTATGCTAGATAGATACTCAGTATGTCATTATATTTATCATATACACATGCATGTTCACTTGGTCTTTGGAAGTGAATGCATATATATTACACCTCCCTGCATGATCTATGGTGCTCGACACTAAATCCTTTGTCAATCCTATCGAGGATATTGGGGGCATCTACCTTGACTACTCTCACACACTACATGTTCTATTGTTTCATCATTTACTACTTCTTCTTACTAGCACTTGATTTTCACTGATATATACACACTTTAACATACTATTTATCTTTTTAACATGATAATGAGTGCTTCATGTGTAGCATTTTCCTCATAGGACTATTTATAACCATTGGTTATTTGAGACCTTTTATTTATATTCTTTTATATTGTATGTTATTGTTTATGGGTTGTGCCCTATGTCTTGTGTGATCATTTTATGCCTTTGGCCACTTCAGCCTTGATTTTCTTGTGACATTTTGAATGATGTACCATGTATGAAACCCGCTTCTTGCAGTCTATCTTGTCCTTCTAGTTTCTTGTTACAGTCTTCTATTACATGTTATCTCTTTTTACTATGAACATATGTTACTATCCTATCTTGTTTTCATGTGAATTTTTTTCTACCATGCACATCCCTTACCCCTGCAGGTATCTCCACTAAGATATGCATATCAAATCAGGGTCCTCTCCTTTGGACCACATTCTCCTACAATCATTGCATACACCCCAAATGAGGGGGAATCTATTGGGTGATAAAATCACCCCTACAACATATCAAAGGTACAATACAAATAAACATAGTACAAAATCAACACAAAAATACAGTCATAGAATGGTCCATAACAAGACTTGGACCTCACACATAGAACAAAAACTAGTGCCCGATAACACCCAAAACTTATGTTCTCCCTTGGATGTTAATTTCTTGGGGGAAAACACATGTCAATTTCACAATTCAACATGATCTCCAATAGTTTTGAACAGATCAATGCTATAGTAGGAGGCACTTACCTCTAGTTACAGAATTTACTTTATCAGTACATTTCATTACAATCAGGACTAACTAGAACATACCATCTATAGTGGTGCTTATCAGGAAGCATCGTGGAAGGATATAAAATCTAGATCTCTCTCCCCAAAACTCTTGTCTTGGGGTGATATTGCCTAAAAACTTGCACTTGGCATGAGATCGCCCAAAAAAAAATATCTCCATATGAGATCGCCCAAAAAACTTTCTCTTGGCATGAGATTGCCAAAAAAAATCACCATCGGCAACAATTTCAACAAAATCTCCAAGAAAATCAGGACAATTTTCTATCTCTTACACTCTTATACATCAAGTGAACACTTTCCTTTTACAAACATTTACACTCTTTACTTACTTTTACATGCATTACGCTGATTTTCAAATACATAAATTTGACTACTCTTTCACTCTTCTTTTGCAGGTCCGTCCTTAATAGGTAACAAGGAACAATTCACATCAGCAAAAACAACACACTACTATGGATACACTTCACCTCTAGGGTCAACTTTCCTTTTCTAGTCTCAACGCTTCACTTTAAAATCACTTCACGATTCACTTATTTACTCAAGACATGCTATTGAAAACATTATTCTCTACAAAATCATAAGGTATGCATCTTATATCTACTTTATGTTATTGAGAATTTACTCAACATCGTAAAGTGGAGGAAGATGTAGACAAAAAATTTATGCACTTGGTTACATTTCTAGATCCTAAAAGAATGTTGGAATTTACATGATTCTTAAGCAAGAAAACTAGTAATTAACAACTCCCTTTAGCCTTTTAATTTGTCTTCTAAAATTTTATTGGCATTATACATCTTGCACTCTTGACAAAATTTTATTTTTTAATCTTTCTATGGCCTTAGACATTAGAGCCTAGTTGGGAAACTAAGTCGGGCACTCGTGTCCTCTCCTGGGTGCTCTTGTCCTTCTTTACCTTTTTTATCCTTTTGGACCCCTTTTGCTTTTTAATTACTTTTTACTATTTTGGGTTGGCCTTCTAGTTATCAATTATAAAATTCAAACAAGGGAATCATATAAGGGACTAAGCACTAAGCATTACATACTATCACCTAAGCTTGTATCCAAAGGAACAAAATCACTTCAAGGCATCCATCTAGCACACTCATTCAAGGAATAAGGGATGCATTACTTCTACATAGACAACCAAGGAGAGGAATTTTATTCTATTTCATCCCACACATTCTATACATCTGCTACATTATAGATATATACTATTATCATTGGTGCAACTTGCACAAGGGAATCTTAGGGCATCATTACACACAATCTCACACAAAAATACATGGAGTCTAAGATGTAGTGCAATGCTCAGTCATAAGTTCACTCTTTGGGTGACCATCGAGGTCAGTCTGACTCCCCATTCTACATTTTCTTTTTTAGGTTTGATTTTGTTTGTGGGTATGTGCATGATAACTTATTTCTTGAAGGTTATAGGTATATTCACATATCAAACAACAAATCTAGATTGACATATAGATAAATACAACGAACATCATCCGACCATGAAATAACTAGATCTATAACATATACCTGGACACTAGCACCCATATCCAGACACTAGTGCTAGGTGTTCTTGTCCTCTCCTAAGTGTTGTTGTCATATGTAATTTCAGAGTCTAGAACCCTCACCGACATTCTGCGACACTCTTTCCAACCAAATCCAACACTCACATAGCCTAGATCACACCCATATCCTCCAAAGTTAGTTAAGTCATCCCCTCTCTCTCTCTCTCTTATTTGTTGTTTCACATTTATGTTCTTGTTTTCTATGTCTTCATTGTATATTAGCATTTTTACATCATTTATTACAGTAGTTACTATGTAATTAGATTTAATTCAATTTATATTAAATCACCTTCTTGTTTCCCAAGAAACATGAAACATAATTAAACCTCTTAAAATATACCTAAAAATCATCATACACCTCATGTAGAATGTCAAAAATATCTAATCATGCTTGAACATGACATTCTTGCTCCAAATATTATGCCACCATGCCAAACTTCGTGCTATAGGTCTAGGAAAAGGCCTAAAATGATCACTTCACACCATGTCAACCCATAAAATGACCATGATTACCACATGCGAGACACTTAGACACCTCTAACACACCTTTAGGGCCATGTATGACCTCATGACAACCTTTAGAACTCATCCCATGACTATTCACGCTTGAAACATGCCTGAAACCATGCCTAAACACCATAACAACTTGACCAAGTCATGACACTACCAATCAAACTTCAGACTTGACCTTGGTTTTCACCTCATGGGGACTCATATCACACCAACACACCCTTTTCCATCAGCAGACTTTGAAATCAATGACAATACTAAGACACAATGGCCAACAATATTGCACTTTATCATTGATAGAACCCACCTTCAAAAACATTGAAGGCAACCAATAAGACCAAACACCTAAAAACCTCTTTTTCATTTTTTTGATGCTACTCTGCCCCTTTGACATCTATGATAAAGGCTAAAATGATGGCACAACATGAAAAATGATAACACTCAATGGAAACAATGCATAGGACGACAAACTTACTTGTACACAAGGTCCCCCTTGGGTGTACTTTCTCTTGTTGATTTCAAACAATAGCAATAAAGATCTATAGACCTGAAATGAGCATAAAAAAATGTTCCTTTGGAGATAATATCCTCCAATCTTGTCTTCAAAATGTTATCCATCACCTTCTATTTTTGTACCATGCTTAGCAATCACAAGATCTGGATCTATCATTTACAAATACATCTTCGGGACCAATGTCTCTAAAACATATCTTCATTCCATTTTAGTCAAACCTCTCAATGTTACGAGATCAAGTACAACTTATGAAACACCATTTTGTAGCTCCCCTTATCATTATACCACCATATACTATCTATCAATGGAAAAATGAGGTTACTTACCTTAATCAATTGTCATGGGGATGGGTCAACAATAACAACATAGTCCTGAAATCATTTTTCAGTGTAAACAACCTTATTTGCATGAATTGTGACTTGTTTGGTTATAAAACTTACTTTTCTTTCAATATGCTTACAAACACCATTATATTTTTCCATACTAGTTTGTATTTTCACCTTATGCTCTTGATGAGGATCAATACTAGTATCCCTAATTCAATAGACCTCCTGGTGTAGGTCATCATTGCATAATTTTCGGTCTTCGATACCTTGTCATGATGCAATATCCAACCTTGATGCAAGAACTTAACCAAACTAGTATTGCAACACTCCTAGCTTCACTTTTCAAGGTTAGAGCACATTATCTCCCCCTCATTACATTATCATCATAGGAAACCCCATATATCATCATACTCAAGTTTTAGCAAGTACCTTCAAGATCTTACAACTATGTTATCCTTTCAAGGAATGAACTTGTAAGAGCATACCTTAAATTTAGATGACTCTGCACCATCAAGCCCACTTCTTCACTTTATATTTACAACACATTGTTCTTCTTGTATTCCTTCTTAAGACACTACTACTTGTCCTTAATGTGCAGATATATACATGTAGCCAATTTTGTCAAATTGTAGAACTTAACCTTTTTACTTCCACAATACTAAATCAAACATTGTGTAGCTCCATACATCTTCCAAGATGTGTACACACTCTAAACACATCTCAACCATGATTGAAGGACTAACACTACACCATATGGACCCAATATATTCACTTTCATACTTGTAACACGATTATGAACTCAAAATATATACCCCGAGTTCATGATACACTTACGAGATCTTCCACATACCTTCATCTAGCTTTGATTCTCCATTCTATGCTAGTATGGCCTAATAAACTATCAAGACTACACATACACCTGTCATAAGACATCACTTTAGACCCAAAAATCATACTTAGACATGTATATTTATTTCATGATCCTTTCCAAATTTGTGCTTTGTCACCTAGACGAGCCATCGGTTATAGACCTTATTTATTTTACTTGATGCAACCAACTTACACATAGTTCAAAGCACACTAGTATACAACATTCCTTGACTCACTTTGATGTTTGATTTTCATCTTCACATTAGTTACCAAACTTATTTACTTCTGCAAACCCTTGGATAAAGCACACTTTAACCAAGACATGATGTACTAATATAGAACAAACCATATGTACAGATTTTAAAAATTTGTAACATGATTTCATACTTTAGAATATCACATAGACCTCAATGAACTCAATATATTTTGAATGAACAACATGGGATCATATTAGAATAACTTCATGGCCTACTTATCCTTTTAGGGCTACATGAACTTATAGACCTTCTTATACATAGATCTTGAACTCAAACTTAAGACACAATAAACTTAGAAACTCATCTCATGAACTCGGACTAAACACCTTGGATGAACAAGACTTAATCATACCTTATCAACTTTGGAACATCACGCATGCAAATGGAACATTCAAAATTGTATGTGGGGGTGTTTTGGAACATCAATGGAAGAAAAGTGAATGAAGGAAATGGAATGAAATGAAAGAAAGGAGTGGAATGGAATGGACTGAAAGAACATGCAAGAGTTAGGTAAAAACAGAGCCTAATATTGCATGAAGAGAAAAGATGAATAACCAACACAAATAAAACGGAGTTTGAGTTAGCCAAACAAGAACATGCAAAAGGGAACACACATGAGCAAGTAGATAGTCAGAGCTTGATCATTGTGAACTAGAACAACTGATTACTAATGTTGACAATAAGATCAAAGATAATATTTGCATGCAAGATTTAAACACCTAACATCTAATGAACATAAGAACACCAAATGTTACCAGAGACAATGAATGAGACACAAAGTTCTTATTCCATTAACTCCAAAATGTTTTTCACAAAGAACACAAAGTTTCTTCTGAAAACAAAGCTTGCACAAAAGTATCTTCTTCTCCTCTCTCAAAGTCACCCTTACAAATGAGCCCCTCACTTCCTTTTATAACCCAAAAGTTGGTTACAAAGTAGTTAGGGTTTAATATGATCATTAAATAAGGCACTTAAGTGACCTTTGACTTTTTCTAACCAACTTTTAAAAAGTGACTAAAAATAGAAACCACTTAAGTTAAAAGGTCATTTAAGGAAAAATACATAAATAAAAGAAATGGGTACATGTGGACCCCACTTAAATGACTTGTATGCACACGTAGACATCCTAGTCAGCAATGTGCCACCTAGATCAAGACACCTAAGATCAGTGCCTTATCCATTGGGCCAAGAGTCCGCCTATCCCGATCGTACGGGAATGAACTCATTGACTGTGCTCTGCAATCCTCCAAATGAAAAGAGTGCTGAGTTTGAAACTTGAGCAATTCATCCACCCCTCTATCTGAGCAATATCCTGGTGTGAGAAGATTTGTCTTCATTCGTATTCATATTCACAATTCTCCACATGCTCAAAGTACCTTTCCATGGTGAATTATTCATTTGTCACGAGACCGTAGTCGTTACGCCACCTTAGTTTATCAGAATCCAGCTTCTGGTCTTTCGCCATTGGGAAGATCTTCAATAGCCAAAATTGCGATTCACTGCCTGGAGTTATGTCCTTTTTCTTTGTCACCATCCCAAAGTGTTGATCTCCCGAGCAGAATTCGTGAGACTTCAGAGTCTTGGAAATCCATCTCCTTTTCCCCATTGTGAACGAGTGGTGTTGAAAAATCATCGAAGTGATTTATGAATTCGTTGACACACACCTTAGCGTAGTATTTGGTCTTTTTGGAGTGATGGATTCTAACATTTACGCAATCGCTTCCAAGTTTATCACTATTGGCTTGATGACCCTCTTTCAATTCTTCAGGGTATCATGTAGCCAGGTGGGAACCTCTCCAAGTACCTCATTGTACATGGTTCTCGTGTTCGTTGGGAATCTTCATCACGCTGAAGGGGATCACCTTCGGGTGTTGCTGAAATTGGATCTTCTTGTTGTGAGAAAGATGTTGTCGCCATTTTCTCCATTTGTGATGATTCTTCAAATGTAGGCAGTGAAAGAACCGGATCATCAACTTTTGGTTGAGAAGTTGTGACTACTCCCACAAGTTGGGCTGGTATATTTTGAGGTACTTCATCAACGAGTTCCACCTCTAGAAATTGTGTGATATAGATTACAGGTGCTTGCGCATGAACCAATGCTTTGAATTATAGTGTTGTGTTGTTGATTAGGCCTGAAGAATTAGGGCAATCATGCAAAGACGAATGATGAGTGGAATGAGAAATTCTCGAGATGTGCTCCTTCTTCACTTAGGTGTTTAGACGACTCAACTCACGAATGAGCCTTCAATCATATCGCTCCTAGCTTGATTACGAGCTCATGCATTTTCAACTTGAATTCGAACTCCCATGGCGATCCATGCCCTTCGTGTCGTCTTACCTTCTTTCCAGAACCGAACTCCCTGAGTTCTTCTCTGGCTCAACTCACTTGAATACCGAGCTTAACCCGACATTTTTGAAAAGAATGGTTTTACCACAATGCTCACGGTTCTTCCTTATTATATAACACTTGTAGTAAGAATGTTTTGGCTTTGCCATAATAAGCACATTTGTACCTCCCAAACGATGAGAAAATGCTATTACCAATAAAGACCTAATGCTGCCATGATGATGACCCAGGTTCAAGCCCTCAGCATGTCGATAGACACCCTTAAGACTGATTCTTGGCCAAAGAGCTCCTCGGTATTTTGGCAGTGGATTCTACAATCCCGGCTCCAATCAACAAGTTTTTCTGAACCTGGTAAAAGAATACTTTTTTATTTGCGATTGGATGTACATAATGGAAGGGTATAAATATTGCCTATTGCCCTTAGAGTTTCTCAAAGAGACCATTTACAAGTAACAAGGATGTAGTACACGAAACGGCCAACCAGGTATTTTCAGAGTCGGCCTTCACATTCAATTCATTTCTAGGGGAAAAAAAAAATAAAATGCTGAGCAATATGAATCGTTTCATTCTGCGCCGTAATAACCTTCATCAGGTCTCCTGTTAACACTCTGTCACTTAATCGATTTTGATAAAAACGTTTTGAAGGAAAAATTGAATTTGAGGATGTATTCTGAGCTTGTCGAGATAAAAAATTGGTTGGTCGATCTGCTTGTTGGAAGTGACTTTCCAAAATGAAAAGGCGAGTCAACTCAACTAAACCTTTATCTCGTTCTTCTCTTAACTTGCGTCTCGATCGTGGTCATTGTTGTAGGATGGCTGTAGCTTTCAGAGCAAGTTTCTTAAAGTAGCCGTGATAGTTATTGAACAAGATGAATAACATTCAACATTCCCAGGATCGCGTGTGCGTCATTTGGTTCTAAAACTGGCGCGTGGGTTTTAAAACTTGGGCGCGTGGGTTTTAAACCACGAATGCTTGGCGCGCCTTTATTCACGCGTTGATATTGAACAAGATGAATAACATTCAACATTCCCAGGTGCGCGCTGTCCCCTGGGCGCGTGAGGTTTTTTTATGGCGCGCTTTATTCACGAGTTGCTCTTAAAACTTTGTCTTTCTTGCCTCTTCGCTATGCTTCTGCACGTTTGGCTCTGAATGCCCTTTCTTTGTCTCTTTCACGCACTGTTCACGTTTTCTCTTAAAACTTTGTCTTTAAAACAATGCGCATATATTTGCCTTAATTCTTCTTTTTTTTTTTGTGACTAATTTCTTTTGCTCACAATGGCGTGGGTTTCTCTTACATAATGTCAAACAAAATATTTTCTCTTTCTGAAGAAAAAGAAGCTTCCCTGACTTTTTCCACCGGGTTTGATGGAGGAAGTTACGAGGATTAATTCGACTTCCTCTCATCCCGGGTAGTGGCTTAACTGCCAGGGGAAATGGGAAAAGTAACGGGCAATTGCCAACGGGAATGGCAAAATGGGTTGGCAATCCCCGTCCAATTTCCCCATGTGGGAAATTGGGGAATTTTATGCCCGTTTGCCAATCCATGATTTGGCAATTGGCAAAGGAAAACCCGCGTCCGGGGAATTTGAAGGAAATTGCCAGGAAAGTGGAAATCCGGGTTTGGGATGCCAACCCGGCAGTTGGAAACAAAAGCTAACTTCCCCGGCACCAAAACTTGTCGGATGAATCTTAATTTATATTTATTTAATTAAATACTCCTTAAGTGATTAATTTAATCAAACAAGGAGCAATTAATTAATTAAATATTAATTAATTATTTTAATGTATTTTAATGCGTTTTATAGCCTGGCGGGAAGAGTTCTTGCCCGAAAATCACGAAACGAAGACCGAAACGATCACAAAAATAAGACGATCGCAAGGAGTCCAATGAACCATGCAAAGTAATACTTTTCAAAATTTTCTCATTTTTAATTATTTAATTGTCTTTTTTGACAATTTTGCGCAGTCAAAATTGGCTGATAACAGCTGGCTCTGATTGGGGACAAGGACTTTATGGACGCAGCAACGGACCCAGACCAAAATAGTCATGAACATGATCACAGAAAGATGGGGCACAAAAATGGGGCGACACGAGAGAGGAGACCGAAAAACAGGAACAAACAAACCAAAATCCTAAATACCTATGTACATACAGGGAACAACCTGTTTTCAATTCTGGTAATATTTGAGATACTGCCCACTGTAGGGCAAAGGCAAATGAGTTCCATCAGGATACGCCAAGTAGTAAGTACTATCTCCACAAAAGTGTCTTATTTTGAACGGTCCCAACCACAGTGAGTCAAACTTCCCATGCTTTCCCTTCGGCTCACGTCTTTTATCCCAGAGAAGAACTAAATCATTGATTTGAAACTGTCTCTCTTTAGTTTTCCTGTCAAACAACTTCTTTACCTTGGATTGATGTTCCTTGATCCTGTTGGCCACTTGACTTCTTTGTTCCTCAAGCTTGGTTAGAAACATGACTCTTTTATCTAATGCATTGGTGAAGCATTCATCATCAACTGCTTGAGCTAATTTTAACGCTGGTAACTCCAATGTGACGGGAATTTGAGCATCAGTTCCATACAGAAGTTGAAATGGAGACATCCCGATTGCCCTTTTGGGAGTTATGCGGTCAGCCCACAATGCATCGTATAACTTTTTGTGCCAAGATCTTTGATTTTCTTCGACTAACTTGCGCACAATGGTAATGAGGTTTTTGTTGCTGGATTCAGCTTGACCGTTTCCCTATGGGTAGTAATCTGATGAATGAGACAAAGATATCCCATATCCATAACAAAAACCTATCATCTCTGCAGAAGAAAAATTTGAGGCATTGTCAGTCACAATCTTGTGAGGAATTCCATAACGAACCAATATGTTTTCTTTGATGAAATCACAAATTACTGCAGTAGATGTTTGTTTCACCGGTATAGCTTCTACCCATTTTGTAAAGTAATCAGTGGCAGTGAGTACGTGGGTATGACCAGCGCTGGAATTAGGGTTCAAGACCCCGATGAAATCTAAACCCCATTGTTGAAAGGGTTCTTCAATGACAACTGGCTTCAAAGGCAGTGCCGCCAACTTCGGTCTTCCGACAAATTGTTGACAGGCTTCACATTTGGTCACCCATTTCTGAGCATCAGAAAACATAGTGGGCCAGTAATAATGTGCTCTCAGAATTTTATGGGCGTTACTGGGCTAGAAAAATGACCGCTGCAAGCATGATTGTGGAAGGCTTCCAGCAACCTAGGCTGTTGTTCTTTATCAACACATCTGAGGAACATGCCATCAATTCCTTTCTTGAACAACGTGTTATCCCAAATGACGTATCTGGCAGCTCTTAGTTTGATTGCTCGTTTCTCTTTAGCTGTCAGATTTTCTGGACACTCACCGTATGTGAGGAAATAGGCAATATCAGAATACCATTCATCCGTGGTACTGACAAAAACTACCAATGGTAAATTTCCTTCAACTAGTTCTTCTTCAGAGTTAACTCGTGGTTCATTCTCTGCAATGAGTTGGCAGAGTCCTCTCCCTCGAACCAACTTGGTAGGCTTGATGTCCAGATCATATTCTTGTATCTTGGAGACCCAATTACCTCTTTTAGATCCCGGTTCCTGTTGTGTCAACATTGATTTCACCGCGGTATCCGGAACTAAGACTTTGGTGTGAGAATTCAACACGTAATACCTGAAGTGTTTTAGGGCTCTTACCACCGCGTACGCATGTCTCTCAAGAGGAGTGTAATTAAGTTCATGTTTCTTGAATCCCGAACTCATGAATGCGATAGGAGATTCAATCCCCTCTTGATTGTGCTGAGTCAAAATGGCAGAGATTGTGTGTGGCGAAGCATAACAATAAATTATAAAATCCTTCTTAAAATCGGGACACACCAATGTAGGAGCTTTTGCAATAGCACCCTTGATTTGCTCAAACGCCTCTCTACCTTCCTTTGACCATTTGAAAGATTCTTTTCCTTTCATCATATCAGCGATTTCTTTAGTCAACTCGGCGAAATCTGGCACGAACCTTCTCAAAAAGTTCACCTTTCCAAAGAAAGAGTGGACTCCAGGTTTACTTGTAGGCAAGGAAAGATTCTTTATAGCTTGAACGCGTTCAGGATCGATCTTAGTTCCTTCCTTAGAAACAATATGACCTAGGAGTTTACCTTCCGTAACTCCAAACACAGATTTTTTTGGATTCAGAGAAATCTTATGAAGTTTACACCTTTGCAAAATTTTCTCTAAATCTCTTAAGTGATCTTCTCGCTTCTTTGAAAACACTGTCAAGTCATCTAGGTATATCACAATGATCTTGTCCTTATAATCTGCAAACGCCATATCCATGGCCCTTTGAAACGTTGCACCAGCATTGATCAAACCGAAGGGCATTCTTCTATATGCGAACGTACCCCAGGGGGTAGTGAATGCAGTTTTATGTTGATCTTCTCTAGCCACCTCAATCTGATTATAGCCAGAGAAGCCATCTAGCATAGATAGCATTTCCGATCCAGTTACTGCCTGCAGAATATGGTCCATGACTGGCAGTGGGTAGTTATCCTTCAAGGACGCCTGATTAAGATTGCGGAAATCCACGCAAATCCTAATTTCTCCATTTTTCTTGCGAACCGGTACAATATTAGCTATCCAGGTGAATGTCGAATAGGAAAAACTATTCGTGCATCTAGCATCTTTTGAACTTCATGAAATATTGTCCCTGCAATTTTGGGATTATATTGTCTTTGCTTTTGCCTGAATGGAACTGCGCCAGGCTTCAAGGGTATGGCATGCTCCATTTCCCTGGGTTGGAAAGACTTCAAATCTTCGTATGAATATGCCAAGACGTCAGAATATTTGGTAAGGAGATTTATGAATTTCCTGCGCTCCTCAGGCGAGCAACATTTACCAATATTGATCAGGCGAGGTTTATCCTTGGTGCCGATATTAATTTGCTCATAGTCAGCAGAATTTGCAGGTCCTGCCTGCTCTTTCTCTTTAATAAACCTGTCATGTTTGTCAAAAAGTTCTTCGAGTGAAACCAACCCTTTGGGAATTTTATTTCCTCTGAGTTGAATGATGCCATCACCAGGATCTTCGTTCTCAACTCCTTCCTGATTGGGTGAGGTAGTTGATTCGCGAAATGCCGAATCACTTCCTTCAAAGTACAACTGTTCAAAATTTTCTCTCTTTTCCAAGAAGGCAATAATTTGTTGATCATCATTAAATACTTGCCAATTTTCTGCATTGTCAGGAACACTTGGCCTAAAGACCATTTCAATGGTGTATTTGTCTTGATCAAAATCTGAATGAGGAATCATTAATGACGCTGAGACTGCTAGAGAATCCGCTTTGTCATTCTTTTCACGAGGGACAGATTTAATGGAAAAAGCGTCGAAAAATTCTATGGCATCCCAAACTTTATTTCTGTAGTGTCTCAGACGATCGTTCTTTACCTGGAACTGATTTCTTACTTGTTTCACGATCAATTCCGCATCTCCAAAGACTTTCAGATTTTTTATCCCTTTCTCTTCTGCAACTTGGAGGCCAAGGATTAATGCCTCGTACTCTGCAGTGTTATTAGTATTTGAAAATTCGAGTTTATAGGAAAAAGGAAAGATTTTACCATTTGGAGATATGAGCACCACTCCTGCACCAGAGCCCGTTGAGCAACAACTTCCATCGAACTCAAGAGTCCAGATCTCATTGGAGTCTTGGCAAGTGATCTCAGGGGTATGAACTTCTGTGGTCATCATATAATTACCCATACTTGAGCCTTGGAAAAGGATCTGTGCGCGAGGATCTTCAATTTTAGTTACTGTGAACTTGGCCTGAGCTTCCGGCATAAGTTTCTTCATTTCTCCTTTGATAGGAATCATGGCATGAGACCAGTCCATTTGAATCTCACCACCCAAATCCCTACAAAATTTTCTGCTCAACAACATTCCATACGAGGCGGGGATATCAGCAACTAAAATAGTTACCTTAACTCGCTTTTGAGGGAATTGGGCTAAAACCATTTGGGCGTCCTTAATCTGCCCGATCAGAGGAACTTGCTTGGTTTCCATAGAGTAACACGATCCGAATGTTCTCGTACAAGTCAAACCAAGAGCATGTGCTACTTTTTCCGGCATCACATTATCCGAGGCTCCAGAGTCTATAATGCAATTACTTAACTTGCATCCGTTGATAAGAAAAGACACAAAGAAAGGTTCGATCTTTTCATTGGAAGGTGTAGTGGCCGCCACAATATTTTGAGTTTTCCCATCTTTGGGAGTTTTTAGAATTCCTTTAGAGGAATGAACAGTAGAGTCGCCTTTGATAAACTGGACCAACTTCTCGAGCTGATCCTTGTTGGACTTCAAGTACTCTGCCTGTGACATGGAAATTTTTGTTTTATTGATATGATCAATGATATCAAATTTAGGCAAAGTAATTGCACTTGAAGTCTCAGATATGAGTTCTTTCGAACTTGATGATGGCACACTTTGGACCTTGGTCTCGGGCTTGGTTGATACGGATGTGGAAGAAGAAGTTTTCTTCGTAATTGGTTTACTAACTGATTGATCTAACAAAGGCTCTCCTTTCTTTAAGATAGTCTTGACCTTTGAAACCTCAGTATCTCTGGACTCTTTAGGAGCCTCCTTTATCTTGGATCCTTTGAGAGTTTCCTTGGAAACCTCTCTATCTCCCGCCTTGGTGGTATCTTGGTCCTTTTTCTGAGAGCGTGTGAAGACAGCGAAGGATTGACTATTCATATCTTCTATAATTTCTTCATATTCATCTTCTTCATCAGAACGGTACTCAAAGAAATGATTATTGCTTTCTTCCTCTGGATCTTCAACTGTAGGTTCAGATGCCTCAGAATCGGGCTCTTCCTCATCAACCTCGACGACCTCAATCTCATCATCGCTTTCTTCGATGACATCACATTTGGAATTAGTTGCGGGAGCTGCTTCAATAGCAAGCCTCGTTGGAGCACCTGCAATCCTGGCTTTGTTGGGAACGTATCCTTTTCGTGGGATATCTTTGTAAGGAGCAGGTTTACTACTTTGAGCAACTTGCTTCTTCAAAGCGAGCATATCATTAGCCAACTTAGTGAGTATGGTTTCTGAAACGTTGGGAGTTTCTTGACTCTTTCCTTTGAGGGAATTTTTCTTGAATTTTCCTGCCATGATTAAGTCATCTTCGATTTCTATGGCCAAAGATTGAGCAAGTTCCAAAGTAGCCACCCTGGCTCTTCTTAGCTGATAGCACACTTCTGGTTGTTGTGCGTTAATAAAGAAACATTTTTGTCCATCAAGGTTGGGACGAATCCCGGTAGGAACTTTGTTTACCATCTTGTTGAATTTGGCCACGAAATTCCTCATGGGTTCTGTAGGCTCTTTCTTTGCCTGAGATAGTTGGGCAAGAAGAGCATGTTCATCTTCCACTGTTTTGAATCGATTTTCAAACTTGGTTTTCATATCATCCCAACTTGTAATACATCCATTGGGTAGATGATGAAACCAATCTGCAGCAATATCATGCAATGTCTCGATGAAGAGACGAATAGCAACATCTTCGTATTCTACTGACAAAACAGCACATGCAGCGAAGAAGGCAGAAATATGATCCTCTGGTGACGTCTTCCCATCTCCGTCGAACTTGGGAAGAATCTTTCTTGATCCTCGTGGGAGTTCATGTCGAGCAGGTAAGGCCAATGGGCCTATGGCATTTCCCCATGGTACATTGGCTGCCATTGGAGGAAAGGTGGTATGCGTAGGTAAAACAATGTGAGCAAGGACAAGTGCTTGACTGGTAGTGATTCCTTCCTTGCTTGCTCTTTCAGGACTTGATGCAAGGCTCGCAGATCTACGAGGTGTGTTCTTCTTAGGAGGAGATAACTTGAAACCAAATTTTCCTTGAAAATCAAAGGTAGGGTCAGATTTACCTTTAGCTTTTTCTCCTCGCGTAAACCTCTTTCCTTCCAGCTTGGAATATTTATGGTGAAGAGATCACTGGCGTGTTCCGACCAGCTCTAGCCTTTTCTCTTTGCTCTCTTTCTTGAGCTATTTGCGCCTGAATAACTCTAACAACTCTCGCAGCTTTCTCTTCTTCGTTATCTAGTACTGATGCGGCGAGATGAAAATGATGGTTACTTGTGCGCTTTTCCCAAATAGCTTGCCTCAAATCTGATGATATATCTTTTTGTGTAATGGTCATACAACTTATTACCTGGGTGGAAGAGGACCGCGTCGGTGAACAACTATCAACACGTGCCCAAGAGGTCTTCTGGCCACGAGTGGGTGCTCTTCTTCTAAGGTCTTCGATGTAGATTTCTCTGTCAATGGCTCTATCAACAGCCACAAATTGCTGCAAGCTTTCACGGTTTTCCCAAGCTACTATTCGAAGGTTGGCAGCAATATCTCCTTGGAAATCTTCGTCGGGCACAAGGTTCGGTTGAAGAACTGGAGCTTGTGCAGAGGGGATAGTCATAAAGATTTAACCAAGCACTGGTTAACGATTTCTGAATCCCCAGCGGAGTCGCCAAAAACTGTTAGCATATGGATTTGCACGCATGCAAATGACATGCAACAGTGTGGGAACGAAGTCCCTCCTCAATGAAGGTGAGGCTGCCTTTATTGAAAACCAAAACTGTATTTACATCTGTACATTCAAAATTGTATGTGGGGGGTTTTGGAACATCAATGGAAGAAAAGTGAATGAAGGAAATGGAATGAAATGAAAGAAAGGAGTGGAATGGAATGGTGAAAGAACATGCAAGAGTTAGGTAAAAACAGAGCCTAATATTGCATGAAGAGAAAAGATGAATAACCAACACAAATAAAACGGAGTTTGAGTTAGCCAAACAAGAACATGCAAAAGGGAACACACATGAGCAAGTAGATAGTCAGAGCTTGATCATTGTGAACTAGAACAACTGATTACTAATGTTGACAATAAGATCAAAGATAATATTTGCATGCAAGATTTAAACACCTAACATCTAATGAACATAAGAACACCAAATGTTACCAGAGACAATGAATGAGACACAAAGTTCTTATTCCATTAACTCAAAATGTTTTTCACAAAGAACACAAAGTTTCTTCTGAAAACAAAGCTTGCACAAAAGTATCTTCTTCTCCTCTCTCAAAGTCACCCTTACAAATGAGCCCCTCACTTCCTTTTATAACCCAAAAGTTGGTTACAAAGTAGTTAGGGTTTAATATGATCATTAAATAAGGCACTTAAGTGACCTTTGACTTTTTCTAACCAACTTTTAAAAAGTGACTAAAAATAGAAACCACTTAAGTTAAAAGGTCATTTAAGGAAAAATACATAAATAAAAGAAATGGGTACATGTGGACCCCACTTAAATGACTTGTATGCACACGTAGACATCCTAGTCAGCAATGTGCCACCTAGATCAAGACACCTAAGATCAGTGCCTTATCCATTGGGCCAAGAGTCCGCCTATCCCGATCGTACGGGAATGAACTCATTGACTGTGCTCTGTAATCCTCCAAATGAAAAGAGTGCTGAGTTTGAAACTTGAGCAATTCATCCACCCCTCTATCTGAGCAATATCCTGGTGTGAGAAGATTTGTCTTCATTCGTATTCATATTCACAATTCTCCACATGCTCAAAGTACCTTTCCATGGTGAATTATTCATTTGTCACGAGACCGTAGTCATTACGCCACCTTAGTTTATCGAATCCAACACGGTCTTTCGCCATGGGAAGATCTTGATAGCCAAAATTGCGATTCACTTTGCTGGAGTTATGTCCTTTTCTTTGTCACCATCCCAAAGTGTTGATCTCCCGAGCAGAATTCGTGAGACTTGAGTCTTGGAAATCCATCTCCTTTTCCCCATTGTGAGCGAGTGGTGTTGAAAAATCATGAAGTGATTTATGAATTCGTTGACACACACCTTAGCGTAGTATTTGGTCTTTTTGGAGTGATGGATTCTAACATTTACGCAATCGCTTCCAAGTTTATCACTATTGGCTTGATGACCCTCTTTGATTCTTGGGGTATCATGTAGCGGTGGGAACCTCTCCAGTACCTCATTGTACATGGTTCTCGTGTTCGTTGGGAATCTTCATCACGGCTGAAGGGGATCACCTTTGGGTGTTGCTGAAAGTGGATCTTCTTGTTGTGAGAAAGATGTTGTCGCCATTTTCTCCATTTGTGATGATTCTTCAAATGTAGGCAGTGAAAGAACCGGATCATCAACTTTTGGTTGAGAAGTTGTGACTACTTCCACAAGTTGGGCTGGTATATTTTGAGGTACTTCATCAACGAGTTCCACCTCTAGAAATTGTGTGATATAGATTACAGGTGCTTGCGCATGAACCAATGCTTTGAATTATAGTGTTGTGTTGTTGATTAGGCCTGAAGAATTAGGGCAATCATGCAAAGACGAATGATGAGTGGAATGAGAAATTCTCGAGATGTGCTCCTTCTTCACTTAGGTGTTTAGACGACTCAACTCACGAATGAGCCTTCAATCATATCGCTCCTAGCTTGATTACGAGCTCATGCATTTTCAACTTGAATTCGAACTCCCATGGCGATCCATGCCCTTCGTGTCGTCTTACCTTCTTTCCAACCGAACTCCTGAGTTCTTCTCAGCTCAAACTCACTTGAATACCGAGCTTAACCCGACATTTTTGAAAAGAATGGTTTTACCACAATGCTCACGGTTCTTCCTTATTATATAACACTTGTAGTAAGAATGTTTTGGCTTTGCCATAATAAGCACAATTGTACCTTCCAAACGATGAGAAAATGCCATTACCAATAAAGACCTAATGCTGCCATGATGATGACCCAGGTTCAAGACCTCGGCATGTCGAGAGACACCCTTAAGACTGATTCTTGGCCAAAGAGCTCCTCGGTATTTTGGCAGTGGATTCTGCAATCCCGGCTCCAATCAACAAGTTTCTCTGAACTTGGTAAAAGAATACTTTTTTTTATTGTCTGATTGGATGTACATAATGGAAGGGTATAAATATTGCCTATTGCCTTTAGAGTTTCTCAAAGAGACCATTTACAAGTAACAAGGATGTAGTACACGAAACGGCCAACCAGGTATTTTCAGAGTTGGCCTTCACATTCAATTCATTTCTAGGGGAAAAAATAAATAAAATGCTGAACAATATGAATCGTTTCATTCTGCGCCGTAATAACCTTCATCAGGTCTCCTGTTAACACTCTGTCACTTAATCGATTTTGATAAAAACGTTTTGAAGGAAAATCCCGAATTTGAGGATGTATTCGGTACTGAGCAGATAACAAAATAGTTGGTCGATCTGCTTGTTGGAAGTGACTTTCCAAAATGAAAAGGCGAGTCAACTCAACTAAACCTTTATCTCGTTCTTCTACTATAGCTGACTGTGGTCATTGTTGTAGGATGGCCTGTAGCTTTCAGGAGCAAGTTTCTTAAGCAGCGCGCACTGTTATTGAACAAGATGAATAACATTCAACATTCCCCAGACTGTGTGCGTCATTGACTCTGGCGCGTGGGTTTTATTGCTGGGCGCGTGGGTTTTTCTTGCTGGGCGCGCACTGTTCACGCACAAGATGAATAACATTCAACATTCCCCAGACTGTGCGCGTCCTGTCCCTGGGCGCGTGGGTTTTATGGCTGGGCGCGCACTGTTCACGTTTGCTCTTAAAACTTTGTCTTTGCTGTCTCTTCTGCGCACTGTGCACGTTTGGCTCTTCCTGCCCTTGCTGTCTCTTTCACGCACTGTTCACGTTTTCTCTTAAAACTTTGTCTTTAAAACAATGCGCATATATTTGCCTTAATTCTTCTTTCTTTTGCTGTGACTAATTTCTTTTGCTCACAATGGCGTGGGTTTCTCTTACATAATGTCAAACAAAATATTTTCTCTTTCTGAAGAAAAAGAAGCTTCCATGACTTTTTCCACCGGGTTTGATGGAGGAAGTTACGAGGATTAATTCGACTTCCTCTCATCCCGGGTAGTGGCTTAACTTGCCTGGGGAAATGGGAAAAGTAGCAGGCAATTGCCAACGGGAATGGCAAAATGGGTTAGCGATCCCGTCCAATTTCCCCATGTGGGAAATTGGGGAATTTTATGCCCGTTTGCCAATCCATGATTTGGCAATTGGCAAAAAGGAAAACCAGCGTCCGGGAATTTGAAGGAAATTGCGAGGAAAGTGGAAATCCGGGTTTGGGATGCCTGACCGTGATTGAAACAAAAGCTAACTTCCCGGCACCAAAACTTGTCGGATGAATCTTAATTTATATTTATTTAATTAAATACTCCTTAAGTGATTAATTTAATCAAACAAGGAGCAATTAATTAATTAAATATTAATTAATTATTTTAATGTATTTTAATGCGTTTTATATGGCTTTGGCGGGAAGAGTTCTTGCCGAAAATCACGAAGCGAAGACCGAAAGCGATCACAAAAAATAAGGCGATCGCAAGGAGTCAATGAACCATGCAAAGTAATACTTTTCAAAATTTTCTCATTTTTAATTATTTAATTGTCTTTTTGACAATTTTGCGCGATCAAAATTGGCGATAATGCCTGTAGCTCGATTGGGGACAAGGACTTTATGGGCAAAGAACGGACCAGGACCAAAATAGTCATGAACATGATCACGAGAAAGATGGGGCACAAAAATGGGCGACGACGAGAGAGGAGACCAAAAGCAGGAACAAACAAACCAAAATCCTAAATACCTATGTACATACGGGAACAACCTGTTTTCATTGCAGTAATATTTGAGATATCGCCCCTTGTGTAGGGCAAAGGCAAATGAGTTCCATCGGGATATACGCCAAGTAGTAAGTACTATCTCCACAAAAGTGTCTTATTTTGAACGGTCCCAACCACAGTGAGTCAAACTTCCCATGCTTTCCCTTCGGCTCACGTCTTTTATCCCAGAGAAGAACTAAATCATTGATTTGAAACTGTCTCTCTTTAGTTTTCCTGTCAAACAACTTCTTTACCTTGGATTGATGTTCCTTGATCCTGTTGGCCACTTGACTTCTTTGTTCCTCAAGCTTGGTTAGAAACATGACTCTTTTATCTAATGCATTGGTGAAGCATTCATCATCAGCTTTGCTTGAGCTAATTTTAACTTATTTGGTAACTCAATGTGACGGGAATTTGAGCATCAGTTCCATACAGAAGTTGAAATGGAGACATCCCGATTGCCCTTTTGGGAGTTATGCGGTCAGCCCACAATGCATCGTATAACTTTTTGTGCCAAGATCTTTGATTTTCTTCGACTAACTTGCGCACAATGGTAATGAGGTTTTTGTTGCTGGATTCAGCTTGACCGTTTCCCTGCGGGTAGTAATCTGATGAATGAGACAAAGATATCCCATATCCATAACAAAAACCTATCATCTCTGCAGAAGAAAAATTTGAGGCATTGTCAGTCACAATCTTGTGAGGAATTCCATAACGAACCAATATGTTTTCTTTGATGAAATCACAAATTACTGCAGTAGATGTTTGTTTCACCGGTATAGCTTCTACCCATTTTGTAAAGTAATCAGTGGCAGTGAGTACGTGGGTATGACCAGCGCTGGAATTAGGGTTCAAGACCCCGATGAAATCTAAACCCCATTGTTGAAAGGGTTCTTCAATGACAACTGGCTTCAAAGGCAGTGCCGCCAACTTCGGTCTTCCGACAAATTGTTGACAGGCTTCACATTTGGTCACCCATTTCTGAGCATCAGAAAACATAGTGGGCCAGTAATAATGTGCTCTCAGAATTTTATGGGCCGTTACTGGGCTAGAAAAATGACCGCCGCAAGCATGATTGTGGAAGGCTTCCAGCAACCTAGGCTGTTGTTCTTTATCAACACATCTGAGGAACATGCCATCAATTCCTTTCTTGAACAACGTGTTATCCCAAATGACGTATCTGGCAGCTCTTAGTTTGATTGCTCGTTTCTCTTTAGCTGTCAGATTTTCTGGACACTCACCGTATGTGAGGAAATAGGCAATATCAGAATACCATTCATCCAGTAATCTTGACAAAAACTACCAATGGTAAATTTCCTTCAACTAGTTCTTCTTCAGAGTTATCTCGTGGTTCATTCTCTGCAATGAGTTGGCAGAGTCCTCTCCCTCGAACCAACTTGGTAGGCTTGATGTCCAGATCATATTCTTGTATCTTGGAGACCCAATTACCTCTTTTAGATCCCGGTTCCTGTTGTGTCAACATTGATTTCACCGCGGTATCCGGAACTAAGACTTTGGTGTGAGAATTCAACACGTAATACCTGAAGTGTTTTAGGGCTCTTACCACCGCGTACGCATGTCTCTCAAGAGGAGTGTAATTAAGTTCATGTTTCTTGAATCCCGAACTCATGAATGCGATAGGAGATTCAATCCCCTCTTGATTGTGCTGAGTCAAAATGGCAGAGATTGTGTGTGGCGAAGCATAACAATAAATTATAAAATCCTTCTTAAAATCGGGACACACCAATGTAGGAGCTTTTGCAATAGCACCCTTGATTTGCTCAAACGCCTCTCTACCTTCCTTTGACCATTTGAAAGATTCTTTTCCTTTCATCATATCAGCGATTTCTTTAGTCAACTCGGCGAAATCTGGCACGAACCTTCTCAAAAAATTCACCTTTCCAAAGAAAGAGTGGACTCCAGGTTTACTTGTAGGCAAGGAAAGATTCTTTATAGCTTGAACGCGTTCAGGATCGATCTTAGTTCCTTCCTTAGAAACAATATGACCTAGGAGTTTACCTTCTGTAACTCCAAACACAGATTTTTTTGGATTCAGAGAAATCTTATGAAGTTTACACCTTTGCAAAATTTTCTCTAAATCTCTTAAGTGATCTCCTCGCTTCTTTGAAAACACTGTCAAGTCATCTAGGTATATCACAATGATCTTGTCCTTATAATCTGCAAACGCCATATCCATGGCCCTTTGAAACGTTGCACCAGCATTGATCAAACCGAAGGGCATTCTTCTATATGCGAACGTACCCCAGGGGGTAGTGAATGCAGTTTTATGTTGATCTTCTCTAGCCACCTCAATCGATTATAGCCGAGAGAAACCATCTAGCATAGATAGCATTTCCGATCCGATTCTTGCTGCGAGAATATGGTCCATGGTTGGCGGTGGGTAGTTATCCTTGAGGACGCCTTTGATTAAGATTGCGGAAATCCACGCAAATCCTAATTTCTCCATTTTTCTTGCGAACCGGTACAATATTAGCTATCCAGGTTGAATGTCGAATAGGAAAAACTATTCGTGCATCTAGCATCTTTTGAACTTCATGAAATATTGTCCCTATGATTTGGGATTATATTGTCTTTGCTTTTGCCTGAATGGGCTGCGCCGGGCTTGAGGGTATGGCATGCTCCATTTCCCTGGGTTGGAAAGACTTCAAATCTTCGTATGAATATGCCAAGACGTCAGAATATTTGGTAAGGAGATTTATGAATTTCCTGCGCTCCTCAGGCGAGCAACATTTACCAATATTGATCAGGCGAGGTTTATCCTTGGTGCCGATATTAATTTGCTCATAGTAGCAAGAATTTGCGAGGTCTGCTGCTCTTTCTCTTTAATAAACTGTCATGTTTGTCAAAAAGTTCTTGAGTGAAACCAACCCTTTGGGAATTTTATTTCCTCGAGTTGAATGATGCCATCACCGGGATCTTCGTTCTCAACTCCTTCTGATTGGGTGAGGTAGTTGATTCGCGAAATGCCGAATCACTTCCTTCAAAGTACAAATTGTTCAAAATTTTCTCTCTTTTCCAAGAAGGCAATAATTTGTTGATCATCATTAAATACTTGCCAATTTTCTGCATTGTCAGGAACACTTGGCCTAAAGACCATTTCAATGGTGTATTTGTCTTGATCAAAATCTGAATGAGGAATCATTAATGACGCTGAGACTGCTAGAGAATCCGCTTTGTCATTCTTTTCACGAGGGACAGATTTAATGGAAAAAGCGTCGAAAAATTCTATGGCATCCCAAACTTTATTTCTGTAGTGTCTCAGACGATCGTTCTTTACCTGGAACTGATTTCTTACTTGTTTCACGATCAATTCCGCATCTCCAAAGACTTTCAGATTTTTGATCCCTTTCTCTTCTGCAACTTGGAGGCCAAGGATTAATGCCTCGTACTCTGCAGTGTTATTAGTATTTGAAAATTCGAGTTTATAGGAAAAAGGAAAGATTTTACCATTTGGAGATATGAGCACCACTCCTGCACCAGAGCCGTTGAGCAACAACTTCCATCGAACTCAAGAGTCCAGATCTCATTGGAGTCTTGGCAAGTGATCTCAGGGGTATGAACTTCCGTAGTCATCATATAATTACCCATACTTGAGCCTTGGAAAAGGATCTGTGCGCGAGGATCTTCAGTTTTAGTTACTGTGAACTTGGCCTGAGCTTCCGGCATAAGTTTCTTCATTTCTCCTTTGATAGGAATCATGGCATGAGACCAGTCCATTTGAATCTCACCACCCAAATCCCTACAAAATTTTCTGCTCAACAACATTCCATACGAGGCAGGGATATCAGCAACTAAAATAGTTACCTTAACTCGCTTTTGAGGAAATTGGGCTAAAACCATTTGGGCGTCCTTAATCTGCCCGATCAGAGGAACTTGCTTGGTTTCCATAGAGTAACACGATCCGAATGTTCTCGTACAAGTCAAACCAAGAGCATGTGCTACTTTTGCCGGCATCACATTATCCGAGGCTCCAGAGTCTATAATGCAATTACTTAACTTGCATCCGTTGATAAGAAAAGACACAAAGAAAGGTTCGATCTTTTCATTGGAAGGTGTAGTGGCCGCCACAATATTTTGAGTTTTCCCATCTTTGGGAGTTTTAGAATTCCTTTAGAGGAATGAGCAGTGAGAGTCGCCTTTGATAAAGCTGGACCAACTTCTCGAGCTGATCCTTGTTGGACTTCAAGTACTCTACCTGTGACATGGAATTTTTGTTTTATTGATATGATCGATGATATCAAATTTAGGCAAAGTAATTGCACTTGAAGTCTCAGATATGAGTTCTTTCGAACTTGATGATGGCACACTTTGGACCTTGGTCTCGGGCTTGGTTGATACGGATGTGGAAGAAGAAGTTTTCTTCGTAATTGGTTTACTAACTGATTGATCTAACAAAGGCTCTCCTTTCTTTAAGATAGTCTTGACCTTTGAAACCTCAGTATCTCTGGACTCTTTAGGAGCCTCCTTTATCTTGGATCCTTTGAGAGTTTCCTTGGAAACCTCTCTATCTCCCGCCTTGGTGGTATCTTGGTCCTTTTTCTGAGAGCGTGTGAAGACAGCGAAGGATTGACTATTCATATCTTCTATAATTTCTTCATATTCATCTTCTTCATCAGAACGGTACTCAAAGAAATGATTATTGCTTTCTTCCTCTGGATCTTCAACTGTAGGTTCAGATGCCTCAGAATCGGGCTCTTCCTCATCAACCTCGACGACCTCAATCTCATCATCGCTTTCTTGATGACATCACATTTGGAATTAGTTGCGGGAGCTGCTTGATAGCAAGCCTCGTTGGAGCACACTGCAATCTCGGCTTTGTTGGGAACGTATCCTTTTCGTGGGATATCTTTGTAAGGAGCAGGTTTACTACTTTGAGCAACTTGCTTCTTCAAAGCTAGCATATCATTAGCCAACTTAGTGAGTATGGTTTCTGAAACGTTGGGAGTTTCTTGACTCTTTCCTTTGAGGGAATTTTTCTTGAATTTTCCTGCCATGATTAAGTCATCTTCGATTTCTATGGCCAAAGATTGAGCAAGTTCCAAAGTAGCCACCCTGGCTCTTCTTAGCTGATAGCACACTTCTGGTTGTTGTGCGTTAATAAAGAAACATTTTTGTCCATCAGGGTTGGGACGAATCCCGGTAGGAACTTTGTTTACCATCTTGTTGAATTTGGCCACGAAATTCCTCATGGGTTCTGTAGGCTCTTTCTTTGCCTGAGATAGTTGGGCAAGAAGAGCATGTTCATCTTCGGCTGTTTTGAATCGATTTTCAAACTTGGTTTTCATATCATCCCAACTTGTAATACATCCATTGGGTAGATGATGAAACCAATCTGCAGCAATATCATGCAATGTCTCGATGAAGAGACGAATAGCAACATCTTCGTATTCTACTGACAAAACAGCACATGCAGCGAAGAAGGCAGAAATATGATCCTCTGGTGACGTCTTCCCATCTCCGTCGAACTTGGGAAGAATCTTTCTTGATCCTCGTGGGAGTTCATGTCGAGCAGGTAAGGCCAATGGGCCTATGGCATTTCCCCATGGTACATTGGCTGCCATTGGAGGAAAGGTGGTATGCGTAGGTAAAACAATGTGAGCAAGGACAAGTGCTTGGTGGTGGTAGTGATTCCTTCCTTGCTTGCTCTTTCAGGACTTGATGCAAGGCTTGGAGATCTACGAGGTGTGTTCTTCTTAGGAGGAGATAACTTGAAACCGAATTTTCCTTGAAAATCAAAGGTAGGGTCAGATCGACCTTTAGCTTTTTCTCCTCGCGTAAACCTCTTTCCTTCCGAGCTTGGAATATTTATGGTGGAGAGATCACTGGCGTGTTCCGACCAGCTCTAGCCTTTTCTCTTTGCTCTCTTTCTTGAGCTATTTGCTTTGAATAACTCTAACAACTCTCATGAGCTTTCTCTTCTTCGTTATCTGAAAGTACTTGATGCGGCGAGATGAAAATGATGGTTACTTGTGCGCTTTTCCCAAATAGCTTGCCTCAAATCGATGATATGTCTTCTTGAGTATGAAAAACAAGATTTGGTTGCAAGATAGGTGGGTTACTGTAATGGTCATCTGACTTATTACCTAGGTGGAAGAGGACCGCGTCGGTGAACAACTATCAACACGTGCCCAAGAGGTCTTCTGGCCACGAGTGCGGGTGCTCTTCTTCTAAGGTCTTCGATGTAGATTTCTCTGTCAATGGCTCTATCAACAGCCACAAATTGCTGCAAGCTTTCACGGTTTTCCCAAGCTACTATTCGAAGGTTGGCAGCAATATCTCCTTGGAAATCTTCGTCGGGCACAAGGTTCGGTTGAAGAACTGGAGCTTGTGCAGAGGGGATAGTCATAAAGATTTAACCAAGCACTGGTTAACGATTTCTGAATCCCAGCAGAGTCGCCAAAAACTGTTAGCATATGGATTTGCACGCATGCAAATGACATGCAACAGTGTGGGAACGAAGTCCCTCCTCAATGAAGGTGAGGTTGCCTTTATTGAAAACCAAAACTGTATTTACATCTGTACATTCAAAATTGTATGTGGGGGGTTTTGGAACATCAATGGAAGAAAAGTGAATGAAGGAAATGGAATGAAATGAAAGAAAGGAGTGGAATGGAATGGGTGAAAGAACATGCAAGAGTTAGGTAAAAACAGAGCCTAATATTGCATGAAGAGAAAAGATGAATAACCAACACAAATAAAACGGAGTTTGAGTTAGCCAAACAAGAACATGCAAAAGGAACACACATGAGCAAGTAGATAGTGAGCTTGATCATTGTGAACTAGAACAACTGATTACTAATGTTGACAATAAGATCAAAGATAATATTTGCATGCAAGATTTAAACACCTAACATCTAATGAACATAAGAACACCAAATGTTACGAGAGATGAATGAGACACAAAGTTCTTATTCCATTAACTCCAAAATGTTTTTCACAAAGAACACAAAGTTTCTTCGAAAACAAAGCTTGCACAAAAGTATCTTCTTCTCCTCTCTCAAAGTCACCCTTACAAATGAGCCCCTCACTTCCTTTTATAACCCAAAAGTTGGTTACAAAGTAGTTAGGGTTTAATATGATCATTAAATAAGGCACTTAAGTGACCTTTGACTTTTTCTAACCAACTTTTAAAAAGTGACTAAAAATAGAAACCACTTAAGTTAAAGGTCATTTAAGGAAAAATACATAAATAAAAGAAATGGGTACATGTGGACCCCACTTAAATGACTTGTATGCACACGTAGACATCCTAGTCAAGCAATGTGCCACCTAGATCAAGACACCTAAGATCAGTGCCTTATCCATTGGGCCAAGAGTCCGCCTATCCCGATCGTACGGGAATGAACTCATTGACTGTGCTCTGCAATCCTCCAAATGAAAAGAGTGCTGAGTTTGAAACTTGAGCAATTCATCCCCCTCTATCGAGCAATATCTGGTGTGAGAAGATTTGTCTTCATTCGTATTCATATTCACAATTCTCCACATGCTCAAAGTACCTTTCCATGGTGAATTATTCATTTGTCACGAGACCGTAGTCGTTACGCCACCTTAGTTTATCGAATCCAACACGGTCTTTCGCCATTGGGAAGATCTTGATAGCCAAAATTGCGATTCACTTTGCTGGAGTTATGTCCTTTTCTTTGTCACCATCCCAAAGTGTTGATCTCCCGAGCAGAATTCGTGAGACTTGAGTCTTGGAAATCCATCTCCTTTTCCCCATTGTGAGCGAGTGGTGTTGAAAAATCATGAAGTGATTTATGAATTCGTTGACACACACCTTAGCGTAGTATTTGGTCTTTTTGGAGTGATGGATTCTAACATTTGTGATCGCTTCCAAGTTTATCACTATTGGCTTGATGACCCTCTTTCAATTCTTCAGGGTATCATGTAGCCAGGTGGGAACCTCTCCAAGTACCTCATTGTACATGGTTCTCGTGTTCGTTGGGAATTGATCTTCATCACGCTGAAGGGGATCACCTTTGGGTGTTGCTGAAATTGGATCTTCTTGTTGTGAGAAAGATGTTGTCGCCATTTTCTCCATTTGTGATGATTCTTCAAATGTAGGCAGTGAAAGAACCGGATCATCAACTTTTGGTTGAGAAGTTGTGACTACTTCCACAAGTTGGGCTGGTATATTTTGAGGTACTTCATCAACGAGTTCCACCTCTAGAAATTGTGTGATATAGATTACAGGTGCTTGCGCATGAACCAATGCTTTGAATTATAGTGTTGTGTTGTTGATTAGGCCTGAAGAATTAGGGCAATCATGCAAAGACGAATGATGAGTGGAATGAGAAATTCTCGAGATGTGCTCCTTCTTCACTTAGGTGTTTAGGCGACTCAACTCACGAATGAGCCTTCGATCATATCGCTCCTAGCTTGATTACGAGCTCATGCATTTTCAACTTGAATTCGAACTCCCATGGCGATCCATGCCCTTCGTGTCGTCTTACCTTCTTTCCAGAACCGAACTCCCTGAGTTCTTCTCTAGCTCAACTCACTTGAATACCGAGCTTAACCCGACATTTTTGAAAAGAATGGTTTTACCACAATGCTCACGGTTCTTCCTTATTATATAACACTTGTAGTAAGAATGTTTTGGCTTTGCCATAATAAGCACATTTGTACCTCCCAAACGATGAGAAAATGCTATTACCAATAAAGACCTAATGCTGCCATGATGATGACCCAGGTTCAAGCCCTCAGCATGTCGATAGACACCCTTAAGACTGATTCTTGGCCAAAGAGCTCCTCGGTATTTTGGCAGTGGATTCTACAATCCCGGCTCCAATCAACAAGTTTTTCTGAACCTGGTAAAAGAATACTTTTTTTTTTATTGTCTGATTGGATTTACATAATGGACAGGTATAAATTTTGCCTATCGCCCTTAGAGTTTCTCAAAGAGACCATTTACAAGTAACAAGGATGTAGTACACGGAACGGCCAAGCAGGTATTTTCAGAGTTGGCTTTCACATTCAATTCATTTCTAGGGGAAAAAAAAAATAAAATCTTGAGCAATATGAATCGTTTCATTACTGCACCGTAATAACCTTCTTCATCGGGGTCTCCTGAATAGCATGACTCGATCACTTAATCGATTTTTGAAGGATGAAAATGCGAGAATATTTGAAAAAAATTCATTAACATTTGAGGATGTTCGGTTGGGTCGCGTTTTTAGATAACAAAATAGTTGGTCAAAATAATGCTTGTTGGAAGTGACTTTCCAAAATGAAAGTAGATCAGCGAGTCAACTCAACTGGCAGCGCCTTTATCTCGTTCGTTTTTGCTCTTAAACTTGCGTCTGTCATTTCATTGTTGTAGGATGGCCTGTAGCTTTCAGGAGCAAGTTTCTTAAGCAGCGCGCACTGTTATTGAACAAGATGAATAACATTCAACATTCCCCAGACTGTGTGCGTCATTGACTGCGCGCGTGGGTTTTTATTCTTAGGCGCGTGGGTTTTTTTCTTTTTGGGCGCGCTTGTTCACGATATTGAACAAGATGAATAACATTCAACATTCCCAGTGTGCGTCTGTCCTGGCGCGTGGGTTTTTTTTTTTTTTGGCGCGCGTGCATTCACGTTTGCTCTTAAAACTTTGTCTTTCTTTGTCTCTTGCTTCTTAAAACTTTGCCTTGCACGTTTGGCTCTTCCTGCCCTTGCTGTCTCTTTCACGCACTGTTCACGTTTTCTCTTAAAACTTTGTCTTTAAAACAATGCGCATATATTTGCCTTAATTCTTCTTTCTTTTGCTGTGACTAATTTCTTTTGCTCACAATGGCGTGGGTTTCTCTTACATAATGTCAAACAAAATATTTTCTCTTCTGACTTTTTCCACCGGGTTTGATGGAGGAAGTTACGAGGATTAATTCGACTTCCTCTCATCCCGGGTAGTGGCTTAACTGCCAGGGGAAATGGGAAAAGTAACGGGCAATTGCCAAGCGGGAATGGCAAAATGGGTTGCGATCCCGTCCAATTTCCCCATGTGGGAAATTGGGGAATTTTATGCCGTTTGCCAATCCATGATTTGGCAATTGGCAAAGGAAAACCAGCGTCGGGAATTTGAAGGAAATTGCGAGAAAGTGGAAATCCGGGTTTGGGATGCCAACCGTGATTGAAACAAAAGCTAACTTCCCGGCACCAAAACTTGTCGGATGAATCTTAATTTATATTTATTTAATTAAATACTCCTTAAGTGATTAATTTAATCAAACAAGGAGCAATTAATTAATTAAATATTAATTAATTATTTTAATGTATTTTAATGCGTTTTATAGCACTTTGGCGGGAAGAGTTCTTGCCGAAAATCACGAAAGCGAAGGACCGAAAGCGATCACAAAAATAAGGCGATCGCAAGAGTCAATGAACCATGCAAAGTAATACTTTTCAAAATTTTCTCATTTTTAATTATTTAATTGTCTTCACTTGGATTGAGGTCCAATTTGATTAATTTCTCCTCCTTCCTTTCTTTATTTGTATGATATATATCCTTGAATCCTTCTTTAATAACTCTTTTTGATGAAAACCCTTATAAGAACATGTAATTGTCTTCTTATTTTCCTTCAACCATAGCAAACCTTCATAACATGTTTTGAGATATTTCTCCTTCTCTATCATGATTGAACCTGATTCATCTTTAACTAAATCCATGAGATCTAATTTCATCTTATATATGTTTACCTTATTTGAACAATACCTTTCAATATAGAAAACAACATTACACTTGAAACAAGTAACATATGTCTTACCTTTAGGAGCTCCTTCTCTTTTCCTAGGTGATTCTTGATGGAAATATCTAGCAATATGACCCTTCTCATGGAAATTGAAACATGTAATCTCTCTTGACTGATGTGAGTAACCATTCCTACCATTTCTCCATGGAAATTCATCTTTTAACGACCTTCTACAGTCCCTAGCTCTATGTCCAAAGATATTGCAAGAAAAACAAACACCATTGAACTTACTTGTGAAATTCATTACATTGGGTTGTCTTATGATGTTCCTTTGAGTCATTTGATCCTTCTTGGATCTAGTAGATCCCTAGATTGATGTAGCATGCTCTAACTCTATTTGTATCTTAGCACATTCTTCCTCTTTGGCTTCTATGTTGGTTGTGATATGCTTAACATGATCTTCAAGTTGTTTGTTGATTTCTTCAAATTATCTGGCATCCTAACTTAATTTATCTTCAAGAAGGCAAATATATTATTTGTAGTCCATGTTTAATGACATCATATCCATATTATTCTTCCTTTGAAGCTTTAACTCTAAGAATTTTTCAAATTCATCTTTGAGGATAACTTTCTTCTCTTCCTTATACGAGTCAGTTGGCTCATCTTGTTCATTTCCTTTTTAGATTCTTGTAACATTAGTTCCACTTTCACTAGAAGGACCGATATATTCATACATGTACTTTAAATTTTCCCATATCTCCTAGCTGAATCACACTCTACAACCATGAAACTTACACATTCTTCTAAAGTACCAAAAATGATATCCTTGGCAATTTCTTCCATAGGGTCTGATGAGTCAAAGTATCCAACATCTATCTCATATCCAAGAGAACTTAGATAGGTATTCATTCTGAATCTCCATAGGTCATATTTTTTCCTTGAACATAGGACCTTGATATGGAAAAATCTCTTCTCCCATTTTGATCAAAAAACATGTGCTTCAAGAGGATCTCCTTCAAGTAGTCAAACTTGCTTCACAAGGAGCGCTTTGTTACCAATTGTTGGAAGTACAATGAATGAGAAGGGGGGGTGAATCAGCCATAAAAAATTTCAAATTCATTAAACATTGTTTACATTCATCATTAAATTCAACCATTTAACATCCATGACCATATGAACACATTATGTGTGTATTAAGTATTCACAAGAACATGAAACAAATAAGAAGACACATGCGGAGAACACCATATATAAGTGGGAAACCCTTAAGGGGAATAAAAACAACTGAATGTTTTTCTTCTATTATAAAAAATAAAGAAATTTAGTGAATCACCAACTTCACAAGTAGCACCAACCCCTAGTTTAGTAGAGCACCAACCCCACAAGTAGGATTTAACCCCCTAAGGTGATCAAGCACTAACTCAACCACCTAAAAATGAATTAAAACTAATGATATTATTCTCACACAACTGATATTTATCCAAGTTCAACTTCTGACTCTTGAACCCTCTCAAAACAAGCTCTCTCCTTCTTACTCAAATATCCTTCATCTTCAAGGTGATTTCTTCTTTTCCCTTGCTCGCCATTACCTTCTCTTAATTTGGCACATTAAAAATAAAAGTATCCTCATAATGATGGTCACTAATACCTCCTTAAAGCTCCAAAATATTCCCTCTATGTCGAATTATGTCACCACACCCACAACTAGTCACTGAATGAGTAATATAACATGCGTATATACACAACTCAACTCTAAAACACCCATAGGTCATACATAACCAAGTAGGTAGGTCATAAAAAATAAATAAAAATAAAAATAACATCATATAAATCAATTCAAATTACCCAAGTAGGTCATAAGGGGTCAATACATCTCCACCAAGCACCAAAACTCTCAATCATGCTCAAGATGCACCCTTTAATCTCTAAATAATCGAAACTAATCTTCAAATGAACAAGGAATATTTTTCATGGCTCAAGAATATCAAAACATGTCATTAAAAATTCCTTATAATAATAAAAACCTCAAAAATATCTAAATCAACCAACACCACCATGAAACACACTAAGGAGCAAGAAAAAACAACTAGTTTTTTCAAGCACCTAGAAATTATGTCTGTGAGAACAACAAAATTATCATAGAAAAAATCATCAACATGACTTAAATCATATATCAATAGAAAGGTATTTGAATATATTTTTAAAAAACTCATATTTTACTAAAAATCATAGTGGAAGGCCTCAACCAAGCTAATTTCTGAAACTGATCCAAATTGCCAAACAAGTGAAGAACTAGTATTGAGGAAACAAGGTCCAAACATCACTAAGGACACTTCCTAGATCAACCAAGGCATGGAAAATACTTATTAATGTTTTCAGATCATTTATAAATATCCATAAAGTATGAAACACCTTACAAAAATTAAAAAAATCCTCATGAAGCCACTCAAGAGCATGTAAAACCAAGCACCCTCAAAATTGACCTTCAAAGAACAGGTCATAACTTTCTCATACCTTAGAAAAAACTAAAGTGCGATATGTCATTGGAAATATATTGAAACCACAATCATTAATGAATATAAAATGGTTCTTATTTCAACCTATAGATCTTGGAAAACCAATTTTATCTTAGAATGCTCCAAACTGCCCCAAAACTACCTAAAAACCAGTCTACATGAATATAGCACACTTTACATTTTAACACCTAAACCATGATCTAAAATCATCATAGACATTTATTAAAACTTCCATGATTCTAGAAATGGTAAATTATATAGTGGTTCCAATGGATAAATTTTCCACAAACTGAAACTTTCCATAAACAAGTATTTTTGAGTGGGGCCCACATATTGTCAAAACTCTAAATCACACGGAGATAGCTTGAGGAGTCCTATTCCACATCCAATAATCAATTTTTCCAAAAAAATCAATCAAGGATTAGTACAAGAATTTTTCTCTAAGTCTTTTTCACCCTAAGGTTTTTGGAGGGTGTAGACACAAAATCACGCACGTAGGCACATTTCTAGGTCCTAAAAGCATAATTGCATTCATATGATTCCTAAGCAAGAAAAATAATAATTGAATGTTGTCTTGGAACTATTTTATGTATTTTTTATTTCTCTTTTGTCTTACACACTCTACATCCCATTCTAAACTTTATTACTTTATATTTAGGGACTTTAGAAACCAATGCCCAACCGGGACACCAATGCCTGGCGCCCTCATCCCCTCTGGGTGCCCCGACCTATTTCTATCTTACTCACTCATTTTATGTATCTTTTGTCTTTTGGGAATATTATTTTATTATGGGTCAACCTTCAAGTTATTAATTACAAAATTCAACCAAGAGAATCATATAAATACAAAACTATGTGACCAAAATAAAGGACCAATCTCTAAGCATCTACTATCATCACATAAGATTTCATCCAAAAGCATAAAATGCATCCATATAACATCCATTCAAGGGATACATGACTGCATACATTGCATACACTACATAGGAAGGGGAAGTTCATTTATTCCATCCACACATCTATCTACATTGCTACATCTAGCTACTACTGTTATCAAGTGCACTTGCACAAGGGCATCATAGGGCATGATTCTTTCACACACGCATAAGAAATACATGGATTCTGAGATGTAGTGCAATACTCGGTCATAATTTCACTCAGTCGGGTGACCGTTGGGGTCATTCTAAATCCCCATATTATATCTTTTCTTTTTGGGATTTGATGTAGTTTGAGGGTTTTATAGGTGGACATCTCTTTGCAGGTTATAGGCGCATTCAATGATCATATTGCGACATACAAGTGATCAAAAATGACTATCGGTTACAAAAAAAAAAATAGCTTTTGATATCCTCCGCAGACATAGGCACCCATAAGTAGACTCTCATGCCTAGGCACCCCTAACCCAGTCCAGGTGCCTCAGTCCAAGCATATCCGACAGATCCAAAATTTATTGTGCTCAGTTGTGATGGTTTTCCCTTCTTGTCCATCAATTTTCCAATCTAGATCAATTTTAGGAAAAGTGTGAAATCAACTAAGTCCTTTACTCTCTCTCTCTCTCTTATACTTAGGGTTTTATATTTATTTAACTTATTACTTATGTCATCTTTTATCTAGAAGTTATATATCATAGTTTACATTCAATTAATCTACAATATTAGGGTTTAACACTTAAATATTATTTTTGTTAAATCAATTGGTGAACCCGTATTCAAAAAATATTGGATCCCCATTTTGCTTCTTCTATCCAATCTCCTTTCATGGCTCCTAAGGTTTCTCAAATCTCTTTGCATGAATTAATTCAAATGCATCCACCTTACAAAGTTGTTCTTCAAAAAACCCTAGACACTATGTATCTTCCTAGCGATATGCCTCCTTCACAAGTAAGTGCCATCTTCGATTGTATTTCTATTGAATATATTATTTCTAATGTCAATCAATCAATTTGCAAGTCTATTCAAGCTTTACATTATTTATTTCAAGATAAAATTTAGGCTATAGAATCCATGATTACATCTCTCACATATGAAATCCAACATCTTAAGGCCACTTCTCAATCCAATGCTAGTTCTTCTTCTACATCTCCTCCTGCTTCTATGTCTTCTACATGTGCTCATATTAGTGCACCTCAAGTCTTACCATTACCAAAACCTCTCAAGTTTTATTGTAATGCTAAAAAAATGATGTTATTCATGTATTCCTCAATCACCAATTGATCAATTTGGAACTTATTCATTTTTATCCTCCTTATCATTTTTCTAACTATCAAGGTCTTCCATTTTTCAATTATCATCAAATTAATGGACATCATGACAATGTTTTCTATACTTTAAAATGAAAAATAAAACACCTTGAGCATCAGGGTTTTATCTCATTTATTGCACAACATTTTGTTACATGCCCATCTCCAAATGCTACATCCAAATGGGCTCCCAAATCTGCTCCTTCTATGACAAATGAGCATCATGACATCACTTCTAATGTTCCTTCTTCCGTAAGTCAAGAGTCACCTATCCAATCCAATGTCAGACCATATTCAAAATTATCTACCCCATCATCTCCTCCTACTAAGTCTTCTACAGTAGTACATACTCTAATTAAGCAACCTCCTCTCAAAATCAGTCCAACACCTCCTCCTCTCAAGTATTCTACAACATCATCAATCCCACATAAGCTACAACCAATCATTTTTTCAAGGAAACTACTCCTTACATTGATCCCCTTAGCAACATCAACTATATCTACACACTTGGGGGAATCATGCTTACTTTTTCCCCTCTTAACATCATCAAGTGTATACCAATCTTGCTCTTACGCTTCGTGCTTCATATTTTATCTTTATGGGTATCATTACACAACTTGATACACTTTGTATTATCATTACCCTATGACACACTCTTTTGCTAAGGTTCACACTTGATTGTTGAGGGCATACTACATTCATGAACCTCACACACTACACATTTCATGCTCCGTACTTCACAATATATATTTCTATTGCTCCATTCTCATACACCATACTATCTTCTTCTACACTCTATGCTCTATGTTTCATTGATGTATCTTTCTAAGAAATCACATTTCAAACCATTTCCTAATGACACACTCTTGTTCTATGGTTAATTATTGATTATTGAGGGGTATTTTATAAATGAACCTCATCTCATACACACTCTTGTTCTTATCACACTCATATTACATATATTTCCATCACATACATTGAATATTGCATATCTTGGTTGCACTTACTCTTGCTTTCCTATACTAGTTATTTGTTGCACTTCACTTACTATGTTATAGTATGTCATTATCTATATCATATACACATGCATGTTCATTTATTATTTAGTTGTGAATGCAAACTTCTTACAGATCCTTACACGCTACAATGATGTTTGGAATCATACCTCTTACCAGTCCCACTGAGGCTCCTAGGGGCATCCAATTTCTCACACACTATAGGTACTATTGTTTCATTCTATTATATTTCCTATTCTTACTAGCACATTACTTTACATTGGTACATACATTATTTGACACTCTCTTTATCTTTATAACATGCTAACGGGTTCTTCATGTGAAACAATTACCTTGTCAAAACTATTTGCCACCGTGGTTTATCTGTTACACTTTGCTTTCCACTATTTTCTACTTGTATACTATTGTTTGCGGCATATACCTTATATCTTGTTTGATCACTGCTTGTATGATTTTTTCCACTTCGGCCATGATTTTCTTGTGACATTATGAGAAATGTCCCATGTTGGAAACTGTAGTAAAAAAGTCACACACTTTAGACATTATTTAGTCTCGGTCTTATACTACTATTCATATGTTTTTTGAGTGAAGAAAGTACTAATTAGCCCCCATCTTTTGGCCATTTTAATTTGATTTATGTCATCACTTCCTACCTCCCAAAGATGCTTCCCTAGTCTATTTTCATTGTTTCCCATCATTTTAACCTTGATTGGGGTGTCCAAGCTAGTACTGGAGCACCGACAAGCACCATAGTCCCATTTGGGATGCCCTAATCATTTTCCCACTTTACCACCACTTTTTAGGCACATTCTAACCATTTGAACACTTTATCTTTCTTGTGGTTGGACTTTTCGGGGTTAATTGTGAAATTAGAAAGAGATAACCATATAAATATAAAGTTATGAAACCATAATGAGGGACCAAGCACTAAGCACTACTATCATAACCTAAGGTTGGATCCATAAAAGGCTCCATTTGCATCCATCTAGCTCCATCACAAGGCACAAGCCTGGTTCATTTGCATCACGGACATCATAGGAGGGAATTTTATTCTATTCCATCCATCATTCTATTATAGTTTTACACAGTTATTTCTTGCTACTTTCACAAAGTGCAACTGGCACAAGAGGACCTAGGGCATGGTTGCACACACTTGCACATAAAACTATATTAGGTTTGAGATGTAGTGCAACACTCAGTTAATAAGTTCACCATTATGGCGGTGATGTCATTCTAATCCCTTTATATACATCTTTCTTTTTAGGGTTTGATGATTTTCTTGGGGTTTTGTAGGTTTGTTCATCTTTATTGATTACTAGCGACATATAGTGCGGTGCGGTGAAGTTATTGTGATAAACAAGTGAGGGCTTCAAATCATTTAGTGACCTTGCAAGTTTGGTTTTTGGACATCCTACACAGCACCCGAGTGCCCAGAAATCAGACTAGGGTGCCCATAGGCTCCCTAATCCTCTCCTAGGCACACCAGTCCACCCAAATTTCTCAACTCTGTAATTTTCTAGACCTCGGCATATTTGTTTCCTCCTCCTGTTTCTCCAATCAGCTATGCGACATAGATCCAAGTAATTTCCTCAAATCAACTAATCTCCTTCCAACCCTTCTTTTCATATTATGGTTTCTATTTTCATTAACCTAGTTACTTGGGTCACTTTTTATATTTATTTAGTTATTATTTACATCATTTTAGTATTGTTATTTAATGTTGTTCCTAGTTAGATTAACTACACATATTCCAAATTTTAGTTAATCATTTTGGTGAACCCCATGTTTAAATCCACTTTCTATCTAGGGTTTATTCTCCTTTCGCCATGGATCAATCTCATGAAGATTTTACTAAAGCTCATCTTAAGGCCATTAATGATCATATTATTGAACATCCCCAAGATCTAGATTTACTTTTACATGTTTCTTGTGAGGAAGCTACTAATTTGGCGGAGCTCACTACTTCCGCAGCCATACCAACCTCTATTGCTACTCAATCACTTGCTTATACTCTTCCACCTATTTCTATCATTCCCATTTCTATCACTACTCCTACCAATCACTTTACACCACCTTTAGTTTCTCATGTACAATAAGTTTCAAACGTTGGTACTCAAGACTTACTTATTTATATTAGGACCTTCAAGCTCAAATTCATAAGTTGCAACAACTCACTTCGCATGCGTCTCCATATTTAGATTCCACATTGTTATTGCATACTCCATTTGCACCTTCCATCTCCACTTATCCGATTCCTCCTATTTTTTTCACCCCCAAGCTTCCCATTTTCAATGGGCATGGTGACTTGTAGGAACATCTTAGAGAATTTCATGTCGCTTGTCTTGATTTTGTTGATGATCATGTTATTTTGGATAAAATATTTCCCCATAGTCTCCATGATTATGTAATTCATCAATTTTACGACATACCTGTTCTCTCGATAACTTCATTTACACATTTGGTGATGCTTTTCTTATTCATTTTTCTATCAATATCGGCTCCAAGATCTCTTACGCTCAATTAGCACAACTGAAATAGGGACCCAATGAACACCTAGCCAACTATGTTCTAAGATACAAAAATAATTTAGCTAAGATGTCTAATGTGCTAGCGGACTCTAAACTTTAGGATTTTTTTATTCAGAGTCTTTTCCACCGCTTCAGGAAAGTGTTCTCTTTGAAACCTCTCCTTCATTCGATCAACTTTGTCACATTCTCAAGCTTCATGAAACTAAACTCTTGTCCATAGGAAAACTTAAGTATCAGGAGAAAGCTTCCTCATCCACTCATTTTCAAAATAAGGCACCATTCAAACCATCTGCAACTAATCCTGTTGATGCCAAAGTTATTATCAATGCAATCACTACTCCTAAAGAAGCTCAATCACAACCACCTAGGTGAACGTTTACTAACTTTCCTATGGCTCCACATCTCATACTACAACAACTTCTCAAGAGAAACCTTATCACGCTCCCTCCACCACTCAAATTAGATCCATCATGACCAAAAGGTAGGAATTACAATGAAAATTTCAATGTGATTATCATAGATGTGTGGGACATTCTACAAATCGATGTTTCAAGCTCCGCACAATCATCCAAGATCTTATTGATAATAACAAGATTGAATTCTCGAACCCACAGATTCTACACCAGTCAATGACAAGGGTAAACTCAAATTATTTAATAACCAATCCCAACAACATGACAAGAAAACATCGACTCTTTTGCTAACCATACATATCATGTAGTGCCTCCTCCTGCATCAAGGGATCTTGATTTCTTAGTTACACATACTGACACTTCGCCACCAATCATTTCTTTCTCTAACCATGATTATCATGTGAATTTTACATCTAATCACTTACATATTAAGGAATCTGTCGATTCAGTCCCTATCAATAACACTAAGGTTGACCCATCATGGCCCATTAGTGCATGTTCCATGCCACTCCTTAAGGCTATCGGGTATCCTCTATCGCAAATTGAATACCATATGAACAATCCCTTTGGTGTCATCCAATTACATGTTACGGTTGGTCCTCTTACTATGCTTGTGCCTTTCCTTAGTAGGAACACAATTGATGGTTGCGACATGATTCTCGGTCTTAATTGGATTCTTCGGTCTCAATATATCATCTTTATGAATAATTTGTGACTTAAATTCATTAAGAACAATCAAGTTATCTCTATTGATAGTGTACCTCCCTCTTCTCCATGGTCGAATCTCCTCACACATTAGTAAGCACCCCACCTATTTCATCTATCACATCACATTTTATGCTACCCAAAGTGTAATCTACTCCTAGTTCACTTGCGCATTATCTACACGGCCTCACCACTCCACTAGTCCTACACATAGGTATCAACCCATTCCTAGGACTATTACCGCATCTTGATGTAGATCACCATATTGATTTATTCCACATGGGTGTACATCACCTTCACACTCAACATCACATAGATCTCCATCACCAATACATTTTTCTCCACCATGGTATTCATCATATATTCACCCATCGCATGCACATAGACTTCATTCACTAGTGCAACGTCTATCTCATATACCACCACTCTTAGAGTAGGTTCATACGATTTTGGCACCACATGCATCAAATAGAGGACATTTTTCCTTCATTTTCATTGGATAGTTCATTCACACACACACACACACAATTGACTGTTGAGGGATTACTACACATGAACCCCACACACTGCATAATAGGCATTACACACTGTGACTCTTCACACATCTTGCATCATATGTCTTACACTTTACATCATACATTATACATTAAGTCTATATCATTTTGACATTGGTATCTACACATCATACATCATATTAGTCATAATTATACATGTATCACACTTTTAGGGTCTAAATTATATACTTGCATTATGCATTTATACACCACACATTGTCTATACACTATACTAGTATTCATCATACATATTTCATGTTTGCATCTAGAATTACATACTACTCATCATGCCTACTACATAACACACATATTCACACTTTTAGTTTACATACACACCTTACATTTCATCTTATACATCGTACACTACACATCATATGGTCATCTGTTATCATCACACTACACTTCGTATTCTACGTACTACACTCACCACCCTATGATGTACTTTAGTTCTTCATTCCATACTCGACTACCAAGGGTTTACAAATAAATGAACCTTATCATACACACACTTTAATCATTTTAACTTCATCACGTGACATTCCTAGGTTAGTGGCATACACTATAGGCTAAATGGTCACCTATTCCCATCATCTTTTAGTGGTATACACTTTAGGCTACATCACCACTCCCTCTATCCATCTCATTTTGATATACACTTTATGTTACATCATCAAGCATTCATTTCTAGGTCACATATTATCATCACTACACACACACATTCATCACAATGTGTTAGAAACACACACATTTTGATCATTTCCTAATGATGCACTCGATTTGCGGTTCATTCTTGATTGCGATGGGGAAAACCTGAATGAACCTAATTTCATGCATATCTATTCACTTGGGGGTACACGGATCCTATCATTCCATCTTGCAATTCCATTCCATCCATCCACATCATATTACATATCTTGGTTGTTTTTACTCTTGCTTACATTTTCTTGTATATGATCACTTTTTTACACATGATCGTTAGATATTGTACATGTCATTTATCTATACCATCTACACATGCAAATTCATGCCTTCATCTAGTTGTGATCGTAGATACCAATCTTTTGCACGTAGTATGAGATGCTTGCCTTCTACCTTTTCTACATTGGTCATTAGGGGAATCCACATTCTCTCACGGTCTTTATTGTTTAATTTTGTACTTAACACTTTACATTACTTGGATATACACATTTTTACATACTAGTTATCTTTATAACATGCTAATGGGTGCTTCATGTGCAACATTTGTTTTGTAGGATTATTTGCTTCCATGGCTATTTATTGTTTGTACTTGCTTGTTTTGTTTTTATTGTATGCAAAAATTTCCTATGCTTAGTGTGCACACTTGTTTGTTGTATGCGGCCATGATGGCCTTGCATGTATTGTGATATCATGAGTGATGTCCCATGTTTGCAACCCACTTGGTGTGGCTTACTTTTTCTTCTTGTGTGTTTACACTACTATATTGCTTATAGAATATTTGCATAGATTACATATTGTCTTATGCATGCATGCTTGTTTTCACTAAAACTTTTCTTTTGCTAGCCTCTTATTTGTGTGTGGATTGGTTTCTACTAAGTGATTTACTTTCCCCCTGTACGGTAGAGTTACAAATTTCATGCGGTTAGTCCTCTTTTGGGGCCGCATTCTCCTATTAGCGATGTTGCATGTACCCCCAAAGAGTGGGGCATCATTTGAGGTTTACATACTATACAGATCTCTATACCAAGATAGTCGGTTCAATTTTCTTTTTTGGAATTGTGGGTTATTCATCGAGTGGGTTGAGACCGGTCTACGAACCCCAAACATAGAGGATTTTACGGGACATGGTAGTCCTTAGCATTCGGGGAGCAAGTTAGAGGCTTAGAGGTTACAATGGGTGTGCCTCTTTACACTACTTTAGCTAATGGCATTGGATCACCCAAAAAACTAGGTAGTACAAAGATCTCTTCACACATGTTCAGGAAAGCGATTCTGAGGTTGGAGAATAATGAAACTTTCTCCCTACACTTCTTCATCTATGGCATCAAATCACCCAAAAACCCAGGACATGATATCCTCTTTCTACACCCTTTCTCTCATCATGGATCATGTGCGCATGCTCCTTTTACACTTTTCATACTTTTATTTCAAGTATTTTTGTTATATATACATGTGTTTTTGACATATACATTTATATTTAATGACTTGATCATATTCTCCTTGCATGTCTAATCGTATGAGAAGTAAGCAATCAATAACAACATTTTGTGGCTGTACACACCATACTAACCATGCGGGTACATTACACACATTGGTAATCAAGTTCCATCCATATTTCACCCCGGAAAAGTATTAGATCAGCCATGACCCCACACGAGAAAGAACCAGAGAAAACATGTTTAAATCTTGCAAATAGGTCACAGAAGGACTCAACAATGGAGTGGTGGGGCCTACGAAAGACTAAATGACCCTATGTAAGAAGAAAGAGAAGAAACAACTCTATCGAGTGAATCCGTGTCTTAAATCTATTTAACAGGTTATAGGTGGGCTCGAAAATAGAATAGTAGGGTCAGAGAAGGAGGAGTAGTGTCACAGAGAAGCCAGGAGCAAGAAAAAGAAGAAACAACGAAGATCCAAAGTCTTCAAGCTCAAAATAATTTAGAATGAGTCCAAAAATCGACTAAGTATGGAGGAGGCAGTGGAGAGAGCCACATGTCAGCACAATGCTTCTCCAAAGTTGAATCCAAAAAGGAAGCTCAAATGAGTGTCAAGATTCCACGCGTCGTAACCCCAAAAAGTTGCACGGTCATTGAAAAAGTCTCCAACTCGGTGGAAGGGGCCAAGTGTCGGCTCAACACAATTCCAAAATGGGAGCCCAAGGTGGAGACTCAAACTTGCGCTAGCCCTCCACGTAGAAAATGGTCAACAGAGGTCAAAAGGTAGACAAGGCGGGCCTAAAAAATGCTAAGTATAGAAGTGCTGGTGGAGACTGCCACGTGTCCAAGCGGTGCATCTCCAAGGGTAAATCCAAAAGTGGAGGCTCAAACAAGTGCCAGTTCACCATGTAGTCCAAGGTCCCAAAAGGTAAGAGGGAGGTCATTGAAAATTATAAAGACCTGCGGAGGCTTCCAAGTGTCAACTCGATGCTCCTTCAAAGGAAAATATTGATTGGTATTTTAAGTGAGCGCGAAGCCTCCATGCATCCAGTCTTAAAAGGGGACACAGTTGGGTTGAATAGTCAATGCATTGTGACAAGCCAACGAAGAGTTCCAAGTGTTCAAATGGCACTAACTTAAGGGTCGAATAAAGAGAGGGTTTTCAGATAAGTGTCAGACCACTGGGTGTCCCTGGTCAAGATATATGCCCCCTAAACAAAAGACTTACCCAAAAACATAAGAAAATTGAGCAAGTCATGGAAGAAGCCATGTGTTAGCCCCACACCACTCCAAGAGAAAATACAGAGGCCACCCTCAAGCAAGCACCAACCCTCCACGTGTCCCATATTAAAAAGGGGCCCATTTTCAAACTAGTTTTCCCACCTTTTTGTATGGACCCGATACAAATTTCGAAGGGGCATATCTTTCGACTCGGGGCTCAAAATCTAGCAAATCTGACACCGTTGGAAAGATCTCGGCCTCGTCTATGCCATGGAGATCTAAAACTTTAAGTTTAGGAGGTTAGGTGGGAGAAAAATGGAGAAATGTCTTCAGGGCCATTAATGCAGGATCTATTTTGCCCCAACAACTAGATTGGATTCGATCTGATCCGTTGTTTCCTCCTCCTTCGAGGCACCAAATAAGAAATTGATGCAGTCAAGACAAATTTGGGGGCAGATTTTATGGGAGGCATTAATAGCGGTGGTTGAGCTTGGAACTATTTTTCTGCTTCTCTCTCTCTCCCCTCTGTGTTGAATCTATAAAAGCAAGGTTGAGACTCATTGTAAAGGGTTGGACATTATTTTGTTTTTGGGCTCCCCTTTCCTTTTGGAAAAGGAATTCATGGAGTTCAGACCTTCCATTTAAATTGCAATACATTCCTTCCTTCTGGACATTTATAATGCATTGTATCAATCTGCAGAGCAATAAAACACGTTTGTGATTGATTTTAGATCATTTCTTATCTCCTTTTCTCTCATATGATCTTCTATTATAAATCTAGTTATTTGTGCTTGATTATTGTATGCATTTTGTTGGTTTGTGTCTATCAAAAAAAAAAATTCATCATTCCTTCTGCATCACCTCGTAGCTTAGTTTTGATTTCTTGTATTCCTTTCATCTTTGTCTCCTTGGTAAGACTTAGATTAGGTTTAGGAATCTGTCCTTTGTAAGTTTCACGCATGCACCTAAATAGAGGAATAGGAACCAGCCTTTAATCTAGATATTTTCCCATTTGCAAAGTCCCACAGTTGGGGAAACTCAATGTTATGTGAATCACACCAAATGACTCGCCTTAGAAAATCAGATTTGAAAACTCATTTGGGGGTGTTGTAATTTTGCACTAACAATAACTACACACACTGTTTTTTGCCCTAGGTTCACTTTCATCACTTTTTTGTGCTTATGCATCTTTACTTATCATGCTCTATCATATTTTTGTCACTTCATACTTTTTCTAGTCCTTCAACACATTTCTACATCACTTTACATGGATTATCGATATGTATCTCTATCTACTTTATGTTAGCGAGATTTCCGATTACCAACATAAAGTGGGGAAATTATAGTAAAAAAATCACACACTTTAGACATTATTTAGTCTCAGTCTCATACTACTATTCATATGGTTTTGAGTGAAAAATTACTTAATTAACCCCCATCTTTTGGCCATTTTACTTTGATTTCCGTCGCCACCGCCGACCTCCACACATGCTTGTCCAGTTATTTTTCATTGTTTCCCATCATTTTAGCCTTGGTGACTGGGTTCCTGAGGCTAGTATTGGCGCACCCTAGTCCTTTTCCCACTTTCCTGCCACTTTTTGGGCACTTTCTAGCCGTTTGAACACTTTATCTTTCTTATGGTCAGCCTTTTTGAGGTTAATTACAAAATTAGAACAAGAGAACCATATAAATATAAAGTTATGAAACCATAATGAGGGACCAAACACTAAGAACTACTATCATCACCTAAGGTTGCATCCATCAAAGGCTCCATTTGTATCTATCTAGCTCCATCACAAGGCACAAGGTTGGTTCATCTGCATCACAAACATCATAGGAGGGAATTTTATTTTATTCCATCCACCATTCTATTACATTTTCTACACATAGTTATTGCTCGCTACTTTAAAAAGTGCGACTGGCACAAGAGCACCTAGGGCATGATTACACACACAAGCACATAGAACTACATCAAGTCCGAGATATATAGTGCAACACTCGATTATTAATTCCACCATTATAGCAGCTAAGAATAGTTCGACCCCTTTATATATATATATCTTTCCTATTTTAGGGTTTGATGTTTGTCTTGGGGTTTTGTAGGTCTCTTCTTCATAATTAGTTATCAACAACATACAACTGAGTATAGAAAAGTTAGTGTGATAGATAGCGAGGGCTTGAGATCATTTACCGACCTTGGAAATTCAATTTTTGGACATCCTACGTAAACCAAAGTGCCCATAAATCAAACTAGGGTGCACACAGGCACCTTGATCCTCTTCCAGGTGCCTTAGTCCACCCAAATTGCTTGAATCTGTACTTTTTTAGACCTCGACATAGTATTTTCCTCCTATTTCTACAAATCGGATCAATGACACAGTCTAGCAAATTCTTTGAGTCAACTAAGCTCCTTATAACCCTTTTTTGTATATTAGGGTTTCTATTTTCATTAGCCTAGTTGATTGGGTCACTTTTTAATATTTATTTAGTTGTTATTACATAATTTTAGTACTATTATTTATTGTGTTCTTAGTTAGATTAACTACACATATTCCACATTTTGGTTTATCATAAACCCATTTTTCATAGTCCATCTTGTCTGCACATTTTATTGTCACATTATTTTTTATTGCATGCTTACTACTTTTTCTACTAACACATCTTACTAGCCATATTTTTGGATGTGCCTTGGTTTCTACTATGTACATTCACTCCTACATGGTACACATTTTCATATCAACATCAGTACTCTCATTTTTCCACATTCTCCTAGCGATGTTACATGCACCCCAAACAAGGGGGATTACATTGGGTGAATCATTTACCCCATACAACATCTCGAGCTACACCACAATATATTTCTTCAGAATCAGCACAATCTATAGTTATAGAAACAACCCAAAATATGACTTTTCTCCTCAATTCAACATAGACTCTAGTACCTGATACAAACACTAGTGCACGGGAGCTCATGACCTCCCATGGGCACTTATGTCTTGGGGTCATATACAACTAATTTCTCATATCAACACAACTTCTAGTAGCTCACATATTAGTTTTCATCTTATAGGCACAGTCCTCAAAGAAAAATGAATTATTTCTACATTTATAATATGGTACAACTCAGAACTAAACATGGATCACACCATATGCAGTTGTGTATAATTCAAGAAGAAGTTATGGAAAGACAAAGTAACACTAGAAATATCAATCTAACACTCTTCTATAGTGGCATGAGATCACCCAAAAAACTTGCTCTTCTACAACATTTCAAGAAATTTTCTATCCTTTTACACTCATGATCATCATGTGCACATTTTCCTTTTACTAATTTTACACATATTTACATACTTTTACGAGTTTTCATAATACATGACTTTGATTACTCTTTTTCTCTTCTTTTGCAGGTATGTCCTTAATATGCAACAAGAAGCGGCCCTACATACTGAGAAAAACAACATGTACACCATATTATGACCTAATACGCTTCACCCCTAGGGTCACTTCCTCTTTCTTAGCTTCCATGCTTCATTTTTATCACTTCACGCTTTCACTTGTCTCCTTGGCATGCTATCACCATCACATTCTACATGGTTATCAGGTACACATATCTTATCTACTTTATGTTATCGAGTATTCACTCAACAACATAAAGTGGGGGAAAATGTAGACACAAAATCACACACTTGGGTACATTTATAGGTCCTAAAAGCATACTTGCATTCATATGATTCCTAAGCGAGAAAACTAGTAATTAATTGTTGTCTTGGGCCTATTTTATGTCTTTCTTTCTTTCTCTTTGGTCTTACACACCCTACATCCTAGTCTAAAAGTTATTGCTTTATATTTTATGAATTCAAACATCAACACAAATCTAGAACGTCGGCGCCGGGTGCCCTTGTGCCCTCTGTATGCCTCTAAAATCCTTCTATCTTACCCACACCTTTTGGGTATCTTATTTTCTTATGCGCTAGCCTTCCAAATATCAATTACAAAATTCAACCAAGGGAATCATATTAATACAAAGCTATGTGACCAAAATAAAGGACCAAGGTCTAAGCATCTACTATCATCACCTAATATTTCATCCAAAGGAATCTAAGAGCATCAAAGGAATCCATCTACCATCTATTCAAGGGATAAGGGACTGCATTTTCTAAATACACTACATATGAATAGTAAGTTCATATTCCATCCACACATATATCTAAATTAATACATATAGATCGCCCTGCTATCAAGTGCACTTACACAAGGGAATCCTATGGTACGATTCTTCCACACGCATATAAGAGCTACATGGAGTCTAAGATGTAGTTCAATGCTCGGTCATAATTTCACTTAGTCATGTGACCTTCGGGGTCGATCTGAATCCCCATAATACATATCTTATTTTTGGGATTTGATGTAGTTTAAGGGTTTTACAGGTGGACATCTCTTTGTAGGTTATAGGTGCATTCAATGATCATAATGTGACATACATATGACCAATAATGACTATCGGTGATAATCTAATGTCACGAAAAAAAAGAGGTTTTGAGCTCTTGCATAGACACGGGCACCCAGTAGACTCTAGTGCCTAGGCACCCCTGACCCAATCTAGGTGCTCTAGTCTAGGAATTGCAACAACCCCAAAATTTATTTTGGATATTTGCGATGATCTTCCTTTCCTATTCATCATTTTTCCAATCCAGATCAGTTCGGGAAAAGTGCAAAACCAACTAAGTCCTTTACTCTCTCTCTTACACTTGGGGTTTCATATTTATTTAGATTATTTCTTATGTCATCTTGTATCTAGTAGCTATATATCATATTTTACATTCAATTACGCTGCAATATTAGGGTTTAACACTTAAATACTATTTTTGTTAAATATTTGGGTTTTAAACATGTTTACCTTCTTAATGATCATTCATAAAAATGTGATGATAAAACCACCTCATTATTTTTGGAAAATATTAATAGTTGACCTAATTATCTATTCTAAAGAACTCAAGTCCCCATGCAAAGCATACGTCCCACAACAAACATCTGAAATTCAGATTTTATCTCAAATTTTTACCTTTGTAAAAAGGCTTTTGGGAAAAACCTCATATCTTGAGAAAATCTCATCATACTAACCTGAAAAATTTCATAAAGCATCATGAAAAAATCCTATAACTGGCCATCCTCACATCCTTTCTCAAATATTCTTGAAACTTTCTAGCCACATCAACTTACTTGTGTTATCATGCCTTGTCTTCACCTTCTTACTTCCCAAGGACAATGAAACATCATCAAAACTCTTAGAAAATACCTAAAACTCATAATAAATCTCATGTGAAATGTCACAAATCTCTAACCATGATTTACCATGACTTTCCTTCTCCAAATCGCATGCCACCATACCAAACCTTGTGCTCTAGGTCTAGGAATAGGCGTAAAATGACCACCGCACACCATGTCAACTCATGAAATGACCATTATTATAATATGTGGACACTTGGACACATGTAAAACACCTATAGGACCATGTATGACCTCATTAAAACCTTTATGACTCATCCCATGATCATCTATGTTTACACCTGCATGAAACCAAGCCTAGTCATCCTAGGAACTTGACCAAATCATGACACTACCAATCAACCTGTTAGACTTGACCTTATTTTCCACCTAATGGGGACTCACATGACACCAACATACCTTTTTCCATCAATTTAATTTGATAACAACACTAAGACACAATGACCAACAAGACAATAATTAGAGACACCCATTTTGAGATAATATACAACTTTTTTATCATATCAATTTGAGACGTATTGGTCAATTATTATGTCTGTAATAGTGTGTAAAATCATCCCATGTAGTATTGTTATAGGGGCCAATTTTGTTTTTCAGAAGTTCATCTAAAGAGTGGATACTATCAAATACGGATCTAAGAAGGGGATGAATGGAAGATGTCGCTAAAAATGGATATGGTCTATATGAGTGGTTGGTAATGTTATTTGGATTATCTAATGCACCTAGTACATTTATGAGGATGATGAATCAAGTTCTATGAGACTACATTGGTAAGTTTGTGGTAGTCTATTTTGATGATATATTAATATTTAGTAAAAGTAAAGAGGATCATGTATTGCATTTGAGGATGGTGTTGTAAGTATTAAGGAAAGAAAAGTTATATGTAAATTTGAAGAAATGCAATTTTATGTAGACAAGCTTGGTATTTTTGGGGTTTTTAGTTTTAGAAGATGGTGTGAAGATGGATGTAGGAAAGGTAAATGCAATTGTTGAATGGCCTATCCCAAGGAGCGTAATAGAGGTAAGAAGCTTCCATGGATTGGGTACTTTTTAAATAAAGTTTATTAGAAACTTTAGTAGTATTGTGGCACCAATAACAAAATGCATGAAGGGAAAATAGTTTGTATGGACAAAGGAAACAATAAAGAGATTTAAATTATTAAATAAAAAAGTAAAAAATGCACTTATTTTTTCCTTACCTAATTTTAACAAAATATTTGAGGTTGATTGTGATGCTTCACATGTGGGAATTGGTGTTGTTTTAAGTCAAGAAGGAAGGCCTATATCATATTATAGTGAGAAGTTGAATGAGGTACGAAAAAATTATTCTACTTATGATATTGAATTTTATGCCATTGTACAAGTACTAAGGCATTACATAAATTACTTGGTTTCGAAGGAGTTCATTTTGTATACAAATCACGGGCATTAAGATTTGTGAATAACAAAAAGTTGAATAATAGGCATGCAAAGTGGGTTTCATTCTTACAAGGGTACACATTTGTCCTAAAGCATAAATCAAAAAATAAAACCAAGTAGTTGTTGTTTGAGTAAGTGTGTAGCCTTACTAATTGTTATGGTAAAGAGAGTGGTTGGGTTTGAGGGTATTAAGGACTTTGTATGAATCTGATCCTGAATTTGGAGGGAATGTTGAGTAATAAGAAAATAAAAAACCAAGAGAGACAAGTAATATTTTTGAGTATTATTTTATGTAAGTGGTTATATATTTAAGGGAAAATAGTTGTGTATCTTATTTAGATCTGTGAGGGATAAAATTTTAAGAGAATTACAGTGTTGGTTGGGTGGTCATTTTGGAAAAAATAAGACAATAACATTAGTGGAGGAAAAGCATTTCTGGCCAAAGCTAAAGAGATATGTGGTAAGGTATGTTTCAAGATGTAGGATATGTCAAGTTTCAAGGGACGTGCAAAAACATAGGATTGTACATGCCATAACTAGTACTAATAGAACCATGGAAAAACTTGAGCATGGATTTTGTATTGGGGCTACCCAACACACAAAGAGGTAATGATTCATTTTTGTCTTCGATAGATTTTCTAAGTTTTTCAGAGAAAATTATTTCTTGTAAGATTGCAAATGATGCTACAAGGATATAATATTTTTCAAGGAAGTTTTTAGGTTGCATGGTATCCCAAAGTCTATCACTTCAGATAAAGACACAAAATTTTTGAGCCACTATGAAGAACCTTATGAAAAAATATCGACGCTAAGCTACATTTCAATAGTGCATATCAACCTCAAATGGATGGTCAAATAGAATTTATGAATATAATCCTAGGAAATTTCTTAAGATGTATTGTTGGAGATAAACCCAAACAATGGAACTTGGCATTACCATAAGTACAATTTTCCTACAACACTTAAGTGAATAGGTCAATGAGTAAGTCACCATTTCAAATAATTTATGGAAGACTACCTAGTGGTGTTTTGGATTTGGTATAACTACCTATTTCAAAAAGGGTGATTGATGATGCATAAGCCTGAAAGGAACAATAAGAAGATTGTTCATAGCCACGTTCTCAAATGATAATAGCACACCACATTAGATTTGTAAGACAAAAGAGCTAAAATAACATATATGGAAATCCATCATAATCCATAATGCTTAATACATTACAATACAATGACTTGAATTAACCAATAAGAAATATGTACATATAGGATGAGGAAGGGAAAATACTACCTAAATCAAGTGGTGAAGAACTCCCACTAAATGATACCGGTATTTAAGTTAATTCTAAAATACTAGTAAGCTAACTCCATATAACTAAGAAGATAACTCAACACAACTAGTAAGCTAACTCCACACAACTAGTACACCTAAGCAAGCTAACCCAACAAGTGTAGGGCTAACAAAAGTGAAAGAATTATCCTAATAAATAAATAAAAGGATAAATAATAACCTATAATAACAACCTCCCGTAAGCATAGCTTAGGTGAGTGAAAAAGGAGGTGGGTCCTGCAATAAGGCTCGAAGAGGTACCCATGTAAAATAATTGGGAAAATTGGACATCGCAAAGTACCCAAAACTAGTAATAAAAAAGTAGAAAGAGAAAAATCCTACTGCAAGATATCCTCGAAACTCAGCTCAAAAATCATGCAATGTCAAGAAGTGTGGTGTGCACTATGGTATGAATCCTTTGCTCGATCATATAACTCAAAAACAACTGACATTGGGCTTCACCACAATAGCTCCATGCAAGGAGACTGTCAATGAAGTGATGTCAAAAATGTAAGAAAAAACACCAAACATAATTTTATCAACTACTACAAATAAGTGTGCCACGATCCAAGAACAACCGAGGAAACAAGGCAAGGACAAGAGATCCAAATAAATAGGAGTTACACAATCCAAGAAAAGACAAAGTAACAAGACAAGGACATGAAACCCACGAAGAAGCAATATCAATTGCTACAAACAGATGTGTCACGATCCAATAACAATAACCAAGGAAATAAGGCAAGCACACGAGATCCAAATAAATATGATTGCTATGATACAAGAAAAGCCAAGGTAACAAGGTAAGGAAACATAACCCAAAGAATCATTATCAACACCACACCCTCCCATATTCTTTGAATGAGTAGAGTGATACCCACGATCGTATAATTTTCCAAAATCAACTACTCGAACAATGAAAAACTAACAATGGGCTTCACCAGAATAGCTCCCCACAAGAGAGACTGTTAACATGCCAAAAAAGTGTCGAAAATATAGATCCAAAATATCTCAACAAATAAGAGAGATATAAATATATACACCCATAGATACAATAATGCAACACCCAAAAGTTTAGGACGTCGGGCTCAACCAAAATTGCATCCACAAGTGATTACAACACCCTCCCAAATTTGGCACTTTATAATTGAGTGCATGTAAATATTACAATGAGTAAAAGTACCTTTTACATTTGAAATATGTGTATAAAAATTTCACCAATGCGTAGATCTCAAAAAAATACACAATTTCAAAAACAAATCACCTTAATCCGAGCTACGGATCAAAAGTTATGAGCTCTAGAAGGTTTTGCTATTAAAATAATATTTTAATGCTGATGTTTTTTTAAAAGGTACACATGACACCCAAATGTCCAAAGGGTAAAAGAGTGCATCCACACGATACAAGCTTGTGACCAAAGGATAAAATCCTGCGCCTAAAACCTAAATGTCCAGAGGGTAAATCATTACATTCATAAGCTACATGCCAATATCCAATGGATAAAAGAATGTACCTAGAGGGTACTGATGATCTATGTCTAGTGAATAAAAGATTGTATCCAAAATAAAAATATCTAGAGGGTAAAAGAATGCATCTGGAAGGTACACGTTTATATCCAATGGATAAAAGAATGCGCTGAGAGGTAGATCTGTGTCCATATTTGAATGTCTCAAAACATGGTCGAGTTTTCAGTCAATTCTAGGGTTTTGGCACCTTCCAAATCCAATTCCCTACTCCTTTTGCATAAAACTACATGTTGTAGAAAAGTGCTAACAAATTTTCGAATACATGAAAATAATAAACCCTTGCTTACAAAGAAAAACTTACAGATGGATGTCTACATCATCTATAGCTCTGATACCATGAAAGGAATGATAAGAAGATTGTTCCAAGCTGAGATCTCAAATGATAATATCAAACCACATTAGATTTGCAAGACATAAGAGATAAAACACCATATATGGAAATCCATCATAATCCATAATGATCAATACATTACAATACAATGAATTGAATTAATCAATAAGAAATATGTACAAATACGAGGAGGGAAGTACAACTACTACCTAAATCGGTGGTGAAGATCTCCCACTAAGCGATACTAGTAGTTAACTCTAAAATACTAGTAAGTTAACTCCACATAACTAAGAAGCTAACTCAACACAACTAGTAAGCTAACTCCACACAACTAGTACAACTAAGCAAGATAACCCAACAACTTTAGGGCTAACACAAGTGTAATAATTATCCTAATAAATAAATAAAAGGATAAATAATAACCTACATTAGCAAATCCTTTACATAGCATATTCAACAATTGTAAGAAATAATAAGGAAGAAGTTACAAGACAATAATGAAAAATATAAAATGGCAAAAAATATCACTAGAAGACAAAATATATTCAAATAAGGAGATATGGTGATGGTATATTTGAGGAAGGAGATATTTCCCAAAGGAACATACAACAAGATTAAGTACAAGAAGATTGGTCCTTGTAAGATTGTGAAAAAGATAAATGACAATGCATATGAGGTAAATTTGCCACCTAATTTTTATATTTCTCCAATATTTAATGTTTCATATTTGTATGAATTTCATGAAGGGGAGGATATCATGGAAGAAAATGAATAATTATACTAGAAGGAATAGATTCCAAGGAAGAAGAAAGAGAAGGTGGCACATGTTCTTGACAAGAAAACAATAAAAAAAGGTAAGGTAGTTTCAACAAGTATTTGGTACAATGGGAAGGTTTGTAGCAAGAGGACAACACATGGATCTCAAAATGGGAGCTAAATAATCTTGAAACAGAAAATCTACAACAATTAAATCATAGGAACTCATAGAGTGAGATCTTTTTAGCTTGGAGAATGATGAAAATTTAGTGGCATGTCTTGTAGTGGCCATAAATTTAAAGTTCGAGTTGAAATGACACCATTTTATTTTTTGACAGGAGATCTAAAAAAATAATATGCTTTCATAAGTTTCACTAGCCATTTATGGCCTGTTTCAATAATTTTCGTGGGGTCGAAACCATCCATCTAGGGCTCGAAAGTTGGGTTTGAAGTTTTTTTTTTGTTTTTAAATTTCAAAATATCGTATATTTATAACCGTGAGTCAACTTGAGTTGAAACTTAAGGAATAATTTAGTTTAGGTGCATGTTTAATGTGCGTAAATATGTAGAATCTAAAAAGCTAAATTGAGAACGTACTAAAAATAACTATTGTTAAAATAGAAATTTTTCTAAAGATAACAAGTCTAGTCAAGTTTGATTTAGAAGTCAAGTTTAATTAGGATTATTTTGGAATTCGAATAAGAGGGCATCTAATGTAATTGGAATATCGAGAATAAGGAGGATTATTGGAGTTTATTAAATAATTTTTGTCTTTCCTAATATTTTTTGTTTGTTTTTTTGTTTAACCTCGTCACATTTTCTCTCTTGGTTTTATTTGCAAGTTTACAAATGAGCTTCCATGGAGACTTTTTGGATCTATTTGTTTAATTTTCTCCTTTTATTTTTTGCAAACCCTCACTAAAATCAATGAAAACCAAAAACAAAAACCTCGTGTTCGAGAGATATTTTTACCTTTCTACTTGAATTAACAAAGTGAAATAATAAAAACCAGACTAACCTCGGAAGACATGGAGTTAAACAATACCCGTAGAGATGGATGTTGTAGCTGATGGATGAAATCTCCTTCCTTCTTTCACTAACGGAGGAACTTGTAGATCACAAACACTAAGAAGAAGATGGGATTAGATAGATATATGGTGGATTTCTTGACAAAGGCCAGTTCCCGTAAGTCAATGGATTTCCTTGCAAGGATGGTAAAATGCACTCAAAAAATCAATCTGATAATGATAAGATAAAATGATAAATAGTTGATATAGCCAATAATGCAAAGGAATAGGGATTGGCATGGTCTAAGGCTATATGATGGTCTGATGGTGATACTTGATCCAAAGGGAGTATAGGAATCATGAAATGGCTCAAAGGAGCAAGGATGTAGATAGTTGTGCACTCACAAAGGTGAGTAAGATGATATATTTGATTTATATAATTGATAAAATGCTAAATATGGCTCAAAGGAGATTGATATGATTGTATAGACACTTGAAGGACATTTTGGTAATAGATTATATGATCCGGATGTATAAAAAGCAAGATTAGGTGTCAAAAACCTTTGACAGAATCATCACCGATTGCAGGAATCGTCAACGATTCTCACAAGGCCAAGCCTAGAAGGAATTCTCAACGATTATGGAAATCGTCAATGATTGCTGTGAAAATGTACATTTTGATAATGGATGAATATGGGACTTGAAAGGAATGCTAAAAGGTTTATTTAAGCTTGGATATGATGCATAATAATGTAATGAAGCAAGGGAAACCACTTACCTTGTATAAATTGATGAATGAAGCTAAATTGATAGTGTTACCAAAGAGAAGAAGATTGTAAATGCAAGAAGATAACTTATTTGATTCCTAGACATATGAATGACATTTGTAGGTTGAAGAAGAGATCCTTGGTGCCTTTAATGTTGTTTGGATGATCTCTGGCTCTGTGAGAGGTCTATGATATAAAGAAAATGTAATATGATGTCCTAAGGTCATGTCCACCTATAAGCTAACCTCAAATGGAGGCATGGAGCTTGTTTATATAGAGTTTCTAACAATAAGGTAGAATCGGTGGCAATTCCGGGAATCACTAGCGATTACGGAAAAGGTTCTGACAACCGCCTCCCAAATAAGGATTTTGTTTGTTTTATTGAAGGATATATGTTGGAAAATGGTTATATGGGTTAGGAATTTTTTTAAATGGTTGAGAGGGTGTTGATTTTGTTTTGCCTTATTTTATTTTGGTTAGAATGTGGTTTTATTTTGTTTTGGGTGGTTTTAAGAGGGGTAAAATAGGATTTTACAGTTGTGGAATGATATTTATGGGGATTAAATATAAAGGGGGGAATTAAGACTTAGGATAAGGATTTAATGGATACAATGGTAATGATGTGATAATGTATTTAATGTATAATATGATAGTGATGTTATAATGAAGAAGTGCTAATGGACACGGGGATTAGCGGTGCTAATTTTAAGTGTCTACACTGATCTGTCATGAATGAGAAATCGGTGTTTTTAAATGACATGGGATTGTCTCTAAGTGTAGGACCTTACAAATGCGACAAACCTCCGGATAAATTAGTTCCTTCTCTCTTAACCCAATGCAAACTAATATAAAATGATGAAATGAAACTAAACTAAACCTAAACTATGAATTCATAGGGACCAAGGTTAGAATAGAGGAAAAGTTGTAGAATGATAAAAGAGGTGATGCACCAAAACTAAGAGAGGGTTCAAATTTGACCAAAAAAACATAGAGAAGTTGTATAATAAATAATTCTAAAGGAAACACATAGTTTATAAATCATGAATGAATGAAACTTAATACTAAAATAAGAGGGAAAAAAACTATAACAAATAAAAAAGTTTTCAAAGGAGAACAACCATAGATAAATCACATTAACAATATTTCATTTAGATTACATAGTAGAGGTTTGAAATATTACACAAAATATAAATTACAGAGGTCTATAGGAATGAAATTAGAAGAATACAAAGATGAAACTTTACTTCTATAGAGGAGAACAATCCTTTATTGCATTCACACTTACACTTCTATATTTTCAAGAGAAGAGAGATAAAGAAGGTCGTACACTATGTTTTAATGGCTTCAACCAACCACCATTCCAAAGGACTGATATGATTGATTTATAGAGAGTTAATTTGTATAAGACATGTCTAAAACATGTTATCAAAAACTACAGATGAAAATGTGGCGCCCATACTGATCAAGTCCGGTAGTTGAGCTACCCGCAACTACACATTAATGTATAATATGTTTTCCTTGTTTCCACCTACAAAAACCTCCAAAATATAAATTTCTTGGTTACATAATGAATTTAACAATGAGACCTTTCTAGTGAGACCAATTTTACGTGATTTGGAGAAGAGGAGTGAAAGTTATAGTTGTTTTATTTTTTGCGGTTCGGGTGGAACATGATAGAGTTCCAATGACATGCGGTAACTTACGATTTTACGTGGGGATTTCCTTTTCCTACAAGAACATTTCCTACGTGTTAATTCTCCACTATTGATTTGATGCCATGTTTCCCTTTCGATTGGTCTCGGGGAAATTTATTTGACTACAACAACCTTTTGACCCCAAAAATTATGCCACATGACACATTCTAGTTGGTTGTAGGGATCGTACCTTCAATTACAATTTTCATTTCACAACTGGAAACTACAAAATTGCATTATTTACATTTTGCCTCAAGCTCTTAGAACTTTCCACACATCCTTACCTTTATGCAATCGGTCTTGAGACCTCTAAACACATTTTGTAGTTCCACTATGAAGTTGAGAAGCGTAATCCCGCATGTTGGCTCCAAATCAACATGGAGATGACACATGTTTTTGGGTGGCTGAGTTATAGGGGTAGTTTGAACTTTTGCAAACAATGTGAATATGCAATATGTGGTATAAATCACTAAGCCCAATATGGATTGTTGTTGGGGCTCGGGGTGCATTTTGCAATTTTACACCTACAAAACCGCAAAACACAAAATAGGCCCACTAAGGCTAAAAAGCGTCTAAGTCCAAATTTATTTCTATAAGTTATTAGAATGGCCCTAGGGAGTATTTTGGACAAAAATTTGGAAAATTTTGGGGATATCTTCCTACTAAATATGGATATTGGTGGCCTTGAAGCATCCGTTTGGCATGGAGTCAACCTATGAATTTTAATATTGATCGACACTTGAATTACTCTTACCTCGAGCCATATGAAGGACTCGTTGTTCACTTAGAACTGATATGATACCACCTTGGACTGATATTGAAGCTATTTTTTTGGGTGTTTCGAGTGAAACTACGGCTGTCCCAAAATTAAAGTCTCTTTTCAAGGAAGGGGCAAGAGGGAATGTTAACTTGAATCGATGTATAGAGATTTGAATGAGACTTTGAAACTACTCCAATCATTTGATTTCTACCATGAACTGCCTTTTGAAAAGGATTTTGTGACAACCACAAAGGCCCATAAACTATGTACAAAACTAAAACACGTACAAGTTATAAATGGAGACATAAAAAGTATGCATAAACACTTCTTTTGTAATAAGAAAACATAAACTAATTGATGAGTCATTTTATTTCCTGTTTTAACACCTCATCTCTTGTACTTTGTTTAATCCATGTGTACCCCTAAACTTGTATTTCCGATGATACTATTGAACATTTCCATTATGACTTGAACTTATGGCACATATATTAGTTAATATAATTATTACTAAGTTTAATTTATTTTATGGATTATGGTATGCATTTATTCTTATGGATGCAATATGATGTTAAATAGTGTTTTGAATAAGTATCAACCTTGATTTCCAAATATTTGTTATGTGTATCCACTAGCATGTAGTGAAGGAGGGATTAGCACCCAAGGTAGGGCATACTTATGGTTTGCTAATCTTCCCCTTTTTGTTTGTTGTTTAAATTGTATTGTTAGAATTTATGAGTTCTTTCCTTTATCTTTTATTCTATTTTTGAATAATTTTTCATAGCCATTGTATTTACTTCCAGTCATAGTGTAGCTCATTTCCAGTATTGTTATTTCCTAATTGTAGTGATAACAATTTATTTTTACACTCCTCAAACATATGTAAATGTGCATATAACACTAGAAATATTGAAAGTTTACATTCGTAAGCCCGATAATTTTATTATTGTGGATTCATGGATAGTATATTAATTCTTTGGAAGTTAATTTTCACCACCATTTTTTATGTCATTACTTGGGGATACTGCTAATTTATAAGGTTTTTGAATAAGTTTTGCATTTTTGAGATAAGTTTAGGTTTTAGGAAACTCATTTCTAAACCCCTCAACTAATTTTCCATTGATAGAGTTGAGTAGTTGATGTATGCACCACCCAAGGGATGCCCATGGTAGATTCTTACCTAATCCACAAGTATCACAAATCTCTTCATATACCTCTGAGGATTTTGAAGAAGAAACCTTTGTACTCGGTTTGTTGTTTGAAGAAAATCCTCCAAGTGAAGGCTCTGTAGCTTCTCTTGAGCAACTAGAGATGGCAGAAGAATTAAATCAGAATGCTCAAAATGGGGCAATCACCTTTGAGCTCCCCGTCAATGAAAAAAATGTAACTTCTTGGATGAAGAATATTTCTCCCTTAAATTTTCCCAACTTTCATGAATCCATGTCAGAAGACCCAGACACCTTTCGGTTGATTTTTATGTTTTGTGTAGGAGTTATGATTATACTACTAATGCACTCGCTATCTAATTTTGCGCACATGGAATAATTGGACAATGAGGTCCTATTTTGATCAAATCATGACATTGGTCCCAGGAACTCACTTCCGGTTTTCACGGAGATAATTGATTACAAGAATTAATAAATTGCATAGGTGAGCTCACCTAGCATTGAACAGGGTCAAATTGCACTCAACTTGGGGACAACTTGATGTTAGCTCATTTCTAAGCTTGGTCATGTATCATTGGATCTCAACTTGATGGTTTGATTGATGCCAACATTGAAAAGAGTCAGCCGAGTTAGGAAAATATGGGAAAATTTTCCAAAAATGGGAGGATTTTACAAACTAGGCCAAGGGCCATCAAGCAAACATCTAGCTCACCGAGTAGCTCGGTGAGCTACTCAATGAGCTGGCTAGGTCAGGAAGACCGTAAGTCAAAATGGGAGCTCGATTAGAGGAGTCAAGCTCAATATCGAGCCATAAAACATCAATGGCATATAAGAAAGCTCTAAGGGAGTGGCTTGAACTAGGGATTAACTCAGTTGAGCTAAATGGAATTGATACGGGTTATTTTGATAGCTCGGCAAAATTACATTTTTTACAAATGTTGGGGAGCTCACAAGGAAGAACCAACTCAGCTCGGGCTTAGCACCAACATGCTTAGTTGAGCGCTTGATCATGGAGACAATGAAATAGTTTGATGAAACCAAACTAATGCTCGCATAGAAGGTAGAGCTCGTGATAGTCTAATACTTCCCCGAGGCATGGAGTTTGAAGATTTTTTAGTGGTGACTTGGATGCTCAAGCTAGGAGCTCAGCTTGTTATTAGACGCATTAACTTAGCACTTCATTTGAGCTCATAGTTTAGGTGAGGCAGGAAAAATGAGTTGATTGGGGATTATGGAGATTATGAACCAACTTGCCAAATTGGTGAGGTAAAAACTGAGTTGGGGAGTTCTGATATCTCTCGTTCCATGCATAAAGAGATCAGTTAAGCCAAAAATAGGAGATTTGTGGATAACTCACCGAGTGGGGAGAACATAATGAAAAAAAACATGAGCCTTCCACTTTGTGAGGATCGATGTGGATGTAAAGAAGTAAAACTAAGCCAACACCGGCTCATGCAAAGTGTGAGGAGATCACAATAAGGAAGAGCTTGGGTGGGAGCTCGTAACAAGCTAAATTCACATAATGGTTATGCTAGAGATGAGTTGCTTGGTTGACCCATTCAATAAGAGACTTTGAAGCCACGGCCCATGTCGAGTTGAGGTCATTGAAATGACGAGTTAAGATCATACAAGAACCCGAGTTGGGAAATTTCAAATGTTTCGACCATGGTGGAAGTAATGTCTTCGCATGCCAAGCTAGTAATTCTATGTGGGGAATTTGGGGAGTTAATTACCATGTGGGAGTTTCATTAATGGCAAACCATGATAAGGTTTCCACTTTACAGGGATCGTGAGATGCATTTCCATGTGGAGATATCAAAATGGCAAGCCAACGGAAAATTTCCATGCATGGGAGGAGTCCGAGTCAATTGCCAATTCACCTTAAGAGTAGCTAGGTGATTTAAGGCATGTTAGAGTGGTTGAGTGGTTGTAGAAAATATGGTGAGTTATTCACCAAGCTATGAGAAAGGTAGTTGGTGAGACCGAGTCACATGGCAACGGTTGGGGATAATGATGCATCTATGTGAAGAGGCTCACGTGAAGGGTCAAATGTTACAAGAGATGGCGGAGCTAGCTTGGCATCGAGTCTCAATTTGATGTTTGGCGATGAGAATGGAACTCAACACACATGGCAAGGAGAGGTGTTCCAAGGAATAGGTGAGTCGGTGACAAGCTCAATGTTGATACTGATTACTTGATGGACGTAGGAAGTTGTGCTCGGGGTGTGGATAGAAATATCGATGGCAAGCTCAGTGTAGAGCTAAATGGGAATCAAGACCGAGTTGGCCCGAGTTAGTGGAGAGTCGAGTGATGCATGAAGATCTAGCTTGAGTGCAGAATAATTTAGTAACTCACCCACTAAGTCGGAACGAGAGAGGTGCAAAAATTTCCCAAACCACTCAATGAATTCAAAGGTGAAGAGATTGATAAGATCAGGTGCACTAACATTGAGCTATGGGAGTGATGGCACAAAGAGGTGATAAGCTCGATTTGAGCTTAGTTTCAAGTAGATCGGAGAGAGCTCGGCCTCGGTTCAAGTTGAGCTAGGCGATGATGTGGAGAACACAACAACTATAGTTGATCAACTTAATTTTGGACTCATTGCAGACTTAGGAGTTGAGTCGTGTTCAACATGGAGTTGGTGAGTTCTCACATGGCACAAGGTGGTCATTTTGACAGGGTCGAGCTCACTATAACAAAGGTGAAATAGCTCACAGTGAGCCAATGCATGGTTGGGTGTTCGAACCGAGTCACCAAAAAGTGAGCAAGCTCAAATGACTCGACTGTGTGGACATGGTGATTCAATTCATGGAGGTTGAACTCGATAGGAGTTGGCTCGCTTGGTCGAGCTAAACCAAATAAAGGAGCTTGGTGCGGTTACAAAGGTGAGCTTGATTCTTGCAAAAGAGTTCAACGATGAGTTCGTTCAAAGTAGTGTTTGGGCTCGTCAGTTTGGATTCACCAATGGAAAGTAGCTTGGTCATGGTGGAATGGAGGAGCTCATTGCCCATCTTGGTGAGCCAACCACCGAGTTGGGCCATTTTTTGACCATTTCTCATTTGACCCCCCTCCTCGAGTCAAACCATTCTTCAGGGGGGTCCTACTCATTTTTTTAAATTAATATTTTTAATATTAGTTTTAATTAAATGAATATATTTATTTAAATATTTAAATGATAATATTTATTATTATCATTTAAATATTTTATTTAAATATTCTTTAAATTAATTAAGGAGAACTACTTCAACCGGGCATTAATGGCACATGATGGAAGCTTCTCAAAGTGGTTTAACCAACTATAATAAATACATCACATGCCTTCAATTTAGGAATGTAATTATGAACTTTCCTCTTCTCTCTCACATATTCTTCTATAAATGTAAGTTGGAAGCTCATTCCAAGGGGTTCTAATAGGTCAGATAGGTTGGAAAGTTAGACATCTTAGGAAAGTGCAATTTTTCAAGAGTCCTCTCTCTTCTGCAAGTTGTCCTTGTATGTTGAGATAACTTTCAAGCTTCCTCTTCAAGACTATAATGAAAACCATTGCCTCTTTTGAATATATGATGCATTATGCACACTATTGAAGCAATAAAAGTGTGTTTTTGTGACTAATCTCATTCCTTTCATCCTTCTATACTTCTTTGTGCCTTTTCTCATGCTTGTAGGTACACTATGTAAGTTCACGTTTCTATTGCAGGTTCTTAGATTTTTGTGCTTATCAAGTGGTGGAGTGTTGCATGTAGTTGAGTTGTGGTGCTTGTTTACCCTTCTCAATTTCATCCTTCTTCACTGGAAGATTGATAACTTGTTTGTCTAATCAATTTTAACAAAGGGAATGCTTGCTTCCTAGTATGTGGTATTTTATACCATCTCTAAGTTGTAGTAGGTGAAGTTGACTTGTGGTGCACATACCCTCTTCAAATTAACCCTTCTTGAGTATGGAAACACCCTTTATTTGGTGCATCACCATCCCTAGTATAGTTTCATTTCTACAAATCTCTTTCCCTAAAACCCATGAAAATGTTAGCATAGGTCTAGATAACCATTTTATTGCACTAGGAATAGTACAACACTTAGTTTAGGAAGAGGAAGCTGAACTTCTCTAAAGGTTCACCTCAAGCCCAAGTCCCACAGCTTGAGAGGTGATCCCATGTGTCTCAATCACACCAAACATCTTGTTCACATTTTGGCCATTCAAAGGGTGTAATGATTTGGTGACAACATGCACATAGATTGAAACTATTTCCTGCTCCACTCAAGGATGTAACCTTGATATGGTTCATGGGATTGGGAAGAAATGTTGTAACCACATAGACACAAATGAAGGATGAATTCATTGATAAGTACTAGAAATATTTCATACCAAGCAATAGAGGAGGTGATGAGATCTACATAATGACACAAAAAGAGGATGGACCATTAGAAGACTATTTAGAAAGGTTCTTGTTCTTCATTTAGAAGTCGAGGAACACCAAACTACCACATGAATCTCTCAAATTACTATTTTAAAGGGAATTGGTGAGGAGGACATGGATGCTTTGGATTTGATAGAGCAAGAGATTTCAAAATTCAGTTTTGCAGACATTTGTGACACTTGAAAAAATTACTCAAGAGCTACTATGAAGAGGGTAAGAAGTGTAAGATCAAGAGGTGGATCAGCTACCAAAACAATTGGGGACATATCCAAGTCAGAGATTGTCAACATGTTTAAAAACATGAAGTAAGAGATTGTCAATGACATGGATAATCAATTAGATGCTCTACATGCCAAAAAGAAAAAGGAAGATGTAGAAGCAACACTCACAAAGTACTGCCATGCATGCAAAAGGAATAAATCTAATTGTAGATGCAGAGAATTGGCCAACATTTCTCAAGAAAGGGAGGCTTCACTTGATTTCAAGATGTTAGAGACAGAGGATGGGAAATTTTTCTATGTTTCTCAAAGAAAACCATGGCCACCAAGGCAAGGAGGTATGACACAAGACCCTATGCATTCATTTAAAAATTGGTCTAATAATTCATATATGCAACCCCCACCTTGGGCTAACCCTTAAGGTTGGGCCCCATATCCCAACTAGTATAAACAACAATGGAAACCTCAATTCCAAGGTCAACCACAACAATGGAAATAACCTCCTCAATCATGGAAACAACCTTAGAGAGGAGTGCATTAGTGGAATAACCCACCCCTAAATTACCAAAAATCTAATCAAGCAACCTCCCTATACACAAAACAGCAAGATCTAATGCCAAACCCCCAAGTAGGCTCTCAATCAAAAGCTTCCAAACTACCATCTCAACCAATGCCTAACCCTAACAATAAAGTTTTTTATCCAGCCTACTCCACTTCGAACCAACTCAATAATACCCTACATATTCTATTGATATCAACAATATCCATATTTTCTCTAGAAGAGCACTTCTCCCACTAGATGGACCCATCATTACTGAGATTGTTGAGGAACCACATACACCTGCCCAGGATGATCCAAAGTAAATCAATACAACACTACAAGAAAATTTGCAACAACAATGAGAAGATGTTGCATGTTATTTTGCAAGAATAACTTGAGAAAACTTCAAAGTAAAGGTAAAACATAGGGTAATGAGCCACCATTTCCTAAAAGGTTACAAGAAAATAATACTGACCTCAAATAAGAATCTGACTATGATTTTTTCAACCACTAAAAGACATTTGTGTCAAAATTCCATTGATTCAAGATATTAAGGATGTGCCCATCTATAACAAATTGGTTAAAGATCTATGCATAAATAAACCAGGTAGAAAAAGGAAAGATCCAACTATTGTGCAGGTCATTAGAAAATTAGTAGATATTATGCTTGGGAACTCAATTCTACCCAAATACATAGATCTAGGAAGTCCTTTGGTAAATGTCACAATCAATGGCACAATGATCAAGAACACATTGATTGAATTGGGGGAAGCAATAAATGTAATGAAAAATAAATTATGGATGACTTGAAGTTAGAGGGACTAAGACCAACAACCATAGTCTTGCAGCTTACAGAAAGATCAACAGTTAATCCTGAAGGAGTCCTGGAGGATGTAGTAGTAGTGGTGGAATCTTGGGAGTACCTTTCTGATTTCATTGTTCTTCAACCAAAAGAAAGCTTGGGAGGATATCATATCATCTTGGGAAGATCATGGTTAGAAACTATTGATGCATTCATAGGATACAGATCTAGTAATATGATTATCTCTAATGGAAGTGACACCAAAACTATCATGTTTTATCCCTACCGAGCATGGAAAACTACTAAGTCCATTAGAACAGAGGTTAGCGCATGCAAGAGGAATTGCAGAAGAAAGGCACATAAGGACACATGCACAAGGAGAACGGGGTTTGCATGCTTAAGGTTGGACATGGATGCATGTAGGAGGAAGAATGGTCAAACCAAACACTTAGCTAGTTTTGGAATGAAAAGCTAAATATAGAATTTGAGTAGTGGTCAAGAAAGGTTTTAAAGTAAGAATACTTGTAATTCAATTAAAGGTATATTTTGGGAGAATATTTCATGCGAAGCAATATAAAATGACGTGCATAGTTTTGAGCTAATAATATGATGTAAACTAGAGTTATCTATAGAAGAACTATTAGTATAAGTACTTGCATGATTTTGTATTTTTCTTGTAAGTGGCGCATGGCTATTCTTAGCATACAACCTATTTTGAGGATGTATAGGTGGTGAAGGGAAAGTCCCCACCCCTATATATATATATATATATATATATATATATATATATATATATATATGTATATATATATATATATGTATATATATATATATATGTATATATATATATATATATATATATATGTATATATATATATATATGTATATATATATATATATATATGTATATATATATATATATATATGTATATATATATATATATGTATATATATATATATATATATGTATGTATGTATGTATATTGATTTACATGGTTTAGGAATTATCATCCATGTTTAGTAGAGTTATGTTGTTAGTTTATATGCGTGCATGACTTATGGTGACATTATTATGTATGTATTCAGATTCGTGTTTTATAATAAATAATATAATGGATCTTTGTGGTTGGATATTGGTTGTTAACATAACTATGACTAGTTCTTGCATGGTGAATTTAATCTTGATTCTTATATGAGTTAATCTTGCATATGGTTAAGATCTAGATCTAGTTCATGTTGTGCTTTATTCGAATGAATATTATGGATCTGGAATATTTGTATGATCATGTTAACTCCTTAAAAACTACCATAAAAGAGGGACCTAGTACCCTTGCGCGCTTTGGGTGAGTGCTCAGTTCTAGCTAAGTGATGTGCCAATGTGCCTTGGGCTATTTGGTGAAATAATAAGACTACATTTTGGTTCCATTCTAGGACCTATTTTCTATTTATTTTCCAGGATGTTGCATGATGAAGATGTATTGGTTGACTTTGGCCAGCATTGAAGATTGGTTAGACAATTTAGAGGAAGAGTATGCTCATAGATTTAACACAAGACCTGATTTTGATGCACACACATGGGTTGAACAGAATCTATATCACGAGCTCTATGAGACATTTTTTTCTTATTTTCCCATAGAGCTATACAAGTGGATGATAGCTTATGCATCAAAGATAAATTGGAGGTTTCGAACACTTGTTTGGACACATGAATAATTCTAGGCTTTGCATGATGTTGATTTGACTTAGACATGTGTTATAGATCATTGTTGGAGTGGTGTTTTGAATAGATATATTTTGGAGTACGTGGTTTCTACTTATTCCTATTCAGAGGTTACTGAGTTTTAGTTCCTGTGTGAACCTAGAGGATTTTATTTGCACATTATCCCTTTAGCGATTAAGATCTTGATCATGACTCTGGATTTGGAACAACATCCTATGGCTAGCAAAAACCCCACCACATGTGGGGGTAGGAGAAGGTGTGGTGAGAGATGGCTAACTCTTGGTAGAAAAAATGTAGAGAGAAGAAAAGTGTCTCAATTTTAATGAGGCATGTGAGAGGGATTTAGAGAAGCAACATGAAGTTTTAGAATGAATGGTGTTATGGAGAGAGATGGCTCACAAAGGATTTGGAGCTCACGCAGAGGACATGGAGCCAAAGAATATGGAACTCCCTCATTTGGGTAAGCATAGAAGAAAACCTCTTTGACCTCATATGAGAGCGCATCGTGGAAACTGCAAGGACCACAGTGCACATTTGATCCCTCATAGCAACCTAGCCCTTAGGGTTGGTTTTCCAGTTTATACGATAGTCATTACTAAGCAAGCTAGTGTGGGAAATAGAGTAGCGACAAATAGATTTAATTTTCTATAAAGTTTAGGATTTAATCAGGCAGCTTATTCATCTATGATGACAAAATCATCATCTGTGTTATTTGGAGGTCCAGTTGGAGGTATATTTTATAGTGCATCATCAACACAGAACGTGGGCACGTAGAATGTTGGTATTACATCTATAAGTAGTAAAAATTCACAGATCATGGGAGTTCGGTTTATCACAAATGTTTAGACATGAGGTAGTGCATCCTATGGTCCATTTCTTACTACGGGGGAAGAAGACCAAGAGGATCAGGTGGCTTGGGATCTAGTGGATATGGTGGTTCTAGAGGCAAAGGAAACACATGAGGTAATACAGGTTCTGGATCTAGTGGGCACAGTCTGCACCACCCTCAACAAGTCTATTTGGAGATGTCTCTTTGTCTCCTCTAATACATAGGAATTGAATATGTATCTGAGCACATGCATATGTGTGAAATACTATGGCGTGCTAAGGGGATTGCATCTCCGATCATTAGGTAATCAAGTTTGTAACTACTTTGCAAGGGCACACACATAGTCAGTATACGAAATGTGATCTGAACCAGAATTGTGTAGACTATCCACGTTGTGTGCTTCTTTCTTATCAAAATTTCACATACCTGAGTTTAAGTAGAAGATCATCAATGCACTAAGGGACATTAGATAGGGCATGGCTGAGCGTAAGGGAGTATGATGCTCACTTTGAAACTTTATTATCAAATTTGTCTTACAACATTCACTCAAGTTAGCATTCTCAATGGTTCGTTGGAGGTTTGATCACACATTTTAAAATAGAACTCTCATACAAGACTTATACATACCCACACAATGAACTTGAGGCATCTCTACGTGCTAAGGCAGTTGGGAGCGTAAACACTCGAGTTAGCCCATTTTTGGAAGCTCAGATTGTAGCGATGCCAAAGAAATTGGAGAATGTTTCAACTAATTCAGCTCATGAGACGTGCAGTGGTATTTGGTGCACAAATTGTGAAGTAGAAGGACATACCAAATATATTTTCCTCATAAATTAGTGCATGACATGTTACTAGATTGTGAGATATGTCACTTAGATCATGATTCAATTAGGTTTCCATTATTATAACACATGATAAGAAAGAATGTGTCATGTTATTGTAAAATTTGCAGGTCTACCACTCATGACATAGAAAAATGTAGGTTTATTGATCAGATTCATGATGCCATTGATACTAGTGTACGTCAGACTAGTGTTGTAAACAATTCCAAGGAGCAATGCAAGCATAATGATAATTACAATGAAGAGCGTTCTGATGGAAATGGTCAAGGTATAGGTTGAGGATACCATGGAGGATTCAGAGGCTGAGGTTATGATGGTGGACAAAGTGAGTTCCCTCATGAGATATGTTACACATGTGGACCCCTTGATCATTATAAGTGTTAATTCCCTTAGAATGTTATTTTCTCCTTTTGTAGAAAGAACCGCAATTATGAAGAATTCTTGAAGCACCTAAGCAAGAACCACAAGAAGGATAAGGGTGTGGGAATGGTTAGAGTACAACGTGCTATGGAAGATTAGTGGATACCAAAGGTAGCCCCTAATCCCGAGATATTTCCTATGTTAATCACTACATGCACAGAGGCTACATGCGTTAGAAAAGTTCACAAGAAGAATCCTATTATTAGAAAAGAAGAGGTATTGAATCCAAAGTATTTAGACCCTACCCATTAGAAGATGGTTTTCAAGAAACCATGGAGGTTATTAGAAGTTTTTAGGGTGAGATATAATGCTTAAAAGAGAAGTTGGAGTAGAAAAATGTAGTTGAACTCCCTCGGAAGGATGTTGACGTTTTGAAGGAGGTTTGTAAGATGTTAGGACAAGAAAAAAACATTCCTTTATTGGGGAATGGTTAAGGGATAAATTATGCGTGTTGGAGTTGAGCATGAGAGACAAATTTTACATGTTAACTTACCTCCTCACTGTTTGGAATATGACAAAGAGATCACTCTAAATGCAATTGTTGACGGATGGCTTTTGAGTAAAATTTTGATTGATACATGTGCATAAGTGAATGTACTCACCTTGGATGCATGGAATTAGATGGGGAGGCCACCATTACAGCCATCTTTAAATGTGTTTTTATGGAAAATACGACTAAATCTATGCCCGTTGGAGTCTTGAAAGATGCTACTATTACTATACAAGGGGCCGAGTTTACTGTGGAATTTGAGGTCTTAGCACTTGCAGAGGCAAAAAAATTTCCAACATTACTTGGGCACCCTTGGTGCTATGTGAATAATATTGATTTTCACTTTATTAAAGGATATATTAGTTTTGAGAATGAGGAAGAGCACGTCATCATTCCTTTAATGAGAGGAAAAGATGCACATTTTGTGGAACCTTTGAGTGAAGAGGATTTGAACAAAATTTATGTACGCACCATTAGGGACGCTGAGGTACTTGATCCATCAAAGGAATGGGTTATTCAATGGGATGATTCACGAGTCTATGAGTGATACTACAAGTGTTTCATGTGATAGTGGGCATATGAGACTTATGAAATGGTTGGACGCGAGATGAAAAGTGTAATCATGCACTTCAATAGGCCACAGTGTGTTAGGCACTTGGGAAGTAACCAGATACCAAGGTACACTAGAAAAGGAAATCCTAAAGTATTTTTGCATGCTATAGAAGCCCAGTGGACAAACCAAGTGGAAAGGAGGAATATGTTGGTATATACCCTATGTCGGATAGTCGTGCACTGGTGGATGGTACATAGAGATGGTCTTTTAGAGTGGAAAAAGTAAGAATCACCTTACGTGCTATATTTCAGTAGAGCAATGTGCTTACCAAGACATGTGAATGTCATGGGAAGGATGCTTAGCACCATGTTCAATAGTGTGAGAGACTCTGGATAGAGGGGAAGGAGGGTTTACCACATTCACCGTGGGTGTAGAAGTTATACTTCACCTTGCAAGGTTGTGCATGTGCATGGTATGTTTATGCAAAATTGAATAGAGAGAGAGGAATTATCAAGAACTAATTGCAGGTATGATTCATACCTTTGACTATTTTTTCACTAAACCTCTAGTGAATGAGGCATTACAAGTTATGAAGCGCTTGACGGGAGATAATACAAAGGTTGAGGAACTTATTCAAGAGTTACTAGGTGAGTCAGATATGGAGATGCACTTTGAAGAAGAAGAGATCGATGCACAATAAATTGGGTGCACTTGCCTAGAAAAATAAAAGGGTAAGATGGTCTACGTAATTGATGATGAATAAGTGGATAATATGGATGTTGAGCATACTTAGGGTGCATGTGAGGTCTTAGACAATACAGATGAGAAGGTGTGCACGTATCATGAGCCTATGAAAATTTGGAAGGTAAACATTGGGATGAATGTTGAGCCTAAGGAGGCCATCATTAGAGATTATTGGTCTAAATTTGAGGTTGCAAATATAATTGAGTTGTTGGGTAACTTCCATGACTTATTTCTTAGACTCTATCATGAGTTAAAAGGGGTACATCACTCATTGGGTGAAATGCGAGACCAAGCTAAAGGAATGTGCACGCCCGGTTAGGAAGAGGCCTTACGGGATGATTCCTAATCTACATGTCAATGTAAAGGAGGAAATTGATAAGATATTAAAATATGGGATCATTGAGGCCATTGAGAAATTAGAATGGGTTAGCCCTATGGTGGTAAGCATTAAGAAATATGGAAGGATAAGAAGTTTTTTGGATTATAGGGATTTGAATGTTTCATGTGTAATAGATCCCTTCCCCACATCTTTTATCAAGGAGATTGTGGAAGTTGTTGTAGGGTGCGAGATCTACTCCTTCACTGATGGATTTTCTGGGTATCATCAGGTGAGGATTCCTAAAGAGGATCAAGAAAAGATAACTTTCACCACTGAATGGGGAAGTTTTTCATACACAGTTATGCCTTTTGGATTGAAGAACATACCTACAATATTTTTGTGCATTATTATGGAAGCATTCTAGGACTTTATTCATAAGTTTTAATAGGTCTACTTAGATGATTAGACAATTTATGGGCTAGTGAAAGAACACCATGACAATTTAAGGCTTATGTTTGAGAGGTGCTAGTAGTTGAGCATCTCCTTAAACATTAAGAAGTGTGTTTTTGTTACACCCTTTAGGACGTTGTTGGGGCACATTATCTATAAAGAAGGTTTTTTAGTGGATCCTCCTAAGGTTGTTGTTAACTTGGACTTAAAGGAACATACTAACCAAAGCAAGGTGAGTGGATTCTTGGGGCACACAGGTTATTATAGGAATTTAATTAAAGTTTATGCTCATATTTCTACGCCCTTGGAGGAATTGCTGAAGAGTAAGGGAAAGATTCAATGGGGTGAAGTGCAACAACACGCATTTGAGACATTGAAGGAATCCCTTACTACAATGCCTATTACACACGTTCCTTCATAGACCAAACCTTTTCATGTGTATGTGGATGCCTCTGACCTGGCCATTGGCACGGTATTATCCCAACACGGAGAAGGTATTTTTGATCATCCTATTTATTTTGCAAGAAGGAATTTGACCCCAAATAAACCGAATTATAAAACTATAGAGTGCGAGGCCTTGTCCATGATCTACACGCGCATAAGTTTAAACAAGACTTACTAGCTACCTCATTTATATTTTGTATAGATTATATGGCACTTAAGTACTTGGTGAACAAGCCCATTTTATAGGGGCACATATTCCATTGGATTCTATTATTTTAGGAATTTGACTTTACAATGGTGGTTAAGCCAAGCAAGAGAAATTTTGGATTAGATCATTTATCAAGGATTAATTTAGGTGAGGACACATTTTTGAATGCAAACTTGTTCATGTTGAACCACATGCCCTCTAAATTAGAAGATATTATTGTATTTTTGAGAACTGGTGTGGTGCCTAAAGGGATGAAGAGTTTAGAGAAGAAGCAAATTTCCATACACGTCGTGCCTTACATGTTGATTAGTGGAGACTTATACAAACTAGGTTGGGATGAAGTTTTATGCTGGTGTGTACTTGAGCATGAGCACGAAGCTATTATGGAGGAAGCTCATGGTGGGATTGCAGGTGGACATTATGTAGGAGATGCTACTGCGTGTAATATTTTATTGGCTGGTTTGTGGTGGGAAACATTGTATAAGGATTGTAAAGAATATTGTAAGGCTTGTGATCATTGTCAGTGCCTTAGAAATCCTAGGCATAGAGATGAAATGCCTTTGAGGCCTATTGCGAGTGCTAGAACCTTTTGAAAAGTGGGTAATTGAATTTATGGGTCTTATTTTCCCACCTGCTATTAGGACTGGATCGCGCTACATTATAACTTGTATAAATTATCTTACAAGGTGGGAAGAAGGAAATCCTACAAAGGATTACACAATATCTATAACAAAAAGGTTTATGTGGGAGAACATTATCAGCATGTATGGATGCCCATTGATTTTGACAAGTGATAGGGGTACTCATTTCCTTAATGAGACAATCAGGATATTATTGGTAGAATTTATGGTGGCACACCATAAAACAACACCCTATCACCCAAAGTTAAATGGAATACTTTGAACATTTCAATACGATATTGGGATATACATTGACTAATATTTGTGATGTTGGAAGGAAAGAATGGGATGATAAAGTTTCTTATATGTAATTTAGGCATACATGACAACTTATTAAAGACTCGAACAAAACCACACCCTTTCATTTTGTGTTTAGCATGGAGATTATTTTATCGGTGGATTTCATGTTACCCTATTTGCATATTACATGTGCATGAGGTTTGGTTGATGAGAAAGCACTTGAAGAACGTATTGATAAATTGATGCAGTTGGATGAGAGGCACACTATAACATGATGGAGTCAAAAGACAGAAAAGGCTAGGCAGAAGGCATGACATGATAGGCATATTAAGGATAAGAATCTTGAAGTTGGACAAATGGTTCTTTTATATGATTCCAAATTTTTGCGTCATCCTGGGAAGTTGAAGGTGCATTGGTTGGGATCGTATATTTTGACTTACATATTTGATTAAGGTGCTTTCTAGTTGTAGACACTAGATGGGACATGGTTTCCCAATTACTTCAATGGGAGTAGGCTAAAGCCCTACTATAAATAAGCCTTCCGGTGTTTGTAATAAGGCAATATTGCCAATTAGCTTAGATTTCCTTAATGCATTTTCTTTATATGTGTTTCCTTTCATCATTGATATGATTTGTCAATTTAGTTCAATGTTTTATGTAATAAGTGCATTTTTGCACCACCAGTTGACTCTTATCTAATTACATCCATGCATAAAGGACTATGCATACCTTTTTATGTGGGGTAGGTCAAAGGAACAAAAAGGAAACAAGAGCATGTGATAGGAGTCCTAAGTCTTTGGAGGGGCTGCGTAGCGGTGGTGATAATGGTTGTTGGAATATTATAAGGGGTCATAAGGAAGATGGTGATAATAAGGATGATACCAAAGAAAAAATTCACGTACATGAATGAACAAGCAGGGAAACGTGAGGTAGGAAATGATAGGGAGAAATATTTATAATAGGATGTAGTGGTTGATGAACTTCGACGCCGAGAGAGCGCGTAAGGAGGTCTATGGTCAGTGTAGTTTTACATGCCAGAAGGTTGCAGAGGTTACACATGTTGGACACGCGGAGGAAATGTGTTTGGAAAAGTAGGAAAAGCCAAATTTATTATGGTAGTATGGTGGTAGGTGGCATTGTAATTAATGTGGTAAAAATTGAAAAACTATAAATAAGGGGTCATGGTAAATCATTTTTACCTTGTGAAAATTTGTGAACGAGCTTGTGTGAACTAGGGCATCCTCGAGAGTATTAGCGAAAGATCGATTGCGAAGGTAAATATTTGAGAACCACATCGCAAAGAGGAAGATGGTCGTGTGCAGAGTGAGTAAGTGAAATAATTTCTGTAGGTTTGAATGGTTTAGTGTGAAGAAAGGAAGGTTTTCTGGTTAGGGTTTTGAAAACTAGGGAAAGTCTTGTAGAATTTTCACAGGATATTTTTGTTTAAATTTTTGAGGCATCAAGGAAACTAAAGCATGAGGTAAAACTAACAAGTACCCAACCAGAATAGCACCAAGGAGGGAAACAACCATTTCACCCAAGAAAAGGGGCAAGGGCAAGGAAAAATTAAGTGTGGAAGAAAATTTTAATGAGGAGTTATATTCAAAGATGCAATACCAAGATGGGGTATTGATGGGGATGGAGTGGGTGTCCCACATAAGGAAAATGGTTATAAGTGATTATAACCATTGAACCTGATTAGGCCCGAGAAGGATATGAATTTGGATTTGGTTCACCTACGGAAAGAGGACGATGTATGATAAACCAGTGTATGATGACTCGGTGTAGAGGACTTTGGAGAAGGCCATATTATTACAATTGTATACACTATCATTTTTGGCAAGCTTGAGAGATTGTACCAGTGGCTGATGTTGCACGTACATGAAGATTATTTTTACTTCACTAGAAGGAGAATGCACATAACCCCATAGTTAATCTCAAAATTCACTAGGCTCATCTGTACTAGGGAATCATTTGATGATGACTTGGGTGATAATCAATGTTTTAAAAATAGGTCAAATTGGAACTAGAACTAGAACCAGACGGTTTGACCACTTCAACCATTTTTTTGCATGAACCGCCCAAGAAATCGGATCATTTTGGTGGTTTTAGCCCAAACCGGTCAAACTAGTCCGGTTTCGCCCTAAACTGACGGTCCAAGCCTATTTTTCTTATACAAAGATGAATTTAAAAATGAAAACAAATTGTTTTTTTTTGTATTTTTATTGTCTCTAAAGTTTCTAAACCCTAATTTGGTGTTATAAATACACCCCCTCTATTCACTTCACACCTCTCTCATCGATCAATTGTGAGCATAAGATTGAAGAGTTTATTTTTGTAGTGAGCTTGGAAGTTGGAGGTTTGGATCTTGTTTGGCATTGCTTGTGGGATCTTTGTGGTTATATTGGCATCCATTTGTGAGCACCTAACCTCTATTTGTGATCACCTCTCTTATTTGTAAGGATTTGGAGGATTGGGGAAACATTGAATAGTGTTCATTTGGAGTGAGTTTGGGAATTGTTTGGCATCAATTTTGGGCTCTTTGTGGTGGCATTTACATCTACATTTGGAGTGTGGGCTCTTTGTGGTGCCATATACAAGCTTGGAGCATTTATTCACCTCATTTGTGGGCACATTGAAAGGTATGTTACATTTTAAACTTGCCCCTTATTTGTAAATTTTATTAAATAATAAATATGAAATTTATTTTGTTTTTATTTGCATTTTCAGATTTGTTTGCATTTGTAATAGCCCCCAAAACAAAAGACCATACATGGACCCATGTAAATATAATTGATGATCAAGTTTTTTCTAAATATTGTAATAAACACATAAATGGGGGATTCATAGGTTGAAACAACACTTGGATGGTCAAAGAGGCCAAGTTACCCCATGTGATGCACCTGATATTGATGCCATTAGGTTGGAAATGAAAAACATGCTTGAAAAACATAGAGAAGAGAAGGCTATGAAAAAAGAGATGGAAGCTGAAATAGGGAGAAGGAGGGAACATGCCTTGAGTGTTGAAGGATCTTACTTTGACCCTTCAGGATCAAGTTAGATACCCCTATCGGTATATGCCTCCCCATCCATTCATAGTCAAGAAAACTGGCCTAAAAAGAAAGACCATTCAAATATTTTTTCCATCTTCCACACCTACTACTTCTAGTGCCTCCATGCCAACACAAAATCTACCCACCTTGGATAACCATTTGAAGAAGCAATACAAAGAAGCAGCTTTTGAGTACATTGTTAGATGGTGGTATGATGCGAGATATACCTTTCACTTTTACCCACTCACCTTATTACTAGCCAATGTTTGATTCCATTTTTTCTATTGGTAAGGGCTTCAAAGGCCCTAGTATGCATGACTTGACATGATAACTTTTAAAGAAAGAATTTGCATCCATAGATGAATATTTGAAAGGTTTCAAAGCTTCATGGGATAAAACAGGATGCACGATTATGTCAGATGGGTGGAGTGATGATAATAACCACACAATAATAAATTTTCTTGCCTCTTGTCCAAAAGGTACAATGTTTTGAAATCAGTAGATGCATCGATAGGGAGAAAAATGAAAATTTATTGTTTGAGATTTTTGATGAAATTGTTTTAGAGGTGGGAGTGGAAAATTTTGTACAAATCATAATAGATAATTCCTCTAACTATGTTCTTACTAGTAAGATGTTAGAGGCTAAACAAAAAACAATATTTTGGACTCCATGTGTTGCACATTGCATAGATCTCATGCTTTAGGATATAGGGAAAAAGATTGGATTAAGAACAAAGTAAAGCATGAAAAAGCATCACCAAATACATCTACAATCACTCATGGGTATTGAACCTAATGAGGAAGAACATTGAGGGAAAAGAACTTGTTAGGCCAGCCATCACGAGATTTGCAACAAACTTCCTCATGTTGCAATCTCTTCTTTCCCAACAACAAAACTTGAAAAAGATGTTTTCAAGTGATGAATGGAATGCATCAAAGTGGATCCAGAAATAGGATGGGAAAGACACAAAGAAGAAACTTTTTGATAATTTATTTTGGAAAAAATAGTAGAGATTGTGAAAGTTGTCAAGCCTCTTGTTAAGGTGTTGTGGTTGGTGGATGGGGAAAAATTAGCCATGGGCTATATTTATGAGGCTATGGATCAAGAAAAGGAGCAGATAAGGGTAGCATATAAAGATAGGGTAACTAAGTATGGGCCTATATGGGAGATCATAGATAATAGATGGAAGAATAAACTCCATCGGCCTATACATGCAGCTGGGTATTTCTTGAACCCGAAATATCATTACAGAGCTCAGCTTGGAGAAGATCAAACAGGAGAAGTAAAAGATGGTTTGTACGAGTGCCTAGAGCGCATGGTCCCTAATGAGATGCAACAACTTGAGGTTCACCGATAGATCAACTTCTTCAGCAGAGCCACAGGTACCTTTGGGAAAAACCTTGCAAAAATTACAAGGGATGTGAACCAACCAGGTAAGAAATTATAATTTTTTTGAAGTTTGTTCGATTAATTTTTTTAATGAATAATCATGAATTTTAGCGTAAGACAATATTTATCTAATTTGTTTAATTATGCTTTAACCTTTAAGTTATAATTTTTTGTTTTAATTTTAATTTTTAACTATGTTTTTAACTTTTTATCATCATTATTTATAAATTAAATATTTACACTTTTTATCATAGCACATTGGTGGGATTCATTTGGTAGTTAGTGTCCTCAATTGCAAAAGTTTGCAATTAGGATCCTAAGCCAAACTTGCAGTGCTTCTAGGTGTGAGCGCAACTAGTCCGTCTTTGAGTGGATTCACATGAAGAAGAGAAACCATTTGGAACAACAATGGTTGAATGATCTTGTCTTTGTGTAGTACAACCTTCGGTTAAGGCACAACCAGTTATTGAACCGAAGACTTGATATTGATCCCATTGTCTTGGATGATATAGATCCAACCTCAGAATGGGTAGAGAAGAGTCAACCAACAGAGTTTGATCCCGATGACTTGGGGTGGATGGGTTTGAATCAGGAATCTGATGAGCCATTAGTAGCATCACCGCCACCGTCACAAGACACACATGATAGGCACTAGTCGCACTTGTGCTACTCCCTGACCTCGTGCCAATATAGTTGTTGTAGATGTACCTTATGATTTGGATGAGTCTGATTCAAAGCTAGAGGTCAATGATTATATTGATGAGGATGACCTTGAGGATCCCATTTCCAACAGTGGTGCAGAGTTTGATGATTGATCATTGATGTCATCTAGTTTATTCTAGAGTTTTGTAACTTGTAGTATTTGTAATGTATCAATGATCATACTCACAAAGCATGTTGTTTGTTTGGAGTCTCGAACTATGGAGGCCATTTAGAGCCTCACTATGTATGTATTTTGTTTCAGAATCTCATCTATGATATATGTATTGTGTATTAGACTTAGAGTTTGTGCCATTTTTGTTATAAACACATTTCTTGCATATATATAAGAGAAAACTTTGCATATTTTGTGTGTAATTGTTGGAATCATGGTTTTTCAAATATATTATTTTCATTAAAAATCTAAAATTTTATGTATTTTTTAGTAAACCAGTTCATTAATTTTGAACCGGTGCGGACCTCGGCACTGCTCCGAGTCCAATTCCGATTTTTAAAACATTGGTGATAATGAGTCTCATGAAATAAATAACTAAGAAATATGAGTATAAGAAAGGTAGGTGCACCTTCGATATCTCAAAGATTAGTAATCTAATGATGAAGATGGCCATCCACCTTCTTACCAAATTGAGTGGACAGGAAAGGTGGACCCAAGTTAATAAGAGGTGGTTAAACCTATGCACGAAGATAGCTGACAGGACCATCTACATCATCTCGGCCTTCATTGCAAAGGATATAATTGATGTTGTGTGAGATGGAGACAAGATAATGTATGGAAATATATTTCTCTTAATCTTATTCTCTGATATTGGGGTGCCAGATGGGTTGAACAATAACATATGGGAGTACCTTGAAGAATACCTCTCCCCTGCTAAGACATTTGTGGCTTATACTTGTGAGACTATGACATCGGCATACAAGGCACACCTAGATAAATGGTACACTGGATGTGCAATGCCTTCGGAGCTGAGTTGAGGATCTTAGATAAAATTTCAGCCCTAGTAAAATATGAGGCTGGATTTACAATTTACCAACAATTTTACATTGGCAAGTTCACTCTAATTGATGGCACCAACGGTCCACGGTGTAAATTATCATTTGCCTTTACAACGCAAAGTACTTTCAAAATGCGGTTAATGAGGTTCAAAGAGGCAACTAATTTGAGATTTGATCTAAGTATTATAGATCACGAGCATCACGAGTTGCGCCGAACACTTGTCTACCCAAAGAAGCGCACATATGTGGAAAGGTATGTCTCACATGACATACATAAGATCAAGTCTAGTACAATTTCAATTTCTAGGGCCTCTGTAACAAGGGTTTATATTTATCTCGGTCGAAGTTTGAACAAGGCACGTATTTAGAGGATGATGTAAGCATACCTAAGGAACCTTTAGGGAGAAAGAAGGTAGAGACAAATATGAAAGATAGAGAAAATTTTCCTACAATGAGCAGGTCACTAAGCACGCATGAAGGCCAAGACATAGGGACAAGTGAAACATATGCGGTATGAGTACTTATACTTGATGGAATAGGTCACTAGTAAAAGAAAAGTCTCCATTGAATAAGAAACCAAACATCTTTCATAGTTCGACTCTAAATAATTGAAGAGCTTGAAGCATAAAGAGACGAGAGGGGAAGGAGGAAGAACAAGAGTCTGCGAAGATACCCCATGTATAATGTGCATGAGTCTGATGAGGAGCAGAGTGTGCCTTTAGATGAGGTTAGAGAAGTAGAAGTGGATGGAGAAGAAGAAGTTGGAATAAATGTGCAAGATACTACGCTTGTTTGTCCTAGAGATAGAGACCGTTGTGGAATGAGAATTCATAGGGATTATACAGATCTTGGTTGATCAGGAGGTGGAGCGTACTGCTGAAGAGGAAGAAGAAAAATTAAAAGGTGGGAATCGGGAGGAGAAATAAGTTTGGTGATAGGTTTCTCAAAGGGTGCATGCATGGGTAGCGAGATGCACATACATTCCTCAAGGACCTATTCTAACCTATGATGCATATCCCAACAAAGTATTGCATGCCCATTACCATAGTATAGTAAGTTAGCGGACCAAATTTTTATTGGTCATCTTTTGATAAGGAAGGTGTGTTGCCATGCATGAGAAATATGTTTTCCTAGGCGTTTGAGTCCCACGTTGATGAAACCGAGTTCAAAGTCAATACAGGGGCATTTCTGGATATGTGCACTTCACCGAGTTCTAAGGAGATGAATCCAGTAGTGGATTCTCAACAATTAACTAATGAACAAGTGTGTAATGCATTGAATAAGGTATCGGTGGAAGTGGAGGCCAGATTATTTGGGAGGAATAACAAAATAAAAGCGTTGGAAAAGGAGTTATAAGAGAAGAATAAGGAGATTATCGAGAGGGATAGGGAGATAAAGGGGAAAGAAAATATTATTACGTAGTTAAAGGTTGAGTTATATGAGGAAAAGGGGAAGTTACATGAGGCGTATAAGAAGGCGAGTTGATAGCATATTCTATCATACTAGCACGCCTAGAGTTAACCCCCTTACAAAGACGTATGAGATGGCCCTCCATTGTTTGGAGGATTTAATGTGCATAATCATGATGCAAAAGCAACCCTTGGCACTAGAGTCTGTGGAAGAAGTTATGGCACAATAGAAACAATAGGAGAAGGAATAGAGTAAGGCAACCATAAATCAATATTGTAGACACCTATAGTTTGATCAAAGAAATATTATTACTAACATTACACTCATTATTCTACTCCCGCAAATTAGGATTTTTTCCTCTCCAAATCCTCTTAAATTACCATTATACATTGATTAAGCCTCTTTTCTTATAGTTGACTACAAAATAGTCTTATTAGCTAACTCTCACTTCTAACGCTTCCAATATCTATCGAAACCCCCTCTAGATACTTCTAGAAAGCTTCCCAAGCCTAATTGGGACCCTTAATTAATCCCATAAGATTAATTATCCTCTAATCCTAGTCAAATCTTGCTTTGAATTTCTAAATGTGTTATTTGGACTTACCTTTTGTCCCACATGCATCCAACACATCCCTTTCTTGAAATTAGAAAACTAAAAATGGACCTCTACCCCCCTCACTTTTCTAAGAACACTTTCCTCCTAGTATAAACTATATGAAAATAGGATTATCTTCCATTGCATATTACAACTCAATATTGGGTAAATGAGGAGAACCATATGGTCTTATAACCATTAGTGGTGAATCTTCACTCTCAAAATATTGAGCATCAAACAATCAAATTTGATTGTTAGGATCTTCATAGGTTCATGTTTTGTAGCATTTAAAGAGTAGAGAATAGTATATACATGTTAGTTTGATGTTATTTCAAAGTTATAATGCATGTATAGGAGTAGATCTTGTTTATCTCTTATCTTGATGGTTCATAGTTAAGTTGACAAAGCTTTGGGGTTTCTTTAGTTTTCTAACCTCATTTCTATATATTTTCTAATTTATACATGTTTATTATATTTTTCATTCTTTAAACCATTATTCGTTAAAACATTGAGACTTTAGGAATATTATACCCCATTACACCTACGTTTGTTACACCTTGATTACACTTAAATAAAACCTATTATAGAGAATACTAGTGATGCCACCTATCACAAAAATGGAATCTAAGAGAGTTGAATGCAAATTAGAGTTAAATCCTTTTAGTTCAACCTATCCCTTTAGTGGTCACAACTTGGGTCCCATATTTTCAATGGTTAAAGATATTAATTCACCATAGTGGGGATGATATTGATTCATCTAAAGAGAAACACACCCTTGATCTCGCTCACTTTGATGAATTCCTATACTATAATAGAGATCAAGTCCTCTAATGAGTCCTAGAACTAGGAGCCAAATTATCAAAATAACATGAAGTGGCTATCAAAACCATTAACCTAGATGAGGAAGGTCCATAATGGACTCCCCTTGTTGACATGGATAATCCTTTTGACAGAGGATATGCTTCCACAATCGGGGTCTATGATAAAAAATTTGAGAGTGAAGGGCCAAAATAAATAGATGGTTCTTGAAGACCATACTTTAAATCCTCACACAAAGTTAGGATCAAACGTGAACACAAGGAGTTACCTCCTCCTCAATATGACAAAGAAGATGATCCTCAAATTGAAGAAGAGGTTATATAAAGACAAATACTAAAGCTTAGTCAAAATTTAGTGAACTTAGGTTCCTCGAGCAAGAGTACATGTAAGGAAAAAATTAAATCCAAATCTGGTGAATTTCACACCAAACCTTATGATGATGAAATGTTAAAGGTTACTCAAGTGAATAGACCATCATCCCCTATGAAAGAGAAACTCATTACACAAGAGTTGTAATCCATGAAGAACATGCTCACAACTCTCTAGGAGAGTAACGTAGGTCATAGTAAAAGTACCAATACGAAGAACTATGTCCTTATCCCTTTGATAGAGACATGTTACGAGTGTCATTCCCTAAAAACTTTTATTTTCCTAAATTTGAAAAATATAAAGGTAAATATGATCCTCGTGATCATATTAAATACTTCTACATGGCTTACCAGGAAGTTTATTTTAGTGAGAAATATCTCATACGTTTTTTCCCTCACAACTTAGGAGGAAAAATGCTAGAATGGTTCATCCACATACCTAAGGAAACCATCGTAGCATGGTTGATGCTGGCTTAAACATTTTTGCATCATTTCTCTTTTAACATGGAGAGTGACGTTACCATGGTAGATATTTGCAACGTAAAACAAAAACCGAATGATACCTTCATTGGTTTATTGCAGCGATGGTGGGGGTTAGCAAGTTATTTACCTTGTCCAATTCTGGAAAAGAAAATGGTTAGTATATTTTTTCCAAACTTGAATCAAGACATATCCTTTCATCTATAAATGCACTGCATCACTAACTTCAAAGAAGTTATTGAGAAGGGAAGCCAAATCAAGAAGGATCTCATAGAAAAGGAACGATCAAGCCCTTTTCAAAAGATAAACACGAGTTAAAATATGTAGACAAACCCAAGTTCTTCAATAAGAACAAGAATGTCGTTAGAGATGACATCAAAGACTCCAAAAGAGTCAAGGTGTACAAAATGGCCCTCTCTTGAAGCTTACATAAGGACCTCACCCAAAAGTGGCCCTAAAATGAACATTTACACCTTTAATAGAATCATTATCTATCATCCTTAAATAATTAGATGTTATAAACATGGTGTAGTATCCAACCCAATACAGTGCCTTATCCAGATGATGCACCTAAACCAGTATGGTTCAAAGAACACAAATATTGTGACTTTCATTGTGTCAAAGGACACAAGACCGACATATGTCTGAAGTTGCAGAATTTCATTCAAGACCTTATTGAAGAAGGCAAGATTGAGGTGGATTCACCTGAATCAGACAAGGTCCTAATGAGAAGATGGGAATATTCAAACACCCTTTTCCCAAACATGATAACAAAGGAAACAAGAAGCCAGATCAAGGTCAATCCTCTAATGACTATAGAACTACTAATTATGTGTATCCATCAAATGATAATCCTTTTGATTCCCTCATAGGTTGTATTCATTCATCTAGTGAACAAGTAAACACTATTAGGATCTTAGGTAATAGTTGTGTTGTGGGCATGCAATGTGCTCACTTAGTGATCCCTGGAACCTCCTCTACCTATCCCTCAGGAAGGTTAGTATGACTTATTAGAACAATTGGAGAAAACCACGACTAAGATCTCAATCTTAGACCTTCTCAAAATCTCAAATTCTCATAAGAACATACTATATAAAATGCTTCAAGGATCAGGAGTATCCATAGATGTAGATCCTACACACCTCCAAGAAATGGTTGCAAATATTAATCCCAATGACTATATCTCTTTTGATCAAAACAAAATCCCATGTAACAATCCTGAACAAAACTTACCTTTGTACATAGAGGTATCTTTGTTACTCGTCGTAAGATAAAGAGAGTGCTTGTGGATGGTGGATCTGGTCTAAATATTTGTACATTGAAGCTTGTTAGGTAGTTAGGCCATACAGAAGCGATTTGGATGCTAAGACCATTATGATCACAACTTATGATAATGAAGAGCATGAGTCAGCAGGTACCATAGTGATCCCAATGGAAGTAGGGCCCACATATCATGATACAAAGTTCCATGTCCTTGACTTGGACCTTTCATATAACATGCTCCTAGGTCACCCATGGATTCATGCCATGTAGGCCATTCCTTCGACCTTCCATCAGTGTATCAAGCTATGTCATGGAGGACAAATGATCACCATCCCAGGTGATCTAGAACCATTTACACATTGTAGAGCACTGCATAGTTTTCTCATGCAACATATGAGTGTCCTTCTACGATATTGTTGTCCCATTATAAACTAAGGCTATGAAGGATCATATAGATCTAGATACATTGACTCCTTGCAATCATAATTTTCCTTCATTAGTCAATCCCTTTACCTCATGGGAAGCAACATTTGGAAAATATGGCCCAAATGATGAATTCAATATTCAACATGCTCTTTTGATATCCAATCTTTTAGTATCACCTAAGACATGTGGTAGACCATATTTTCAGTTCAAAATCACTTGGGCTAGTTTCCCTAAACCCTTTGAGAGGTTTATTCCTAGTGGTCTCTTGTCAGATGAGAAGATGCTAGATACACCTACTAGATGGGTACTGAAAAAAGAATGGATTCATGTCACCAAGCTTCATAGTATATTAAGGGTCATTGAATGATGCATGTCATGGGTTATAAGGGATTCAAATGTGACACAAATGCACAAGGAAGATTAGAGCTCGTTCCTATTCCCCATTATAAGTTAAACAAACATGACCTTGGTATCAGACCTCATGATGATCCACCCTTGGAGATAGATGCTACCTCTTCTGAACGTGAGGATAGCTCATCTCATTCAAACAACAACACAGATTCCCAATGTAGCTTATACGAGGACCTTGCCTCTACCAATCTATTTCTAGATTCAACTATCTTCACCCTTTCTAGATCTAATTCCCAAGCCAATTTCCAAGTCACCCTTATATATCCCAAACTCATTGATTGGGATCAACAACTTCACATTCCGGTCGATTTCTTTGAAAACAATGAGGCAATTGCGAGTTCATGGGACTTAGAGATACCATTCCAAACAATGACCATAAGAAGGGTTTCTCCATTAAATTGGATGCATGCATGTACTTTGGGGAAGAGGTAGAATTGTGTGGTCACTTGAGCAAAAAAATAGTAAGAAAGGGAAAAAGTACTACAAAAAATCCTTGCAGCAAGAATAAGCATAAGTCCCATAGTGAAATTTTTTTGAGGTGCTTATGGATGAACAAACGAAAGAGTCAATGGAAAAATTAGTTTCGTTATGTGAAGACAAGACTCTCTTGGAGCCACCTATAGAACTAGATCTTACTCTCCCCTTGATCCTACATGGATGGAGGACGCATCAAAGATGTTAGTTGAAGAGACAATCAATGTCAACATTGGGTTAGAAGAGGATCCTAGAATGATAAAGTTGGGAGCTTCACTCTCAGCACAAGAATAGAAAACCTTCATAACACTATTGTGATAGTTTGCAAACATATTTGCATGGTCATATGTAGATATTCCAAGTTTAGACCCAATGTTGGTCGTGCACAACCTTGTTGTACACCTAGATGCCAAACCTATCAAGAAAAAACTAAGGAAGATGCACCCAAAAGTTACACTACTTGTCAAAGAAGAGATGGAGAAACTATTAGCAGCAGGTTTTATCAAACCTATTGACTATTTAGATTGGATATCTAACATAGTCCCAGTCCAAAAGAATCCAATCAAGCATCAAAATATGCACCGACTTCAAAGACATCAACAAATCATGTCCCAAAGATGAATTCCCCTTACCTAACATCGACATGATTGTCGATTCAATTGCTGGTTATGAGATGTTGTCCTTAATGGATGGATTTTTAGGTTATAACCAGATCAAGATCATAGAGGAAGACCAACATAAGACTACTTTCATCACCCCTTGGGGGACATTTTTCTATCAGGTAATGCCTTTCAAACTCAATAATGTCGGGGCTACATATCAATGCATGCAATGACTGTCATATTTCATGACATGATGAGTGACATCATGGAGGATTACGTCGATGATATCCTTGCAAAATATAAGACTAGAGATGAGCACCCCAAAGTTCTGAGGTGTATCTTTCAATGCCTTTGAGATTATAAGGTTTGCTTAAATCCCAAGAAGTGTGTCTTCGGTGTACAATCAGGAAAGTTATTGGGTTTCATTGTTTCACAAAGAGGGATAGAGGTAGATCCCACCAAGGTTGTAGCTATTATAGAGATGCCTCCACCAACAAACCTTAAACAACTACAAAGTCTACAAGGAAATATTCAGGAAATCTATTGATTCATATCATAGCTTATGGATAAGTGCCATCCTTTCACACATATGTTGAAGAAAGATGTCACCTTTAACTGGGGACATGAATGTCAAGAGGCCTTAGAATTTATTAAACACTATATGATAAGTCCACATGTTCTCATGTCGGATACCCCAAGAAAACCCCTACTGTTGTATATTTCAGCCACCCAATTCGTTATTGGTGCACTACTTTCCCAATATGATCTTAGCCACAAAGAAAGGGTGGTTTATTACCTTAGCCACACCTTAATTACCTATGAGTTGAACTATCCTCAGATTGAAAAATCCTACCTAGTTGTGGTCTTTACATTTCAAAAACTTCACCACTATCTCCTTAATAATAATACCAAGCTAATATCCAAAGTTGACCCTCTCAAATACCTATTATCTAAACCTACCCTTATAGGATAGATGGCTAATTAGATCATCCTCCTCAGTGAGTTTTACATTGAATTTGTTAACCAGAAATCCCTAAAAGGATATGTACTTGTAGATCATTTGGCTGAAGATCCCCTACCAGGAATGAAACCATTGTGTCTAGATATGCTAGATGCATCGGGATGTATATTGAGGAATCTGTCATGTGTCAATTCCATTTTGATGGGTCATTCACCTTTCATGGTTCAGGAGAAGGAGTGGTACTTATCACTCCCACTAGAGAAGTCATTCCACAAGAATTTTGTTTGGGATTCCCTTGTACAAATAATATTGTAGAATATGAGGCACTCATCGCCAACTTGAAATTAGTTATCACATGGAACATCAAACAGATACGAGTCATTGGTTACTCCCATTTAATCCTTAAGCAAGTTAATGGTGAATAAAAAGTTAAAGATGAGAACCTTGTTTTGTACAAGAAATTGGTTGAAACTCTGAAGGAATACTTTATGTAGATTATATTTGAATAGAGGCCAAGATCACATAATCGATTAGTAGATGCAATGACATATGACAGATTCCACCTCAAGAAAACAAGATGCCTTTTTTTGTTGAACACTTGTGAGTTCTTGCATATGACATGTCAGAATATTGTCTAGCATGTGAAGTTATTGGTCCTCTATCCATTTGGTATGATCCCATTTTTAACTACTTACAAGATGGAAATTTTCCCCCAAATATCTCCCATACTGAGAAAAGATCCCTTATCCATCGTATATCCCATTATACCCTCCTAGGAGGAACCCTATATTGTTGTGGTTATGACGGGAATCTTCTATATTATCTTGATGAGACTAAGTTAGTCCAAGTAATTACAGAAGTGCATAGAGGCATTTATGGAGAAAACACAAGTGGAATGGTCCTTGTTAAGAAACTATTGAGAGTAGGTTACTATTAGCCTACCATGGAAGCAAACTGTTGCAAATTTGTCAAGAAATGTGAACTTTTTCAAAAGTATGGAAACTTGATACATGCACCAACATAGGCTTTGTAACCCATCACAACACCCTGGCCATTTTCAAAATGGGGACTTGATCTCATAGGGAAGCTCACTCCAACTTCCTCAGATGGCCACACTCATATTATCACGCCATCGAGTACTTCACCAAATGGGTAGAGGTTGTACCTCTCACTTATGTAACCGGTGTGTAGATCTCCAAGTTCATAATGAACCATCTCATTTTCCATTACGACATCCCCTCTACCATTGTAGTAGACAATGGTAAATCCTTTAAAAAAAAGATAGTCAAAGTGTTATGCCAACGCTTCCAAATATGAATCAAGTGGTCAAACCCCTATTACCCTCAAGGTAATGGAAAAGATAAAGCCACTAATAAAACCCTTGTTCATATCATGGAGAATATGGTTAGCAAAACTAGTCATAATTGGCACCTATAGATCCATCCCACCCTCTGGGCCTATCAAACCTCCATCCACACCCCTACTGGTGCTACTCCTTATTCATTAGTCTTTTGGCACTGAGGTCATTATACCATTGGAAATTGAGCTTCCTCCCTAAGAATATCTCTCCGGGACTATCTGGACAAAGATGAAGACTATAGGGTAGCTCGGCTAGCAGAGTTAGAGCTACTAGATGAGATGAATAGCGTATGAGGGTTATTAGAACCAAGTGTCACGAGGATACAAAAAATGGATCATACCTCATCAATTTGAGGTAGGAGATCTCATTTTAAAATAATACCAGTTTAACATGGTTAAAAACCAAAAAAGAAAGGCATGTTTGAGCCCAATTGGTTAGGACCATATGTTTTGGTCACTAAGTATGGTTCAGGGGCATATAAATTGGCTCACTCAGATGGTGAGGAATTAAAGGAACCAATGAATACAATGCATCTCAAGCGATTCTATGCTTGAGTATGAGGTTCCTAAAAAAAGAAAAAACAAGAAAAAAAAGCAAAAAGCAAGAAAACAAGTAAAAAGAAAATAGGTCGTCCAATTGTGAAAACCACGCAATTATGGCACATTGGGAAAGTCCTTGGGTGAAAACCATTTTTGGAACTTAAGGAGGATTCATTGTTCACAAGCACCTCTCATATTTGGATAGGTAATGATCACTTCTATCTAGATCTAGTTTTCCTAAAGTATAGGGATCCTCTAAAGCCTATCTTTGAGGGCCTTGGTCTAGCTAATTTACTCTTGTATCTATGTGAAGGAATCACCTTTGTATATTCCCATATAATGTTGGGGAAACTTCGCATTTGCACCTTCTTGCACATACCGCATGGCATTCTTCCCTTGTGCATCCCATTTATCATTGGTGGAATCCACACTTTCTTGTTTGTTGTACATAGCTTCGGAAAACCTTTCAAAAAATCACAAAAACATTTAAATATGTTAGAAAAACCATAAACATATGAAAACATCTTTTAGGGACAAAACTACAAAAACAAATGTGAATAGTAGCCTTGAAAATTATCTTTGAGATAACACCAAAAAAGTGAAAAATGATTCAAAATTGTCCTGCAAAAACAAAGTAGTGGTTTGATTACTTTTAGTTTTTGGTTTGTAGAGTTTTGATTGCATTATATTTCCATGTTGTGTGATTTAAATTGGATTCATTTGCTTAGTTTAAAGTGTTACTTTAATTTTTTGTACATAGGCATTGAGTTCATTTTATCTTGCATACTTGTCAATAAGTTGTGTTATTAGTTAGATTTGATTGAGTTGTGTCTGTTGTTTTGTTATACAATTTGATGTCATCATATCATCTATCATCACATCTATAAATAATACATCAATAAAAGATAAGTTGCATAATAATGAACATGAAAAATTAAACATGTATACTATGATACATCATATAATATCTCCATGAGGGGAAAGAGGGATCACTTTCTATACCTTCCTCAAACATTGACCATAATAAAAATGTGGACAATCATAAGTCTCATATGCAAAACAACATGTACTATCATCTACTACTATCCCATACACAAAATGTGATAAGTAGAACATGAAATATCTCATCAAAACATGTGATATCATCTACAATGCTATCTCATACATCAAGAAACATGTGATATAATCATAAACACATCATGAATAGGTCCATAATCATCATCATAAATCAACATCATAATCATCATAATAATCATATAACATGTTAAAATCAAATGTCCATATACAATGTGTCTTGATACATACATCTGGATACAAAGTATGTCATCATGGGCATGAGTCAAATATACCTTCATCATGAGGCATAATCAAAATGATACATATACATCAATAAAAAATGAGCCTTCATAAGAGGCGTACATAAAAAGTACATACATCTATGTATACATCAAAAAGTGAGTCATGTCTAAATTGATCCCTCATGGGGACAAGCTGGCCTCCACGGTGATGGGGGTCCCATCACTGTGTACCTTATTTTCCTATCTCTGCTACCCCGGTGGCTACTCAACTCGATCTAGCTAACACCAATGGTCTTTGTGATATCATAGACATCGACGCATGACTGAAACTAGGTGTTCTCTAGCCCTCTAGGACAACCTTGTAATACAATGATCTATAGTAAGAATCCCTCCCATTGGTTATCACCAAATCCATGTGCATACGTGGTATCACCGCGACTCCATCAGTACACACTGAATGAGGCCACCTTTGTAAAGTCCGGAAATATTTTCCTTTCCCACTTTCCACTTGACCATAAGTTAATCCCTCTCTATCTGGATTCGATCTCATTCCGCTATCACTGTTGCGATTGGAAGGCCAACTGGTCTCATTCACCCTAGAATTGTGCTCTATCTGCTCTTTGTCTGGTTCCTCTCAAGAATAATCCTATCTCTCTCTACGGTGACTGCAACTAGACTACTATGACCTCCTGTAGCTATTACTACAACGCAACTAGCTCACATGCACACTTTGTGGAATCTACTCCCATTCCCCACCCCCATAAATTTTTGGTAGAGCCTCCCATCTATCTCCTCCACTTCCTCCTGGGTTGTGTGGCGAGAATAATTATCGGATCTGCCATGGAGGATATGTACATGTAACTTTGGAAGTACCTACTATAAAGTAACATATACCCCCACCTACATACTTATATGATCCCTTAGGATATGTACATGCACAGGTGGTTATACAAGAACATGTCTAGGTGCTCATTATGCTGTCTATGGCCCTATCCCTATCTATATCCCAGTCCCTATCCACCCCCATCATCTCCATCATCATCATCACTCTTATCCTCACTGGTTGGCCTTCTCACCCCCATTGTCCTCTCCTTCTACGAGGAGGATGCTCTAGTGGTGACTACACTCCTGCCTCCCACGCAACCTATGGATTAGTAAGTTTCCTAGAAAGAACTATAGAGTACCTTCTGACATAGGTCATTGTAGTGACTAGATCTATGATTTGTCGAAGAGGAGCCCATACCAATGGAACCATTTGATCAAAGCTATCCCTAGCCTGTTTTGGCTTGATCAAAGGGCCCATATCAAATTTATCCCTAAGAACGACCATACCACATCTCGGGCCCGAGCACATTCTATACTTGCCCCAAATTGTCACTACTCATACTCGGTCAATCTTGTAATACTCCCGATATATCCGTGATTGCTAATAACAAAGTGCTCAACTATGCAAAGGCCAAGCTCAACTGCATCCTCTAGCCACTAATAATGTCTATAAGGCCTCCAAACAACCATCTAAAGCTGAATTTCATCCAAGGTGTGGCAATAAAAATATGTATCTCCCATATGACAACGTACCTAATCACAATAGCGTTGTTCTCTAAACAATCCTCGAATCACGATAATCAAACCCAATGGAAATGATGTTCCCATCTTTGTCAAGTAAGTAGAATTACACTAACAAGCACCATGAGATAAAATTTTACATGATGTTTGGATCCGCGATACACTAATGCATATGCATTGTCATACCTCATCAAGGTATCTCATCTATGCCAAAAGCTCTATCAAATTATATGTGAGTTACGCTGCATCAATCTCATACTCGATCAAGCTCCCTACAATCGGGACCCGTAGGATCCTCCTAACATCCTCCAACATAATGGTCATATCACCGGTCGGAAGCTTTGAAGCACTAACTCTCGTTGTGCTACCTCTCATCTAAGGTTGTGATCTATGGTGATATGTGGCATCTACGCCACATAGGTAAGCCTTGTGACATACATGGTGATGTTCAAGTACTTCCTCTCACGTCACGAGAGGGTAGCATTTAGGTTGTCCAATCAGCCATGTCTCTCCCACACTGCAACACAAGTAGTTGCCTGTAAAATCGAACAAAACACTTGTTATATTTTCTTTTTATCTAACATCAGCTAGCATTTATCCTATTCATCGCTATGTTCTTCTAACATTTCCTAATTTCTTCTACATTTCTCGAGAAAAAATCTTTTTTTCTTCAAAGTGATTCAAAAACATGTTTTTGATGCATGTGTGCACTTCGTAACATTTGTATGCACAACAACACATGCGCTACTTTACGGCACCAATGTGCTCATCTTGGCGTGTGTTCACATAAGCATTTTTCTCTCCCCTTTTCCGACGCATAAGCACCTCTAATGATGTGTGTGCGTCCATTTTAGTGTGCATGCCCATGCGCATCTACCCTATCTACCCCACATTTTTCTCGCATCCATTCGATGCATGCACCTACATGTATCCACATTTTTACACATGCGTGTACACACACTTGTCTCCCAGCGCATACGCACACCCGACCACATCTTCGTGCCCCTAAGGCGCGCACATGTATTTGCGAATACCCTAAAAACCCTAATAAATGCACTTAAATGAGATAAAATTAAATGACAAATAAGGTACTTGCATAGGGTCCATTTCTCTAAATCTACGCATACTCACAGATTGTGTCTGCTTGCCTCCTACGCCTCTAAAGTTGCGCCATCTCTCCTCGGGGTCATAACAAAGGTTAATAGTAAAACAAAGAAGAGCTCTGTAACAAATGAATTACTTGTAATGCTTTAACCCCCTCGGGAGGGTATATATGGTCATTTTGACCCACCATGATAGCTGAAATGCATGTTTTTCTTGGCGTAATCATTTTGACTTCCTCTATTGATCGTGATAATTATTTTTATTAAATAATTATTTTTGACCCATTTTCTTCCCGCATTTTTAGGGAATGTTTTGCTACCCGACACCTACTTCTTCTCCCTAAATAATTCTTCGTGCTTTTAGGCAATCCTCTAATCCATTAATTCTTCGACCAATCAAAAATATAAAAATTTCCAAATAATCATAATTTTCCAAAAAAATTATAATTTTTTTCAAAAATCATAAAAAATTCAAAAAATTGACAACATTTGGTAAAAGCTCATATGTGGCTAAAATATGTGTCTCACACATGGTATTCATCTCATGACTTACTGAAATTTTCACGTGTTTTAGAAGCAACAACTCATAGATCATCTAGATCTATAACTATTTAAAAAGCTAGACGGCTTGCTTTGCTGCAGTACTGGGGCACAACGAGTTACTTGGTATTGTTTTGTAGCGTAGAATGCTTTCTCATTGAACATTGTATCCTTCATCAATTCCCCTCGCATGTATCCTTTCTTAGGGCACCACTTTTAACCCTTGTCATTTATCATGAACATTTGGGGACTAAATCTTGATAACAAAACATTTGTGCAACTATCTTAAACATTGTTGGTTTGAGTATGTGTGTTTGTACTTGTTTCCTGTTAGATCGGCTTGTTTACTTCTTATATTATATTTCATTTTTACATTTGCATGGAGTTGGAATTTTAGCAATGGATAATTGTTCATATTCTAGTTTTTCATGTCATTTTACACTTTTATCATATGTTTATATTTTTAATAAGGATTGATGACAAAGATTTCTAGCAATATGATGAAATAAATATTGTTTTACACGGCCTTTGGGTCACCGATAGCTCAGTATCCCTTCCTCATTTTTTTTTTTCTATATCCCCTTTCTTCTTTTTTCCCTATTCTACTATTTCACTTGGGGCATCCTATCCCTCCTCATTCTTCTCTCTAGCTCATTATTTTTTATTATCGATCGACCTCTTCCATCACCCCATCGACACTCGAGGGGGTATCACTCACTCTACTAATTTTTATTTCACTCCTTCAAAAAATGTAGTTATTTTTGTTTGTCTACTTTCTTTGAAGTGGTGTATCTTACACCACCCAAAGACGGGAAAATGTAGACACATATATTTTAATCAAAGCAATATTATTATTAACATTGCACTCACTATTCTAATCCTTGCAAATTAGTCTCTTTTTCCCTTCAAATCCTATTAAATGACCATTATACATTGATTAAGCCTCTTTTCTTATAGTTGACTAATAAATCTTCTTATTAGCTAACTCCGCTTCCAACACTTCCAAGATCTATTGACACCCCCTCCGGATGCTCCCGAAAGCATCCTAAGCCTATTTGGGACACTTAATTAATCCCATAAGATTAATTAGCCTCTAATCATAGTCAAATCTTTATTTAACTTGATAAAAATATTTTTGGACTTAACTTTTGTCCCACATGCATTCAAAACATCCTTTTTTTTAAATCAGAAAACTATAAATAGACCTCTACCCCCCTCACTTTTCTAAGAACACTTTCCTCCTAGCATAAACTATAAGAAAATAGGATTATAATATTTATTCATTATTATTGAGCTATTATCTTCCATTGCATATTACAACTCAAGCTTGGGTAAATGAGGAGAACTATATGGCCTTATAGCCATAAATGGTGAGCCTTCTTGAGAGTCAAACAATCAAATTTGATGTTAAAATTTGAGGATTCTAATAAATACGGATTTAATCAACTTACATATTACATAATGTTACAATAAATATTTAAATAAATATTACATCATAACATAAGTAAATAAAAAAATACTTATAGGAAATAAATAACACAGGTGACACAATATTTATAGTGGAAAACCCCAATAGGTTAAAGACCACTTTGAAAATAACCTTTTACTTGAGAAAACTTATTTTACATCCAATAAGACCACCTCCTCCTTTGAAACCCTATTTACTAAGGGTAAAGTCAAATCACTTGATTTGCACACCTTTGATATATTTCTCGAATATGTCAAATGAAGACCTAAAGTCCTTTTTATATAAGGTGATCGGGTATGTTTCCGACCCACCTTTTCAAACTAAAATAGTTGACACATACACTTCGGTTTATAATATTTAATATTAGAAATATAATCATTTCATGATATTAAATATTTAACCTAAATTATATACATAGGTTAATATATTTAATAATAGAAATATAAATATTTCATATTATTAAATATTAACCTATATGTTAGTGATGGACCCATATACATTAAGGGTTGACCGGACTACTTAATCATTATGTTCCAACACTCCCCCTTAATGTTAAGTGGGATAAAATATGCTAATAGATTACCTGCCCATGGTACACTACATGATTTATAATCCTTAAACTATAAAGATTTTAGGCTAGCATATCGGTTGAAGGAATTATAACACTTTCATCATACTCAATTTACCTTTTGGTACAAAAAAATTTGGAATCCCAAAGATCATCCTATGATCAATGGCTAAGTATGATTTGTGAGTTTTACATGTTCTCATAGGTTCTCATAAAAGGTTATTGAACCCAAGCATATAGGAGCCTTTTACAACTAAGGACCTCCTTAACAATATGCTTGTACTGGATGTTTACCAGTAAACTCAATAGCACTAAAGAGTTTACTAAAGACCGCATTTAAGATCTTTCTACACTTCTTTCTAAAAAATAAGCCGAGGAGGTATACATGCCCGAAGGTCTTTTTATACTTTCCCGAAGGTCTTTTTATAAAAACCAAGTTCCATTAGGAGGTGACATTGTCATGCACACTCCCCTCAATGACAACTTTGATAATCTAAGTTTTTCACGAAAGTGACAAAACTTTGCAGTACTCAAGGACTTTTGAAGATGTCAGCAACCTACTCTTCAGTCAACATGAACTTTAGATTTATGTCATCACTTAGCACCTTATCATGGGTGAAGCGTATATGTATCTTAATGTGCTTCATCCTTTAATATTGAACTAGATTCTTAATCAAGAGTAATACATCTATGACCTCCATATAGAAAAAGAATACTTCTTTTAGCTTCCATGTGTATCTATACCAAAAGTCGCTGCAACCACATGGCTTCTTTACTTCTTCCATTGTAATTCTCTATCTCAGTAAAAAAAATGAGACTATTGATTATATTTGTTGTTCCAAGTAATGGTTCTTACACCAAAAAATTTGAACACATATCTAGTATATTTTATAACACAACATCAGTATGGTTAGAATCACAAAATCCATATAAGATAGCATTTTCATTCTTAGTATAATGCAACCCATAATTGATTGTTCCTTTAATATATCTATTTTTTTGCAAGATCCAATGATCTCTAAAAAGGTTCTGTATAAACCTTGAAATAATTCCTCTTGTATAAGAAATATCTCGATCTAGTTACGAGTTAGATAAATCAAACTATCAACTAACAACGTATATAAAATAGGATCAACCTTTTTCATATGTAGATTTAGGATCAATATTTATTCCAACTTCCATTGAAGTAGAAAATAGTTTACAATCAATCATAAGAAACTTTTTCAATAAAATAGTTGCATATTGTATTTTGAAAAATAACAATATAATGAAATACATTTATACAAAGAACATGATGTGAGAGAATTAACTCATTCATTTCAAACTATTGCTTCAATTTCTCTTTAATCCTATGAATTAAATCGAATTGTCACGGACATAAGAAAACCATCAATATATATATATATATATATATATATATATATATATATATATATATGTGAGCCTTATTACTTAATAAATATATAATTATTAGAAGAACAATTAACAAAACCTAACAATTTAAAGAAGGAAACAATTTTCACGTACAAGCTTTAAGAGCTTGTTTTAAACCATACTGAGGACTTCTCAACTTACAAACATAGTTTTTTTACTAATTTCTTCAAATCCTTTAGGTTGAAACATGTAAAGTTCTTCTTTTAAATCGTAATTTAAAAAAGTATTTTTATCATCCATTTAGTGGATTTCCCACCCAAATTGAGCAAAAATTGCAAATAAGGGCCTAACAAGTACTCATTTTAGCTTCAGGGAAAATGTCTCAACATAATCAATACCAGGTTTCTAAGTGAAACCTCTAGCAACAAGTCTAGATTTTTGTTAATACTACCATCATCATTATATTTTACTTTGTATATCCACCTAGACCCTATAATACTTCATGGCTCAGGTTCATACAAGGTAATTAATACATGGTACATATGATGGCTTCTAGTCATTTTCCTAAGGTTAATAGGATTTGAACTTTCTAACATAGATTGAGCCTAATTTAATTTCTTATCTAGGAAGATAAGAGTTTCAGAAACATCTATAGCATCAAAACATCATCATGACCATTTACTAAATCAGAATCAAAACCATCATTTAGAAGCATTTAATGAAGTAACTTCAAGAGAAGAAGACAACACTTTTAATAAAATCATATCTAAATTTTATAGATCTAAAGAAACTATTTGATCATAACTAATTATGTCATTACAATGCATACTAATTAACCTCTCACGATCAAAATAATAACCCACAATATAAAAGGTTTCATGAAGTATACCCCATATTTATATAAAAATATTTCCGACCATATAGAAGTGAAAAAGAGACCCCTAATAATGCATAACAACATCAAATTTTTGAAAAAAATAAATATAGACAAAGATCCAGCCAACTTAAATTTGACATCTAAATGACCATCATAATGGCTTATTTTTGGTCTATCATGATGGTCATTTGACCGTCAATTTTAACACAATGAAAGTTTTCGGAACATAAGAGCTTAAATTTGACGTCTAAATGACCATCATATTGTCTTATGTTTGATGTACCGTGTGATCACTTCACCGTCAAATTTAATGAAATTATAACTTAATGTGTATTTCCAAAATATGAAATTCTAAAATTTCTTCTTTTGTATAATATTAGGAGGTTATCTTTTACTACATTATAATAACCTATTATAATTTTAAATGTAAAGTATATACACTTTAAAACTATGGAAATTTTGTAAAATATTTTATATAATTCCTAAAAAAACTTTAAAACTTTAATGTGGCTATAACTACCAATATTTTAATAAATATTTACAACACTTCACATTCATTTTATTCTCCACTCCCACTCTTATATAAAAGAAAACGTTTAAATAGGTTTATTTATATAGTTTTTATAAACTATAAGATATAAATGAATGAGGTCGTCTCCTTACATAGATAATATAAATGGTTAGGGACACATGTTAGGATTTATTTAATAAGTATTAATATTTAAAAAGTAATCCTTTCATGGTCAAATAATAAACACGGGCACCCTTACTAAAAAAGTAAGCACTTATGTTTTTTAAAAACATATATAAACCAAATCTAATACAATTTATATTGTAAGCGGTTTAAACTAACCATATATATAAAATATGATTCAAACTTAGGTTTGTTTCTTTTAAAAAAATTATATATGCCTATATTTATAAGTTAAGTTTAAATATGATTTAAACTTAGGCTTAGATTATGGTCTGCATTGACTCTTCCCTCAATCCCATGTAATTTTAATATGGTTTAACACTTTTAATATATAGTTTTTATTTTCAAAACTACATAAATTTTAATATGTTGTTTATATAAATTATTATATAAACGTTATTCTATATTATATATATTTTTATTTAAAAATAATTATATAGTATTCAAATTATATAGGATATAGATATCGATTAACTATAAACTATATTTTTTCAAATCGAATCCTTTTAGAGGGGACCAAAGAATATGGGTATGAATTTACCTTCCGAAATATTTAATCTGTAAATATTTGAAATTATAGAAAACATGAAAATTATTTCATATAGTAATAATTGTTTTCCTTTCGTATGTGATTTTCATGCGGGTAAATATTTGAAGTCCCTTTCACTGTGCACACATCAATCTAAAATAAATTGAGGAAAAAGGAAGAGGACTGGATAATTTTAAATACACTTTTGGGTTGGTTGAAAAAACACCTGTACAAATTAAATAAATAAAATACAAAACATTTGATCTTAATTTATTTAATTTACCTCGCTCTGTTACCATGTTAGAATTTGAGGATTCTAATAAATATGGATTTAATCAACTTACATATTACATAATGTTACAATAAATATTTAAATAAAGATTACATCATAATATAAGTAAATAAAGAAAAATACTTACAGGAAATAAATAACACAGGTGACACAATATTTATAGTGGAAAACCCAATAGGGTAAAAACCACTTTGAAAATAACCTTTTACTTCAGAGAACTTATTTTACATCTAGTAAGATCACCTCCTCCTTTGAAACCCTATTTACTAAGGGTAAAACCAAATCACTTGATTTGCACACCTTTGATATATTTCTCGAATATGTCAAATGAGGACCTAAAGTCTTTTTTATGTAAGGTGATCAGGTATGTCTCCCGACCCACCTTTTTAACCTAAAATGGTTGACAAATACACTTAGGTTTATAATATTTAATATTAGAAATATAACCATTTCATGATATTAAATATTTAACGTAAAGTATATACCTAGGTTAGCATATTTAATAATAAAAATATAAATATTTCATATTATTAAATATTAACCTATATATTAATGATGGACCCATATACATTAAAGGTTGGCTAGACCACTTAATCATTATGTTCCAACATTTGATTGCTATGTTTTTCATAGGTTGATGTTTTGTAGCATTCAAAGAGTAGAGAGTAGTATATACATGTTAGTTTGATGTTATTTCAAATTTATAATGCATGCATATGATTAACTCTTGTTTATCTCTTATCTTGATGGTTCATAGTTAAGTTGGCAAAGCTTCGGGGTTTCTTTAGTGTTCTAAAATCATTTCTATATATTTTATAATTTATACATGTTCACAAGTACACTGAGCTTCTTGTGTCGATTAAGACCGCAACTCATATGGCCAAAGTTTTCTATGACATATTTGTGAAGACAAGGATCGGATGGCAAGTGTCCGGTTTCCACTCATGAGGCAGATTTAAAGGAGTTCCAAACCAAGAACAAATAAAATCAAGAAGAACGAGATAGGATCCTTATAGAGGTTGAGAAGAAGAGTGACGTTATTGATATATTAAGGACCTCTATAAAGAATAAGCTCAAGGAATTATATCCCTAGATAACACACATAATGGATGCGTTGATAGATCTCGACAAACAATTAGAAATTTTGGTTGACACATTCAAAGCTAAGAGTGAAAAGCTAACATTTGAAGAAGTCAATACAATAATAGGGGATCTGTCAAACAAGCGCGAGAGAGCAAGGTGGAGGGATGTTATGCAATTAAAGCATCATTAAATAAGGATTTTTCCATCCTCTTTACATAGTGACAAAATTCTTTTACTCTTTGAGGACAACAAATATTATTTTATTCTTCATGGCTACAAGATTATTTATTCTTTATTCATGGAGAGATTAATCAGATTACCCATTGTCGGGGTGGAAATGAAGTAAGTGTGGGGTAATGTTGAGCATGAGAAATGAATAATTCCCTTAGAATAGAGGTTAGCATGTTCAAAAGGCATTGAAAAGAAAGGCACATGAGGACGGCTTGTGCGAGGAGAACATGGTTTACACGCTTAAGGTTGGAAAGGGATGCGCGTAAGAGGAAGAATGGACAGACCGAACACTTAGCCAGTTTTGGAACGAAAAGATAAATATAGACTTGGAGTAGCGGCCAAGAAAGGTTTTGAAGATAAGATTAAAGCAAGAAGACTTGCAGTTCAAACAAGGTCTATTTTGGGAGAATATCTCATGTGAAGGAATATAAAGTGACATGCATAGTTTTGAGCTAATAATAGGATGTAAACTAGAGTTATCTATAGAATAACTATTAGTACAAGTACTTGCATGTTTTTGTATTTGTCTTGTAAGTGGTGCATGCCTATTTTTAGCATGCATCCTATTTTGAGGATGCATAGGTGGTGAAGGGAAATTCCTCACCCCTATATATATATATATATATATATATATATATATATATATATATATATATATATATATATATATATATATATATAGTTTAGGTATTATCATCCATGTTTAGTAGAGTTTTGTTCTTGTTTTATATGTGTGCATGACTTATGGTGACATTATTATGTATGTGTTCAACTTCTATGTTTTCTGATAAATAATATAATGAATCTTTGTGGTGGATATTGGTTGTTAACGTAACTATGACTTATTCTTGCATGGTGAATTTAATATTGATTCTTGTATGAGTAATCTTTCATATGGTTAAGATCTAGAACTAGTTCATGTTGTGTTTTATTCTTGAATGATCATACTAACTCCTTAAACAAGTTGTCATAAAAGAGGGACTTGGTACCCTTGCATGCTTCAAGTGAGTGCTCAATTGGCTGATTGATGTGCCAACACATCTTAGGTTATTTGGTGAAATAATAAGACTACAATCCCCTTGCACAACCATTCAATGAAGAAGACCAAACTGTTTGGGTTGAAGAGCTAAAAGAAGATCAAAGCTCGGTTCAGCGACTCATAATCATTTGGAGAAGTCATGTACAATTCAAGGGAAATAAGAAGATGTTGTTCTTTCTAATGTCTTGCAAAATAATTATGGGAATAATGAAGAAGTAGATGGAAAACTACGGTGTATAAGCTGTCCTGAAAATCAAATCCTACATGGTAAAGAAAGCACTATGAACTTTTCGGTAAGAATTAGATCCTTCACCAACTTCTTCCACATGATTATATATTAAATTTTGTAAGCGAAATGTATGCTCCATGACCGATCTCTCTAATCAAGTGAAAATTACTTGGGAAAGACAATTAATATGAACAAAATATTAAGCATGCAAGTAAGAGTATTTGTTAATTTATCTTACGTAAAAAACAAGATATCATTTGCATGGGACTATGGAGATATACATGGGATACACCCTAAGCTTTGTACACATAAGATATACATAAAATATAGTTGCAAGCCAATTAGACAACCACAAAGGAGAATGAATCTAGCAGTGATGGATATAGTGAAAGAAGAATTAAAAAAATATTAGATGTTGGATTCATATATCCAATTTCAGATAGTCAATGGGTGTCACCCCTTGTCATTATACCTAAGAAGAATGGAAAATGGAGAATCTGCGTGGACTATAGAGAGTTGAATGCAAAAACAAAGAAGGATCTTCCTTTCATTGATCAAGTACTTAACACTCTTGTTGGTAAGAAATATTTTTCTTTTCTTGAATGGTTATAGTGGCTACAACCAAATTTAGATTGCACTAGAGGACCAGGACAAGACCACATTCATGTGCCCATGGGGAACGTTTTCATATTTTGTTCTTCCTTTTGGTTTGTGCAATGCACCTGCTACATTTCAAAGAGCAGTTTTGAGCATTTTTTCAGATCTAACCAATGACTGCATGGAGGTATATATGGATGATTTTACAGTATATGGAAGTACTTTTGATGAAGCAATGAAGAATGGATAAAATTATCAAAATATGCAAGGAGCATAACCTATCCTTAAGTAATGAAAAATGGTACATGATGATGTCTGAAGGAATAATGTTGGGTCATTATCTATCAAATATTGGAATTCAAGTAGATCCAACAAAAATATATGTGATTATAAATATTCCAACACTAAAGAAACAAAAATATATAAGGAGCTTCTTAGGGCATCTTTGGGTATTATAGAATATTTATACATGAATTTAGTAGGATTACAACACCATTATTTGTTTCTGTTATGAGAATATGTTGCCCTTGAGTGGTGAGAAATGTGAGGTTGCATTCTAGACTTTGAAGAAAATGTTGACTTCAACACCTGTGTTAAGAGGACCAGATTGGAGTTTTCCATTTCAAATTCATACTGATGCCTCAGATCACGCCATTGGATTTTTTCTAGGACAAAAATATGGAATTCTAAACTATGCAATCTATTATGTTAGTAAAAACTGCAAAGACACTTTGAGCTCAACTATACTGATCCACGAGAAAAAAGAATTCTTAGTAGTTGTTTATGCTATCAATAAGTTTAGGCACTACATCATAGGTTATCTAGTATTCATTCATACTAATCACACAACAATTAAATATTTTATCAACAAACTAGTTGTAAGAAGTAAAATAATCAAATGGTTATTACTCTTGCAAGAGTTTGATGTCACCATTGTGGATAAGCCTAGTAAGGACAATGTTGTAGCTGACTTTCTTTTAAGAATGGAGAACAATAATGAGGAACAAGTGGTGGATGACTCTTTTCCAGATGAGTACCTATTTCCATTTCAAGAAGGTGATTAGTCTCTCTTATTTGACTCCAAGTACAAGGACCAGATGGGAAAACTCAGAACAAGGTGGCTAGGCTCATATGAGATTGAGAAAATATTTCCCAATGGGGCTGTGAAACTCACTACCATAGATCCTGTGAGATTTAAACTCCTAGTGAATGGCCACAAGTTACAAATAAGAGCACCTTTATGCGATAATTTAGAGGAGTTCAAAGCAAGATGAAGATTATGACATCGAGTTAAGGTCAGAAGTTGAACCTATTGGTTCATCTTCTAAAGTTGTTAAGGAATGAGATATTCAGTGGCCTTGGTATATTCATCTTGCTGGATACTCAAGGATGAATAAAAGTGATGTGATCAGCCCTCTTGGTGATCAACACCACTCAACTAACATGTTTTGTTTTCTTAGAATTTTTGTTTTGCAAGATTTGGTGTATTTGTTGCAAGAAGTGCATGGTCTCTAATGAAGGATATGGTACAAAGACTAAAGGTATATTTGCAATAGCATGCGGTAAAGCCCTACTTTGTTTTCTTGTTAGCGAGAAATTGTGATTACATGAAGGAAATAAAAGTAAAAATATACTCGAGCTAGTAGTAATAAAGAAGATTGGCACCAAAGCAAGTCAATATTCCCTCTCTAGGAATTATTTGATTTTAGTAAGGATCCTATAGTATTAATTTCATACACGCTTGCAGCAACAACATCCACAACATCATGACATCTCAACCTCCAGCGTCATGATGACTCTACATGTAGCCAAAGGAAAAAATTATGACGAGGCACATGTCACCATCATTTAACGTATATCTCGAGATAAGTGCACTTAATTCACTTTATTAAAGTAGCGATAGAATAATTATATGTGATTAATATTTGTGTCATGTCATAAGTGACTTTATAAGCCATAATATGTCATTGCCTTTCATTATATGAGTTGTTGCCCACATCATCCCACTTCATCACATGACCTCACCTCACATGTTTACACCCCTCAAATCAAATTAATGCATGCCTTTTCATGTTGCATATGAGTTGGTTGCAAAATTTAAAAACATCAAGTACTCAACAACCTTACACTTATTTGAATTTTTGCATAATCACTGCAAACTACAAGATTTTTCTCAAAGCTCAAGAAGTTTTCCAAGTTTGACATGGGAGGAGACCTAATTCGAAATGATCCTATAGACCACTCATAGCTTCACAATCAGTCATAAATATTGCAGTATTTACATGATAATAAATGGATGGACTATATTAAAAAGTTTCAGGGATTCAACGAGTCCATGATGACAGAGTTTTCTGCCACATTCAAGGATGGAAATGTCATTGTTAAGGGTTTGACATTCAAGGTGGATGACAAAATTCTAGCTTAATAACAGGACTTCCAACGGAAGGTGGGCTATTTCTTGCATAGGCAAATCCAGATGAGGCTCAAACGGAATTTGGTGACAATGATGACAATTTTAAAAGTAATTGATAAGGTACATTACGCACTTCCCTAAAACATTTTTGGGATGATGTTGCAAACTACATTATAAAATACTTCACCTATGAGGGTAGGTACTCAAGATTGAATATTGTGCATTTTAAATTGCTTAATCATTTAAAGAATGGAAGACATGTTAATGTCCCTAATTTCTTACATGAGAGCTTAAAGAAAATGAGTAAGGAGTCTCAAAGGGGAGGTCTACATTATCTCATCATTGTCTTGTTACCTTGATTGTAAAAACATGCATTAGAGAGGGAACACCTTGCAATAAAATGGGGAGATTTTTCTAGGGCTAAACACATTGATGATTTTCTAGGAAAAAGGAAGAAAAAGAGGAAAACATAACTAGTTCTTCAACACCTCCACCTGAAACCATAGCTTCTACCTCTATTCCTCCATAAGACCCTATTCCTAAGGAAACTCCTATACTGCGAAACACATGTTCGTGAAAAACCTCCATTTCTAGAGCAATGATTATTGTTGCAGAAAATTTTAGGAAAATAATAATAGTGCTCACATTAATTAGTGAGAAAATGTATTTTCGATATTGTAAGTTGTTACGTAGGAAGTTGGAGAGATAATACGTGATTTGTTTATGGTTGAGTTGGTTGAATAAATCATATTATAATAGGTGTGAGTGGTTTTGGGAGATTGTTAAGGACTCCTTAATCATCTCCCTATAAATATGTATATTCCCAAATGAATGAAATATAGAAGATTTTTTTAATATATTATTGTGTATTCTGTTATACAACCAAAACCAAATTTTCATTTGGCATCAGAGCGATCTCAATCCATTAGTTATGAGAGTCCTGTGATGAGCTTTGTCTTAGGTTATTAATGGTTGTAGATCCGTGATAGTCTATTCAACACATGTTTGAGGATCTCTGCCAAATAATTTTTTTGTTGCTTAAGAGCCTACCATCGCCACAATAATCAACGAAGAACTTGGAGTAACCACTCGGCACACAGTCATTTTATAGATTTTGGTAGAAAACCTTGTTATGTGCATGTCCCATCGGTCTCACACATTCTTGGTTTGATCCGGTTTTTTCTCCATAACGGTAGTAGCATTTCTAGTTTCTGTTGTGCTTTAGTGTTATCCACTTGGGGTTTCCTTTTACATGAACATGTTCCATTAAGAAAATTTCATGCTCTCATACCAAGTTGACTCACATAGGGTGCGGTTCTGCACGCATTAAAAGTTGATCACTGCACCTCACTCATCATTTTAAGTACAGATTCTTAGCTTCTATATCCATGCGATTCACTATTCGCATCGAATCATGCAAAGAGATCCTCCTATTTATTTTCCAGATATCGTGTGCATACATATGCGTGTAAATACTTAGAATTTTCCACGGTCGACTCCACCAGATCGAAATAAGCTTATATCTCTCTTCCGAGACTTTGCATTCATTGAATACGTACCAATACATGGAGATTTTTCCTAAACAACCAATTCTACACCCAGTTCGCATCTCCACAGGACCTCCATCCATTCTCCAAAATCGATGTTGATTCTTTTACCATTCGGGTTTATCTATTAGTTTTATTAGTAAGAAAAGGAGGTCAATTTACCATTTAGGTACATTTAGATGCTCGAGAGGTCATGATAATAGTTCTGAGTCATTTGTAATAAGTCATGATAATAGTTTTGAGTCATTTGTAATTATGTTCTAGTTTATTAATATTGGTGTCTATTCATTTGTTTTTCAAATCATTTTAATCAGAACTCTTGTTATTGGCCATTTAAAAGTGGATTTATGTCCATTTATGTATAAATATTGGGTCGATGTTGTCAAGAGTTGATAAATGATTGTACTTTCAAGAGTATTATGTACTAATTCATTGTGATATTGCTTTATATGTATGGTGTTAGGTCATTATAAATTTTGATTCGTTAACATTTTTACAAATGTATTTCCAAGTCTTTAATGTCATTATCAAAATTCGTAGTGTCATCAAGTCATCCAAAAAAATAAAGTGTCATGTCTTGTCAATGTTATTAGTTGTGTCACACAATGTTATATATGTCATTTTTCTAAAACCAAGAGTCAAAGTTGTCGAGAAAAAAGTTATAAAATTAAAATAAAAAAATTCCTCACGAGATGCATTTAGAGGTAAGCGATGTCCATTTGTAATCGAGCTTCATAATCTAAATTTGCTTTGAGTTATCATCTTCATACTAGAGGTTAGAGGAAGCAAAGGATGGAGGGAAATCAATGCCTCTCGTTAGTCACCAATGGGCTGCAATCAGATTTGGTGGCAACATTTTAATAAAAAAATTAGTTGTTTGTTTTGAATGGCGTGTGCGAAATAAAACTTGGTTTTTATTCCCTTGCCAAATATTGAAAAGAGGAGGATGTGCATTTTTATGCTGAGAATAGTTGTATAGGAGGGCATATAAACTGGAGTGATCCTCTGACTACAAAGATTATTTGACTATCGTACTTCTAACATCAATCGGTCAATGAAATCTAGCGTTCACTAGAAGTGAAAGCGGGAAGCATTGAGTTCATGTATGCGGGTGAATCGGTGGAAGTGTGTCATCATCGGTATGGGGTTTCTTGTGGAGAAGCAGATTTTTCATGTGCAATAAGATCCAGACAGCAAGATCCAAGCCAACAGTATGTAAACCTAAAAGTATGCGGAGGCATACAATTTTATTTCCAGTTTATGAGATGTGATTTCTCACCATGTTCGCACTAAGGTGGGGAATGTTAGGAACATAATAATAGCGCTCACATTAATTAGTGAGCAAATATATTTGTTAATACATTTTTCAATATTGTAAGTTGTTATGTAGGAAGTTGGACAGATAATACGGGATTTTTCTGTGGTTGAGTTGGTTGAACAAATCATATTATAATATGTGTGAGTGGTTTTTAGAGATTATTAAGGGCTCCTTAATCATCTCCCTATAAATATGTATATTCCCAGATGAATGAAATCTAGAAGAATTTTTTAATATATTATTGTGTATTCTATTCTACAACTTGAACCAAATTTTCAGAAACTTTGCTAAATATATCTACACCTGAGTCCTCTTCCTTAATGGAAAATGAAATTCCTTAATTAAATCCCTTGAACCGTCTAGGAGATCCCATAGGCTTATCACTGAAAATCCTAAAACCTCAAAGCCTAGGAAACATGCTACAATATCTTTGGATATTGATGTAGAGGAAGTTAAAAATACTGAAACACCTACATAAATGGATATAGATCAGGGTGTTCATAAAATTATATGTGAAAAGAAGGATATGGAAGACACCATTGAAGAAATGGAAGAAATAAGGGAGGAGGAATATGATGAACAACCTATTCATGAGAGACCTGCTGAATCAATTGGGGTTTAGGAAGAGGTTGTTCATGTTGGGGAAACCCATAAACAACATGAAGGTGAAGCATTGATAGAAGAAATTGGAGGTACCACACATTTTTCTATAGATAATGAAGAACACAAAGAGGAAGCCCTAGATCATGCAGTGTTGGAGACACATGTTGTTGACAATGATATTGTGGATGATTTTCCACCACATGTTGAGGAAACAATAGAAAATATTTTTAGTGCACTTGATACATAACCCCATATGAGGATATTGAGACCATACAAGTGGATAATCCTACAGTCATTCTAGATATAGTTCATGAAGTTTCAGAGCCTGTTTCCCCAACATTGCCACTAGATAGCCCTGCAACCATAGGTTATTATCAGAGAAATATTCAAGGAACCCCTAAAACTAGTTTGCAAAAGTATAGGCACTCAAACAACTTTGTTAGATTATTGGGTGCAGAAATTTGAAGACTATGTTGCTAGGTTGTAAGGTAGATGGAATAAGGAGAAGGAAGAGTTACTCTTCCAACATCAGCAAGATCTTGAAGAAAAAGATAGACAACTTAGGGCCAAAGATAATCAAATTGCAAGACTGAAGAAGAAGTAAGAAGATACAATTCAAGTGACAAATGAAATATTTAAATATAGACCACATTGTCTAACATTTATGTTGTCTTCTTGAAAGAACAAATGTTGTAGTTGAAGTGTACATGTATCAACAATGATATCCCATTTGATAATAGCAGAGCTAAGAATTTTTTTAGGATATATATGAAAATTCCCCATGAGATCCAACTACTTCTATGTGAGCTATATATGTATAATTATGCTTTGGAGTATGAAAAAGATTGGATCCCTATACTCTACATTAGGGATGTGTAAATTAGGGCATTGTGTTCCTATTTTAACAATGAGTTGTGACAGAGAGAGCCAAATGGTTGACTACAGGAACTTATGTAAAGTGAAATCATTGATGATAAGGTCAGAGATAGGAAATACCAAATCCATGATTGAAAAATATGGGAAGTGTTATCTCAATTTTTTCCCTCGGTAAAATTGATCAAACATGACCCCGTGCAGGAAGAAATTCAAAAAAATGGTTTCCGTCGTTCGAGCCCGTGCTTCAAATCCATCGAGAAAATTTACTAGAAGACTCTATAATGGAGTAACGAGGTGGGGAAGGAGAAAACAATGTCAAAATAAAAATAGAGGCTCAAAGGATGAAACGGTATCAAAAAGAAAACCAGAGGCTCAAAGGAAAAGAAACGACAAAGGTTCAAGGTCTTGAGCTCGCAAAAGGTTCAAAACGGGCCCAAAAATGACTAAGTATGGAGGAAATAGCAAATGCTACCAAGTGTCCAAACGACACATCTAAATCAAAAGGTAGTCCTCAAACAAGTGCTAAGCCTCCACGCGTCCAGAACCCCAATAAGTTACATCGGCCGTTGAAAAGTCTTCAACTTAGTGGAGGGCACCATGTGTCTTAATGATGCTCCTTCAAAGGTAAATTCCTAAGAGGATTTTCAAAAGAGTGTGGGAATTCCACATGTCCCGAGTCCAAAAAGGGACAGAGTTAGGGTTGAATAGTCAAAGCAGAGCAAGCCAGTGGAAGGAGCCAAGTGTCAACACGACGCTCTTTCAAAAGTAAAATTTGGGGTGGGTTTCCAAATGAGCACCAACCCACCATGTGTCCCAGAGTCCAAAGAGGTGCAGTCGGCCATTGAAAATTCCAAAAGCAAGCAAAGGCCTCCACATTTCTCTACCATGCAACTTCAAAGGTAAAATATAGGAGCTGTTTTCAAACGAGTGCAAGCAGTGCCACGTGTCAGGGTTAGACTTTTGGCTCGCCAAGCAAAGGACTCAGGAAAAATACAAAGGGACACCATGGAGCCTATAGAAGCTGCCATGTGTCAATCCAAAGCATAATTTCGAAGTGAAAGGTAGGGGCCAAATCTCCAAGGTGCGCGAGGTTGCCACGTGGACCCGGTACAGTAGAATCTTTCAAATATTGCGTGCTTGCGACCCAAATATTCAAATGGCCATATCTTTTGATTGAAAAATCAGATTTGGGCGGGAGAAGACTTTTTGGAAATGTCTCGACACCCTCTACACCATGGAAACATAAAATATCATTCTTAACTAGGCTTTAGTGGGTGAAAATGGGAAAACATATTCCAATCCATTAATGTAGAATCTATTTGCTCCAACAACCGGATCGGGTTTGATTTGATCCGTCGTTCTTCTTCCTTGGCACGCCGAGCAGACATAGGGAACTAGAATCGATAGATTGTGGGTGGATTTGAGAGTGGCATTGATTGACAGTGGTTGAGCTTTCAGAACAGGATTCAATGCGTCATAGAGGTGGTTGAAGTAGGATTTGAATTTTCCCTCCTCTCTCTCTTATTCTTCCTATATATTGTAAAGGAGGGGCATATTCAAATGTTGGTTGATCTTCCCTCTTTTCCCCCTCTCTCTTTCTTCCTTAGGGTTGAATGTGGAGTCTAAGCCTCCTCCCATGGCTCTGTAATGGTGTTTTCTTGCCTCTTGCCCATTGACAATGTACCGTGTAACTTTTGGAGCAATAGAATATGTTTTGTGATGCATCTGTCCATCCTTGGCTCATTTTATTGTCTCTTCTTACCTCTCGTTGTCGCAGGGTATACTATGCATACTCTGATGTCTGTTGCAAGTTCTGGGAGTTATTCTTAATGGGTTTCAAAGTGGTGCTATGTGTGAAAACTATCTCTAGTCTGTGGTGCATCTTTTCCACCCTCTCCTCTGCTCACCTCTCTCCACTTCAGGTGGTCGGGTATGTGATTCAAGAACTTCCTTTTCTAGTGTGTATCACTGTTAGCATAGGCTCTATTACCCTCTCTCTCTCTTTCTCATTGTCCTCTTGGAAATGTTAGATTAGGTTAGATTAGACATTCTACCCTGTATTAGAGTAGCTTGTGGTGGGTAGATTAGGAGGTAATAATCGGCTTTCTCCAGAGGTCCATCTCAAGTTTTACAAGCCCCACTGCTTTAGAGATGGTCCCATGTTGTGCAATCATGTTGAATTCCCTACTCCACACTCGGGCCATTCGGGGGTCTTTGTGATTCTACACTAACAAGAAGTTTATGTAACTTCAGCAAATTAAATAGAGGTTTTATTGAATGAGATAGGAAGCCCATGATGAAGAAAGAGACTATACTAAGTTTAATAGCATGGAAATATTACAGGCCTGCAAGGAAATATGGGAGGAAATGTCACAAGAGATGTAGAGGAAGGAAATGCATTCCTATCATAATATCATCCCCACTTTTAGGAGGATAAATGCATATATTGAAGTCTATAAGGGATGTGGAAAAACTTGGTTTCCTATTGGTTATTATCCACCAATTTTCCACTATCCTATACCACATTTGTCCGGAAATAATGAAGCTGGGTGAGCACACACAAGATAGGATAATGGAAAGATACAAGAAGAATGTAGGGTACTTCTTCAGTGAGCCAGAAGGAACATCTATACCCACTGACTTTAGGTGCCTCTATAGCATTATTTAGGCAGATCCTAATCCGGCTGAGGAACCCAAAGAATCTTGAATGAGGACATTCAATAAATTAAGTCTAGGGGTGTGATGAGTCATTTTATTTCCTATTTTAACACCTCATCTCTTGTATTTTGTTTAATCCATGTGTACCCCTAAACTTGTATTTTCCGTGATACTTCGTTGAACATTTCCATTATGACTTGAACTTATGGCACATATATTAGTTAATATAATTATTACTAAGTTTAATTTATTTTATGGATTATGGTATGCATTTATTCTTCTGGATGCAATGTGATGTTAAATAGTGATTTGAATAAGTATCAACCTTGATTTCTAAATAGTTGTTATGTGTATCCACTAACATGCAACCAAAGGAATTCATTCACAGCGTAGAGGTCATCGCAAGTAATCGACATGTAGACAAAGGGACCCGTTTGAAAATATGCACCTATAGCCATAGGAGGTCACACATAGATGTAAAGTCTTGATTCTGAGGATCTTGAACAATGTGGACACTTTGCCTAAGATTTCACGTGTTGATAGAGAATTATTTATGCAAGCAAGGAGAAGATTCAATGTCATCACCTGATTATGCATTGCAACTCAAAAAAATTACTAGTTGATTGAATTTATCATTTAATAATTAGTTGTTCAATCGATCAGTTAGTTAAGTTGAACACCTCCTAAATACATGCTAATTTCCATATTGCTTGGTTTAGATATTTTACTGAAGACAATGGTAACTCCTAGTATGAATCTATCTCTTCACGCCAATGTTGTAATGAATGATATAAAAAGGGAAAGATTAATGTTGTAGGTAGTAGTAATATCAAGGGGAATTAGATCGATCCATAGATAGAGAATTTTGTTGTATTCTTCCTTTTGTAATCTTCATGATGATGAAATAAGAATGTTTTTTGTTAATTTGTTGTAGACACAAGCATTAGGAGGGATCAACACCCAAGGCAGGGCTCACTTGCTATTTGCTAATCCCCTTTTTTGTTGTTTTAATTCATTGCATTGTTAGAATTGCAGCAGTTCCTTCCTTTATCTGTATTCTATTTTTGCATACTTTTCCATAGCCATAGTATTTACTTCCAGTCATAGTTTAGCTCATTTCCAGTAATGTTATTTCCTAATTGTAGTGACAAAAAGTTATATTTACACTCATCAAACATCTATAATTATGCATATAACACTGAAAATATTGAAATTTTACATCCCTAGAAATGATAACTAAATGATTGTGGATTAATGAACAACATATTAATTTATGCAAGTTAATTTGCACCACCACTAACCTACTATAACCAATTTAAAAGGAAGCTAAACAAAACCAAAAATTGTTAGAGAGAAGTAGCTTCCCTTTTTACAAATTAGACCATGTAATTTATTTGAAATTGAACATAGTGTGTAATGAGATTGGAAAACTATCCTGAAACTAGTTTCCCACCCTATTCTTCAAAGTATGAAAAAAATAAAACAAATACCTTCTTAAGTTGTTCTTCCTTTAGATTTTGGAGGCATTGCATGTGACCTTTGGAGTTTTGAATCTCATCATCATGCTCGAAATAAGCATGACCGGCGGTAACTCTATTTTTGGCTCTAGACTAGCTAAATATTTTATTGAGAAGGGACTGATCCTTTGAATTTTCCCATCTTCTATGCATGAAAATCTACCAATGGAGCTATTTGAGACACATTTCCTTTCATGAATAGAGTTGTTTGCAAGATGGTTTTAACTTTTCTGCTTCTACAAATAACTCTACCTCCTCCATGATGATTTCTAATTTGGCACTTGATTCATCATGGTTCTCCTCATCTTCAAATACAACGTTTGAAATATCAAACTCATCCACAAAATTAGATTCTTCAAAGGGTGAAGGGGAAGAAAGATCTGAAATTTTACTATCAAAAGAAAGAAAGAAACTTACTATGATCTCTTCTTCATTTAAGGCCTCCAAATATGATTTGTCATTTTCCAAGACACGAAGACCCTTGTGAGTATTTACAACATATAAATATGTTCTTGGTAAATCATTGAAACTCTTCAAAAGTGCAACAAGTTCTAAACATACGGGAAAATGGGCGTCACTAAATTTCATAAAAAAACCCCTTGCTTACTTTGAAGCTTGTGCTCTTCGTTTCAACCTCCTTCCCTTGATTGTTCAATGAAAATAACATGATGTTCTTCAGTGGATTGGGCCATATATCCATCAAAGTTATCAAATTTATTCCATTCTTTAACACATATTTCATGATTTTCCAGAATGGGACTCACCTCTACTAATTTTATGCACTTAGAAAAGACTCTGAATGATAGTTTTTGATGATAAACATCCTTTCCTTCAAACTTGAGGCTCCAATCCTTGAATCTCTAGATATGATATACTTTATCCAGATCCTTCCCAACCTTCTCCTATAGACATGCAGGTGCATTTTTTCTCTAGAAGAATGAAGAAAATTCTCACTTGCCATGAAAGATTCAAGTTCTTGTTTAGCGAGGAATGGATCATTAGGAAACCAAATGATTTGACACTCGAGTTTTTAGTTATTATTTAATGTTTCATGCTTTAAAATTATTTCTTCATGAGGCTCAAGCACATGCAAATCTGGTTTTTTTAAATGAGGGAAAGATTTGTTTCTTGGATGAGTTTACAAAGGTTAAAATGATGGAGGTGTAAAATTATCATGGAGGAGATAGATATTTAAGAGGAATTATGGGAGAGAAATGAAGGTGATATGGGAGGGAAGAATATGGAAGATGGGAATCCTCAAGAGGAGAAAGAAGAAAGATGGAAAAATAGAAACTAGGATGAGATGGTGTAACTTTGGGAAGAGGAATGGGAGGGTTATAATATGCTAATGTAGGATTGCCCCATTGACAAGGTTTCCTACCACTAGATTGGTGAGCCTCCATTAACTCAACCCACTCTTTTATTTGAGGTGTCATCTCAACCATAAAATGTATTTTCTACAGAGGGCTTAACTAATTTGGCATTGGATCATTCCATGGATAGGGCTACCTAAAACCAATTTTAACTACCTTTATTAAACATATAGCTCTAACTTTCACCATGCTTTCCTCCATTATGTGAACATTCCTCTAAAAATGAGAATCAACCATGAATTTTCCCCATAATCTATAAATGTGTGTTCTTGCCAAACATTTTGGTTAAAATAATAACCACATAAGTCAATTGGGGTTAGGTTATACGCATATTCATCATGATAGGGCTCATAAAATTGATTTATAGGACTTTGGAAACATGGAGGTGGAGGGTAATGATACTACTCTTGGAAATGAGGATTCTAAAGGGTAAATGAAATCATGATTGTACAAATGATGAATGGAAAGATGGAAATAGAAGAGGAAATGAATAGAAGAATAAAGGGAAATGTATATAACTCATAGAATGGGTTGTTTAAAATAGTGGAATCATCAAATGTGTTGATAACATACCTCCAAAGTCTGAATACCACCAAAACAACATCAACCTTGTTGGTATAAAGTTGTAAAGAACTTCAAAATGGTTCCACTAGGCATTCCAAAACTATTATCACCAAAAACAACACCCTCGATCTTTCATGAATGAACAATCATTATTTTGCGATCACATGGGATTGTCACTAAGTGTGGGACCTTATAAGTGATATAAATCTCTAGAGAAGGTTAGTTCCTTCTCTCTCAACTAAATGCAAACTAAACTAAACCTAAACTAGGAATTCATAGGGACCAAGGTTAAAAAAGAAGAAATGTTGCAGAATGATAAAAGAGGTGATTCACCAAAAAAAAAAGACATGGTTAAAATCTACCAAAGAAACACAGAGCGATTGCATAAGAAATAATTTTAAAGGAAACACAAAGCTTATAAATCATGAATGAATGAAACTTAATACTGAAATAAGATGGTAAACATACATAACAAACAAAGAAGGTTTAAGAGGAGAAAAACCACGAGATAAATTAAATTAATAGTCTTTCATTTAGGTTACAAAGTAGAGGTTTGAAAATATTACACAAAATGTAAATTGCAGAGGTCTACATGCATGAAAATGGAAGAATCCTAAGATGTAACTCTAGTTCGACATAGGAGAACCATCCTTTAGTGCATTCACACTTAAATTTATAAATTTTTAGGAGAAGAGAGAAAAGAGGTCATAGACTTTGTTTTAATGGATTTAACCAATCGCGATTCCAAAGGACCAATATGATAACTCTGTGGAGAGAGAATGTGCATCTGACATGTCCAAAATACACTAAAAAATTGTAGGTGAAAAGATGACACCCATACTTCATCAAGTCTGGTAGTTGAGCTACATGCAACTACACATTAATGTTCCATTTTTCCTCCTTTCCACCTACTAAACACCTCCAAAATATAAATTTCTTAGTTCCATGATGAATTTCTTAACGAGACCTTTCCAACAAGACCGATTTTGCATGATTTGGAGCCTAGGAGAAAAAGTTATAGTTGTTTGAATTTTTACATCTCGAGAGGAACATTACAAAGTTCAAATGACATGTGGTGGCTTATGATTTTCCATGGGGATTTCCCTTTTCCTACGGGTGTATTTCCTACTTGTCAACCCTCAATCATTGATTTGATGCCATGTGTCCTTTTTGGATTGTTCACGGGGGGCATTTCTTTTTGCAATGACCTTTTGACCCCTAAGATTATACCATGTGGCACCTTTTGATTAGCTACGGGATCATACCTTCAATTGTAATTTGTATTTCACAATTACGAACTCAAAACTTACATTTTTTCATTTTTCCTCTTGAGTCTAGTTATCTCCATGTGTCCTACCTTTATGTAATTGGGATTTGGACCTCTAAACACATTTTGTAGTTTCATTGTGAAGTTGAGACCTACAATCTTACATGTCGTCTCTAGATCAACGCGGAGATGCCATGTGTTGTTGGAGTGGAAAAGTTATGGTGCCGATTGATACTTTTACAAACACTCCAAATATGTAATGTGTGAAATAACTTTTCAAGTCCAATAAGGATTGCCATTGGGGCTCGAGTGTGCATTTTGTAATTTTACATCTACAAGTGACATTCTGCAAAAAGGCCTCTCAAGACTTAAAAGATTCTAAGTCCAAATGTCTTTCTACAAGTTGTTAGAATGACCCGAGGAGGGGTATTTTGGACAACGAAACTATGGTATATACATTTTAATATCTAATTCAAATGTGTGTTTATATACACATACACATATGTTTATATATCCATATTTGAATATATGCACACACATATAAATCTGATTTTGTTTTAGTTTCCAATCCCTATTATAGGGTGGTTACGGCCTTGTTTGTAGGCTTATATATATATATATATATATATATATATATATATATATATATATACTCACTATAGTATGTGATAGGGGTGGGGTTTAAGGTTGTGTCCCAAGAAAATCATGGTAGGTTCACCATGGGGTTTCTCCCATACAAGTGGTTGTATATTAAGTATAGGTGCTAAAGGGTTTGGGGAGGGGCCACGGCTGGTCGCAATCCCTCCAATTTCTTTACTTTTTTAAAAAAATAATTTTTATATAACTAATTTAACCCCCTATCTCTCTCTCTTTGTGTGTGTGTGTAAAGAACACAATTCTTTTTTTAAATCATTATTTCATTTTAGAAAATACCACTTTAACCAAACCTACACACACAAACCACTATATACCTATGTGGGTATATAAAAATTTAAATATTTTTCTTTTTCAACAACGAAAATAATGACCTACTCTTGGAACAATAAGGTGTACATTTTTCTATCAAACCAAGTTAATGAGGTGAAAAGGAAGGAGAAAAATCTTGATAAATTAAGGTATTTCATTTTGAATTCAAATAAAAGATAGAGTCATAATAACAAGGAATAGACTTGTCTTTTAACTTTCAATACAACAATAACAAAACATGTAAACTTGGTAAACCCATAAAAATTCATTTCAAATCAATAAGAACACTACCATCCAAAACATTCAGATTTTTATAAATCATATGAGTAAGAGACTAAATTTATAAGTAGTGACCATTTTAAAAGAAAATGTATAATAAGGAAACTTGGAAGAAATTTAAACAAAAATACATAAATTTTTATAGAACCCATAAAATACAACAACACAATCCTTATTTTTGTTCTCTCTTACATCTTGAATCAATCAAAAACTAGAAGAATAACTTGCAAGACTACACAAATTTAAGAGAGACATTTTACCACTTTAATATCAAATACAACACCATGACTTGATAGTAATTTTGGCAACTACATTTATTTACAAAATTGATGTTTTCTATGTCCAATCAAATCCTTATTTTCCTTTATAAACAAATAACTATTTCCATTATGGAAAATGGAAATGGAAGATTCTTACTTGCACAACTATAAAATTTATTACTCCAAATGAATATTTATAAGTGAAATTTAACAATATCATCTCCACAAAAATGCAACACAAATTTACATTTTTCTTCACTTACAGTATCAAGAACTAAGATACTCCTTAAATATAAGAGGAAAAGCCTCCCACAAATGGGAACAACATGGAAAAGTTTCTATTGAAATACCCATTATTCCACAAGAGGAACAAACTCCCAATAATATTCATATCCAAACTCAAGTCCTACTATAATGCACCCAAACCAGAAGAATATAGCTTGGTTGTCCTAAAAAAAAAGACATCATTGCATGCCACTTACAACTTTAGGAGAGCATGCCATCCTCCCTCCAAACCCATGGGAGAGTGGAGAAGCATGCCTCCGAGAAAATTTAGGATAAGGGGAAGAACCAAAACCCACAAGATCCAAGCAAGCTAAGAAGTGTGAAATTTAACCAAAAAATAACAAGAAGCTCCATGTTTATATAAAAGTGGGTAAGAGAGGAAATTAGATCTTTATAACATAACCAAGAAAGAATCGAAAATTTTCCATAAGATTTCCAAAATCCTCTAAAGCTCGATATCCCTCCAATACACATTATTTCTTATTAATTTATCAAAAATAGTATCGAGCTTAAGAATAATGTTGTGTACTAACTTTATTTATAGAGGGGCCATTGAGTTAGCGTTGTTTAAATACAATTATTGATAGGATTTGATAGTTTTTATGGATGGTGAGAGAGTGTAGGGAAAAATAAATGAGGAGACGGTGTAGGGCAAGAGGATGTATCGGTCGCCTTGAAAATTTTGAGAGAGACGGGTTGAAAGGGTTCGAGACTTAGCTATATTTGCGATAAGGCCGAGTGAATATGGATCCATGTGAGAGAAGATGAGGGCTTGATCAGACCAAGGGTGATATGCCAAGCCATATATTGTGTGACAGTGAGTCACAAAGAACTCAAAGCTGATGGAGAGAGGTGTGGATCTCATTGATATCTCCGAATCAGTGCAGAGTGGTGGCCTCTTGAGTGAGCTTTGTGTAGGGGTTCCATGATTTGGTTGAGCTAGACAATGAGGTGGAGAACTAGAAGAGAGGTGTGGAGTTGCACCTTCTAATGCCTTGTCATAACTTAGTGTAAAGAAATCAACTTTAATTCCTTTGATCAACAAACAATAATGCATCCATATAAAAGAAGGGGATTCTCCAATGAAAATATTGTAGAATTATAATGGTTCTTCAACATTGAATGCAAGGATATTTTCTTTTTGTAACATTGATGTAGATATATATAAACGCATTTTTTCTAAATGCCTACATCGCCTACAAAGGCTTAAGTTTTTGTTTCCAAGTTTCAATGAAAATACAAATCCTGTGTAAAAAAATGTATTTGCAACAAAAATCTTTCACACTCCTAATGTAAAAAGAAAAATTACAAAAAATGAATAGAATCTTTTTAATTTTTCTTCAAATTCCCTACAATGCAATATGAATGCAAATTTATACTACAATTTGAATACAAGCCCAATGCCCTTAGATGAATAATGGTTATTGATTCTACTTTGATACCATGTCATAGAAGTCAATACTTCTAATTTAGCCAAGATTTCATTAAGGATTCCATTACCATAACTTCAAAACTAAAATAATATGCATAAGAAAAATTGGACCAAATATATCTTCATATTATTGACTCATCATATTTACTATGTGCGGTAATTATATAAGGAGAAAGTGCATATTAAATAGGCCAAAAGGGTATTTTTACAACCATCAAGTGGTAAGTGTGATCTACTAAAAATAGGAGAATCCACTATATAAGTTCACTCAACAAATTAATCGTGCACAATATGGTTTCATCTAAACAATAATAGTAGGAACTCGTAATTAAGCTCAACCCTTTTATGAGGGTATACGTGACTTAAAGTGAGTTGGTTTGAAAATAAGGTGTATTCATAACAAATTTGGAATCTTTTCTTGTATTCTCTCATATATATAATATGTATGTATATATATATATATGTATGTGTATCTATATATGTATGTATATATACATACATACATACATACATACATATATATATATGTATGTATGTATGCATGTATGTATGTATGTATATATATATATATATATATATATATATATATATATATATACACACACACATACATACATACATATATATATACATATACATACATACATACATACATACATACATACATACATACATACATATATATATATAGCGAGTTAGTGTGTCTTGTCTAGTTTCCACACTAGTGGAAATACCTAAGGAAAATAACTATATATATATATATATATATATATATTTTACTTATATTTTTATAATTTTATTGTTTTTTAATTTTAAGAAAAGATAAGACATTATAAAATCCTTGCACGTCATTACAAAAATATGGAACATATTATCATCATTCAAAATATTTGATTTGGAATGCATAAAATTTAAAGACAATCTTAGCAACATGAGACATTTTCAATGAACATTATATAGAATCAACAGATAAAAGTGTCCAAAGACATAATATGTGCCTAATATGGTCCCTCTTCGTCAATTTTATCCTAGAAAGATTAGAACTAAATCAAATTTTCATGAGCCCTAATGTTCTACTTTCTAAATCTTCTCTAAGCTTTTGTCAAACTATTTCGCACAAAAATAGGGTCATTTCAAGTAAGAACTTTTCTTTTTCTATTTCAAATTCAATATCATGTGTTTAGATCGCTTATATGTACATTTTCAACACCATTCGGTGTTGATTTTATCTACTTCATTGTCTATTGTTAGAATCTAGATTGTGCATAATTTAGCATGTTTTAGGCCCTTTGGGACCTCTCCACTATAATTTCCCTTCTCCTCTAATCTCCTCTTGACCAAATCCATTTATTTTAAGCATTTATACACTCACAAGACCTATAAGAGCATATCAATTATCCTCTTGTGTGTTCTTATGGACCTTATGTCTTAAGTACCATCATTCCTTGCTCCTATATTTTTAGTTTTGAGTCTTGGAAGTTAGTTTCAACACTAGTAGGGTCCTAACTTGAGTTTTTAAATATATAAATACAAAGACATTCTAAATCATTTATACTATAAAAAGTAATCTAAGAATCTATGCAATAAATAGAGAATCAAGAAGTGGAGTGGGAATTTATATAAGATTCATTGATAACTTGCAAACATTTTAGACAACAAACATATATTAGAGTAGTAATTGAAGAAGATAAATGTTTGTTTACAAAAATCATTGTATACTAGTTTTCTAGGTTGTTGATCACTAATGTTTGATGTCTTCAATATTATTCCCATCTAGGGGCTTGAAAAATGTCAAGATAGTTTCACTATTCTTTGGTTTACTATATGCCCCAAACATTTTTTTTTACACGTTTTAGATATTACCAAGGGAGAGGAGACGGTGACTATGCACCCTAAGTTTAGGGGTTCATACAGCCACATAAGCACCATAAAATTGGGGTGGGGTTGGGAACCCTTTAATAGTGTATGCTCTTTTTAATCTTAATAAAAAGATTTTTAAGTATTTATATTATGTGGAAATTGTTTTTAAGGTATTTAAATTTAAGGTGGATCATTACTTGAGAATTAAGTCATGTATTTTTTCCCACTTATATGGGATTATTTGATTGGGTGATTCTTTAATGTGATTTGATGTGACTTGTTTTATTGACTAATTTCTTTTCAAATTTGTAAGTGGGAAAGTGAAACATGTATTAGTCTTTTTCTTTGCATCTACACTCACCATTATTGGTCCATGCACCATTATTTGTTCCTCTCCTTACCAATCATGAAAGAAAGCAATTTTTTTCAGAGGCAATTGAAGCTTAAAGCTAAAAAAATTGAGGGATATTTATGAAGACCAGGGCGAAAAAAATAAAATAGTTAGAAAATTAAGTCTTTCGATATGTTTTCATGATTGTACGAAAAAAGATTATACTTTGTTATGAAAGCATATAATTTTCCAACCAAAATTCTTGTTCAACAATTTTTTAAGTCAGTTCTACATCATCTCTAAATGCAAAATCCCACTAACAAATCTTACAACTATTATTGAATTTCAAAATATTCAAGATATAACTCAACATTTTTATATCATTTTTTCATCCTAATTTTAAAATTAATTACAATTAAATAATATCTTCCATGTATATGATTAAACTAATTAAATATTATGAATATATGTATTACAATTTAATTAGTAAGCATTCATGTATACACTTTTTTAATAATGGAATTTTATTCGAGAGGATTTTTTTATGTGGTATTTTAATCTATTAATGAATTTTTTTGTTGTATAGTTAATTTCTTTTCTATTTATTGAATAATTAAAATTTTATATTTTATATTAAATGTTGTATTATTAATATAAAAGCAAGTTTCAATGGTAAATAAATAATAATAATAGTTTACACTTTGTAGTAAGATAATAAGAAATGGGTAAATATAATATAAAAAGATAACTCCAAAGTGAGTGCAAATATTTTTAAAATATGAAAGAATATCTCACTTATCTATGTTCACGTGTTCAAACATATATTAAATTTTCGTATGAATAAGGGAGATCCCATTATTTTAAATTATATTTAAGATAGTCCAAATATTATTATCCTGTTGAATGCAAGTACATATAGGTTTCACTTTGCTATTATGTTCACTTCTTCCAACAAATCACACTATGCCATGTGGAAAATCTAATTTCTATCTTTAATGTTTTCTAATGTTGTGCAAGGAAAATTTTCAGAATATTCCTCTCATGTTATTGGAGAATATTCCATTATTTTACTTCAGACTATAGTTTTGATGATGCAAAAATCCAGAATTCTCTTATTAATGAAAATTAGGAATTTTGAATTTTTTCGTGTCTATAGTTTAAACATTATAATTATAAATTGCTAACACATTGCAGTAAATGATACAAGTACAACATTAAATCAATAGTGAATGTTGTAGTAATTGAACCCGCTTTAGATATACAGATCAGATCCAGATCAATCAATAATTAATTGATCACATATTTATTACAGTTGATTTATTGATATACGATTAAATGGGTTAAATTAGGGTTACAGATTTATCTCCATGTGCAAGCTCTGATTTAACCCATAAAGGTGTTGATTTTAGGATGGTCGTCGGTTATTATAGAGAGATCTGTTTAGCATAGTCCCCATAACATTATTTTATTTAATTATGGGAGTATAGTTCTTGTAACGTTGTTTAACACAGTTCTGTTGGCCCCTGATTATATTTCCATGTGGTAGCCTTTGATTCGTCTTGACCCGCACTTTGTCTCGGCTCCTCCCGATTCATTGTGGAGTCGGGCTTAGATGTGTTCTTCAACACATGATTCCCCTTTGGATACCTGTTCGCCCACGTGTATTTCCTTCCACTACCCTACGCTTCCCTCCAAACCCAAAAGTTTATTTATCACGGCATATTTCGGGACTAAGAGATCGTTGGAGGCCCGTTTGATTGGTGACCCATAATGGTGTCACGTGTCATCCCTTCATCGTTCGATCATCACCATGTGGTCGCTTCAAATTCCATCTCTTGTTTTTGCGTTGACTGTGTTGACTACATCCCACCGCCATGAGACTCCAATTTTTTTAAATCCACCTCATGCTATGAATTTCATGTTCGTCAGAGCCCTTCACATAGAGGAATGCCAAAATGATTCTATGTGGCTTTCCTTCCGCATTATTGAATCTATGACACGTGTTCTCACTTTATCCTACCATGTGTTCCACCTTGGCCCGCCACTCTCTCAGTTTCAATTATAGATAATGTTATGCTATGAATATTTGATTTTGTATAATACTACCGGCTTCATGAAATATATTATAGAATTTGATTTTATATATCAAATTTTCAAGCTATTAGATAAGATCTAAGCTTATAACTTATGTGTATATATGTAAAAATTTTAGAGAATCTAACATGTTCTATAATATTATGTCATCATTCTTATCAATGTGATATTAAATTAATTGTAATTTAGTTATATGTTTATTTATTTTAAAATAATGTTTATATTTTTTCTCAAATGTTTTATCTCACACACACACACACACACACACACACACACACACACACACACAGATATATATATATATATATATATATATATATATATATATATATATATATATATGGATTAAAGTGGATATAGATATCTTACATTCAAAAGGTATTGTAAAATTGACTCTAGATATATATTTTATCTTACTCTTCAAATATCTAGGATATGTCTCTTCATTAAATTTTGGAAGCTTTTTACGAGTTTAACATTGTTTAGCACAGTTTTTAGCCCTTGATTGGATTTCCACATGGCATCCTTTGATTCATCTTGACCCACACCTCGTGGCTCCATTTGATTCATTGTGGAGTCATGATTTTCCTATGTGTTCTTCAACATATGTTTCCCCTTTTGGCTACCTATTCGGCCCACGTGTTTTCCTTCCACTACCTTGTGCTTCCCTCCAGACCTAAAAATTTATTTATCGTTGCTTATTCCAAGATTTGGAGTTTGTTGGAGGCCCATCGATTGTGTTTCACCAAAATGGTGCCATGGCATCCCTTCGTCATTCTCTCCTTGTCATGTGGTGGCTTCAAACTCCATCACTTGTCATTGTGTTGACATCCTCCTCGACATTGATTGGAAATATCATAGTTATGGCATTTAAATTTGGCATGTAAAGTGGGTACTAGTTGTTTTAATGATCTTGTGTGATGTTCTTTGTGTATAAGTGCATGTAGATTAAATATTAACATCAGCTTCCATCAATGTCATTCGATTAGGTTTGCTTTGAAAAACTAACCGGTGTCTTCGCTTCTTTGTTTTGAAGGCTACAAGAGGCGGATCGAAGGGTATTTTCTTTGGTAAGAATCCATTTATGTGTTTTTCTATCCTTATTTTTTATTTTTTTGTCTTATTGCTTGTGTGTTTTGTGAACCTCTACTTTGGTCTAGTTGAGAGCGAGATGTCAAATTCCTAAAGATCTCAAAACCCTTAGATTTCGTAATACTTTAAGTATCTTCATTCATAAAATCACAAATTATTTTAGTACTACCTCTAAATTGACGACACATATAATGTGCAAATCTTGGTTATAAATTATTTGGGGTCTCGTGAATAAAACTTGGGACTTATAGGTCCTGACCGGAGTATTTTTAAAAAAATGGGTTGGGAAAAAGATCGCAAGGGCATTACTCTAGAATTTTATGGGGTTTCTAGTTTAACATTCTATTATAAGCATTTTTCTCCAATTTTTCTCCAAAAGAGTGCATAATATGGTATGTTCCCGTTATTTTTTGGTTATATTTCCAAAGTGATTGTGAGGTTTGCATTATTTACAACTTTGCATATTTTCCTAAGTGAACCTTATGTAGTTAGTGGATGGTCCTAGAAGATTGTATTGTGCTTCTTAATTTAAGTCAATTTCATCTCTTTTTCATATTTTATCTATCGGGTCTTTGTTTGGCATAAATGTAGATTTATTATGCTTATGCATGGAAAAATTGTATAGTTCCTTGTATTATTGTTTTATACAACAAAATGATTGAACCCAATGGAACTTGGGTGCACTGGTACTAAAATATCCCGAGTTTATGTACATTATTGAAAAAAATAATATCGTATCTTTTTACTTTAGTCCTCAAATCATAGTGGACAATAATTTTGTATAATTCACTAGTTAAATTTTTCCAGGCCCATTTACTCATGGGTTCTTGAGTTTAAGAAACAAAGTTACCCCAATGAAGGACCACTTCCTAGTTATAGAAAAATTAGGGTAGTGTCTATTTAATTTGCACTGGCATTTTGAGAGATATTTTAATGTAGAATCAAGCAAACTATTGTGGACCTTTGATAAAGAATGTTAGAATTCCATTATTTGGAATTTTGTTTGATTTTATAAAAGTTTTGTTGTTATTTTTTTGTTTGTTACTTGATTGGATTGAGTTATACAAAAAAACAAAGAAAGTATGGTTGCCATCTACATTGTTGTTGAGGACTATGTCCCCACGAAAAAAATTTGTTTGCATTGACAATATATTGAAAAAACATAACCTTTTTAGAGACACTGCATTCAAGTACAATGTAGGTGATTGCTTGTTCGATACATTTGTTGTTTTGTTACATTTTTTTATACCTCCATTGAACTTTGAAATGGAATCATAGACCACTTCTTGCATTCCTTGCAAAGAGGTCATGTGGATGCATTCAAATAACTCTAGCTAGAACTTGATCATGATACATTTTACATTCTGCATCGTGTTCATGATGTGGAGACATATTTCCACCGAATGAAACTTTCAGCAATGCTCATTGCAAATGCAACTGAAACTGGACTATGGGGTGACAACTTCTGCATAAACAGGTTAGAAAAATGGATTAACATTCCGATATGGGTTTTGTCAAAGACAAAAGGTAATTGTTATTTTCAATTCAATACACAAGAACATATGCTTCCATTTTATGTGTTGTTTCATGATGCCAGTCCTTTGTGTGGCCATTATGAATCCTTTTACTAGAAGAAATTTTTGGATTGCATTTCTATAATTGAAAAAAACATAGTTTCATATTGTTGTGTTGCAACAAACGAATAATGTTGATTGTAGAATAGAAAGTGCATGCCTCCATAGAGTCAAATCTGCTACTATAAACTGTGGTGAAAGCTTGTTCAACTCTATTTGTGCATTATGCAATCAAGAATTTGATGTTCTTTGTCTATGGCGATATTTTACAGATCTTTTTGCAATGCATATTTGTCTCAAAATGTGAATGCATTGTCTTGCTTGCACAATTACCTTGACATCAATGCCATCACAAACATACCATTCACTGAAAATTTGTAAGGCTTTATTATAAACATGGCCATTCCCTATAACAAAGGAAAAATTGAAGGAAATCAATTCTACTTACAATGGTTGTCGATCATTTTCAATGTAAAAGTACAAGTATGGGACACACAAACGATGAGTATTGTCAAAGTGTATTTTGGTTTACCAGAGCCTGTAACCACATATAATCTTTTACACTTTTTTTTGAACAAAGGTCATTCTCACTATGAATATTTGATTATCGCATCGTCAAGTACATCAATTACTTCTACTTCCTTTCCACATGAGCAAATACAAAGAACACAATTAAACAAATCTTTATGTAAGATCAAACATGAAATACGAAGCAAAAAAGCATGCTCATAACCACAATTTACCTTAAAAGGAGACATAATAAATGTGCCTTCAAATGTGGAAATAATACAAAACGCATTGCCAAGGCACATAGAAGAAACAAAAACTATTGATGTTGAAGTCAAACGTCGCTTGCACTACAAAGATGTCTTTCATTCAAGAAATTTACGTCTAAACGTAATCATGAAAGCATTACAACAACTTTGTATCAGATGGAAAAATTAAAACTAAATAAAAAATGAAATTGTTTCCTCCGTTCAATTGTTGATGATGATACATACAATGAAACAATGTCGACAATGGCAATATGGATGAAGACGGTGAAAATAAATATTTTGTCAATACTTTAGTCCATGGATTTACAAATGAAAAATGCATAATTGACCTCAAAGATAAGTTAATATCGTTGATGGCGAATCATAGCACCCCTGAATGTCTCGCAACACGATGGGTTGAGACTCTCAGTATGATTGCATAACATGGAGCTTTTCCCAAGTGTGGGACCTTGCAAAACGGAAAAGCTCTCCGGATGAAGGCTGGTTCCTATTCCTCTGTTCAGATGCACACGTAAAAATGCAGAGGGTTTACTCAAAACCTAAACTAACTTGCCAAGGAGACAGGGTAAGAAGATGCATAAAAATAAACCTAAACTAACAAAGGTGATGCACCGAGGAATGAAGAACACCTGTCTTGCCAATAAACACAAACCATAAAAATGCAATGCAAGATCATGCACAGATAACTAGATTTGCAGTGAAAGATCAAGAGGATGTAAATGAACACAGAGAGGGTTGAGAATCATCCACAGACATGCATTATTTTCTCCAAAGATTGATACAACACACTACAAAATGCCAAGAGGCAAAGTTGCATTACAGTTTTTAATGGGAGGTTTGAACTCCACAAATTCACCTGCCAAAGAGAAGAAGGGAGGGGCAAAACAAGAATGTCCAACCTTTTTAAAGAATCCTCCTTACAATTTATAGGAAGAATGAGAGAGGGAAGAGAGAGGAAATCCAAATCTACCCCAACCACCTCCAGTTGCATTTAATTCATCTCATTATGGTGGTAGGTGAGAACCCTAGCAAACCCAAAAAGTGGCGAACTGTATTTTGCATTTTTAAGAATTTTTTCTCACCCAATTAAAGATATCCAGTCATAGTTGGATAGAGGACCTTGTAAGCTTTCCGAAAAGTCCAACCTTGCATTAATCTGAGCTCCTGTAAAAAGTTATGGCCGTCGACTATCTCGTGCAAGTGTCTACTTCTGTCGCGCTCAAAATGTTGCGCCTCCTGAAGGTGCACCTTGGCGCATCCATCCTTATGTCGACATACCTTTACGTGTACCAAGGCATGAATTTCTTCGTGTCGAAATCCATTTTTTGTGCGCCCTTTACCTATTCCTTGGCGCATCCATTTTCGTGTCGACACTCTTTCTCAGGCGCCCTTTACTCGCGCCTTGGGCGCGACTTTCAAGCGTGTTGACATATTCTTACTCGCGCCATGGGCCCATCCATTTTCGTGTCGACATTCTTTTATGTGCGCCCTTGACCTGTGCCTTGGCGCATCCATTTTCGTGTCGACACTCTTTGTTGTGCGCCCTTTACTCGTGCCATGGGCACGACTTTTTGCATGTCGACACTCCGTGTCGTATGCCCTTTACTTGCGCCATGGGCGTAAATTTTTGCATGTCGACACTCCGTGTCGTGCACCATTTACTGCACCATGGGCTGTTGGTGACGGATAAATGTCGGGGTTTGAGTTTCTTTGATTCCCATATTCTCTGTTTGTCTATATCTACTCGGGGGGAAGATATATACAACAAATACAAATTGCTCTAGCGGAGGGACACCATCCGCTTGGTATATTCCATGATAATTTTTAGAGGAAATGAACTTTCTACTCTTCTTTTGGTGAAACTTGTCACAAAAATTTGTGAAGTCAATTTCTTTCCACAAAATTACATAGTGGGAGGTCTTGAATACTAAAGGGAGATTTGAATATCATACCACCAACTTGTTTTTCAAAGCGATAAAGATCGTTGTTTCCCAAGTATGAGCATGCATTTGGGTTCACGGATTCGAAAGGGGAAGGCGGGGAAGAAAAATCTTGGCAAGAGATGTTAAATACAAGCCAAACCTAGAAAAAATATTGAAATATGATATTAGATACATCGATTTCAAAACAATACATATATCATCAAACTACATGCAACAAGTTAAGAAATTTTTTTTTCCATGATACAACAGCTAGGATCCCTAACTTTTTGTTTAACTTAACGAGTACCGAGCATTTTGGAAGGCTCTTTCAATTGCTCTTTCAAACGTATATGACCTACACACACAATTTTTTCCTATTGGGAAACCACCACCGATGATCACAACAACAAAAATTCTCATTAAAAATGATCCAATCACATGTACTCGTAACTACAAACATCAACTAAATGCACCCAAATAATTGTTGTGTAATGATAATACATTATTTGGAGACATTGTTGAATACTTTTGGGTTACTAAATTGTAAAGCGAGGCAATGCCCATAGCCACTAGTTGACATGGACAAAAGATGCACCTGTATATGGAAAAAACAAAAATCCTCCATTGCACACTTTTTGACAACTACATAACTTGTAACATATAATCTTTTGATCCAAAAATAGCAAAATTGCATGAACATCGCCACACAAAAAGTTACAAAAAGGTAAACAAACAAAATGCGAGATACAATTTCCCTCACCCTCCAATGAAACAAACACAAATACTCAAACCACAAGAAACCACTTGTCCATTGGCTTTTGAAAATGCAAAACACATTTTCTCAATTCTAACAAAAATGATATGACAACTCATTTTCCTTTGATATGTTTCTAGATGAATTGAACATGAATGAAGCTACATACATAGAACCTATTCAAAGCACCCTTAAGCGACCGACACTATTTTTACAAAAACCCATCAAAATTTTGGAACAATACCTTTTCAAAACAAATTCCACCAATATGGAAGGCAAACATAGATGCACAATTTATTCTCAATGCATATGCAGCTGCAACATATGTGAGTTCATACATGACAAAATTGACAGATCAACCACAAAAGTGTTCAAAATAATACGTAAAGAGCACCAAGGATTTCATCTTGACATTGTACAAATGATACAAAGATTGGCTATTGAAATGTTTAATTCACAATGAGATGTCTGCACAACAAGCAACACATATTGCCCTATCGATACCCTTGAATAATAGCTCAAGGAAATGCACATTTATAAACACTTCTTGTTATGAAGACCGAACATTTATTTTGAAGCATCCAAAATTGTTGAGTCAAGAACTTGATGACTCTGAAAACATTATGTGTCAATCTATCATAGACCATTACATTACACAACTGCAATCTATTGGGGACATTTTCCTTGCTGATTTTGTTTCTAGATATAATAAAAATGGGGCAACAAGATTTCAAAAAGGTAGAAGACGTGTAATCTGATTTTTAAACTCCAAAAACATATAGACATAAAGAATTATTGTTGATAGAAGCTTTTGTTGTATGTTCCATTCCACTATATCAAGAAAATACTTAAGCATGGCTCCTTGACATGGCAAGATGCATACTTACTTCATCAAAAAACAATAATACAAAATGAGGCAACCTTTGTTCACAATATCGACACTAAATGGGGTGACATAAATTCTTCCCTTAAAGACATAAAAAATGAAGCAAACAATGTGTCCACAACATCCACTCTCCAACAAAAACCCAAGGAGTCAATGAAACATATGACATACATCTAGATCTTCCTTTATGTAATTCGATAACACCCAAAAAGAAAACTAAACTATTTGAAATTGGAAAACATCCATTCATCTCTAACAACACAATATATTACAAAAAAATGAGAATGTTAAACAAAAAACAACAAGAAATCATAAAAGACATTGCACTCAAAAAACATATCAATCCTACAACTCCTTTGTATCTCTTCCTAACAGGTGGTGTAGGAACAGGGAAAAAATTCACCGCAAAAATGATCTTTGAAACTTTACTTCATTTCTATAATAATTCTACCAAAAGTGATCCACTAAAACCAAAAGGTCTTATTTTGGCATTCACAGGAAAAGCAACTTACAATGCAGGTGGAACAACATTTCATTCAACACTCTTATTTCCTTTTAACAAGTCTCAAGTGACTCCACTGAGTGTTGAATGACTCAATACATTGTCAAAACACTATCAATAGTTACATCTTGTCTATATAGATGAAGTCTCACTTGTTGGCAGCCATTTGTTGTATCACAATTGATAGTAGACTCGGGGATATAAAACAATCACCCACATTGCACTTTAGCAACATTGACATTCAATTTTTTTACGGTGATTTCTACTAAGCTTGACTCGTCAATGACTACTTTGTATTTGAAAGACATCATATAGACAAAAAAACTAATTCCATATGATTTTTGGACAAACAAGGTCAAGGTATATGAATTTACTAAGACAATCACACAAAAATACCAACTTTTTTTTTCAATTCTCAATAGAATTTGAATAGGCTCACAAACATATTTTGACTTTTCCTACCTGGAAAATAGGTGTCATAGACCACCACAAAATGACCCTACATTTCCATACCTTTTTTTTACAAAAACAAATATGTCAATGATGACAATAGGAAAATGTTTTTTTGCAAATGCTTAGAAACAGAGATTTTCATCAACGTAATTGATGAGCAATATTTTTGTGTGACGAAAAAAGTGCATATTACAAGACAATTTCTCTTCCAAAGAGCATTATTTTCAAATAAGGCATCTTGAATGAACTCTTTGCTGGTAACTATGATGTCCAAGATGGATTGGTCAATAGGTCAGATGGCACTTTTTATGCTTATACAACCACAAAAATAAGGACATCATATGGATACGATTCAACGATTTAAGCATTGGAAAACATCAAATTGCTAAACATGCACACTTACGACCTGCCAACATTGACTAGAAATCGTGCCTATTTTGAGGATTTCAAGGCCTTTACAACACTCACCAAATAAAAAAACTTTGAAAATTCAAAGCTAATTCTCGGTCCATCTTGCATGTGCACGCATGATACATAGAGCTCAAGGACTTATAATAGATGGTCTTGCATTTATCCCTCTTGGAGTCACAAGACATGGATTGACGTACACAACCTTATCACATGTGAATACTATAGAAAACCTATATTTTCTACAACCTTTGATGAACAAAAACTTCAAAATAACAAATCAAGTCACTATTGAAATGAATCGCCTTCAATCACAAGAAAAATGGCAACTTGAAAATGATTTCTTCTTGGCTGATATCCACCCATGCATTTTACTTTGTTGTTTGAATACGTGAAGCCTTCAAGCACATTTTAAAGATGTCATACATGATCTAAGCTTAATGCAATCTTACATATTGTGCTTACAAGAAACACACATAGTGGATAGAACTCGAATACAATCTACTTCCATGCTTCCATCACATACACACATATCATGTACATGGTATAATGATTTCCATTAAAATGCATATACCATTTCTACACACAATGCAATTTCATGTTGGCAAAGTAGAATCGTTACTTGTTGTTATTCAGGTTCACAACAAACAATTGACAATTATAAATCTCTATGGAACACTACAAAAATCCTTGCAGTTATCGATCAAGACTTGTCAAATTCATCTCAGAAACATTCCACATACATATTTGGAGACTTCAATATCGATATGCAAAAACATAAGAATTCCAAAAACCTTTTAAGTCAACACATATCCATATACAACTTTCATTTTTGCATTACAAAAGAAAATCCAATCACTAAAAACCACATCGACCTCAAATGGTCAAATTGCAATACCAATAACCAAATATTTTAAAGACATGTATACTAGACTGATCATTCTGCCATATTCCTCACACATGACATGGACAACTAAAACTTATTTTTGGACGGTATCCAACCCAACTCCGCACTTCCATACAATTTTCCTACACGTACTTAATTTTTACCTACTCTTACTTTTACAAGATGTGTTTTCCTATTTTAAACATAACAACTATCATCAATTTCCTAAGATCAAAATAGAATAAACAATGAATCCTTGAGCATACTTAAGGTATTTAAAAACTTATTATTAGACATATTTTGTATCAATACAAAAAGCTATATTGTTTTATAGTCCAATAATATATTTTTCTATTGGTATCACATTATACAAAAACTATATGAGCCTCTAACACTTTGATCATGACTTACACTCAATTTTTTCCCCGGTTACAACAAAACATTCAGTTTAACGAAATTCTTGTGATTTTTCTAATCGGTGATATTACAAAAACAAATCACTCCCCACCCTTGGAAATGGTTTTGAATGGGCTTAGCCTTGTGTCGATCCTCCATGAACGCCATTGTTTAGCAAGGTATAAAATATGATTCCTCTTATACAACTTCATGATTTCACTTTATTGTTATGTTTACAATTTACAAGGTACCTTCTACAAGCAATATAATGCCACAAATAAAAATTCTTTTGTTGCACTTCCATTTCTTTTTAAACTCAAACCTTTCATTTCCAATTACTAGATTTCATCGAATTTGTTGTGATTACAATGAAATTAAAAGCATCACAAACTTGCAAAACATTATATACAATGGTTTTTCAAGCACGAATGAGCACTAGTATTCACTCAAGGTATCACATATGCTTATTTTTAAAAGAAAAATCCATCGATATGATTTCTTTGTTTCCTTTATCCTTGCAATACAATCCTTGCCTATTTTATTCCGTTATACAAATAATATGTTCTATATCACTATTGAACCTATCTATCTTTGCAAGTTAATTTCTACAAACTACAATTCATTATTTTCATTTCTGCAAACAAATTGGACTTAAATATTTCATTTACACTCACTAAATTTCATCTTTTCTAATATTCTTGCAAGGAGAACGAAATGAAGAGGAACTCGAAACCATTTCGCATATGAACAACTCGTAAAAGCAAGCAAAGAGGTTAGAACTTACAAATATCTTGTCTAGCAATCTATTTACAGCCTGTTGTGTCATTAATTTATTTCTATTCTATTTTTCGTGAAAGAAATGATTCCATGTGAATGCACATCAATTGATTACCTTAATAGTCACAAGGGTAGAAATTTGTTTCAAGGGGATGTCGTTGTTGCATACAAAACAATACTCAACAAAGATCTAAACAAAGAACTTATACGCATAGATTTAATAAACAAAAAGGTGAAATGACAGTGACACTAAATGTCAATGGACATCAAATTGACACATATCAAGAAAAGCTTCTACTATACAAAGGATTCTCGTATAAAATAGTTTGACATAGCACAAAGACCAATCACAATCATAGAGACCGTGACTACATTCTTCTATTGAACAACAAAATCACCATAGAGAAAATACCCCTAGTCTGTAGCGAGTTCAACTTTATATTGAATACTACGATAAAACAAATCCTTCATAATACAAATACCTATTTACTGGCACTATGGAATTTGTTATAACTTTCGCACACAAGTACAAAAGTATGGAACATAGTTTTTCTTTGAAATTAAAGACAGTTGTTCATAGAGGACAAAACACATGGGATCCTATCAAAACCCTTGCCTTTACCCAATCTAAAAAACATAAATTATCATATTTAAACCTTAGAACTAAAAAAAAATTAGGATCTATCAAGGGTTTCTATACATATGTACCAATTTTTGCAGTGTTGTCTTTCACTTGTTGTGTCTTCTCTCTCTCTCTTTGTGCCCTCCTACGAACTGATCTTCTAGCATTCTTCTCTGCATTCTCTTCCTCGGTATATTTTCGTTTCTCATTCTTTGCATTTCCCATGATTCATCCACTTCAATAATTTTCACCCGCACACATAAATCGTGATAGATCTGAATGTCTAAGAATAAACTCAATACAAATCTATATGTGCATGCAACTCTATTTATATACAAATCTCAATAGAAATTAGGTTATTTTTAATTTTAGTTTTCTATAACTTTAAAACAACTTTTCTAATTTTAATAGAATTTATATTTAATATGTAAAACAACTTTTCTAATTTAATATTACATATTTTTGGTTAAAACAATTTTTTAAAAAAACACACTTAGTTTAAAACACAAAAAATATGTAAAAAACTAAATTTAAAACATAAAAAGTGAACAATATTAAATAAGTAACTTGTAAAACATTAAATTTAGAAGGGGAGACGCAATTGCGAATCATTAAATCTAGAAGGAGACGTTTTGGCGGCGCTTTGGTGGTACGGAGGGGGTTCGCACGAATGGGGTTCTTGTGAACCACATTCACCCGAACGGTGTCCGCGTGAACCTCTATTCACACGAACCCCTCTGAGTGGCAGTGACGTGGTGCCTGAGTGGCACATTTTGGCTCCAAATCCTTTTGGGGGACAATTGTGAGCCAAAATCTGCCACTCGGGTGCCACATAATTAGGGTAAACTAAATAGTTAACTTACAAAATTTTGACACAAAATTCATATTTTTATTGGCTTTCTAAAAATATAATTTTCATTTTTTAAAAATTTGTTTTGCTATTTATTTTTTAATTTTTACTAACATATGGTATTTTAGGACAATCAATAGTACACAATCAACCAAATTTGAAAAATAGTAGAATATATAAAAAAAAAATTGAAAAAATATACTTAGTATTTGTTGAATTCTTCTTCTTACTCGTGAGAAAAAATATAATTTCGATATAAATATTAAAAGTTATTGGCATTGAAATATGGATGCCATTTATTTTAAAATATAGTTACTAAATAATTAATTAAAAAAACAATATAAGTCAAAAATATGAAAATTTGACAAAGACGTCACAATTATAATCTTGAACATATATCTAAAATTTCATAGTGAAAAGATAAGTTTTCATTTTAAAAACAACCGGGGACATTCATTCCTCTTTAATAACATAAGAAACAACATATGAATAAAATTAAGAAAAAGACTATATTTTTGCCAATTTTTTTTTTTTAAATATACATGTATTCTACACTCTAAAAACAACATTTCGTTAGTTTTTGGAATTTCATGAATGTGTACAGCTTTGTGGCTATTACCTTTACAAAATCAATTAAACCTGAAAAATTCATGTTTACTAAGGTACAAACCATACCAAAAAGTGGGACATTTTATTGTGCTTTTACCCGACATGACTACATTCTTCTATTGAACAACAAAATCACCATAGAGAAAATACCCTCTCGTAGCGAGTTCAACTTTATATTGAATACTACGATAAAACAAATCCTTCATAATACAAATACCTATTTACTGGCACTATGGAATTTGTTATAACTTATGCACACAAGTACACAAGTATGGAACTTAGTTTTCTTTGAAATTAAAGATAGGTTGTTCATAAAGGACAAAAATGGCTACCTTCACCTCTTTCAATTCTCTCCATCATTTTTCATTCCCTTTTCTTCATATTCCTTACACAATATTTCAACATTCTAACATTTCATTAAATGCAAGATATACTTGTTTGAGACATTTTCGGCCTTACTCAATACACTCAAAGAACAACTCGTAAAAAACAAGTTCCAATTTATTTTTTCAAAAACATAATCGAGTGAAATATCCCCAACAAGGCATTAAGGACATGTCGATTTTATCACACCACTAAATAGTAAACAATCACTTGAAGATATGCACACAATATCAATGCAACAATAGAGGTAAGATTTAAAGAGTGAAATTTCGTTTAATACATTATTTATTTTTCACAATATTGGTTTTTATTTCTTTCTTTTTACTGCCGCAATGCTTAGGTACAAGGTGCATTAACTACCTCTAATGTGTAATCAATGTCATTTTAAATCGTATGCATAAAATGCAACTTCAAAGTTGACAACCTTCTTTCATTGTAACAAATAACAATAACATGTGTAAATTGCAACCAAGATACCGCACTTTAACATACCCACCAATTGATATGTGATATAACAACATCTACTTCAACTATCAAATGCACTCTTGTTGGTCCTATGTTGGCTAGATTGTTTCCCTTGCTAATTGAAACAAATCATGAAAATTACATGCGAAAAAAAACTCCATTGATGTCTCCTTCGAACTTTCACACTGCAACGAACTTTTATGCTTGATCAAACTAACACCATTGTCAATTTCAAAACCGATACCCGCCCATAATTTTTATACTGTCCACATTTATACTGCCACATTTTATTCATTTACAAAATATCCTTTATCGCTAACGTCTCTATTTTTTTGGCCTTATAGTTACATTAACAAGCACATCATCAAAACTTTTTCTAACTTCGATTCATGAAACAACACTTGCCATATGAAGAATATTACACCGTTGATTGTATTTTTCTCTATGTGTGATAGACATAATACTATCAAATATCAATATAGTGATTCAGTGACCACATTTTGTAATTTTTGAAAATGTTACTCTTTATCCTCTCCCAAATGTAAACAAAAATTCCAACATTGTATATAGTTTTTCCTCTTTTGAGGTTTGAACTTAAATTTGTATACATATTTCCTATGTATGTTGCCTTCTCAACTTAAATCTCTGGACTCCTCTTTTGATTCCAATTTGCACATGTTCTATTGCATATTAGTTTGTTGTTAACTATCACACATATTTCATTACTTCACGAGCCCATGGACTTTCATTTATAACATTGTTGCACTTCATCTCTCACAGATATAAAATTTATGTCAACTATCATAGATATTAGTTTGCATATAAGTTTGTTGTTCACAGAAAACTAATATTTGCATAATAGTTTTTTTGTTAACTATCACAACTTAATAGTAGTTTGCATAAATATTTCTCTCAAAAAAGGCATACTCTTTTATCACCAAAAGATGACTACACATTATGCATTGTCATGTATTTCATCTTTTGTATTCACCCATGCTTTGAACCACCTCATTAATTCACACGTTATCATAGCCCTATAATGGAAGAAATTTGGTCTATCCATGGTTTGTTTGACAAAAATGATGTTCCTACGACTTGTTCATTGTGGTTTCTTGATGTAAGATTCGGATCAGTATAGTATTGGCTTTACAACCATTCCCAATCCAAAAATTATTTTATTGAGTTCCTTTCATGCAAAGGAAGATCAAAAGAGATAAATCTTGCCTAGACATAAGTATGATAGCATAAAAACGAAGTGCATCCTAATGTAGAGACATTATGCCCGAATGAAATGCCTCCTAATCCTCAATATTATTCTTCTTCTACACACAATAAACAAAAAAATGGCAGGTAGTTGTCTTCTTTCAAAGAAAATTGAACCCTCTTCAGATACAGATACAAATATAAATCAATCAATTTATATATAGTAAAATGCGTAGATATTAGGGTTACATTTTTATCTTTGTATGCAATCCTTATTTCACCTATAATTATGCTAATTTTATGGTGGATATTAGAGAGATATCTATTTAACATAGTTCCCGTAATGTTCTATAGGGGAAATACACTTATACTCTCTATTTGGCTACAAGAGTTGGCACAGACCCAAAATTATTATGTTTTTTTGTTTATCTCTGGGACTTAAGTCTGCTAGTGGTCCATTTCCTTAGATTCGATGGAATGGAGACACATGTCCTTCTTGGCTGTTTGATCCACACCATCTATTTCATCTTCTTGGCCATTGTGTGTCCTCCTTTGACCTCGCTTCCGCACTAACCTCTACCTGCACTCCAACGCCTTTAATCAACCTTAGTTGATTCCAGGGGTTTCAAGTCCCCGAGAGCCCATCTTGTCAAGAGTTATAGAATGGAAACACGCGTTCCTTTTGGCTATCATTCATCTTACTTCTATGTTGTGTGATTAAAATTGATAGGAAAATGAATGTCCCACGGGTTTTCAAATATTTCAACGCTAAACTACGATGGCTTTCCTCAAATTTGACATAAACTCTATTTAAAAATCTCTTCGGTAGGATATGTCATTCCATGGCCTTGTTTGAGTTGGTTCTTTTAAAATTTTGGCAACTAATATATGAGAAATTATAAATAGAAATATATATGAGAGATAATGTAAAGTCAAAAATTTATCAAGATGATGATGTGTACCACAGACGAGAGTCAACAATGAAAATATTTTTAATAATAAAATTATTACTATAGTATATGTGGAGAAATTAGGTTTAGTTGGAATTATGTTATGTAGTCTCTTTTAGGTTAACAAACCTGATTTACATATATGTTATCTTATATTTGTAATAGTTGAGAGGTTTTAAGTGTGTTTTAGATATAAGGTGTACATATATTATCTTTGATAAGATTTTGAATTTTTGATATTTATTTGAAGAGTGTAATTTTTTCACTAATAAAGTACCTATGTTAAGATAAATATTGTGACAAGATTGTCATTTCATAGGTTAGATAAGGAAGCAATATCCTATGAATGTTTGTCAATACTTCTACCAAGAAAATCTATGGAACGAAGCATGCAACAATCAAAATAAATAGTATACTTCTCAAAAAATTAAGGAGATAAGTAGGTGAAATTGGAGTAGGATACGTAGAATGTGTCATTATAATATGTATAAATGTAAACTCAAAAGATGTAACAATAAAAATAGTAGGCACAATTGTAGAAACCACAATAAGATCATCGAAGCATAAGTAGGCTCAACTACCGACAAATCAAGGTTAGTAGGTGTGGCAAAGCATCAACTAAATGTGGACTATGAGTAATGTTTTGAATGCCCACATTATGAGGGGGATGTTTCAAACTAACAAGTATATGCTATAATGAGTGTATGAGGTCATTTTTGTCATGTATGAGGCTACATTGAAAGCAGTTTTATCTCTTGAGTTTTTTCTATTCCAAAAATCTGACCATGTTCCCCTAAAATGCACAAACTTTGAAGAAAATCATCCCATTCTCATATTTAATGGTAAGGAGATCAAGGTAGGAAGCCATGATAGAGAGTAAGAGAGGTAAACAACGAGAAAATGCAAGGTGAGAAAGGAACAAATAGAAAGCAATAAAAAAGTGTTTTTTTGTGAGGGGTATGAACCCCTATCAAACAAGGTCTCTCCCTCTAGTCATTGACATATGAAAGTGATAAGTATGCTAAAAAAATTAAAAGTGACAAAAATAATCCTTAAGTATTAAAGAGTCCTAAAAACATTTACCTCCTTAGAAAAACTCCCAAAAACTATAGCTCGCTTTTACAAAGGAAATATATTGTCCTCGAAATTTTTGCTCCCTATTTAAATATTATCCACTCACAAATAACAAATGATAATTTTCAAACTCAAGGTATTTGACTATTGGTGAGTTACAAGTATTTTGTAATCATCAACCCAAGTTCCATTCCCATTGAGTTCATTGGACACTTTCAATAAGTGGTCATGGGGACCTTGAGGTAGGGGTCAAACTTCTCCATATGAACCAAGCAGAACATAATGGGGCACTTCGAATGCAGATCACTCGGTAGACATTAAGGACCCAAGCCCACCCCCATATCCCACTTAGAGAAATTTCTCCTCCAACCATTCCAGTTCATAGCTCTAGTATATTAAAAGCGTTTAACACAAACGTTTGAACTCAAGGTATTGGGCTATTGGTGAGTTACAAGTAGTTTGTAATCATCAACTCAAGTTTCATTCCCATTGATTTTTGTTAGTGTAGGTTATTATTTATCCTTTTATTTATTTATCAGGATAATTCTTACACTTGTGTTAGCCCTACACTTGTTGGGTTAGCTTGTTTAGGTGTACTAGTTGTGTGAAGTTAGCTTACTAGTCTTTTGGAGTTAACTTAACTACCAGTATCAATTAGTGGGAGTTCTTCACCATTGATTTAGGTAGTAGTTGCACTTCCCTCCTCCTATATGTACATCTTTCTTATTGAATAATTCAAGTCATTCTATTGTAATGTATTGAGCATTATGGATTATGATGGATTTCCATATATGGTATTTTAGCTCTTCTGCTTTGCAAATCTAATGTGGTGTGCTATTATCATCTGAGATCATGGATTGGAACAATATTCTTATCGTTCCTTTCAATTTTATTTGGATTCTTTCAATAGGTGGACATGGGGACACCTTGAGGTAGGGGTAAAACTTCTCCATATGGAACAAGCGGAACATAGTGGGGCACTCCGAATGTGCATCTTTAGTGGACATTAAGGACACAATGGCACCCCCATATCCCACTTAGAGAAAGTTCTCCTCTAACCACTCCAATTCATAGCTCTGGTATATTAAAAGTGTTTAACACCAAAGTTTTAGAACTTAAGGTCTTGGTCTATTGGTGAGTTACAAGTAGTTTTTAAACATCAACCCAAGCTCCATTCCCATTGAGTTCATTAGATGCTTTCAACAGATGGTCATTAGAACATCTTGAGGTAGGGGTCAAAATTATTCATATGAACAAGAAATAACATAAACAGGTGCTCCGAATGTAAATCGCTTGATAGACATTAAGGACACAAGCCAACCCCCATGTTCCACTTAGAGAAAGTGCTTCTCCAACCTCTCCATTGCATAGCTATGGTATATTAAAAGCGTTTAACACAAAAGTTTTTTCCAATGGGGATTGGGTGGATTGTTTAAGTCAGATGGTTATGTCCGGCCCACCCAAGTTCAAATCTCGCTAGGAAAGATTCCTATTAGGAGTGGTTTGTTTTTGGTCATGGACGGATAGATCCTGGTCTCAGTAGCGCTCGTGGTGGTCGATATTCTTCTAATATAGTGTTGATGGAATAATTTTTTTGGTGGTTGATCTTATTCAAATGTAGTGTCGATGGTGGCAAAGTTATCATTGTGGTTGAATGTATTCGATTGTAATGTTGGTCATGGCAAAGTTATTATTGTATACCTAGTTCATAACTCTAGTCAAAAGCATTTATAGGAAAGGGTCTCATCAACCCTTGTTTAACTATAAAAATGACCATTTTCTCAAAATCTAATTGATTTCTTTCAATATAAATCCACTCTCCCACTTTTTTAATTTTTTCCCATAAAAAAATTTATGTCAAAATTACAATTTTTTTATTAAAAATTGCCTTAATTTTTTAAGAAAATCTTAATAAAAAAATCTCTTTTCAAAATGGTTTACAGGTATCCAAAAGTTCCCTTTTAAGGATCATTCCAAGCAAAAGGTTAATGGCATAGCATTTGAAACCATTGACCTCTCTAATGTATAGTTTTATGAAACACTCCATTCATTCGGACAATGACTAATAAAAATAAAGGGAATAAGTGTTATTTTACCCTTACACAACTTGCATTTTCTTTTAAAAACAATACAAAATTGTGACTTTTTAAAGGTTTGATGAGCATTGAGTAAATTTTTGCTTTTTTAGGGTTCTAACATGCTTGAGTATTTTAGAGAGACACAAATTGAAGAGTTTGTTTCTACCAAGATGACGAAAAACATAGGAATTAGATCCAACCAAGGGTTTATTTTTGAATCCAGACTATGTATAAATGCAAGCCAAACCCAAGCCCGAGAATTTTTGTTTAATCATAGTCATTCATAGAATATAAGAGCTCTTATGGATGGGGAAAGAGTGTGGGGTGAGAGGGGCACGATATGGATTGGTAGGAATATCATTGAAGAAAACCTTGAAGTTTGTGATCTTTCCTTGAAGAGTTTGATAGAGATAGGTCAAGGGGTTCAAGTTGAGAAATATCCATGATATGGACAAAAAATACATATCTATGTGAGAAAATTATGTGGAAACTCTTCGAATGGAGTGTCGATATGATCACAAAGAGAGAAAAGGATGGCTCATTCGCATCGAGGGAGATAGATTGAGCGAGACAAGTGTGATATTGAGCCTCAAAATCTTAGAGTTGATGGAGAGAGGTTGAGGACCTTGTCAATAAATTTGATTCAGTTGTAGAGTGGCTTTTGAGTGAGATTCATGCGTAGGTGCCATGTTTTGGCTAAGCTAGACAACAAGGTAGCTCGTTGAGTGAGCAAGCTAAGAAGAGAAGTACATAGTTGCACCTTTTAATGTACTACTATTAATGCACTACTAAAACTCAATGGAAAGAAGTCACTTTTGATCAAAAATGCTAATGCATCTATATCAAAGTAGGTGATTATCCAATGCAAATATTGTTTAACCACATTGGTTCTTCAATGTTGAATGCAAACATCTTTTTCACTTTGTAATATAATATATTCTTAGATATTGTAATACCTCAATGAATATTTGTAAATGTAGAACATTTTTCAAATGCAGATGAAATGCCTAACACTAGTCTCTTTTTTTTTTGTTTCACAAATTCAATGCAAAAATAGATGTTATGTTAAAAGAGGATATACAACAAAAAAATTTCACTCTTAATGCAACAAGAAAAAATGTGAAACAAGATTTTTTTTTTCATATTTCTATAAGTTTTCTAAAATATATATTTTCAATGCATATTTATACTACAACTTGACCTGTAATCCGGGTGTCCTTAGATGAGTAATGGTTTTTTTATCTTGCTTTGATACCATGTGGAATAAATCAATACTTATCATTCGAGGTAAGAGCCATGATGTCATTCCCACGTTTCCTACCCAAAAATAGCTAGAACTTAGGTAATTTTTCTTTTACTTGTACACAACACACATTTAGTACACATGATAATAACATGTTCTCTCTTACCACACGAAAAGGCTTAACCCAATAAAAGACACCACCAAGATTTTTATTAGACCATTTCTTACAACTTGCACATTTCCATTAATTATTTAATTTCTAGCTTACTACACAAGTGACATCAACAAGTTTTCTTTTGCAACAACACATAAGTACACCTCACCACATATACACTATTAGGTAACTTACAATTTATTTATCTCATTCCACTTTCCACCATCTAAAATAGTTATTTAATTCCTTATTTTGATAAAGAGGGCATGAATATTCAATTTTACCTAACCACGTTTATAGATGTTGAAAATTGATGTATTTCCCTTTTATAGCATAACACACTTAATATTCACATCAACACAAGCATACAACCTCTATTCAATTTACATACCTAGGAAAATTTTCATTACTTGTTAATCACTCTAAGTTAAGAAGGTGCGTTCATTATGAGGATGGCCTACAATAAGTCCCATTTTACACATAAGCCATAATCAACTTTGGTAATTTCAACAAGTACCTTAACACATGATTTAAGGTTTGGCTAATTGATTATGACTCTTAGAGGAATATCATAATGATAGGTCGGAGAAAAATGTAGTTTGAATGGATTATATTGTTTTATTTATTTTTAACCATGCCTTTGTTTTGTTGCATATAATCACAACATTAATGATGGCCAATTTATGGAATATATTAGACTCATTTAGTTCAACATACTTCACACAAGTATATGACCACTCATGATTCTCGGTATGATGTTATAACCTAATTATCTTTCAACTAATGCTACGAGTGCAACTACCCAAATATAATCGTAACCATTCATTCATATTTTAAGTGAAACATGTAAGTTTTATGCTAAATGCAAAAAATAATCTTTAAAATGTGTTTCACCCAAAAGATGCATGCAAAGGTTAGTTTGTTGTATTCAAATATGATTATTGATAATAATGGATCAACATTTTTAGTAATTGGTTTAAAAAGAGACAATAACAAAGGTAACATTTACATACACTGTTGGTGTAAGGACCACACATGGCCTTATTGTTTAAGCACCTTTAAGGGGTGACGAAATTTGTACAACATGGAACACAAGGAAAGGAGTTTAATTGCATGATAAATTTTCTATAAAGTTGACCAAATCACAACGTCTTTTGCTATTTGAAATTTCTATAAGATGTAGTTTAAATTCAACTTTTAAAGGTGGTTAGATTAGAGTTTAAGAATATAATAAGTGGTTAATCAAAATTTTTATCACATCACATTTTTCATATGCATGAATTATTTTTATATCCACACTCTAATTGCATAACATTAAGATCACGCAACCAAAATCTACCAACAACAAAATATGATAAACTAAGGGCATTCATTGAATTTCAATCACATTTTTAAATCATACTCCACACTATACATATCTTTGAAATAACATTTAATGTATAAATACATCAATATATGTCACCTTTGAGATTTGCACGTCCTTGATTCCCTTGCTCGCACATATGTATCAACATGGGTCAACACTAATTGGCATGGAATTACCCTTTCTTGTCTAGCTATGAAAACATAGATTTAAACACTTTCCTTCAAAAAAATATTTACAATGATTTTACACATTCAAGTAGGAAGATAGAGATAGAGAGAGAGTTTTTTATCCTCACACAATTTGTATTTTAGTTATATTGTTTAGCTTTAGAGAGAGGAGAGTGAGAGAGAGAGAGAGATAATTCATTATATTCACACAATATCCACACCTCACTTTTATTTTTGAGTTCTAGAGAGAAAAAGAAATAAGATAGCATACATCAATTACACTATTTTTAAAGTTTCTTTACAAAGTTAGAGCTCGAGAGAGAGTGGGACGCTATTTTCATGCATTCACAATTCTATTTAACATTACAAAAAGTGTTTCCAAATAGATAAAATAATCTCTTTAAACATTTCTCAACAATAATTTATAAAAACACACCAAGGAGGTCTCGTAGAACCAAAAATTGGGTCAATGGGCTTAAGTAACTAAACAGTTCAAACTAGTTAAAATGGATACAAAATGGCCTCTAAAAAGGGTTGACAATTACATGAATGAGGGGGAAATCACTTATAAATCATCCCGATATGGTGAGAATACCTAGCAGCCTAACATATCCAAAATTTGATAAATGAAACTCATTTTTGGAGTGAGTTGGAAATTTTGGTAGTTTTTATGTGGGCAAATGCAAGCCATGGTGGTTCAAAATCACGTTTTATAAACATAAAAAAATGTGATGGTGTTATCTAATAGTTGTATGGTTATCTCTTGATACCTATGGACATGTTAAGTCAAAAAAATATGAGAGCGAAGGTTAAGGACGTTTAATACGCATCAATTCCAAAGTGAAATTATAACTTTAGAGAGTAGTTTTAATGGATTTAAAATTGAGTTTTAATCGTAACTCACTCACATGATTACGCACCTAAAAACCAACTTTATATTAGAGTTTTATTTCATTTCATATTGGTAAGGGTACATTTTAGATGGTTCATATAATGATGAGCCATGGGGTGGTTCTAGCTATTGATCTTCCATATATAAATGCATGTTTTATAGTTTATTTACAAGTAATGTATCAATTAACTACATCTATGAAACAAACATGAAAGATTTAAACAATGTGCAACAACAAGAATAGAAGGGAAAAGTAAAATCTATGCCTATAAAGTAAAGAAAAGATAAAGGGTATGATCTCCATGGTTGTCAGAGAACTTGTACATTCTACGAGTCCACCATAAGAGCATTTTATCAACTATTTCACATGCATTACATATGATTACCCATTTTAATAAATATCAACTTTCAAAAATTGTTTGAATGTCCATACCCAAGCTCCCATTTTGGCAGGTTGAAACATGCTAACAAAGGTTGTGGTGTTTTTCTTTTAACCTAGCATTGGTGTCACTCAAGTGCCTCTAGAAGGACTTTCTAAAAAACTCATTTTATGCAAACACTAAAGCCATGAAATTCCATGAGATGGTATCTTCTTTTAGCATCTCTCTACAAATCCCTACAAACTTGTCAATAGTACCATATACCTGCAAATATCACATTCCATTTGACCAAATTTCTTTGAGGTATTTTTTCAAGCAATTCACATGCCATGGTCCATAAGCATGTTTCCATATTTTCATGCATGCATGTTAGCGTACTTGCAACTACACCTCTGAAAGAAATCCCATTTCCATTAGGCATGAAATTAAATAGCTCATGTTCCTTGTATAATATTCCACATTTTACACGGGTTATTTTCAACCAATCAATGGGTTTTTTTATCACTTTTTGGGATGGATTTATCATTGGTTGGTTGGACTAGTCGATGTTGCACACATATGTGATGTTTAAATTTAATGATTTAGGAATCACTCAGCCTAAACATCATACGAGACAAAAAAATATACTTTTCACTTATGCTTGGAAAGAAAACAAAAAGATTATGGAATGTGGCTTCAACCTACCATTGGTTTTCCCGAGGGTTCTGTGTCATTTCAATAAACCTCATCTACTTCACCACAATAATTATAGAACATGAGACACATTTCTCCTAGACATTTAGTAGAGAATTTCACATGCTTTTCGCATGCTTCCACATTAATATAGCCGATAGGTGTTTTTAGCTTTCCACCTTCCCCATGAATTTGCTTCAACCTTCCACATGTTAAAAAAATTCCTGAAAAAATATGGCATGGAGGGCCACATGTTTGAAAAAAATTTGGAGAGAATCATGTTCATCTCCAATAACAAACCTCCAAAAAAACAAATTTTGACTTATTTCTTTTCTTTTCTCTTTCTTTTTTAAAATTTAGTTTTCCAACTTAGTGCATCTTCAACACACCATTTTAAAACTTTGAATGTATCTTGCTCACACAAATTTCAATAAGGGATTGTTGTAAAGTGTTTAACGATGTTCCCTCCCGTTATAAATTAGGAATGCATGTTATCTCCATTTCCATCTCCACCTTATCTTATTAGCCATCTTAGAGAGGTATTACGGTTTGATATTTATTCTATTGACCAAATTCCCTCATTCCTGCTCGATTAGTCAAGTAGTATTGAATAAAATAAGTAACTCCAAATATGAAAAAGGTTTAAGGTACCTTGAGATTGGATGTCAATGAATGCAGTGCAAAATGAGAGATCCTTCTTCACAAAGTGAGATAAACAACCTACAAATCAAGATAACTCGGCAGAGAGGATGGATTAGTAGATAGATGGGTGGGTTTCTCGATGAAGTCAGTCCCAAGAAGTGAAATCTTCCTATTAACCCACGTTTTGATAAAGATAAATAAAATCAAATATTGATAAATTGGATGTAGCAGATCTAAACCAAAATAGAAATAGAAATGCTAGATATAAGATAGAAATGCATATTCGATCTAAATGCATGCAGAGTAAATCAAACTTGGGTGGGTTGATGGAGAACCGAGACTACGATTGGGGAATATTTTAGTGGTGAATTTTTCGTAAAATCGTGAATATTAAGGATTTTGGAAATTAGAAATGGAAAATTTTCAGAATTTGATCTACCCAATTCACTGAAATTCCCACCGACAAGTCATTTGTATGGGTGGGGTTCACCTACTATTTATATGTAAAAATTAACTTATATATGTATTTCATCAACGTTTCTAATAAAAATGTACAAATATTTTCCGAGGTATACTACATAACATCGGGGGGTTGTAAGGGGGGATTTAATACAGACATCTAACAAAGAGAGGTTGTTTTTCCAACTTAGGTTGGATGACAACCATCCAACCTAGGTTATCCGACAAATGATGGATGGCCACCCATTGCCTGTCGTCTAACTTGGGTTGTATGGCAGCCAATGGAAGGTTGTCTAACACCCTTATAACTATGTGAAATCTAACAAAATTACACCCTGCCAAATTGCCTTTGCCACGAAACATTTTTTTAGAAATTCACCATCAATTTGAAATTCAATTTTGGAGATTCCCCACCCATTCTAAAATATTTTTTAGAGGGTGGGTCTTAAAATGAACCCTGACTGTATAACACGTTGGACTGTGACCGGGGCTAGATGAGAATAAAATGAAGAAGTATAGGCCTACAAGACCTCTTGTAGTTAGATCTAAAGCTAGTCTGGATCTGGAAGTGGATCTAAGTTGGAGAGAGTAAAACCGCAAAAATAGGCTAGATGTGTATATGATTGAAAGGGTGTAAGAAAATTATGAAAATTGATGATGAATGCACCAAAGAAATATCTCGGGTCAACAATGACTAGGGTTTTGAAAAATAGATCCGAGGTGGCGAAAGGAAAAATCACGGGATATGAGAGTTGGGTGACTATGGAGTCGAGAAGAGATAATCCGGGATCCGCATGACAAAAGGGAAAACAAAATGGAAGCTAGGTCAATGTGACAAGACTAGGTCGATAAAGGATCGGGACTTATTTAGACTTGGAAAAAATGGATGAACTAAAATCAAGACCTACAAATAAGAAATTAAGGTCTCGTGAATGATTGAAGCGGGGAGATCTTGATGACAATCGAACCTACACAATATCGATGATGATATGGTGATAAATTACAACAATGGATCCAAACATGCAAGAGAGAAAAAGAGGCTTCAAATCTCCCAAAGATGGACATAATATCTCCAAGAGTGTTGTAGGAACTGCAGAGAAATTAAAAACAAAAGCAAGATCACAAGAAAGCTTGAAGACTCCAAAATTACATCCCGAGAAAAGGAGGGGTAGGCCGATTTATAGGGTTGAAAATGACCTAGATGGATCTCTCCCGATTATGGGGACCAGTCCATTTGGGTGGTGGGAAGGTGATGAGCTCGAGACATTGAGCCCATAAGAGGCAAGATCAGGGTTTAGAAGGATTAAGGTGAATTAGGGTTGCACAGGATGAGTAAATGAGTAGGTAGATGGTGAAAAGTATTAAATAAAGGCCACGGAGAGGTGAAATCCTTAAATAGTGGCCTAGAAAGGATAAAATAGAATATTTAAGAAGAGGAAATAAATTAAATGAGGGTTTAGAATTAAATAAACATTATTAGGGATAATTAATGGGTGAATATTTATGGGAAATAATGATAGGTGGGATGAATTGTATTTAGGAGGGAAGAAGAGAATTTGAAAATAGAAGATAGGTATGTATGTAGAAAAGATGATAGAGAGTAAACACGAGATGAGGGGTAGCGGTACAAAAATTAATGTCTATATTTTTTTCATTTTTTTAGTGGTTTGCGTTGGGGAAGCCATGAGACAAAAACAAGAGGAGATGAAAAGATGATTGATGAGGTACTCCCCCTCAAAATAGGGATCGGTGACACAAAGGGGGAATCGATCACGAGGAAGGACGTAAAGGATGAGAAAATAAGATGAGGGGATAAAATATCTAAGACAAGGATAAATGTTGAGTGTGGAAAATGACTAAGTCCCGAGATCGAGGTTAACATGTGCAAGAGAAATTTTAGGAGAAATGTGCATGAAGACATGCACACAAATAGAACAGGTTTGCACACTGAATTTGGATAGGAATGTGTGCAGGAGACATACTGAACACTTATCCATTTTTTGGGATGTGGATCTAAATATAGACTTGGAGTGGTGACTAAGTAAGATTTTGAAGATAAGAGTGAAAAATTAAGATTTTTGGTTCAAGAAAAGGCTATTTTAAGATATAAGAAAGACCAAATGACATGCAAAGTTTTGAGCTAATAATAGGATATGAACTAAGATTTAATTATAGTAAATCTATTATTAGGAAGGCTTGCATGCTTTTTTTACTTAACTTGTAGTGGCACATGGATATTCTTAGCATGTAGCATGTTTTAAGGATGCATGGGCGATGAAGGGAAATTCCCCACCCCTTATATATATGTATGATCTGCATAGAATTAGACGACCAATTTTTTAATAGAGTTATGTCACTAGAATATGTGCATGCATGACTCATGGTGATACTCCTATGTATGTAACAGCTTATGTGCTTTGCATTAATTAATATAATGGATATTTGTGGCTAGATATTGATTGTTGACACATCTGTTACTAGTTCATGCATGGTAAAGTTAATCTTTATTCTCAGATATGGTTAATATCTATATCTAGTTTATGCTCTGCAATATACTTAACTGTCTATTATGGATCTGAAATATTTTCATAATATGTTAACTTCTTGAGTAAGTTGTCATAAAAGAGGGGCCTGGTACCCTTATGCTCTTTAGGTTAGCACTCAATTATGGCTGAGTAATGTGCCAACATGCCTTGGGATTTTGTGGGTAAAATAATACTACAATAAACAAAAACTAAAATGGTAAATAAAAATATGGCGGTGATTTTGAAACCACTTTAGTAGGGAATAAAGTATGGCCTCAATGGAGATGACGACAATATCCTCCAAACCTATGATTCAGAAAAAAAAAAAAACCAATGCAAAATGGAGGGAATTCAAAGGGAATCCTTGCAAATGGATTTATAATCCGTGGTACCAACAGGCAAAGGTAGACATCAAATATGTGCAAAAATTGTGAAAATGGTCAAGACAAGGGCTGCGACAAAAAAGGATAGAGGTGATAAAAAGTGAATGTGATTCCCTACCAATAGGAGGAATCGAAAATAAGTGTTCGGGTTGAATGAAAAAGAGGTAAAATAATGGTTCCCTAAGAGGTAATGCAAAGATGGAAATAAATGCAAGATGATGCTAGATAAAGATGTGATAGATAATAAAGCTCAATATGGACACAATAATGATGTGATATGAAGAACATTCATGACAAAAGTGGAAGAAAAGATAATTTGAAAGGAAGGATTGATTGAAAAGGTCCAAGAGGAAGATGGATGAAAAAATCATAGTCAAGTCAATAACGAATTTGGTCAAGCGAGTGACCAAGGATGGAACGATGGCGACCCAAGGGGGTCGATGACAACTAGGGTCGGTGGGCTACATAAGCCCTTAGGTCGGCCGATTAGAATCATTTTCATAGTGCGAAGTGACAATTAAGAGCTCTAAGATAAAGAGAGAGTGATATTTTGAGAGAAATGGAGGTCAAAGGAGTGGAAAGGAAGCGCCAGAGGACTCGAAGATGGTAAGTGCCTAAACCCTAGTTTGTTTTTAAGCATTTTTATGTTTTTGTATAATTTTTGCATTTTTTCAAATTTTGGGGTCGGCGCAAGGAGTGGTCACCGGAGATTGGGTACGGTTGCCATCAACCAGCCTAAAGGGCATCGACCCATGCTTGGGTTATCACCCCAACCTGGCTCTACATCGACCAGGGGTGGAATGTCGATGTTTTAGATTTTTGATGATGCAGAGTCTAATGTTCATGCATTTTACTAGTTTAATATGCCTGAGAGACCTTATATCTACAATACAAAGTACTTGCCTTGCATGATAAGATTAGAGGAGATGTTACAGATGTTGAGTGGGATCATGTAGTCAGAGTGATTGGGTGGATTTTATCACTACGGTGGATTCCATGAGACGTTGGGTGATGATTACACCGGTGGATAGATGGGGATGTGTGTACAGAACATTTCGGTTTAGGACGGGAGAGATGACCATCACACTCGAGGATGTATACTACATCCTAAGCCTACCTATACAAGGTGAGTTGATTCGAGTTCATCACAAATGAGATAATGATTAGGGGGTTTGACATGGTTTTTGGAGCTAATGCCACATAGATCAAATTCACATCTAGGGCATTGCACATAAAGACATGATATGAGTGTGTGGTGGCCAAAATATGATTCATATACCGGTGGTGATGGCAATTTCAAGCTATGCATTACTGATTCAAGGGGTGTGAGGTTCCCATTGACATCGGGAGGTGTGGTCATCGACATTGTTTATCACAGGATGATATTTTCTTTTGGCATAACATTGTTTGTACAAATATATCATGAGTTGTGCATATAAACTTAGAGGAGAAGGACAAGATTGGATGTAGGGTTCCTTATCTATTGTTGGGATTATGAGCATATAACAGTGATTAGGCCACCAAGGCTCCCATGGGTCACAAGTGATCATATTGATTTGGTTGTAGGATTCTTGAGATGGTGATCCAATCAGATCATGGTGATAGAGGGAAGAGAGATGCATATTGGTATGTAGAGATATTAACAGAGTTTGACATAGATCAAAGCTAGATGGCAGCCATACCACAACTATCTGAATGGATTGAAGTGGATGCAAATTTGAGTGAGATGAGGCAAACGAGGTGGTTGCAAGTGAAGAGGTTCGAGATGATAGAGGTCATCCAGTTTGACTAAGTCAGTGACAGTTTGAGTAGTGCGAGGCATAATGCCTAAAGAGCCTATTACATATAGGCGATATGATTTGGAGAGGACCTTCGAGTCCAGATATGGCCGACCCATTAGAGGAGGTAGGGGCACCATGGGATGATGATGATGATGTAGGGGTTAGATATATATTTTCATATTGGATGGCTACCACATACGCATCTCGAGATGGCATAAAAGAGGGACAAGGGCGTGTGATTAGGAGGAGGTGCCAAGTAGAGGAGGATGATATGGAACCCAGAGGTTAGGAGGGTGATGATGAAGGGGCTACCATAGAGATATATCAATCTGCATGTAAAGTGTGACTTATCCCCAGAGAGGGACAACACACCAAGAGTGAGAGGAAATACACCGGGAGGTCAGTAGTCCTTCGCCAAGAGAGGGACATAACCATTCACCATATAGATCGATACACAAGACATCGATATTCTTATAGATCTAGATTTAGAGATCTCTCAATGATACCAATGGCATATTTGGGGAGTGGTGCTCGATGGAATCACAGTGGAACCGTAAAGATGGAACCTCTAGGTATTTTGCCTCTAGGTTTATAGAGAGCATCTAGCAGCCAAGGCACGATATTATGAGTGTATCTTGACAACGAGGCTATCACGAATGCAAAGATACATTGCATGTCTAGTTAATAAGTGGGGAGTAGGTGGTGTGGTATGACCAACACCATATGGTAGTATGGTGAGAGTGGCATAACCATAATGAGATGCAGATTGATGAAGATGATGAGGCCCAAGGATTGATTTAGACACCTATCCCAGTGGGGAAAATTTTGAGATTATCTAATGTAGAGTTTGTCTATTTTGATGATGCATTTGGATTGATACATGACCCACAATGGCATATGTTAGATGTGTATATGTACTTGGATGATGATGAGATATATATATGATTTTTTTGTGATTCATAATGTGTCATGTGTTTTGGATTCATGGTTTTGATGATGTTATGTTAGATTTAGATGTGATGTGATGATTATGGATTTGATTTAGATGTTTGATTATGATGTTATGGATTTAATTATTAGGCTTATGGATTAGATGTAGATGATGTGGATTATAGATTTTATTATAATGATGTATGGATTATAAGTAGATGATGTGGATTATAGATTAGATTGTGATGATTTAAGGATTTGATTGATTATGATGATTATGGATTTGATGTAGATGTTGTTAGATAGAAATGTGATGCATTAGGATGAATATATTATTATCATGGATAGATGGAAATTAAAATATGATAATGAATGTGATGTGATTTATCATGATGGATATGTGTGTGTGTGTGTGTGTGTGTGTGTGTGTGTGTGTGTGTGTGTGTGTGTGTGTGTGTGTGTGTGTGTGTGTGTGTGTGTGTGTGTGTGAATTAATTGTGATTTGGAATGGATAGATATTTGTTTAGGCATGGTGAAATAATGGATAAATGATGTGGTGGATCTATAAATATGTTAAATATGGATGATGTTATACTTAAAAGCATATACATAGGAATGGATAAAATGGTTAAATTAGAAAGAATATGATAAGAACATGTTATAGGTAAAAGAAATGACGTGACTTCGATAGAAGGTGACAAAAAGGAGATAAACGACATTTGATCATAAGAAAGAGTACACAAAGAAACAATGCTTCAAACTAGATTGGAGGTAAATAAGAAAAGGAGCCAATCAAGGAAATGCACTTACAGCCAATAGTAGATGTTAACACATAACCATCGATAGTTAGTAATCCCAAGGATCATGAGGGAAAGCATGGAAAATGGACTCATAAACCTAATGTTGACACGAAATAAGGGGTTTGGATGACACTTGTATGCGGGAATATAGGTTCTCCATAGGTGGGTGTTCTTAGGTATATGCCCCAACTCTAAGCAAGATGACATAAAATGATAATTGCGGGAAGTTTTCTATGGGTGAGAAAGTTGATCATTGTGGGAAGCCTTTTTAGGATGCTTGATTTTGAACTTTATGCTTTTTCTTTTGAGTATATAAAATGTTGATCAATGTGGGAAGCCTTCATTGCCATGATATGAGATGGTAGTCATCCTTCGAGGGAGTGGTCTACATTTTTCTTTTTCTTTTTCTTTTATCTTTTTCTTTTATAAATGGCAGGATAAAATATGCATGATAGTTGTCCTTCGAGGCACCATTCTATATTGTTTTGAAATTTTTAATCTTTTATCAATAGTTATCATTTGAGGGAGTAGTTTGTTTTCATTTGAATAAGATAGTTTTTTAAATGAGCATCCGATATTTTGACTTTTGATGGAAGATCGAGGATAACTAGGTAGACCACTTAGGAGGGGATAATAAGTGTATGAGTGACACCTGTGGACCCTTAGCATGGTTCCAGTAGGTAGATAAGAAGGAAATGGATGTAATGATCATGGAGTTCTCACTAAGAAGGAAGAACCTATCCATAAGGAATATGTTATGAGAAGATTCGTGGTGCCCATATTCAAGGTCATAGATAGGAAAGTGACGGTATACCACATAATTCCAAATCATTACGATGAAAGATGGAAAAGGCTAATGATGGATGGATGACCATTGAGATAACTAAGTTCTCATTGGTAGGTATGTTAACAATAGAATGGTCATAAGTGTACTGCATTAAGAGTTTCCATTTCCGGTTTACCATCAAGGAGGCCAAACAATATGTGTCAAAATCATACTTATGCATGATAATATAAGGTCCAATCCATTTGGAGGAAAAATTTCCACATTGACTTCTTTCTAGAGTAGCAACATTTTGATTTCCTATAAGGACAATGTCACCGATGTTAAATTCGCATTCCTTGAGATGTTTGTTGTAATCACATTTGATGTGCTATTGATATACCTGATGGTGTTCAAGGGAAATAAGGTGATGTTCATCTAACAAATCAATTTGTTTTAGATCTCTTGGCGATAGTATTCGTTAGAAATGAAGTCGCGAAGAGAAACATATAGAGAAGGGATTTGGACTTTTAGAGGAAGAACGTCCTTCAGAGCCGTAAACTAGAGAGAAAGGAGTAGTGCTCATAGAGGTGAAGATGCTAGTAAAATAAGCCCAAAGAGTGAAGGGGATATGAAGATGTTGATTATGACCTGATTTAGCAATATTCTTGGTAAGGATATTATGAAGAGTTTTATCGTGGCTTTGTCCTGGCCGTTAGCTTGAGGATAATATGGGGAAGAGAAGCTAATCTTAATATTAAATTATTTGCAAAGCTTCTTTAGTTCATAATTTTTGAAGTAATTTCCATTTTCCATGATGACCTTGTGAGGAATGTCAAGAGGCAAATGATGTGTTGATAGAAAAAATTTTGATTTGATTGGCTTTGGTTAATGCGAGTAAAATAGATTCCAACCATTTGGTGAAATACTATGTAGTAGTGATGATAGAATGATGGTGTTGAGAGGAATGTGTATTGATGAGGCCAATAAGTTATAGTTCCCATTTTGAGAAATATAAAAGGTCTTGGTTTGGCATTAAGTCTTAACTAGGAATGCATATTAGATTAGAATGCTCCCGACATTTGACGTAGTTTTTAACACATTCATAGTAGTATTTATTAAGGTATGGCCGATAATAACCCATGCAAAGGACACACTTGGCAATAACCATAACACTAAAATTGCCACCATATATACCATCCTGGACTTCTTGGATAGTTCAAGTAGATTCATGAGACTTAAGGCAATGAAGCAATATGTCATCGAAGCCACACTTGTAAAGAATGCCACCAAGAATGACATAGTGGTTAGCATGTTGAATAAAATACCTCCTACCATTTTTAGATAGGTCAGAGGGAATGATTTATTGAGAAATATATTCAAATATTTGAGAATACTAAAGATCATGAGGATAAGACTCGATGAGATTGATGCCAAGTAACTCACTAAGATGAGTTGGTTTTTCAGCATGGTGAATAATGATAGAGAGCTTAGACTCTTCTGTAGACCAAGGGATGAGAGAGGAAATGGAATCCATAGTGTCTGTAAAGTGATTTGATGACCGAGGGATGGTTTGTATAGTGTAGAAATCGAAGGTTCCCAGAAGGAAGTTAATAATGTCCTTATAATTTTGAAGGATCTTATTTTTATATTGGTAGATGTCATTGACTTGATTAATGATGAGTTGAAAGTCCCCATAGATGTCAAGGATTTATACACCAAGTAAGAATTTGGTTTGAAGGCCTAAGATGAGAGCTTCATATTCAACCATATTGTTAGTGCATTCAAAGTCAAGCTTATAAGAGAGGGGAATAGGGGTATCTTACGAAGGAATGATAATGATGCCAGCACCTCCCCCTTGTCAACACTTAAAGCCCTTAAAGAAGAGTGTAATTTTGAGAGGTTAAAATTCATGCTCAAAGTTGTTGATAGATTCGTCTGGAAATTTCTCGTGAGGAAGATAGTTATCAGGAAGAGGGGCATCATCTAATTGAACTATGATAACTTGGCCTTAGATTTATTTCAGAGATATGAACTCTAGTTCAAACTCTGTCATGAGCATGATCTATCGAGTGATGTGATCACTATGCTAAGGATTGGAATGCTTAGTCTTGAAAAGATGAAATCTACGATGACATAAGTCTTATGATTAAGAAGATAATGGTGACTCTTGGAAGTAGAGAATAAAATAGTGCAACACATCTTTTCATCTTCAAGCAGGTAGTGATTCTCATAATCATGAAGGGTGTGACTCGATGTAGTGCATACTGCTCCCTCCTGCTTGTCATGATGTACCAACATGGCACCTAAAGCATGATCGGAGCTAGAGACGTAAAGATATAAAGATTCCCCTCACATAGAAGGGTAAGAACATGCAGGGATAGGATATACTTCTTGAGATCATCGAAGGATTTTTGACAATTATCCTCCCACTTGAAGTTAGTGTCTTTATGAAGAAGGTGATGAAAGGGTTGGCAATAATCGGAGATTCCGAGATGAAGCGGCGGACTGATTGGAGTTGGCCTTGGATACTACAAATATTCTTTAAGTTAGGATGAGGCATCTCAAGGATGGATTTGATTTTGGTAAGGTCAACTTCAATACCCCTGATGGAAATGATAAAGCCAAGAAGTTTACCAATAAGCACTCCAAACACACACTTGACTAGATTAAGATGGAGGAAGAAATAGATAAATCACTTGAAAAGGACCTTAAGAATGGAAAGGTGGTTTCTTCGATGCTTTGATTTACCCAAAATATCATCAACATATTCCTCTAAAGTTTTATGGATGAGATCATGAAATATGTAAGTCATGGCTCATTGATAGGTGGATCTGACATTTTTCAAACCAAAGGGAATGATGTGATAGTAGAAGGTCCCCCAAGGAGTGATGAAAGAAGTCTTATGTTGGTCTTCTAGTGCGATGAGGATTTAATTATACCCATAAAAACCATCCATAAGAAAAAACATTTCATGGCCTGCGATAAGGTCTATGAGTTGATCGATGTTATGAAGAGGAAAATTTTCTTATGGCAAGCGAGGTTTAAATCTCAAATTTTAGTTTAGTGTGGAGCTTTCTAGAAGATTTTTAAATGGGTAAAATGTTGGAAACCCATTACAGATAATAGATAGGAATAGTGAAATTAGCATAAAGGAGGCATTGTAGCTTCTCTTTAACAAGGAGGGCAACTCGAGGGTGCATGCGGAAAAACTTCTTCTTAACTGGATTAGTGTTAGGGAAGGTAACAATGTTTTGGATGATGATGGAAGGATCCATACCCGTTATGTTAGTGTATGACCATGTGAAGGATTTACTATGATGAGAAATGAAAGCGGTGAAAGATTTAAGATCCTAGGGATCAAGGGATTGACCTACTTTGAGGATGTGAGGCTCTTATAGAGTCCCTATGTTGACATCGATGGTAATGATGTAGCTTCAAGATCGAAGCAAGAAATCACCCATGAGAGCAATGTGCATGTATTAAGGGAAAAATGGCTCAAATCCCATACTCTACTCCATTTCTCAAGATGAAAGGTGTACATATAGTAGTGGGGTGTGTAACTCCCCCACAAATGTAGCCGTCAAGAGGTGGGAGTTACATTCCTAGAATAGCCGGTCAAATGTAACTCCTATGACACTCTATGACACGTGTAAGGCCATAATGACACCCTAGGACACCTAAGCATGGTGAATCACCTATGTGGAGGAATCCCATGTACTTAAAATATGTGCATGGTAAATATCCTACACCAACACCCCCTAAAGCATAGCTTAGGTGGACACATAGATGAAAACAAGGAGAAGTGGGTCCCGGCAACAAGCCTGATGAGGTACCCACGTACAAGAAACTCGAAAAGTGGAGTAAAAGGAGAAAAACTAGTGGGAAAAACTCCCCCAAAGAGAGACAAGTCCACTCTCTAATCTAAGAAAGATGCCAAGGATGGGTCCCAGCCACAGACGATCCTGTAAAGGTACCCATGTACAAAGAGGAAATCTCTCAAAAAGAAGAAGAGAGAAGAAGAGGGAGACGAGAGGAATGCAGAAGATGCCATGGATGGATATGAACTCTGCAGCTCTAGGAGGTCTCCCAAAAGAATGTCAATCACGAGATCCTCTACCTCTGGACTGAAGAAGAGCCACCCACACCGAACTGTGTGCCTTCCCTTAGGAAGGACAGAAATGAGTGTTGGAAGTCTTCCCACCCACTTTACAAAGGAAACTAAAGGTAGCAACACGAAGAACTCTGAGTCTGGTCCATGAAAGTGTGACATAGGTCTAGCAAGTGAGCATGAAGGAACCGAAGGTAATGTCACGAGTGTAGAACTATCAGAGTATGAAGGGTGAACACCTATAGAAAGGATTTCCAACTGATGTGAAGGCAACAAAACATCCCCCACAATAGAAAATGGATCCATAAGCAAGGGTGGATCAATGAAGGTCTCCGAAAAGTGGAAGTGGTAAGAGTCCCAGAAGGGGAACTCCCAACAACGGAGATGATGAACTCCTCTGAAATACCTATAGATGGATGAGGAACCTATAGTACATCACAAGTGTACTCTATGAAAAGATGACTAAGGTCAGGAAGATACTCATCCCAATGAGGGGGCTCAACAAATAGAAGAGTGATGTTAGATAGGTATGAGTCATCCAATGAAGGTAGAGGAGTGGAAGGGGCCTCACACACTAAAGGTGGAAAAGAGGTGGGTGTGATGACTGTATGAGACTGAATAGGAGACTGCTTGATATCTGATGAGATGTGGGATGTGTCAACACTCTCTGGAATAGTGAGAGAAGGAGGAGAAGAGTCCTCTGTAGTACTCTTGACATCAGAACTGGGTGCACAATCCTCGTCATCAAAAGTAGAACCAAGTGAGTCTATGTTAATGGAACTGTCATCACATGAAGAAAAGAGGAGACAAGTGGATCAGCAACAACAACAATGGCGGTAGTATGTGAAGGGTCTCCATAGAGGGACTGAAGAATGCTCCAGACACGGTGGGGTGGATCTGAGTCTACCACGTGAAACCAGAGATATCTGGAGACATGCATCATCAAGTGACCAAAAACATGGTCGCAAGTGTCAAGGAATTCCTCTAGATGACAATGATCAGTGGGTGCAGGAACTGGCCCAAGTAAGAAGGGTGAAAGACCCTCGTGAGTGAAGTAACATTCCATGGAAGCATGCCAAGCTGAATAGTTCCCTCTCCCAATGAGAAGTGGTGGAGGTTGTAAGGTGATCCTACGATGCTCAAGTCTGGAAAGAGCACACTCCATGATGCGGAATCAAAAAAAGTGAAATATGCACGAAAGCAAGACGTCGAACTCTTCGATAATAATCTCGTGTGTAAAAACCCAAGAGTACTAGTGAACCCCCCTAGAATGCAGCACTTTATAAAGTAGTGTGTTTACAAAATTGATAAATGTCATCAATAATGTGCAAAAAACCATGCAAATTTGACTAAAAAAATGCTCAAAACCAAGCAATGAGTCAAAAGTTATAGCAAGAAAATGATTCCCGCAACTGATGGAAAATGCCAATAAGCTTTGTAAACTGATTTAAAAAGTGCCCAAAATGGGTGCAAAGGGTGTCATGTGGGTACTCGTTGGAAATGGCATCAAATTTTAGGTAGGGTTTGTTTTGATTATGAGGGGGATTAGCCTCCTGCCAACCCCGACCTCGCCCTCCGTCTTCGACATACGTAGGAAGGGCATTAATACAAGCAAAATTAGAGCTTTAAAAATTATTACAATGCCATAAAATGAATGTTTTGCCTCAAAACATTAAAAACAAGGGATTGTTTTAACCTCCAAACAATGTCTAAAAGGGAAGGGCCCAGCTGAGGTGTCAAACCATGGATGCATCGAGTCCATGTGGGTGTGTGATGCCAAACCAAAAGACAAGAGATGATCTGAGGGTAACCGATCTGAGTGGGCACTGCATAAAAGCGATGGGTGGATTGGTTACATGTCAATGTTGGTGAGTTGGGGTGTTAGACTTGATGTTGAGTTCAAATGGTCGCTGAAAAGAGATAGCTCGAGTGTAACTTTTGAGCTCGAGTAACAAACGTCAAGCGAGTCAAACGAAATAATGACCGAAAAATGGAGGAAGTAGATACGATTCGTTGAGAAAAGAATACACGTTAGAGGTCAATGAAGCAATGCATGTTGATTTATAATGAAGGTTGTTTTGTAAAGTAACACGGAATAGTCGTGACTAGGATGAGCTTTCATAGGAGTCTAGAAGAGTACCAGAGGATCCAAATGGAGTCACTCATACACGAACAATGCCAACAATGGTTGGTGAGTTGTCTGGAGAGGCCAACGCCAGATTAGTCACATGCAACTCAAAGTCTGCAAAAACTTTAACAAAGGTGCAAAACCTGAGCCAAGCATGGATAGCCGGTAGGAAAACAAGCTCAACGCCAACGCAAATGCTAGGAGGTCAGGCAACAGATTTAGCAAGGTCTCAGGCTCATGAAATATAAAGAAGCCTAGAATAACAACCTTCGCAAAGCCAAAACCATGAAAATTCAAACACCAAAAAATGTAGCATGAGCAGGAAGCCAACGTAGAACCCTAAGAAGTGAACTAAGAAGAGCCAGGGCATGGACACGCACAGACCAACCTGATCACATAAGGACGACGGGATAAGAGTTCACAGAGTTGAGCTCGAGAGGGGGTGTGAGTCTGAGGATCCAAGGTAGATGCATGGGAATGGAGAACTGCACTGAACGATCAAAGACCAATAACCACAAAACTCAAAACCATGAATAAGCCACCATCACACACGTTCAAACCAGAAATAAATCCCAAGCCAAGGCAAAAACCAGGAATGAGAGCCAAATGACCAAACCACCGTGTCAAACCAAGAAGGAGTTGAACGATCCAAATTGAATGGATGGAGTGCATGTAGGAATTATACACGAGTTGAATGAATGAATGTAGTGAATGCAACGAATGAGAAATAAACTCAAGGCAGTATAGAAGTAATCATGAGCTTAGCAACTAATAGTGCAAATTGACCAAATACCCTTTAAAAAATGCAAGTAGAGCACATGCAAAGGAGAGCTTGCACAAGAAACTATGAGACGAAGAGTAGTAAGAAACTATTGCGAGCAACATGATTCCGATCCCCAAGCTCTGATACCATGTTGGAGGAATGACAAAGATCTGGAGGGAATCCATGAGCATCAAAATGTTGCACTCAACCGTAAAATGATGTAGCTTCAAGATCAAAGCAAGAAATCACCCATGAGAGCAATGTGCATGCATTAAGGGAAAAATGGCTCAAATCCCATACTCTATTCCATTCCATTGCTCAAGATGAAAGGTGTACATATAGTAGTGGGGTGTGTAACTCCCCCACAAATGTAGTCGTTCAAGAGGTGGGAGTTACATTCCCAAATAGCCGGTCAAATGTAACTCCTATGATGCTCTATGATGCGTGTAAGGCCATAATGACACCCTAGGACACCTAAGCATGGTGAATCACCTATGTGGAGGAATCCCATGTACTTAAAATATGTGCATGGTAAATATCCTACACCACAGCAGTAGATTGTTCCTTATAGCCCAACCATATTTTTCATGGCGTTTGCAAGATTGATCAATGATGAGGTCATGCATGCCTTGTTCATAATTCCCCATTCCAAATATTTTCCATGCGCATCAATTAAGATAAGTGTAAGAACATGATTTCTTGTAAATAAACTCAAACTCATTAGTGTGTGGTTTGGTGCCCAGTTGAGTGTGAATGTGAGAGGATAGGCAATCAATGCCACCATAGATGATGTTAGTAAGAAGGTGATACTGAGACTTAAAGGAATGACATCCTTGACATTAGGTTGATACATTGGAGCTTTTTCAATTCTACCAAGTCTATTAGGTGTGGGAAGAGCATTAAGTGTGAGAATACGATAATCCCTTAGCGAGAGTTAATCCATTAATTTATCTAAGGAGTCGTCATTAGGAATTTTGGACGTAGAAATGGATGAGATAGTGGATTCTTGAAAAGGATTGTGATTGGGAATGAGCACATCATTAGGATGGTAAGTCATGTGACATGATTTAAATGGAGGAGTGTATAAGGGGAGAGAGTGGATTTTCTCCTTTTGTTCATATTTGAGGCACCAATGGAGGGTGAAAGGAATGCAACACATGGCATGAATCCATGGTTGTCCAAGGAGGATGTTGTAACTAAACTCCCCTTCTACGATATAAAATACCCTATGGAGGCGTTTTCCACAAACACAAATGGGAATAATAACTATGCCTAAAGTTGGGATGATAACATCATTGAATGTGTGTAGGACCATGAGTGATTAGGAGACAATACAATTAGGGAGCTTGAGTTGATCAAAGGTGTGAGATGAGATGATGTTTATGTTAGCTCCATTATCAATCATAGAATGATGGATGAAAGTGTCATTGATATGCACAATGATGAAGAGGGGAAGGTCATGTTCTTCTAGTATGATGTTGAGGATTTTTGTGTCATCAAAGGATATAGAAGTGGAAGCAGCAAGTTCTCCAAAAATTGATGCAAATGGGTGATCCTCATCATTAGGAGTGGGAATAGGCTTAAGAGCTTCAATGAGGGATTGCTTATGATCTGGAGAGCTTTGGATGATCTCATAAAGTGATATCTTAACTAGGCCCTAATGGAGTTGTTTCATAACACTCTGCTCAATAGCGTCAGGCTGAGGGGTAGTTAAGATAGATACCTTGGGGTTTGATGAAGAAGAGGGTTGAGTAGATTCTTTGGAAGGAGCGATGACAACCACTTTGGATTTTGATTCATGGATTATTGAAATTTATGGGGATGATAATGGGTTATGATCCGAACCACGTTAATGAAGATAGGTGGCATTCCTTAGGATAATTTTAAGTTTGAGGAGTGATGGAAATGTAATTCTTAGATGAATGAGGATATTTAGATGTCTTGGTGGATGAAGATTGAGATGAGGAAGTGGAAACAATAGGTGGAAGGGGGTGATCTCCTTCAACGAGAAGATCATCCTCATCGATAAGATTGTGAATGATGGTTTGAAGGGCTCTACAATATTAATTTTCATGTCCTAGTGCACAATGATATGCAAAAATGAGATTAGAATCAAACCATGAGTGCCTTGGACCACGTGGATAGAAAGGCTTGATAGGTGGGAAATTCATTGTGGATTCTGAAGTATACGTTAAAATATTTCCGTGTAAGATCCAATGGGAGTGGTTGAAGGAGAGGTTGTAGATGAAGTGGTTTTAAGAATGGTGGATGAAGAAGGATTGTTTTGATGGGGTTTTTTAGGGGCCTTGGATTTTGTTTGTCTTATAAGAGGAAGGTGGTTGTGTCTTGATTTCAGTTTTGATTGGTGGTGACTTAGATGATTTAAAATCTAATTTAACAACTGTGGTGGTGGATGATTTTGAAGAGGAATATGATTTAGAGGAAGGGTTAGATTGCTTTGATTTAAATGTAGTGAGGACCGTAGATGAAGGTGTTATCCAAATTTCTTGTTTGGAATGAGGTTAATGCACTATCTAATAAAGAAATTAGTAACTCATAAATGAAGGAGGTTTTATGTTACCTCATATGTGACGATTGATACAGGCATTGAATGATGGATATTCATTACGAGACCTGCAAATAAGATAGACTGAAAATGAGATTTGATTAGATAGATATATGTGGGGGTTTCTCGACTAAGTGGACCTTAGAAGTGGTTAGCTTCCTTGGTGGATGTCAACCCTGTTTGTTTAGAAAGGATGGAATAAAGAAAGTACTATAGATAACATGTTGAAATAACAACAACATTAAATCCCAAAACTAATTAAGATGTATTTGAATCTGATTTGATTGAAATAAGTGTACCTGGTCTGGTTTGATGGCGACCTAGGAAGATGGATATGGACCTGTAGATGAAATATGTAGACTTGCAAGGTATGAATGCAATCTAAAGTCGATAAGGAACCTGTAACTATTGTGAAAGGATTTGTAGAAGAGAACCGAGAGGAAGAGAAGTAGGCTAATGGACAAGAAATAAGGATTTAGATAGGTTATTCGATAAATAGGGCCCTAATCGATGGTGGCCCTGGGGATCAATGAAAACTGTTTCAAGGAGGTATGAAGCTAGGGATGAAAATATGAAAATGAAAACCTATAGGAAAAAGGAGTTGTAGAAGAAGGTTGTTGAGTGTTTATGAAGCTTTTATGTACCGCAAGACGTTAAAAAAATCATACACAACAATATGATAGAGATACAAAAAATAATATGATAATGATGAGAAGGTCGATCATGAGTGATGCAAGCATATTGAAGGGATGTCTAAGAGGTTTTTGGATGTTTTAGAACTGCTTAGACACTAGGAAGGATGCATGCTTCTAATTTCCTTGATTAATTGATTTTTAATATATAATGGAAAGAAAACACTCAGTTTATAGGGGGTTGACGACAACTAGGTTGGGTTACCGCCAATTACGGGGAAAGTTTCCCCAATGGGCATGAATTTTTTTATTTTGGTCGGGATTTTGATGCTTTTAAAGATTGGGCAAGTGCTTTAAAGCATTAGGTGGGAAAGGGATGAGATATGGGTAGTTAGGGCATAAAAATAGATAGGATAAAAGCTAGAAAAGCAAGGGGATTTATGTGTAGGATAAAAGCATCCTAATTAGAAGGTTGGTTAGGGAAATGAGAATTTAAATGATTAATTAATTAACATGAATTAATTAATTAATAGGAATAAATATTAATGTGGATGGGATAATTGGGCATGTAAGATATTAAAAGATTAATTAATTAATGTTAATTAATTAATGAGGATTGGATGGGCATTTGATTAAATTAAATTAACAATTAAATATGTGCACATGGGTGAATGAAGGCATAGATACCAATTTTAGGTGTCTATATTTTTCCCCTTTTTATTGAGTGGTTTGTGTTAGTAAGCCATGAGAAAAAAAAGGGTTGGATGAGGATAAAGGATTGATGATAAGCTCCCCCTCAAATAGGGGATCGATGATGTCAAAGGAAATCGATGACATGTTTGAAAAAGGTAGATGAAAAAGGGTTAGTGGGTGATGAAAATATGTGTGAAAGTATAACCAAGGTAAGATGTTCTAGGAGAAAAAGGATTGCAATATGGATAAAAACTATGACGGTGACTCCAATATCACATCGATAGAGGAAAATTATAGTCTCAATAGAGATGGGCTATAATGTTCTACGAACCAGTGAGTGGGTGAAGATCACTATAGTATGGATGTAGGTTGGGATGACCAATAGTTAATGGGAAATTCATCAAATTATCCACAACTATATGCAAAATGGTATGAAAAATCCTTCATACACGAGGAATCAAGTGAAAAGGTATGTGTCCACAAGGGATAAGGATGAATGATATGGTGCCTAATGGGACATGAAAAATGCCGATAAGGAAAAATGAAAAAGTGAGTGATGAAGTAATATACCCCAAAGGGGGAAAGTATGGTCGGAAAGGCAAAAAAGGAAAAGTAAAATATACCCCAAGTGGGGAAAGGTATGGTCACAAAGGCAAAAAAGGGAAGAAGTAAAATATGCCCCAAGTGGGGAAAAGTATGGCCGCAAAGGAAAAAAAGAAAAAGGTATGCCCCAAGAGGGGAAAAGCATGGCCATAAAGGTGGACTTTGATGAAGAGTAATGGTGCCCCGAGGAAGGTACAAATATGGCCACAAAAGTGGACTTGATATAATGAATGTAATGCCAAAAGGGGAATATGAACATGGCCTTAAAGGAGGACTTCATACACAGATTAGATAGGATTAGAAAATTGAATTCCCAAAAGGGGAATGATTATAGTCATAAAAGGTTAACTTTAGGAATATATATGATTAATATTCACGAAGAAGATGAAGAGATGGACACAAAGGTGTAATTTAAAAAAGGTATGCCCGAGAGAGGGGATCACCAATGGCCATAATGGTGGATTTTGAAAAGAAAGTATGTCCAAGAGGGGGATAAGTCAATGGCCATAAAGGTGGATTTCAAGACAAAAGTATTCTGAGAGAGGGGGATAAGTCAATGGCCATAAAGGTGGACTTCAAAAAGAAATAATTCCCAAGAGAGGGATAAGTACGGTCTAATGGGACCTTGTAAGAGTGTATATGCCCGAAGGAGAGATAGATAAATATGGCCACAATGGTGGACTCTGTGATTGGATTAAAATGCCCAAAATGGAAATAATTATGGCCACAATAGTGGACTTTGTGAAGAATGCCCAAAGGGAAGAGTGCAAGGATGAGGGGGAAAGACCAAAACCAACATTGTAAAGGTCGGTTGATGGAAACTAAGGCTAATTAATGGCAACCCAAGGGGGTTGACGATGACCAGTGTCCGTGGGCTATATCGGTCAATGATGCTCATTTTCACTCAAAACTTGATGAGAGAGAGCAAAGTGAGAAAAGATAAACTAAGAGATGGAGGCTGTTAGAGCTATAAGGAAATGCCAAAGGGTGTAAAGGATGGTGAGTAGAAAAACCCACACTTGTTTTTTTATTTAATTTTATGTTTTATTTAATTTTCATCATTTTTTTGGAAAGAAGGATGACACCAGAGGCAGTTGGGGTGACCCAAATGGGTCAATGTCAACTGGGCCCTATGGTATGTCGGCCCGACTGAAAATGCATTGACTGACTGGTCAAAGATCAACTAGGTTAGATTGGCTAAAAATGGATTTAGATGAAATTTAATGCACTTTGGATGGATTTTTAGATTAAAGGTCTAATGTATGCATGATTTTCTTGTGATTTCAGGCTAGAGAGACCCTACATCCGATAGATCGGGTGCATGTTCTATATGAGCAGATCGAGGGGATGTCATAGATCTTGAGTGGGATCACATGTCTTGATCGAGATTAGGTGGATTTAGATATTATCAGAGGATCCCATGGGATGTGGGGCTTATGATTTCTTTGGTTGAGAGGTGGGATAGGAAGACATGTACATTCTAGTTTAGGACAAGGGAGATGACTATCACCCATGTGTATTGGATTCTCAAGTTACCACTATAAGGGAGAATGTAATTCCCATTACTAGTGATGATCTATTGGGTAGTCTTGACATGAATATTTGGAGCCAATGCGCCCATATCATATTTTCTTGTGGGGATTTTTCTTATGAGTAGAGATATGAAGTTGGGGTGGCACATAGCTAGTGGATTTACATGGTGATGATGACAATTTCCTGCTATAATTTTTTGGACTCATGAGGAGCTCGGTTCTATAGGATTTGACTAGTGTAGTGGCTGACATAGTGGAGCACTAGATAGTCTTTTCATTTAGGAATGCCTTGTTAGCTTAGGTTTACCATGAGCTATCAAGGTATAGGGCAGGCAGGAGATCAAGGTTGGATGTATGCTTCTTGTTACACTATTGGGCTTATGAGCATATTTTAGTGATTAGGCCATCATGGCTTCCATGGGTCACAGAAGACCTTATTCAGTTAGCAATTAGATTTTTGAGATGGAGGGTCGATCAAACCTTCAGAGATAGGGGTGGGAGAGGGGTTGATTGGTATATAGATTGGATTATAGAGTTGGATGTTGATCAAGTTAGGTAGTGGTCATATCACGGTTCCCCTACATGGTCAGGGACATATGTAGATTTTTCCGGCATGAGATGACTAAGATGGGTGTAAAGGAGACAACTATAGATGATCAAGGTTATACAATTTGATAGGATGAGAAGACACTTTGGAGTCATTTAGACAAAGTGCCTCGTTATCCCACTTTGTACATGAGGTAGGATCTAGATATGGATTTGTTGGGTCCCACTATGGAAAACCCATTAGAGGAGGAGGCCACACCATGGGATGATGATGATGATGATGTTGGAGTAGGAGCGGGATACTTCAATTGGCATACAACAACATGGGTATATCGCGTGGTTGAAGAGGGCGGAGAGGAGGAGATATAGGTTGAGGTTGAGGAAGCTTCAAGAAGTGGTGGAGATGATGTAGTAGGAGAGGTGCAGAGGTGACATGCTTGTGTGCCAACCTAGATCATATGAGAGTTGATAGAGACATAGTCTTCTAGTAGCGGAATGTGGTCACTTAGGAGAGAGACTAGACTATTTAGGATAGAGACCACTACTATAGGAAGAGTGAGGCCTACAGGGCTTGTTTTAGAGATATGACTACTATTGTAGTGACAAAGTCACCAGAGGTATTCGGGAAGCACCACAAGGGTCGGAGACAGATGGCACCCCGGCATGATTGGGATAGATAGGTAATTATCATTGGAAGTTGAGGCCAAATATTATGAGGACATTGTGATCCATAGGCTACCTCAGATGTTGAGATACTGAGAGCATCTCTAGAGGTAGGTGACGGTATATCTAGGCCATGAAGTAGTACATCAAGTATAGCTCAGCTATGGAGAGAGGAGGGAGGTCAAGAGGGTGGTGATGGAGGAGAGGGTCTCGAAGTTTCATACATGCAGCTTTACTAACTTTAACATTATTTCTGCTTTGAGGGAACCCCCTAGAGGGTCGTGATGTATTGATACACTTGTGATATATGATATATGATATATGATATATGGTTTTCTCGTGGATTATTATGTGTTTATTATGTGATGTGATGAATTTAATTTGATGTGGTGATGATTTTGTATTATATGTCATGATGATGGCTTTTAGATTAGATGTGATAATGATGGTTGCTTTGGAACACATGTTTGTTTTATATTTGATGATGATGATGAAATAAATATATGATTAGATGGTTATTTTAAATTGATATGCAATGATATGAATGTGTGATGTGAGGATTAGGACTATATGTTTTATGTTTGAATTCGATGATGATGATGATTGGAATGTATATGGGTAAAATGTGATGAAAAAAAATTTAAAAATGGATGTGATTAATGATGGATGTAAGTAAGAATAAATGTGTTGTAAGATAGATAAGTAACATACAGGTGAATGAGATGAAAAAATATGTGCTAAAAATAGAGGTGATAGGATTAAAATGCCTCATAGCGTGTGGCAACCTATAGGTTTAAACAACACTATGTCATAGCGAGGAACGCACAAGGAAAATATGCCTCCTACTACATTGGAGTAAACAATGAGGAGATCGTGTAACACAAGGCACATATGACAAAAACGATGTTAGCAAATAAACAATGATAGTTAGTCATTTCAAAGATCAAAACAAAGAAATGGATGAGATGATATCATAAAACTAATGTTGAAATGACAAAAGGGGTTTGAGATGTACTTGTATAGAGGAAAGAGGTTTCTCCAAAAGTGGTGTTCCCTAAACTATGTCCCCATCTCTGGGAAGGGGAAAGAGAAAACCGATCAATGCAGGAGCTCTGTTAGAAGAAATCTTATCAATGCAAGAAGCTTTCTTAGGATGCTAATAAAATGGAAGGTTGATCAATACAGGAAACCTTCAAATGTCATAAGGAGTAGCCATCCTTTGAGGATATGGTATACAATATATAGATGACAAGAATAAATGATAGTTGTCCTTCGAGGGATTGGTCTATTTAATTTTTATTTTGATTTAGATTTCATTCTTTTGATTTTTTGATTTTCTTTTTACATGAATAGTTGTCCTTTAAGGGATCAGTCGATTTTGATATTTTTTATTTTTTATTTAAGATCCATGAATTTTGATTTTACATGGGGGAAAGCTAGGACTAGCTAAGTAGACCACTTAGGATGGGATAAAGATGTACAAGAGACACCCCTAGACCCTTTGCATGGCTTCAATAGGTGAATAAGAGGGTGATGGATGTAATGATTGTGGAGCTCTCAACAAAGGGGAGAACTTGTCCATAAGGAATATGCTATGGGAAGAGCTGTGGTGCCCATATTTAAGGTCGTGTCTAGGAAGTGATGGAAAAATACATAGTTCCAAATCATCACAATGAGAGATGGAAGGGGCTAAGATGGAGGAATGATCCAAGGATATGACTAAGGGCACATTAGTAAATGTGATAACAATAGAATGGTCATAAGTGCAATGCGTTAAGAGGTTCCGCTTCCATTTTACCATCGAGGGAGTCCAAACGATAGGCTCCCAACCCATACTTGTGTGTAATAATGTATGGTCCAATCCAGTTAGGGAAAACTTTTCGTGTTGGCTCCTTTCTAGAGTGGTTTCATTCTAATTAAGCTATGAGGCCACCAACGTTAACATCACATTAGAGGGATGAGATAAAGGAATGAGAATAAGTATAAGTCTTGCTCATTAAGGAAGTGAAAGATAAATGTCTAAGATGAATGGATGGTTAGATGGGATGAATTAAATATGAATCAAGAAATATGCAACTTAAAGTAAATTTTAGACAAAATCCATGGTGTTTCCAAAGGGAAACACATATATGGCCACAAAAGTGGTCGTAGGAAGAGAAGATAAAAGGTACAATCAAATAAATCGAGCTAGATGATATAGGATGATGTTGAATTTGGACCTAATATGTGAGTAGAAAACTCCTAGAAAGAATTCCCCAGCGTAGGGGATGAATCGATGAAGAAAATATGCTAAAGGATCAACAATGGGGGAATATGTTCCCCAATGAAAGAGATGCGGATAGGATAATGGATGTTAGAAGATATGAAATGGATATCAGGAGGATGGTGTAGTAAGGAAAATAAAATCAATGAATAAATGAAGATCCTCGTCGGGGAGGAAAATACGTGGAATAGAAGATGATGTGGGTAGATGAATAGTTTAAATGGATCGAGGAGTGATAAGAAGAGTCGGATGGATGGCTATGGATGAGGTGGTAGATGGAGAAGGAGACTTGTCAAGGAGATCCTCTCACTCAATAAGATTATGGACAATGGTCTGAATGGCCTTACAATGCTCAATGTGGTGACCCAAAGTATGATGATAGACACAAATGTAGTGGGAATTAAACCATGAGGGTTTCGCATTTACTAGGATTAAAGGCCCTAATAGGCGGGAGCATGATGGAAAAATTATGAAGTAGATGTTGGAGGACCTTTGCATATGATTCGATGTATGTACTAGGTCCTATGAGATGGTGTGGATGATGAGGATGAAGGTGGATTGTGTCGGGGTTTACGTGGTCTAGAAGAAGAAGTAGCAATGGATGATCTAGGTTGGACAGTGGAGGTGTTCGAGAAATTAGTTGGTCTTAAGAGGGAATTAGACTGTTTGGATTTAGATTGATTGATTAGTCATGATGGAGGAGGGTCTCTTAAGATGGATGGATGCAGCCCACAGATAGAGGATGTAGATTTGGTCTTGATTGGAGGAATTTCGATCTTCTTATGAGGGCACTCAAGGGACTACTATGGAAGGATGCCAAGGTTTTGGATTTGGATGATTGATGAGTTCCTTGGCATGGATGAAAATTATTTCAACAAGCAGATCAGAAGGTGATGTTGTGGTGGATGGCGGGAGTAATTTTGGCAGGATTTGTTCCAAAGAGGATGAGGATTGGTCCGATGTGGGAATGTCATGTTGTATGGATGAAATGGGAGGATCACCTATGGTGGCTGAAATTTTAAGTTCCGCCAACATTTCTCAAATGATGTAGGTGGTGTGGATGAAGAAGGATATAATGGGGATGTGGTCACGATGGTTGATGTGGTAGGTGGGGGAGAAGTGCAGAAAGAGGAACTGGTATAGATTTTAGAGATAGCATGACCGGAAAATGTGGAATAGATGTATATGGAGGAGTAAGGTTGACTGCAGGAGATGTGATAGATGTGGGTGTGGAAAGAATGAGAGGTTTCTAGATGATGCGGTTAATGAGATATATGTCGATGGTATAGATGGTAGATGGTTTGGGGTAGGGATAGAAGAGGATGAGTGTCAACCGTGTTTGTTTTGGGTGCCTAAAGAGGCATACAGGTGGATTGAGGAGATGTAAGGGGTGTCATAATAGATGTGGATATAGGAATAGTAGATATCTAGATACTAGGTATGGATGAGGTAGATGAGGTAAGTGAGGTGGTCATAAGCAAGGAGATAGGTGGTAGAGATGTCGAGGTAGATATAGTGTCAAGTTATATGGGCATGGGTAGAGAAATATGTGATAATGATGTCAATGTAAGTGTAGTGATAGGTGTTTATGTAGAGACAAAGTGCGGCTACGGATAATGCAGATGTGGTAAGAGTAGGACTAGATGTGGATGTAAGAGAAGTGGTAGAAGTAAGGGAGGTAGATAGGGTAATTGTGGATATGGTGGACATGGGAATAATGTTCAAAGGGGCCAAGGGTGTAATATCTAGGATGGGAATAGATGAGGAAGTGGGTAAAATAGATGTGGAGGGAGGAATCTGATGTATGGTGTTGATTGAGAATGGGTTAAATTGATGTGATGTAGAAGGTGAAGATGAACTTGCTGGTGGGGATTAGGAAATGATTGTCTAAAGATGTCACATGATGAAGATGGGATTGTTTGGGGGATGTAGGAGCATGGTGATAAGTAGGATCATGATAAGATGATGGGGATGAGGCAAGAATAGGAATATCTAATACAGAAGGCTCATAAGGGATGTCCCTAGGTGAGACATGTATGTCGAGATGAAGGGGAGACATCATAAGGTGAAACAAGATCTGCTGATTGATATCTATGGAGGAGGAAGTCATGGATGGGGTTCTCATGAGGAATATCCATAAGTGAAGTGGGTATGGTGATGTTGGATGACCTAGGAAGGGCATGAGGTAATGAGGAAAATATGGTGGGGTAGAAGTAGGAATGGTGTAAGGTGATGGGGATAAAACAAGGGCTACGGGTTGATGTGATTGAGAAGAAGAGGGTCTACAATGGAGATAATCATAGACGGGGCTAGAGGAAAACCTAGAAGTAACTAGTGGTTTGGATGGGTTCATGGTGGAATTCTAAGAACTCGCTCAAGGAAAAATTTGGCTCCATTATTAAATAGAAAAAATAAGTAAACAGTTCCTTTTTCTTATGTTTTGATTAAGAAGATGTAAAAAAAGGGATGGATATCGAAGGACCTAAGGGAAGACAAACTATGTTTGGTCTCAAGTAAGTTATAGATGGAAAATGTTTGAAGTGGATGTTGAGAAGAAAAATTATGACACTAAGGAGAGGACACACAAAAGATTCATGTGTAGGAATAAGGCACATTTGAAGGCGCAAAAGGATAGGAAATGAAACACGTGCCAAGACAAGATGATTTGGAGACTTGGCTATTTTCATGGTTTTGGGGTATTTTTGGAGATAGCGTGTAGAGCACACATCAGGATGGAGACTTGCACGACACACAACTACTATTTTGGGATGAGCATTTGATGAGTGCCATGCACAAGTTGAAGATAATAATAGGATTACTACTGTCAGTTAACTATAGGAGATCTATTATTAGCGCACTTGCATGTGTGCCTATTATTGTAAAGGCGCATGCTTATTTTTAGCATTCGGCCTATTTTAGGAAGTGCGTAAGCAATGAAGGGAAATTCCCACCCCTATAAGTATGTATTAGTCTGTGTAGTTAGAGAGAGACACTTTGTATGAGCTATTGTGGAGTTATGTTGCCAGAAATGATACACGCATAAACTTATGATACTATTTATTGTAAGAAGCTTATGTATTTACTATGTTTAATATAATGGAATGTATTGGATGGGTAATGATGTTAAACATAACTGTAACTAGTTCTTATATGGTTAATCCTATCATTGTTATTATTTAATTCATGATTCTTTAAGATCTAGATCTAGTTATGCTTTGTGGAATGTTTATGCTATTTATGGATTTGAATGCATTATATCTTCATCATGTTAACATCCTGCACAAACAACTCTAAGGAGGGGCTTGGTACCTTTGTGTGCTTTGAGTGAGCACTCAACTTAGGCTGGGTGATGTGCCAGCGTGTATGGGTTATTCGTGGTAAATTATAGGATGCATCATTGGTTCTATTTTCGGGACCTCTTTTTCAGATGTTTTCAAGATGTTTCGCGATGAAGACATACCAGTTGATCCTAGCAAGTGTTGAGGAGTGGATAAAAAATCTAGAAGAAGAGTGCGCATGGAGGTTCAACACTGGATATGATTTTGATGCACACGCATGGGTAGGAAAATAATTTGTATGAATGTTTGTATGAGAGCTTCTTTCTCTTTTCTCGATAGAACTGCATAAGTGGCTGGTTGCTTATGCATCTAAATATAATTGGAGGTATCGCACACTTGTTTGGACATAGGAAGAATTTTAGGCCCTGTATGATGCTGATATGATTTGGAAACGCGTTGTGGATACTTGGTTCTATGGTGTTTTGAATAGCTATATTCTAGAGTACTCAATTTCCACTTATTCTTGCCCGGAGGTAGATGAGTTCCAATTTTTATGGTATCCCAGGGGAACTTACTTTCAAGGCATTCCATTAGCAATCAAGATCTTGATGGTGACCTTGAACTTGGAAGAAAAACCGATGGCTAGCTAAACCCCACCACGTGTGAGGGCAGGGGCAGGTTTGGTGAAAGATGACATACCTAGCAAAGCAAAAAGGTAGAGAGAAGAAATGTGGCTTAAGTACAATGAGGCACACAAAAGGGAGATGGAAAACAATGGGATATTGTAGAGAAGATGACATTGAGGAGAGAGATGGCTCATGAAGGATTTGGAGCTCATGCATAAGGTGTGGAGATAGAGCATCTAGAACTCCCCCATTTGGGTAAGCATGACAAGGAAACCTCCTCATCCTCACAAAGGAGTGCACCAATAGAGACGACCTGGGCCGCGGGCGCGCATCTGAATCTACTTGGCAACCTAGCTCTTATGCTTGGTTTTCTAGTATCTAGTACATCCAGAGTCAACAAGCTAATTTGGGCATTAGGGAATTAGGAGTAAGTCACATAGAAATTACATCTATGGCAGGGAAAACATCTTTATTGTTGTTTGGAGGTAACTTTTTTTAGGCGCATCATCAACACATAATTCAAGCACGCAGAATTTTGGACTCACTTGTGGGATTAATACCACCACACACGTGATCGTAGGAGTTTAGTTCAAGACTACTATTGTGACACATGGAAGTACATATTTTGGTCCTCTCGGTACATGTGGAGGATCGGGGGTATAGGTGACTCTATTTCGGTGGATCTAGTGGTTCTAAAGGTAGAGGTAACACATGAGGTTCTAGATCGGGTGGGTAGTGTCTACACCAACTCCATAATATTTACATGAAGATGTATCTTTGTCTTCTAGAGTATAGGGACATAGAAGATGTTGTTGAATAGGTGCACATGTGTGAGATACTCGGCATGTAAAAGGGATCATAACTTTCGAGCGCAAGGCAAGTCAAACTCAGTAACTACATTACAGGACGCACACACAGTTAGTACAGTGCGGTTTGACCCCAATCAAACTTGTGTAGATTACGTAGCCTTAAAATATGCTTTCCTTAAAGAGTTCTATATCCCTAAATTTGAGCAGAAGAGTATAAGTGCACTCAAGGATATTAAGAAGGGCACTACTGAGAGTGTCAAGGAGTATGATGCCCATTTCAAAACACTTTTATCTAAGATTTCTTATGATATTCATGCAAGCCATCATGCACAATGGTTCGTTTGAGGACTAGTCACACCTTTTAGAAGGGCATTGTTACATAAGACATACATTGATCCACATGAAGTAATTAAAGTAGATTTGCATAGTTGGGAGTATAGACATTGGATTTAGCCCATTCTTGGAAGCACATATTATAGCTATGGAAAAGAAGTTGGAGAAACTATTAGAAAATTTGTCACATGAGACACGCACTAGGATTAAATGTATAGACTATGAATTAGAGGGGCACACCAAGGATATTTGTCCCCGCAGGTCAGTGCGTTCATTATTGCTAGACTATGAGATATGTCATATAAACCATGACATCAACCACTACCCATTATTACAATGCACGATAAGGAATAATGTATCCTACTATTGTAAAAAAATCCATTCCATGACTCATGATATAGAAGACTGTAGGTTGATTGGTCAGATCCATGATGCTATAGATATTGGTGTGTGACAGACATGAGTATCAAATAACTCTAAAGGTAAAGGTGAGCACTAGGATCGGGATCACAATTAAGTGCGTTATGATCGAAACAAGGGATGCTATGAAGGAGGATGTGGTAGAGGTCAAGGATGCCGTGGTGGATTTAGGCATCGAGGCCATGGTGGTGGACAAGGATATTTTCCTCACTAACGTGTTTTACATGTGGATCTCCTGACCACTACAGATGTGAATTTCCTCATAATATTACTTGTTCTTTTTATGGGAAGAGTCATAGCTATGGGGAATGTTTGGATCTATATGAGAAGCTTAGCAAGCAGCATGAATAGGTGAAAAAGGCATAGGGATGGTTAGGATACGGCGCTGTGGAGAATCGAGTGGATGCCGAAGTTGGCACCGAACCACGAGGTATTATCTCTGTGAAGATTACTACACATGTGAAGCTACGTGCACCATGGAAGTGTTACAACATAATCCTACCATCACTAAGGATGATATTTTACATGCAAGGTATCTAGATCCTAAGCACTAGAAGAAGGTTTATAGGAGACCATCGAGGTACTTAGATATTTTCAAAGGGAAATACAAGTGTTTAAAGGAGAAATCATGGAAGATGGAACAAAATAAGGCATTAGAGATGATCCATTCAGATATAGATGACTTGAAGGAGGTATGCAAAATGTTGTGCCAGAAAATATCATTCCATTACTATGATGTTGGCTAAAGTAAAACACTCCATGCATGAATATTGAGAATGGACGTAAGATGTCGCATTAAAATTTTCCCCCTTATAGCTTAGATTACGACAAGGAGATCAATTTGAATGTTATTGTGGATGGATGGCTCTTGAGTAATATATTGATTGACACATGTATAGAGTTAAATGTGCTTACTTTAGATGCATGGGTACAAATGGGGAGACCTCCATTGCAGCCATATTCTAATGTATTGTTTATGGCTAGTCAAACTAAGGTCACTCCTATCGGAGTTTTTAAAGATGCGTCTATTACTATACAATGGGCTGAGTTCACTTGGGATTTTGAGGTTTTAGCACTTGCATAAGTAGACAATTTCCCGCTCTACTTGGGTGCCCTTAGTGTTATGCAAATTGATCTTCGGTTCAAAAAAAGGATATATAAATTTTGAGAACAAGGAGGAAAGATTTATTATCCCTTTAATTGATGGGAAATATGTGCCCTATGTTGAGCCTTTGAGTGAAGAAAATCTGAATAGGATTTATGTATGCGTCATTCAAGACCCAGAAGTACTCGATCCATCTAAGGAAGGAATCCTCCAATGGGAAGATACACTGTCTATTAGTGATACCACAAGTATTGCTTGTAAAAATTGGGCCTGTGGCACTTATGAGATGTTTGGGCACGAAGTAAGGAGCACATTTACATGAAAAAGTAAACCTCGTTGCATTAGGAGGATAGGTAACAACTCTATACCTCAGTACACTGGAGAAGGAGACCCTACGGTATTCTTGCGTGCCATGGAGGAATAGTGGATATACCAATTTAAAAGAAAAAATATGTTAGCATATACCCTGCATGGGACAACAGTTCATTGGTGGGTGGTTCACATGGATAATCTTGTAGAATGGAATGAAGTCAAGATTTCTCTAACAACTCGATTTTCCAAGAGAAATGCACCTACTCAAATCTACACATATCATGGTAATCAACTTGTTCAAAGCACCATGTTCAATAGTGTGAGAGGCTCTGGATAGAGGGGCAAGAAGCTTTACCACCTTTGCTATGGGTGCACAAACTTTATTCCACTTTACAAGGTTGCACACACACTTGGTATGTATATGTGGAGCTACATAGAGAACCTGAAATTGGCAGGATTTGATTACAGGAATGGTCCAAAATTTTGACTACTTCTCTACTAACCCTCCAATGGAAAAGGCATTAAGGGTTATAAAGTGCTTAACTATGGGAGATAGTGCAAAGGTGGAAGAGCTCATTCAGGATTTATTTGGTGAGACATACTCAAGGGTGCGCTTTGATAAAGAAGAAGAAACAGATGTCACGCTACTTAAGCACGCTTGCTTAGAGAAAGAAAAAGGAAATATGGTCTACATAGTGGATGATGAGGAAGTAGAAGATCTAGATATAGATCATTCAACAGGTATGCACGAGGTGTTAGATAGTGTGGATAAAAATGTGTGTGCCTATCATGAACCCATGAAGATAAAAAAGTGAATATTGGTACGGATGTTGAACCTAAGGAGGTAATAATTAGGGATTATTGGTTCGACTCTAAAGTGGAAAAAATCATTGAGTTACTACATGATTTTTAGACTTATTTCCTAGGGGCTACCATGAATTAAAAGGAGTGCATGAATCATTAGGAGAGATGAAGATTAAGATTAAGGAAGGTGTGTGCCTTTTCATAAAAAAGACCTTACAGAATGAACCCTAACCTACATGTAAAGGTTAATGAATAAATTGACAAGATGTTGAAATCGCATCATTAAGCCTCTCGAAGAATCAAAGTGGGTTAGCCCCATAGTCATCAAGTATAAAGTAAGATGTTCATATTAGGATTTGTGTGGATTACAGAGAACTGAATGTTGTATGTGTGATTGATCCCTTTCCTACACCTTTCACAGAGGAGATATTAGAAGGTGTTACAGGGTGTGAAATCTATTCTTTTACAGATGGATTCTTTGGGTATCATTAGGTCAGGATTGCACAGGAGGATCAAGAGAAAACAACTTTCACCACTGAATGGGGAAGTTTTACATATATTGTGATGCCCTTTGGTCTGAAAAATGCCCTATTGTATTTTCGCGCATAGTTGTTCAAGCATTTCAATATTTTATTCACATTTTCTTACAAGTTTACTTAGATGATTGGATGGTGTATGGACTTGTTAAGGATCACTGTGACAATTTGTGCTTGATGTTTGAAATATGTAGACAATTAAGCATCTCTTTAAACATCAAGAAGTGTGTGTTTTCTACACCTTTTGGAACTTTTTTAGGGCACATCATTTGCAAGGAAGGTTTGTTAGTGGATCCAGCTAAGGTTGCAATTATTGTAGGCCTAGAAGAGCCTACTAGTTAGAGTGAGGTGTGTGGATTCTTGGGTCACATTGGGTATTATAGAAAATTTATTAAGGGATGTGCTAAGATTTTTTCACCCTTGGAAGAGTTACTTGTTATGTTTGTGGAGCCTATTTTCATGTTAGAATTTGGTACACCTTCTATGTGTTACACTCAGGTATTTTTACGGTGGTCCCACTTGCAGTGAGCGGGTCAGGGGGGTTCGGGGGATGAAGCCCTCCCAATCGATGGGGGCTCAGGGATGAAGCCCCTGAAGCAAATTTTCATGGGTGGTTTATTAACCCATGGGTAATGGGTAACCGTTATGGGCTGTTTTTGGGCCCATGGTTTTTCGATACCCATTGTTTTGATACCCACGGTTTTTTCCCATGGTTTTAATACCCACAATTTTGTATCAAAATGCTTAAGCAATTGTCTATTTATATGGTCTTATGCATATGATAGATAGACAAGCAAATGCATTGCAGAGCGTGCTTTGAATTCGGGCATGAATTCTGTCAGAGTTTTTTTAGCATAGCTCCAAAGGGATCTAGGTATTGTATTGAGAGAGTGGAGGCTTGTAATAAAATCCGAGCAAGTGATTCTTGGTGGACGTAGCCCAAATTGGGTGAACCACATTAAATACTATCTCTCGTGTTGTTTTATTTATTCTACACTTTTATTTGAGATTTATAATATTTTCGCATATTAGTTTTCTTTGTTGCGATTCTGTAAGGGATTATTCCGCATATTTTATCTCTTATTTCCTAACAATTGGTATCAGAGCCTGGTTTAGGTTGCTGAAGTGTTGAATCACAGGGAAATTTTTTAGCTTGAGTGGGAGCTATGGAAGATGATGGAAGATCTAGGGTTGATAAATTCAACAGGAAGAATTTTAGTCTTTGGAAGATGCAGATGGAAGATTACCTTTATCAAAAGGATCTTTATACTCTGTTGTCTGAGAAGGTGAACAAACCCTCGAGTATGACAGATGTGGAATGGGATTTTTGGATACTTGGAATGATCCATTTGTGTCTTGCATCTTTAGTATTATTTAATGTTTCAAAAGAAAAGATGACAAAAGATCTAATGGATGCATTAGGGAAGTAATATGAAAACCCTCTGCCTCTAACAATATATTTTTAATGAAAAAGTTGTTTAATATGAAGATGTCTGAGAATAGTTTAGTAGCAGATCATTTAAATGATTTCAATACGGTTGTGAATATGCTAGCTTTGGTTACAATAGAATTTGATGAAGAAGTTAGGGCTTTATTAATTATGTGCTCTTTACCTGAAAGTTGGAATAGCCTGGTAATGGCGGTAAGCAACTTGGTTCCAGCTAACTCAAAGTTGAAGTTTGAGGATGTTGTAGGGGTGATTCTAAGTGAGGAAATGTGAAGAAAAAGCTGGGGAATCTTCTACTTCAGGGAATGCTTTGACAGTGGAAACTAGAGGGAGATAGAAGAATAGAGGAAACCGTGGAAAATCGAAAGATCGAGCAAGGTCAAAATCCAAGAGAAAGATTGTATGTTGGAACTGTGGAAAGTTTGGGCATGCAAAGAAGGACTGTTGGGAGCTTCAAGACAAGAAGAAACAACAGGAAGAAAACAAGGAGGCAAATGTGGCATCGGGTAATGTATGTCAAGATGCTTTGATTCTTTCTTTGCATAATATTACTGAATCTTGGGTTTTAGATTCAGGGGCTTCTTTTCATGCTACTCCACATAGGCATTATTTTGTTGATTATGTTCAAGGGGATTTTGGGCATGTTTTTCTTGGTGATGATGAGCCTTGCAATATAGTTGGAAAAGGTTCTGTTCAGGTTAAGATGTAGAATGGGAATACATGGCTATTGAAGGATGTCAGACATGTGCCTACATTAAGGAGAAATTTGATATCAACAGGGCAATTGGGAAGTGATGGTTGTACTCGCGTGATATTTATAGTGACTGACTGGAAGGTTACTAAGGGTGCTCTTGTGGTGGCAAGAGGTAAGAAGGTTGGAACCTTGTATTTATCCACTGATAGTACTAATGATTGTAATATTGTGGCTTCAGATGCAGATACAACATTATGGCACTATAGGCTCGGTCATATGAGCCATAAGGGCATGGACATCATAAAGAAGAATTTTCCTGGATATACAAAAATAGGTTTGGATTTCTGTGAGAACTGCATATATGGGAAATAGAAGCGAGTAAGGTTTCTCAAGGTTAGACCTATGAAGAAAGAGAGTAAGTTAGAGCTGGTACATTTTGATGTGTGGGGGCCAACTCAAGTATCATCTCTTGGGGGTTCAAGTTATTATGTTACTTTTATTGATGATGCAACAAGGAAAGTTTGGGTTTATTTTATTAGAAACAAATCTGATGTATTTGATACTTTTGTTAAATGGAAAGCCTTAGTAGAGAATGAAACATGTCTTAAGTTAAAATGTCTCATGTCATACAATGGAGGGAGTATTACAGTAATGAATTTGATGATTATTGTTCTAAGAATGGAAACCGCAGGAAAAAGACAGTTCTAGGAACTCTATAGTAGAATGGGGTATCAGAAAGGATGAATAGAATAATAATGGAACGTGCTAAGAGCATGAGGATACATGCAGGACTACCTCTTTCTTTTTGGGCAGAAGCGGTGAGCACAGCTGTGTACTTGATAAACAGAGGACCCTCAAGTGCCTTGGATGGAGGCATACTTGAGGAGGCTTGGTATGGTAAGAAAGTTGATTATTCATTTCTTAGAGTCTTTGTATGTGATGTGTTTGTTCATATAGACAAGGATGATAGGACCAAGCTAGAGGCTAAATCATAAAAATTTACTTTCATTGGTTATGGTGGTGATGACTTTGGATATAAATGTTGGAGTATTAAGGACAAGAAAATCATTCAATCTAGGGATGTGGTCTTTAATGAGAAAGTCATGTATAAGCAGCAGTTGCAAGAAAATAGGGAAGAATCCAAGAAAGAATATGTAGCAGTAGAGGATCTTCTAGATGGGAAAGTGACACATGAATCAATCCAGAACCCCTCAACAGAATCCCAAACTCCTATATTGAGGAGGTCTTATAGGGTAAGAAGAGAACCCGAACGTTTTTCTCCTTCTCTTTATTATTTATTACTCATTGATAGTGGAGAGCCATATAGCTTTGATGAAGCAATGAAGGTAGATGTTAGGAAGAAGTGGGAGTAAGTCATGGGTGAGGAGCATAAGTCTCTCATGGAGAACCAGACTTGGGATTTGGTGAAGCTACCGGAAGGCAAAAGAGCATTGCAAAACAACTGGGTGTATAGAGTTAAAGATGAAGAAGGAGGAAAGAAAATATATAAGGCCCGGTTGGTGGTCAAGGGGTTTGCATAGAAACAAGGTATAGATTTTGATGACATTTTTTCTCTTGTAGTAAAAATGACTTCTATCAGAATTGTTCTTGGAATAGTGGCAGCAGAAGACTTGCACTTAGAATAGTTAGATGTAAATACTACATTTCTCCATGGTGATTTGGAGGAGGAGATATATATGCAAAGCTGTAAGGATATGAATTCAAAGGTAAAGAGGAGATGGTGTGCAAACTGAAGAAGAGCTTGTATGGCCTAAAACAAGCTCCATGTCAATGGTATAAGAAGTTTGATAGCTTCATGATGGAGCAAGGTTATATTATATGTCATTATGACCATTGCGTGTATACAAAGAAATTTGAGGATGGAAGTTATATTATCCTGTGTTTGTATGTTGATGACATGTTGGTTACAGGTAAAAACATGCAGGAAATAAAATTACTCAAGAAACAGCTAAGTGAATCCTTTGATATGAAGGATTTGGGGGTAGCCAGACAAATCCTTGGTATGAGGATAACTCAAGATAGGAAGGAATGGAAGTTGACTTTATCTCAAGAAGAGTACATTAAGAAGGTATTGGATAGGTTTAACATGCAGGATGCTAAACCAGTTGGGACTCCTTTGGCAGGCCATTTTAAGTTATCAAAGGAGCAGTGTCCCAAGACAGAGCAGGAAAGAAACTAGATGTCCAAGGTACCTTACTCATCAGCAGTTGGTAGTTTGATGTATGTTATGGTGTGCACTAGGCCTGATATTGCCCATGCAGTGGGAGCTATGAGTAGATTTATGAGTGATCCAGGTAAAGAGCATTGGCAAGCAGTAAAGTGGATCCTTTGGTATTTGAGAGGGACCATGGGGACAGTTTTGTGCTACAGTGGATCAGACACCACTTTACATGGTTATGTAGATTTAGACATGGCTGGAGATGTAGACAGTAGGAGGAGCATGACAGGTTATATTTACACTGTAGGTGGGACAATAGTGAGCTGGATTTCACGACTATAGAAGTTGGTGGCTTTGTCAACCACGGAGGCTGAGTATGTTGCTGCCACAGAGGAAAGCAAAGAGATGATTTGGTTACAAAAATTGCTTGAGGAGTTGGGGCATAAGCAGGAGGAATGTAAGCTACATAGTGATAGTCAAAGTGCTATACACCTAGCTAAGAACTTTGCTTTCCACTCCAGGATGAAGCATATACAGTTGAGATATCACTTCATCAGGACAGCTTTGGAGGAAGATAAGTTGAAGTTGGAGAAGATTCATATCAGTCAGAATCCTGCTGAGATATGATGACTAAGGTGGTCACAAGGGATAAAATAAATCTATGTTCAGCTTTGGTTGGCCTTCGCAGATGACAGTGAAGGGTTGAGAAGCTTGCTCAGTGGAAATCAGTCTCCAAGTGGGAGATTGTTATGTTTGTGGAGCCTATTTTCATGTTAGAATGTGGTACACCTTCTATGTGTTACACTCGGGTATTTTTACGGCGGTCCCGCTTGCCAGTGAGAGGGTCAAGGGGTTTGGGAGGGTGAAGCCCCCGATCTATGGAGGCTCGGGGGCGAAGCCCCTGAAGCAAATTTTCATGGGTGGTTTATTAACCCATGGGTAATGGGTAACCATTATGGGCTATTTTTTGGCCCATGGTTTTTCGGTACCCATTGTTTTGATACCCATGGTTTTTGCACATGGTTTTGATACCCACGGTTTTGTATCAAACTGCTTAAGCAATTGTCTATTTATATGGTATTATGCATATGATAGATAGAAAAGCAAATGCATTGCATATGTGCTTTGAATTTAGGTGTGAATTTCAGAGAGTTTGTTGAGCATAGCTCCAAATGGATCTGGGTATTGTATTGATAAAATGGAGGCTTGTAATAAAATTTGAGCGAGTGATTCTTGGTGAACGTAGCCCAAATTGGGTGAACCATGTTAAATACTATCTCTCTATGTTGTTTTATTTATTCGCACTTTTATTTGAGATCCGTAATATTTTCTACATATTAGTTTCTACCGTTGCAATCTGTAAGGGATTATTTCACATATTTTATCTCTTATTTCCTAACATTACTAAAAGGAAAAGGGACATTTTCTTAGGGAGAACTGCAGTAGCGCACATTTGAGGAATCAAGTAAAGACTTACTACAACGCTGATTATATGTTTTCCTCATGGAAAAACGGTTTCATGTACATGTGGACGCCTCAAGACGGCCATTAGTGCGGTGTTAGCTCAGCATGGAGAAGGTATTATAGATCATCCTATTTGTTTTTCTAGTAGAAAGTTGACTCCTACAGAGAATAATTATACAACTATTGAGCGTGAAGCCTTGTCCATGATCTATGCACTACATAAATTTAGACAATACCTACTAGTAACACCATTTATATTTTACACGATCACATGGCATTGAAATACTTAGTAAACAAGCCAATTTTACATTGGCACATATGTGGATGGGTGCTTTTATTCCAATAATTTGAGGTCATAGTTGTGGTACAGCTAGGTAAAATTAATTCTAGCGCAGACCATTTATCAAGGATTCAATCGGGGGGAGGACGACAAATAATTGAAGATATAATGTCGGATGCAAAGTTGTACAAGTTATAATGCATGCCTTCAAAATTGGAGTATATTTCTATCTTTTTATGTATAGGTATGGCACGTAAGGAATGAAATCCTTATAGAAGAAGCAACTAGCAATTCACCCAAGAACTTTTATATTGATTAGTAGTTACCTATACAAGTTAGGCCAAGATGAGGTATTACGCTGGTGTGTACTAGAGCACGAGCACATGGATATCATGGAAAGTGGTATTACATGTGGGCACTATGCAGGTGACGCCACTACACGCAAGATTCTACTCATTGGATTATGGTGGGAGACCCTTTATAAATATTGTAAAGCATATTGTAAGGCGTGTGATCACTGTCAGCGCCTTGGTAAACCTGGGCAAAGAGATGAAATGCCTTTGAGGCCTATTCCTAGTGCAGAGCCATTTGAGAAATGGGCTATAGACTTTTGGGTCCTATTTCACCATCCGCGCATAGAATTGGATCGCGCTACATCATCACTTACATATATTATCTTACAAGGTGGGTAGAAACAACACCTACCAAGGATTATACAATAGCTACATCAGCCAAGTTCTTATGGGAAAATATTCTTACTAGGTATGGATTCCCGTTAAGCTTGACAAGTGATAGGGGTACACACTTTCTGAATGAGACAATCAGAATACTATTGGATGAGTTTATGATTGTGCACCATAAGACTACACCCTATCGTCCTCTGGAAAATGGGACTGCTGAGGCCTTCAACAAGATTTTGAGCCAAACCTTGACAAAAATTTGTGATGTTGGAAGGAAATATTGGGATGATAAAGTTTTTGTTGTGCTTTTGGCATATAGAACAACATATAAGTGGTTGAACAAGGACACACCCTTTTAGTTAGTTTTGGCATTGAAGTGGTTCTTTCGATTGAATTCATGTTACCTTCTTTGTGTATTGGCGACCGGAGGTCTAGCCAATGAGCAAGCCTTGGAAGAAATAATTGATAAATTGATACGCTTAGATGAGACGCATTCCAAAGCACATTGGAGTTAGAAGTAGAAAAATTCCAAGCAAAAGACATGGCATGACAAGCACATCGGGGACAATAAACTTGAGATAGGACAGATGGTGCTTCTTTATGATTCTAAGTTTCTGCGCCATCTAGGCAAGCTTAAAGTGCATTGGTTGGGACCATATATTATCACTCATATACTTGAATCAGGCACTTGCCAGTTAGAGATGCTTGATGGAATACAGATTACCTGGGGCGATACTTCAACGGGAGTAGGCTAAAGCCCTACTATAAATAATTCTTCTTGGTGTTTGTAATAAGGCAAAGTTGTTTCATTTAGAATAGGATTTCATTTTTGTATTTCCTTAATGTATTTCCTTCTTCATCGCTATGCTTTGTCAATTTATTTTGGTGTTTTGTGTAATAAGCATGTTTGTGTATTGGAAGCTAATTACCATTTAAAGTATTTTTATGTGCAGAGGAGTGCATATACCATTGGTGTGGGGTGGTTACTCACAACTGGGTACACATGAGAATGAAATTGTTACAGGTGCTAGTTAAGTATGGAAAGGAGTTGTTAGAAAGAAGATTGCTCTAAAAATATGACCATAGATGGAGATAAATGAGGGAACAATTTAATGTGAGGTAAGAATCAGGCATGGAGACTACTAGGGAAGGCATAGTGGCGAGGTACTTGGGTGCATGGAAGTGCACCAAAGAGAATTCTATAGCCAGAAGGTAGGAAGGCATGCTAGAAGGTTATAGCTGGGGCGCAAAGATGTACCACACGGATATTGTGAAAATGGTAAATTAATGAGAGGATTGTTGGTAGGTGAAGGAGCAATAAATGCACTAAATTTTTGAAAATCTATATAAGGACATGATGTGGGTTCATTTTTACCTTTGCGATCACAAGTATTTGAGTGAGCTAAGTGCGATCGAGCCAAGAGAATTGTGTTGAGGTGCAAAGCGTTATGAAATCAAACATGGAGAGAAGACAATTACATGGAAGAGGCTTACATCTCCATCGGAGAAGGGTTTGAGTGAAGCGAAGCATTGAGAAGGAGCTAGGGCATGCATATTCAAGCTAGGGCATGCATATTTGAGCTAGGGTTTGAGTTTTCTTGTTACAGATAAAAAAAGGTGGGATTTTATGATGGCACTAAAGAAATCACCTACAGTAGGCATGAAAGGAAAGAAGAAGGTAGAAGATGAAGTTGAAATTACTCCCGAGAGTAATTTTTAGAGATGCAATACCTAGAAGGAGTAATAGTCAAACAAGAGTGGGATTCCCACATCCGCAGATGTAAGATAAGTGACTATAACCACCGTACCTATGACAACAAGGGAGAGTTAGACGCGTTGTTGAATAAGAAGAGAAATAAGCACACAAAGTGGAGGATATGCCAGTGTATGACGATGCTAGGGAGAAATTACTAAAGTAGGTAGGAGTTTATCAGTTGTATGAGCTCCCATATTTTGGAAAATATGAACCCTTATACCAATGGCTAATGAGCAGAGTCCATGAGGAATTCTTTTATTTCACCTAGGATGAAGGGTTAGGATCACAACAGCCTTGGTTTTGACACTAACAGGATTAAAGGGAATAGGGGTAGACCTTGTTAGTGATTCGACTGATAAAACAATGGTCATAGAAACAAGAAATTAGTTGGCGTATACCAAGGGTCCACGTGGAATGGAGATTGATAAACGAGAAGAATTTTCTTATGGTGTAGGTAGTCACAAATCTGCTAGCTAAGTTTAATGACCAAGAGAGATGGTCACAGGTAAACACCATGTGGATTCACATTGCAAATAAAATGTCTTAAGGAGTAGTATACAACCTAGCATGCTATATTGCAGACACCATTATTGAGGAAGCGTGCACAGGAGAAAAGATAAGTTTTGGCGCTATCCTCCTTTCTCTTGTGTTTTTAGAAATAGGAGTTCCCAATGGGCCAAAGAAAAAGATCTGGGAGTACCCCTTGGAACATAAGTCCCTCATGGAAAGGTTTGAGAAATATTTATGTGAAGGATCAATGAGTGGGTTTGTTTAAGAAAAGGGCAGAGATGTGGTATGACCGAATTCACATGGTGTTTGAGGAGGAGTGGCACATTCCCAATAAGCTACCTTTGGTAGTAGGTAAGGCAATACACTTTATGGTGTACCAACACTTTTACAACGCACATTTTTCTATGAGGGATGGGGCATGGATTCCATGGTGCAAACTTCCCTATGCCTTCACAGAGTGCTACTTCCAAGCCTCGCCACAGATTTACCGATACATGTCGAATGAACTTTAATGCGTAAAAGGTAGACTGTGACTAACACATCCTCAAGAAGACATATGTGTATCCAGGATGGACTGCCTACATTGAGAGGCTCATCTCAGACATAATAAGTATGAAGCTAGTAATCTTGGCTATTGGGGATAGTGGAGCCACACTCATATACCTTCAGCTTAAGCCTAAGCTAGAGAATAAAAGTATGTGGAGAATGAGTTCATGCTCCTAGGGCCACCTAAGGGAAAACATATAATGGAGAACGTGTCAGCTCTAAAGCCTACAATGACTATAGAGGTAGATGAGGAGGAAGAAGAACACAAAGATAGTGGTGGATTAGATCATAGAGGCCAGAGGTAGCCCACATATAGAGTGGAGACAGATTGTATGAATACTCGACCTAGACATAAGAAGGAGACGAGGACTTGGACGTAGAAGCAGTCTATGAAGAGCATAATTTTAAGAGGGTATTTAGAAGAACAAGAACCCAAGGCATGGGAATTCCAAATCATGTAAAAGATCACCATGACTCTCCCCTTAGAAAGATGAAACCGAGAAGAAGAGGAGAAATCTAAAGTTGAATGAAGAGGCGAAGGAGTCTGCAGAGAGCACGCCTAGAACCCCAGTGCATCTAGAAGAATTGGAGGATTCCAGAGATGAGGACATAAAGGATGAAGAGGAAGGTGTGAAGGAGGAAGAATAATTAGAGGATGAGCATCCTCATGCACATAACACTACTCGGGATGTCAAAGGACCAACTCCAAACCTTGGCGCTGTGTTCATAAAGGGCCCGTAACAAGGAGAACAAGTGAAGAATACAATGTGCCGAGTATGGGCTATGCTGAGGACACAAGCAAAATTATATGCACTCATTTTCAAAGCATAGTGAACCTGAAGGAGTTATATGGGTGGGAGTTTATGGACCCAAACATGGCCACTACGCATGTAATGAAAAACTGTCTTGGTACATGTAGACTCACATGGACAAGCCATATTTTGATGTATGTGAGGAGTCTTGTGTGTCAAGAAGAGTGAAGAAGGCACCTCAGAGTAGGCACATGACTATAAATCCCACTCTCATGTCTACCGAGAAGGTGATAAATGCCTTAGTAAAGGTATCTACAGATGTGGCACGAAGGAACATCGACAAGGATGCCACTATTAGAGCGTTACTTGAAGATAATAAGGCAAAAACTATAGAAATAGCGTGTCTAAAAGGAGAGAAGGATCTAGAGAAGAAAAATAATGAGGCCTTCATCAAAGCATGGTAGAAGAAATTGGTGACTATGTCCTAAAAGAAAGACCACATCTGGAGTCTAAGGTACTTGAAAAATTTCCTTCAATTATGCATTATGTGCACACATTAGTTGATTTGGTGCTTGAGGATGGACCAATTCGAATGTTAGTGCCAAAGGATCCTAAACAAGAAGTAGAGAGAGCCAAGGCCTCCGTGGTTAGAAATATTTCATCTTACGAGGCATTACTACAAAATTTACAAGATGAGCTAAAGAAAGTAGATCAAGCTTTGAACATATGTGTGGCTCCATAAGCAGTGATCAAGATCATGACTATAATAGAAGATAATGAAGTTCTGAAGGCAATGAAGGATGAGACTTTAGGGCACGTGAGAGAGATTGGCATTAGTAAAGAAAAATCATGAAGCCCTTACAACAAAGCACAAACCCACATAAGGAGAGGTTGGATGAGCTTGGGAATCTCATAGTGTAAAAGATGGATCTTTTGGAGGGAAGGATGTCTATTATGGATAATGTTGTCCTAGTACTACAAAATGAAAAGGGAGAGATAACCCAGGATGAGTTGGAATCTATTTCCACATACGTTTCAAAGAAGACACACACCGTGTTGGATGACTGACAAACATTAGAGGCTAAGATTAAAAAAGAATATCCAGAGTTGATCCTCCTAGTCAAGCATAGGTGCTACTTTAATACAAGTCTATTCTTTGTACAATAATTATTTACATTATTTCCATTCTTATTTTTGTAGTTTGGGAACGTTAGAAGGAAACCCCATTATCACGATGGAAATGTAGTTTAGTGTGGGGTAATGTTGAGAAAATAGAGTATGAGACTAAGGAGAGGGAACATAGAAGATTCGCGCGTAGGAATAAGGTGCATTTGAAGGCGCGAAAGGATAGGAAAGGAAACACACGCCAGACAAGCTGATTTGGGGACTTAGCCATTTTCATGGTTTTGGGATATTTTTGGAGATAGTGTGTAGAGCACACATTGGGATGGAGACTTATGTGACACACAAATGCTATTTTGGGATGAGCGTTTGATGAGTTCCATGCACAAGTTGAAGATAATAATAGGATTACTATTGTCGCTAATCGTAGGAGATCTATTATTAAAGCACTTGTGTGTGTGCCTATTATTGTAAAGGTGCATGGCTATTTTCAGCATGCGACCTATTTTAGGAAGTACGTAAGCGGTGAAGAGAAATTCCCCACCGCTATAAGTATTTATTAGTCTCGTGTAGTTATAGAGAGAGACGTGTATGAGCTATTGTGGAGTTATGTTGCGAGATCGATGCGTACATAAACTTATGATACTATTTATTGTAAGAAGCTTATGTATTTACTGTGTTTAATATAATGGAGTGTATTGGCTAGATAATGGTGTTAAACATAACTGTAATTGGTTCTTGTATGGTTAATCCTATCATTGCTATTATTTAATTCATGATTCTTTAAGATCTAGATCTAGTTATGCTCTGTGGAATGTTTATGCTATTTATGGATATGAATGCATTATATCTTCATCACGTTAACATCCTACACAAATAACTCTAAGGAGGGGCATGGTACCTTTGCGTGCTTCAGGTGAGCACTTAGCTCAAGCTGGGTGATGTTCCAACATGCCTGGGTTATTCGTGGTAAATTCTAGGTTGCATAAGTGGCTTCATGTTGGGTGATCAAATCCTTATCACCTACTAGGAAAATGAAGCATTTTTATGTGTTAATTGATTCATGAGGTTTTTCATTGTGTGTGATAAATGTGAGATGCAGAAGATTGAACCCATATTTATGCTATGTGGACAAGAAGGATGTAAAAAGAAGGGTTATTTTTAAGCCAAAATGAAGTGTTATTTTCAATGAGAACACAGACAGGAAGGGAAAGTACATGCAAAAGGAGAAAATAGGGAAAAGAGGAATACCTGGATAACACTTTTCCTATTTATCTACACTTTTGGGTGATGAGCGATCCAAGTGGCGAACTTAACACGAGAAATAAATAAAGTGGAGCCTCACACCGTAGTGTTGGTAGAAAGAAAGAGACCACCTAAAGGGTGTTCCATCGGGCGTGCAAGAATATTGCCCAAATTTATTGTTCATAATGATATTAATACACTACCTAGTAAAGATATCAGCAACTCAGAAATGAAGGAGGATTTATGTTACCTCAGATGTGATGATTGATACAGTGTTGAATGATGGATCTTCAATGCGAGACCTGCAAATAAGATAGACTAAAAATAATATTTGATTAGATAGATATATGCAGGGGATTCTCAACTAAGTGGACCCAAGAAGTGGTTAATGTCCTTGGCATATGTCAAACCCTATTTGTTTAGAAAGGATGGAATAAAGTAAGTATTGTAGATAACATGTAGAAACAACAACAACATTAAGTCCAAACCGATTAAGATAGATTTGAAGCTGATTTGATTAAAATAACTATAAAATAAGTGTACCTAGTCTAGGTCAACGGTGAGCCTAACTATGCACAAGCAAGTCGACGGTGACTCGGGAAGATGGATCTGGACTCGTAGATGAAATATGTAGACCCGCAAGGTCCGAATGTAATCAAGCTTATAAAGACATTAACTACCATGAAAGGATTTGCATAAGAGAACCACAGGTAGAGAAGTACAATAAAGGATAGGAAATAAGGATTTACATAGGTTATTGGATAAACAGGCCCTACTCGATGGAGGCCAAGGGGGATTGATGAAAACTATATCGGGAGGTATGAAGCCGAGGATGAGAAGATGAAAATGGAAACCTCGTAGGAAAACGATCTATAGAAGAAGATTTTTGAGTGTTTTCAAGTTGTTCTTTACGTAGAAGACATTAGAAACAAATCATACACGATAATATGATAGAGATACAAAAACAATATGATAATGATGAGAAGGTCTCACGAACAATGATCTTGAGCAATGTAAGCACCTCGAAGGGATGTCCAAGAGGTTTGTGGATGTTTCGTAACTTCTCAGCAGCAGGAAGGATGCATGCATCTCGGTTTATTTGATTGATTGATTTTTGATGTTAGTGTAGGTTATTATTTATCCTTTTATTTATTTATTAGGATAATTCTTACACTTGTGTTAGCCCTACACTTGTTGGGTTAGCTTGCTTAGGTGTACTAGTTGTGTGGAGTTAGCTTTCTAGTTGTGTTGAGTTAGCTTCTCAATTATGTGGAGTTATCTTACTAGTCTTCTGGAGTTAACTTAACTACTAGTATCAGTTAGTGGGAGTTCTTCACAATTGATTTAGGTAGTAGTTGCACTTCCTCCTCCTATATGTACATCTTTCTTATTGAATAATTCAAGTCATTCTATTGTAATGTATTGAGCATTATAGATTATGATGGATTTCCATATATGGTATTTTATCTCTTCTATTTTGCAAATCTAATGTGGTGTGTTATTATCATCTGAGATCGTAGCTTGGAAAAATATCATTATCGTTCCTTTCATGGTATCAAAGCTATAGATGATGTAGACATCCATCTGTAAGTTTTTCTTTGCAAGCAAGAATTTATTTTTTCATGTATTCAGAATTTGTTAGAAATTTTCTACAACATGCATTTTTATGCAAAACGAAGTGCGCCATTAGATTTGGAAGGTGCCAAAACCATAGAATTGACTGTAAACTCGACCATGTTTTGAGACATTCAAATCTTGTGCATTCTTTATCCATTGGATATAAGGGTGTACCTTCCGGATGCATTCTTTTACCCTCTAGATATTTTGGTTTTGATGTATCGGCTAGATTTTCGCATAGCATAAAACCTAGGCAAATGTGAAATACATCTCCTCATTTACCGATGAGGCTCTTGTGTCAAATTTGTCAATTAAAATATGCTAGTATCTATATGGGTTTTACTTTAACTATTCACTCATGAACCATAATGTATAGTTCTCAGCAGTTAAGTAAGCAATTGTTTAAGAAAGGGAATATTTATAGAAGAAATAAGTAATAAAACTCAGGGAAGAAATGGGGAAGATGTGCAACCCAATCAATAGATAACAGATTTGATTGCATGCACATAGAAGAAACCAATAGATATCAATGCACAAAATTATAAGCAAAGGCAACTCTAGATGTAGATCTGAAATAACACAAAGTCTATTAAAAGATCTAAGATAAAAAACTAGAAACAAATTGCACCGTGACACAAAGTTCTTTGGAAACCTGCTCCTTTATATTCCTTTGCTTCAAGTGGATATCAGGGGTTTCAGCACTAAGTCTGGAACACAAGAATGTTGCTTACAAATTTTGATCATTAACTCAAGGTTCTTCTTCTACTTATAGAATGTAGAAGGGAAAGTACAAATGGGAAACTCAACTGAACTAAAACATAAACAAGAAGTAAAGATGACATCTGGAAATCATCCTCCTCTAACTTCTCCTCAAGTGACACATTTATCACTTAACTAATAGAATCGTTCCACATAACTTAAAGCAATGGTTTCAAAACCAATAACTTTAAAGTTTTACAATTTCATCCAGAACGTGGAAAATAGAAGAAGAAGTCAAGTCAGTTGTAACATTTATATCTTCTTTTTGTTTTGATACTGAATGTACTTGTCGAACATATAATTCAGCATCTTCCCATCTGTCTTAGCCACAACTTCCTTTTCTGTCTTAAACTGCAGCAATCCTTCATTCAACACCCTGATACATGCTTCCACATCCTCCAAGTTCGGCCCGAACTTCGCAATGTCCGACTGCAGTGCCACCAGTCTGCTGATGGAATTCATCATGAAAGGCTTAGTAGCTCCATCAATTCTCTCTTGTACCATCAGAAGAGACCCTTCCAGGGAATTAGGCACTCTACTAGGAATGATCCGTATGTAAGAAGTAATATTTCGACCACTTCCTCATGAGTGAAAGCAATGATATTGTCTGGCAAAGATGATGCCATACTCTCAAGTGCCTGCATCCTCTATAGCATAATTCTATAGATCTCCAAATGGAAAGATATTGCAAACTCCAGTTTCTTCCCCTTCTCAATTAATCCATCGGGTATAATCTGTTCTACAATTGACACTTCTCTCATAAGATTATTGATTTCAGCCAAAGTACTCAGTGACTCTCAGCAATTGTGTTCATATATACTATGCTCGTCACCAGTTGCTTTAGCTGATCTGCTACATCTTTCATAACCTTTAAGTGGGTTGGCACCTCTCCAAGTTGTACAGAAGCTTGACGAATGATCAAACTTTTCCATTCGTCTATAGCTTTCACCTGGTTGCTCGCATCTTCCATCTCCTGCATCAGATGATCACTCACTTACTTCTATGTTGAAATGGGATGAGTGGAAGATTTAGCAACCTTGGCAATGATCTCACACAACTAAGATACCTACTTCTAAAGTTCAACTTTCTCTGCCTTTTCTCTGTCAATCCTAAGGAATAGAGTATCTATCAATGTCTGCGTATCCTGCTTCAATCCTTCTGTGGTGGCTTGACCGATAGTACTCTGGTTACTGTTATGTCTTCTGTCATGAGCTCATCCTCTTTCTTCCCCTCCGCCCGAAACTGACATCTCAGCAAACTTCTACCCCGATTCCTCGATGATCAACCTTGAAGTTACCTTAGCAACTTTAGGTTTTCTATCTTTTCCACCTAGACTTAGGAGCAACTGCAAGTCATGTTCCTCCAAGTTCATTTCCACTCTAGCTTCTAGAACCAACTGTGAAGTCAACCATTCTAAGAAATTACTTCTCGGAGAATGAGAAGTTGTTGAGTGTACTACTATCTCCCGCTCTGATTCCTCTCCATCAGAAACTCGCTACAGTGTTGTGGCTGCCATCCTCTGAATCATCCAAAGACAAAGCTCTTTCAAACTCTGTCATCTGTAGCTTCAATGTTTCTTCAGGAAAAGGTGTTGAACGGAGTGGCTGAGGAGAGAAGATTAATGTTTCCAAATTTAGCTAATAAATGGAAGTGTCCTGCTGAGGTCCAACAATCGGTGAAGTACTGGATGTTGGAGAAGCCGAAACTAACGTCATGGCCCTAGAAGTGATCTTATCCTTCAAAGGAGACCTTCGTGTACTTTCATCTTCTCGGGCCTCCTGCTGCTTTCTCCTCCATGCTTCCTCTTGAGGGAATCTCTATGCCGAAGTTTCCCATGACTTGATTCGTTAATGCTTCATCAAGGTAGTATCCCTTCATCAGCAACCAGTTTGAAGTATTCACTAAAATAGTGGCAAACCTTTCCTCAATCGTATGACAGCCCCCTACGTTCTCCTAAAGTACGGCTCTATCTCCTCCCATTTGATGGTATGTTTCAAGTAACATGCCCCATCATCTTTAAGATCAACAGTATCCGTGCTAATCTAAATTCAAACACTTGCCGTGCTGATAGCCTCGCTGAATTTATTTTTTCTAACCTCGTACTCACTTTTGCACTTCATCCGTAAATCCTCTAGTGAAGGCACATGTGCGTACTCCTGGGAGATCATCTACCTAGCTACTCCAAATGGATCAAAGTTCACGTGTCGGAAGAACTCTTTCTCGTACTCAGAGAACATTTCCACCTCCATTCCTTAAGCTCTATGAATGCTCTGGCAACTATAATGACCCACAGTGATTAGGAAGAAGCCCGTAGACTTGTGTCGTTTCAATTGAAGGTCGTGCATCTCCACAAGTTGCCTGCTCAGCTCCATGGTGATCAATCTATCATTTGGATATTTGGGCAGCTTAACCGGTTCTCCAGAAAAGCTAGTGACCTTGAGGTATGTGAAATCCGCAAACTGAATGAAGAGACTACCAATTCTGGACACAACCTCCCACACTTCCTTGCTCACCCTATTGGCCTTTAGGTCCCTGTCTAGCCTGCAAATGAATTCATAGAAGAATCCATCATTGACCACTTTGAAATATTTCTTGCACATAGGTACAATAAGTTGTGGGTGGCACTTGAAAATGGGGTCTTTGGAAAGAATACCACATCTATCTATCTTGGAGAAGATGCCTTGTGAAGCTGCTGCGTATACCAAGTAGGAAGTCATTTTGAAGTTGAAAGTACGCTTCACGTTCTGGAGTTTCTCACCAATGTTGTTGCTAATGATTTCTAACCAATTGATTATCGAATCCACTTTGTTGATTTCAATGGTCTTGATGAAAGCATACATCCATGTGCGGAAGGTGTGAGCGTTTTCTTCACCATTTATCCTGCACAACAATTTGGAAATATCATCTACCTCTTGTACCAGATTGGACCGTGGAAGAGTTCTTAGGAACTTGGAAGGAGATTTGGGCTTCTTCATGTATCTCGTTGTTTATAATGTTCATGCAGTCAACTCTATGCTTCTCCCACCTACTTCCGGCATTCTGAATGCTAATAAAAGTCACCACCTTTCATTCTGGAATGTTCAAACAATAATTGATGAACTGTGTGTCCAACCGGATTATTGTTTTCCCGTAGCATCTCGGACTAATCTGGATGATGGATGGTAAGACCTAGCACACTCCATAATGAACTCTGGCAACTGAGCTGTGTATGGAAACGTTGCAGCTTGAATAATTCCACTGCTTTTAACTGCACGCATGAGAGAAGTCTTTCCTGCTATGGATCTATCAATCAATTCAGAAAAAGGTTCTGGACCTAGTTTTGTGTCTCCAATGTCTGTGAATTTAGAAGTGATGCATGACTCCGTTGTGCTCTCTTTTTCACCCCTCTTTTCCATGGTTGTGTCTATCTTTGTCTGAACAATTCTTTTTCTCCTTATCTTGCAAGAATTCTTCAAAACTGGTGCAGATCTGGATAATTCTTTAGATTCAAAGGATATATTCAATGTATTGGACATTGATTTAAGCTCCTTTTCTCTTATAAAGCACCTATAATTAATTCCTACAATTAATTCAAACAAAGATGGCAACCGGAACATGAATAATGGATTTTAATCATAAAAATCTGCATAATTCAAGCTTGTTGCCCCAAATTTGATGTTTTATTTACATGCAAAGCAAGCATGAATTTTACCAACTTCACCTAAGCACCTATATCACTTATGCAAACAATTATCTAGACACAAATCAACCTCCTTCAACATGTGTGCCAATTCTGGAAGCTTTTAACATTAATTACACCTTCTTTTGAGCAAAAATCCTCTCCAAATGGGGTGCACTTTTTGTCTGGGCTGCACTTCTTTGCTTGTGAATTAATTAATTCATCCTTATGGCAGCCCCTGCTTATATAATCCTCATGATTCTATAATTAATTAATGTCTTTCCTATTCCTGGCAATTAATTAATTAATTAATAAGCTTTACTCTTCAAATGGGGCGCCTATTTTGTGCATGCTCATGGCTGCCATTAAATAAATTAAATTTATTTAATTTCGAGACTTGCTCAGCTAACTCAAGCCTCACAAAGATGCTTTGACCTTAGCCACTGAAAATAGAAATTAATTTAATCATTTAATACTTTAAAAGTATTTTTTCTCTCCCAAATGGGACACACTTTTTGACATGAAGGGACTACATTAAATAAATAATATTTATTTAATTTTAAAACCTGTCTATTTCAACTTCCCTTTGTCTACTTTCCTCTCGTTGACTTTTCCACAAGCCTGGGCGCCAAAATTGGAGAAGGAATTAATTAAATTAATTAATTTAAGGTTGTCTTTCCTTCCCTAAAGGAGTCGCACTTTTTGGCATAAGAGATTTCTATTTTTAAACGTCACTGACAATGGGATTATTTACCCTACAAGGTAGCCCCGAAAATCCCATGATTCACTTAAGTTGTTTACTTTCATAATGGCATTATTTACCCGCCAAGAAGGCAATAAAATATCATTCAAGCCTTAAGTGATTTTTCTTTATTCCACAATGGGAATTTTTACCCTACAAGGCAGGTAAGAAATTCCCGCCGCCACCGCCTCTAATTTTTCGATTGTGACTTACGTGGCATTGCTTTCATGGGAAAAAGTACCCTGCTAGGCAGGTACAAGATTCCCACCTGCCTGTTGCTTCAAAAATCCCATGATCCACTTCAAACCCTTTTTTCCAAAAATGCGGCTAGCCCAGAAGAAGCTTTTTGGTGCACGACTTCATCTTTTCCAAGAGAACAAGATGTCCGATGGCGAATTCCTTCCGCACAATATGTAATCTCCAGATACTCCAGGCCAAGAATTAGGCCAAATCGGAAAAGGAATTGATCCAGAGAAATTTCACAGAAAATGAAACGGGAAAACACAAAAACACAAAACGTTGCCAGAAGTCACAAATAAAGCCCAGGATTCATTCCTGGTTAAAACCCTACTAGTATATGGGAATAATGACATGTATGATCACAACAAGGTTAAACTAGAGCACAAATTACCTCAAATTAAATACAAATTTCTTGTAGGTAAACCCCAGCGACAGAATAAAATAATTTTGGGCATCTGGGTATTTGGCAAAAATGGCTAATATGGCTCCTTGGGAATATCTTGACATAATACAGGAACTTTTTGGCAATAAAAATACAAAACGACCCATTATTTTAAAAGTACGAAATTTTTTTCGAATAGGGTAGTCCCTGCATTTTAGGGTGAAATCTGGGACACCATGATGTAGTCTTTTATCCACTAGACACGGATATGTACCCTCTAGGTGCATTCTTTTATCCATTGGATATAAATGTGTACCTTCCAGATGCATTCTTTTACCCTCTGGATATTTTGGTTTTGGATGCAGTCTTTTATCCACTAGACGCAGATTTGTACCCTCTAGGTGCATTCTTTTATCCATTGGATATAAGTGTGTACCTTCCAGATGCATTCTTTTACCCTCTAGATATTTCTGTTTTGGATGCGTTTTTTATGCATTGGGACGCAGATCTGTACCTCTTTGGGTGCATTCTTTTACCCATTAGATATAAGCGTGAACCTTCGGATGCATTATTTTACCCTCTGGACATTTTAGGTTTTGGGCACAAGCTTTTATCCTTTGGTCGCAAGCATGTATCATGTGGATGCACTCTTTTACCCTTTGGACATTTGGGTGTCACGTGTACCTTTAAAAAAAAAGATCAGCATTAAAATATTATTTTAATAGCAAAACCTTCTAGAGCTCATAACTTTTGATCTATAGCTCGGATTAAGGTGATCTTTGTTTTTAAATTGTGTATTTTTTTGAGATATACGCATTGGTGACATTTTTATACATATATTTCAAATGTAAAAGGTACTTTTACTCATTGTAATATTTACATGCACTCAATTATAAAGTGCCAAATTTGGGAGGGTGTTGTGATCACTTGTGGACACAAGAACCCGACGTCCTAAACTTTTGAGTGTTGTATTCTTGTATCTATGAGTGTATACATGTATATCTCTCTTGTTTGTTGAAATATTTTAGATCCGTATTTTTGACACTTTTTTGGCATATTAACAATCTCTCTTGTGGGGGAGCTATTCGTGAATCCCAAAGTGTTAGTTTGTCGTTGTTCTAGTAGTTGGTTTTGGAAACTCATAAAAATCTATAATGTCACTCTACCCATTCAAGCGGTATGGAAGGGTATGGTGTCGATACCGATTCTTTGGGTTTCATGTCCTTACTTTGTTACATGTTGATATTGTTTCTTCGAGTTTCATGTCCTTACCTTGTTACCTTGGATTTTCTTGGATCGTGGCACTCCAATTTATTTGGATTTGTGTCCTTTCCTTGTTGCCTTGGTTGTTCTTGGATCGTGGCACACCTATTAGAAAATTGATCAAATTATATTTGGTATTTTTTTGCACTTTCGACATCATTCCATCGTGGATCTCCTTACATGGAGCTATTCTAATGAAGCCCAAAGTGTCGATGTTTTTAGTTCTATGATCAAGCAAAGGATTCATACCACAAAGTGCACACCAAACTTCTTCAAAGATTATACTATGTTTTAGAGCCGAGATTCTTGGGATATCTTACAATGGGATTTTCTCTCTCTACTTTGTTATTACTAGTTTTGGGCACCTTACGGTGTCCAATTCTCCCAGCTTATGTATGTGGGTACCTCATCGGGCCTTGCCTGCTGGACCCACCTTCTTTTTCACCCACCTAAGCTATGCTTACAGGAGGGTATTAGTGTAGGCTATTATTTATCATTTTATTTATTTATTAGGATAATTCTTACACTTGTGTTATCCCTACACTTATTGGGTTAACTTGCTTAGGTGTACTAGTTGTGTGGAGTTAGCTTTCTAGTTGTGTTGAGTTAGCTTCTCAGTTATGTGGAGTTATCTTACTAGTCTTCTAGAGTTAACTACTAGTATCAATTAGTGGGAGTTCTTCACAACTGATTTAGGTAGTAGTTGCACTTCCCTCCTCCTATATGTACATATTTCTTATTGAATAATTCAAGTCATTCTATTGTAATGTATTGAGCATTATGGATTATGATGGATTTCCATATAATGTGTTTTAGCTCTTTTGTTTGCAAATCTAATGTGGTTTACTATTATCATCTGATATCGTGGCTTGGAACAATATTCTTATCATTCCTTTCATTCGATGCATAATGGAAAGAAAACACTCGCTTTATAGGAGCCAACAAAGTGACTAGGTTGGGTCACCGTCAACTACAGTGGGAAATTTTCTCCAATGAGTATGATTTTTTATTTTGGTTGGGATTTTTATACTTTTAAATATTGGGTGAGTGCTTTAAAGCATTATGTGGGTAAGGGATAAGATGTGGGTAGTTAGGGCATAAAAATCTATGGGTGTAGGTGATGGGGTTGGATTTTGGTCTATAGTATTAATTGTATGGGCATTAGGTGGTTTGTATGTGGGGGTGGAGTTTGATTGTTAGGTGGATGATTAGGAAAAGGTTGTTTGAAGACGTCAAGGGGTTGATTAGGTGATGCATTAGGATTATCCACTTGGAAGTCACCAAATTCTATAAGTTTTTGAAGATGTCTTTAAAAGAGCGACACTTCTCAATGTCATGGTCGTGAACTTGATGATATTTGCAGTAATGTTCCTCACGATACCATGTTAGTTTGGGTCATGATTCATCAAAGGGTCAGATGGGAGGAAGAAAAATGAGATGGACCGTCATTAACTTGTCAAATATTGAAATATAATATTTCCCAAGAGGGGTATAAATAGTGGGGGTCTAGGTCTTATTTATGGAGGATCCATGTGAGAGGTGGGTGTAGAAGAAGATTTAACCATGATGGCATTATCGGTGTTCTTGGAGTTTTCACCATGCGTGGAGGATTTAGTGAACTCGGTCTTGGGTTTGTTTGATCAAAGTTTAAGATGGCCTTTCTCAAGGGCGTGGAGTTCAAGTTTGTGAGCCATAGTAAATACCTCTTCAAAGGTTTGAAATGATTGAATTTGAAGAGTGGAGGAGATGTTCTTTACACAAGACTGTGAGAATCGTTTAATTAATTCAGTCTGTGGAATGGAAAATGATAGTTGTTTGATTATGCCATGTAATCATGTAACAAAATATATAATAGATTCATCATCATATTGTCTAATGGTGTAGAGGTTTGTGATAGTGATCTTATATGCAATGTTGATTGAGAAATTTTTAGGAATAATTGTGTGAGTTGGATGAAGGAAAATAATGAATTTTATGATATGCCGTTATACAAGTCCAATGTGGGTCCAGCTAACAAAATGGGTGATGTGTGAAGCATTATGTCTTGATCATGAGAGATGAGAGGTAGCATGCATGTCTAAAAGTGCAAAGGTATTTTTGGGGTCCTCCTTGCTATTGAACTTAGAAAATTTTGGCATTTCCCAATGAGGAGGATAATGATTCACGTGAACAAATGGATTGATAGGTTCATTACATATTTTTTCATATGAGAATGTGGTTTTAGATCCCAAGGTAGCGGCTTCAAGGTTAGCCATTCTACTCAATAACGCCTTGCATGGGATCATTAGATGGATGGGGTTATGAAGTTGAAGGATGATATTGTGATGCATATGAGGTAGATGGGTTATGTTTTTGATAATTTTGATATGTTTGAGGATGTGTGGGTGTTGGTGGAAGCAGTTGATAAGGGGGGATGTAATTAAAGGGTTGTGATTGGATGGGTTGAGATAAAGGTTATTGTTGAGAAATGGGGATGTGGTAAGATTGGTTAGATTGAGTTGGTTGTTGAGATATGGGAACATTTGATTGGTTTGCTATGGGATGAGTTGGAATATAAGTAATGGGTGGTTGGGATACTTGAGTTGGTTGAGTGGGAAGTATGTAGTGATAAACACCTTGAGGAGGAGGTTGATGAGTTTGTATTGATTCAGATGGATGGGGTTGTGAAGTGATCACATTGGCATGGACATGGGAAGTGGAAATAAGGGGTAGAGTTGTGTTATGTTGTTTGGATATAGGAGGAAGCAAGTGAGATTCTTGAGATGATTGGATAGGGGCACAAGTGACCATGGAAGATAATGAGGTGATGGGAATAGAATAACGAATATTAGTGTTGACATGAGGTAAATTAGGGGGATGGGGAACACAAATTGGGTGTTTTCATGATTGTGATGGATAGAAGAAGAAGGTTGATGGGGATCAAGCTCATGTTGGACCCTATCAAGTTCACTCATAGCCCTAGGAAAGAAGACAACAAGTTTTCATGTGAGGACTCACATAGATTCAAGGTTGGAATGCTAGGCGTAAATTTGTTACAAAGGAGGTTCATCAATGGGGAGATTTGTGGTATTAAAAATGATATAGTCATGAAGGGAAACCAGATTAGAGTCAAGAAGCTCCTAGAATTCCGCACACCCAAGAGGGATGAGAGGAGGCCCAAAAGTGTTGATAGAGGTGGCAGAAGGGGGTGTTGTTGGTCTAGATGGAATGGATTGATGATAAATAAAAGGTTTAGGTTCGACATGATTGTTAGGTTGGATCAATTCAACCTCTTGTGGACACTGAATTCTACTTTTGCAATCTTATTGCAAAACGTACACAAATCACTCTCATTCTTGTCAAATCCATTATAATTAGTGGTTGTCACTAATTAACTAATGTTCCTTATCAAATTATCCAATTAACACAACATTTTTAAATGCATAAACCATTTCACATTGAGGATGCCACTTTATGATGAATCGTAAGTCAAAATCCTCTTCAAAATGGAAAAATAGTGATTATAGGATAATTAAGCATATTTTCCCTTGATTTGGTCAATATGCCATAAGTATTGACTCAAACCCTCTTCCAACCACTCAAAATCACCCCGTTCACCTCCACAACATCTCATCAAGCTTCAAAAGCTTATCATAGCCTTCTAGTTGACCTTAAGCGGTCGATTAAGGCTCCATACCTCTTAATCACTTGGTAATTCACTAATTGTGATTAGAAAGGCCTAATCATAATTAGAAATTATAATCTAATTTGAGGTTTTTAGTCCCACATGCACCAAAATATAAGTTTCTCCTAAAAGGAAAAATATAAAAAGGGTGCACCTCATTCCTTTATACTTTACACCATGCTTTGATTTGCATCTCATATAATAAATATGATTTCTAGCCAAGTTCAATCCTTTCCTAAAGCCTTTGATTGGGTTAGTAAATAGATATCCAAAATGACCAAGTGGTCATTTGGAGAGGCCATTTCACCATGTTTGGAGTAGCAACCATACTAATTTTATTGCCTTCTTAAGTCTATTTAGGCCCTGTGTTAGGTAATTGCACATATTAGTAGGCATGTTTAGCTAGATTTTGAATTATATTCATGTTAGTTAAGCATTTCTTTAAGCTTTAATCTTAATGTTACATTCCTAGACTTAGAAATTTGACTAGAGGTGGAAATGGTGTTATCCTTCCTTAGTCCTAAAATTTGCTTTGTAAATTTTAGGTGCTTTAATTTGGCAAAAAAAAGTGAGTGCATGTGCATGACCGTGAGCGTATGTGCATGTTGTGAGCACCATGCATGACTGTGAGCACCTATGCATGAGTGTGAGCACTGTGCACTAAGAGGGGTGCCTATGCATCAAGGTAAAAATAATTCAAATTCCATAATTTCAATTTTATGATTCCTATCAGTTTTTAAGGGTTTTTAGATGATGTTTTTGTCAATTTATTGATTTTAGAGCAATATTCCTAACAAAATTGGCTTAGGGTTTGATAGATGATATGTTTTCATACTTTGTTTTGAGTTTGGAATAGGGTTTTGTATGTTCTTCTCTTGCACCTAGTGTGATATTGAGAATCAAAAACACCCCTAAACCACTTTTTCTTCTTGGGAGTAAGTAGGAACAATCATCCTTCATTTTTGCTTAAGGGAACAAACTTGCATGTTTTGACATATACTTGATCTTTTAGTTTAAGATATTTTTCATTTGATAAAGAACCAAGGCTAAAATTTTTGTATGCTCTTCCCTTGCACCTAGTGTGATCTTGGGAATCAAAAACAATTTTAGTCTTTCATTAAGAAGCACTTGGATTAATTGGGAATAAACCTTGTTTTTTGCAAAGTTTGATGGTAGTTAGTTGATTTACAAGCATTTTCATGGCCATATTTCTATGATATTGTGAATATTTTTGAACTACTAACCATTTGTGTGAAGGACCTAAAACGCTTGTCAAAGAAAGAAGAGATCTCTTTAAAATAAAAATCTAACATTCACGTGTGTTGTAGGTTGCCATTGGTGGTCAAAACCAAATTGCTTAATCCAAAAGATAAAAAATACACCAACACACCATTCAAAACATTATATTGTAGGTTTCGGTTAAGAGCTACGACTTGTCCACTCAACTAGGACATAACCCCTTTAGCATAAGCCTTAAGCTACAACAATGGGGTGGTCCTAGGAACCCTAAAGTAGTTCACACAAGAGGGAACCTTGTGAATGAAACAGAAAGTGCTCCACACTACGACTTGACTAGTATACCTTGGTGAGATTAGAGTCAAAGATATATATATCGTGAACCTAGTGAAAGTATAACTAAACACACTTCGATGCTCATTATATTGAAGGGGGTAAAGTAAATCTGAGATACTCCTTGGGAAACCTTGGTAAATCGAAATCACCTTAGATATCTTGTGACACCTAGAGAGAGAACTCGCTTAAGAAGCTTTCAGATTGGAACCTATGATTTTTCCTTAGTTGTTATACTTGAGAGCTCTCACAAAGTGAAAAAATTGTTAGATTTAAACTCTTGTTTTTCAAACAAGGGAAAGAATCTCTTAAAGTTTAAACCGTGTGATTTTCATCACAAAATCTACTTAGTGTCATTTTTTCCTAGTTTTTCACTTGCCCTAAAACAAGGCGAAACTCTACCAAAATAACACCAAGTTTATTTCAACACCACTTGGTCTACACCCTTGTTTTCTTGTTGTCCATTTTTAGACAAAAGGAAACAACATATACAGATACCGCTAGATATCGTGTGTCCACCAATTTTGCATTATACTTGTGCGACTAGGTTGCAATACTGAAGCGCTAGTGTTGAAAGTGTGCATGGTACGTAATCATGATCTAGTAGGCCCTACACTGTCTCAAAGACTCATATTTGAGACTCATTATCATCATAGTTAGGTGATTTCATCCTTGTCTTATTTTGAGTTGTTACGCTTCCCACATTGTAGCCATATAATTGAGATATTTATGTCTTGTTTCCATGTGAAATTAGGCGGTATCCATTGATAGAAATTTATTGAGATAGCTCGCACGCATAGAAATTTATTGATATACTTAGACATAGTTTTTACACCCTATCTTTGTCTTGATTTTTGTGAGTGTTGAGGTTACTTTGTTAGCATCGCTATAGTGCCATTTTGATACTAAAAAAAAAAATTTGTAAAGCTTAATTATGTGTCCAAATAACATTGTTACGCTGCTCACATTTGTATCGTCCATTTTACAAAGCTTAGACTTTGTTAGTGTTTAGAAACCAGATTTTAGTATATCTTGTTAGAGGATCGCGTCAACATTCTCTTATCATTTAGGCCTTGTTTGTTGCAAACTTGACCTAACTGGTGATATTGTGTTGTCACTATTTGGTTGTAAACCTATCTAGATGAAATCTTAGAGAATAAACTATTTGGTGTAACTAAATTTTGAGCATTATACGTAATGTATTATTCTAAGGAAAACTAATGTCACATATTACCTCTTAGGGTAGCTTGTTTGTTATTCTTTAGTTCGTACATTTTTTTACCTATCAATTTTTTGGCTATTCTATAGTCACCTTGTTTTAATAATTTAGTGTCATTACGTTGCAAAAATTTACTAAGGTCCTTTTTAGTAAACCTTAGTGGAAATTCTTCACGTTGTATTGGCTATCTCGAGTATGCCTACTATGAGGATGGGTTTGTGAAGATTAAAAGCTGATATATTTGGAGGTGAAAACCCTCTTTTAGAGGATAATCTCATGGTTGACCATAGTGGTGGAGAGGAAGATTCTCCTCGTATGAATATAGAGCATCCTCCCACCAATTTTGACGATTACATTTTTCAAAGAAAACATGAGGTTCTTATGCATGTTATGGAACTAGGAGCTAAGTTACCTCCCAGTGGACCCTTATCTCATTATCACAATGGTTCAAGGGTAAGAGGAAGTGGAATGTCCTCTTCGCCATATAGATGACATATTAAACCCAGTCACACCTCTCCTTCGTATGAAAAAATAATGAGGAAGTACCTTTGAAAATGACTGAGAATGTCGTTTACCTCCAATTAAAATTTTTTTGAGAATACCATGAAGAACATATTCATCATGCACAACCTCCCCTTAATAAATATCGTAACGAAATACTCATTCAGAGGTTATGGAAAAACACTTCCAATCCCTCACTTGCCAATTGGCAAGTTTGGCTTCACATATTTAAAAGGAACAACCAAAAGTTTTGAAACAAGCCATACCAAAGGCAAAACCTAAGGCTTTGTTTCACAAGTTCCTAATACACACTCCTCAACATGGGAAGCACAAAGAGATCCCTATGAAGATATTCTCGCAACAAATAAGGGTGGGAATACACCTAGATTTAATCCTATGTATAGACCTACACCACCCACGTAAGACCATCTCTTCCATCAATAATGGTCTACTATGAAGAACGCCCTTCAAGCATTACAAGAGGGCCAAACCGGTAACAATAATAAGGAATACCAATTCAATGAGTTATGTCCTTACCCATTTGACAAAACCATGCTACAGTTACCTTTCCCAAGACACTTTGATTTTCAAAAATTTGACAAATATAAGGGAAAAGGTGACCCTTGTGACCATATTAAATATTTTTATATGGAATTTCAAGAGGTAGCATTCAATGACAATTATCTTATGCACCTCTTCCCACAAATTTTAGGAGCAATGGTGCTAGAATGATTTGTACACATCCCTAAGGGATCTATATCAACATGGCCAGAACTAGTAGAAATTTTTCATACAACACTTCTCTTTTAATATACAAAATGATGTCACTGTGTTAGATCCCTGCAATTTAAAGCAACGAAATAATGAAAACTTTGCTGCATTTTTACAACAATGGAGAGGATTAGCTAGCTGTTTTCCTTTCTCCATACCTGAAAAATATTTAATCAATATATTTTTTCCCAACCCCATACAAACATTACGTTCCAATTGCAAATGCATTGTGGCAACACATTTGAAAAGGTCATTGAAAAAGGGAGTCAAATTGAAAAAACATTGTTAGCCAAGGGGACTCTAAAACCTTCTCCGTGATCATAATGATTCTAAATCTAATAAAAAACCAAATTTTTTCCCTAATAGGAACAAAAATTTTGTTAGAGATGGGATAATAGATTCTAAAAAGTACAAAACATTCAAAACAACAATCATTGAAACTTGCAAAGGAGCTCTACCTATGGAGTATAAGTGGTGTACTTTCACTCCTCTTTCGACTTAATGTCATCAATACTAAAACAACTAGAGGCGTTAATATGGTTAGATATCCTGAAACTACACCTTATGAGGATGATGTGCCTAAACCATCATGGTTTAAATATAATGAATATTGCCAATTTCACCACATTAAAGGTCACAAAATAGATAAGTGTTTGAATTTGCAGCACTACATCCAAGACTTAATCAAAAGTGGTGATGTGGAGATGGATTTATCCACTCCTAACAAATCCCCCAATACAAAGAATTTTCCTAAACATAATCAGGACAAGAATGCTAATTATGTGTCTAATGAGGAGAATCATTTTGATGCTCTCATTAGTTGTGTAGATACACCTATTGAACATGTCAACAAAATAAACCCTGTGATATCCCCTAGACTATCTATGTCTAGGCATGTGTCGATAAAGACTAATTATCACACAGATCTACATACTTATGACAAGTAAAGAACCTAGGTTTTAGAATTCCCATCAAAGGATTCTTACCACAACTAGACCTCATTTGATTCTTAGTGCTAAAGAACCCGTTCACTTACCTCTTCCCCCATCTTTAACTCATGGTAAGTGGTATGATTCTGATTCTTATGAATATTCAAATTGTAATAATTCTAAGTCTTCTGATTCTTCTAAAGATTCCAATCTGAATTATTCCTCTAATACGACTACTAAGTCATGGTTCTCCATGTCTTCGAGAACCCCATTTCTTAGTCACCTCAATGACCCCTTCTTATGTGAAGAGTTCTCCAACTCAAAGTCCTTCTAATCAATCATCCAAGTTGACTCCCATGTTGTATTCATCTAATCAAGCTCTTATGATAGAAAAAATACCCCTACCAATCGATTCATCTCAAGATGAGGATAAGATCACCGTATTCCTGGGGTCACATGATGGCATTCCCCTAGAGGATTACAATTAAGGATTTAATCTTGACTTCAATACGCTTGCATATTGGGAAGAAGAAATTGATTCCTTTTGTCAGAATACTAAGGAAGATCCTAAGACCAATGAGGAATATCCTATCTTTTCTTCACATCATTCTTTATCTATCATGATTCCTCAATTGCAATCCCACTTTGGGTCACCACCTGGTAGCCCATCATCGGCTTCTATATGTGGGGCACCTCCAAACTGCCCTTCATCATATATTTTTGGCTCACCTTCTAGTAGCTCATTTTCTTCTCACCTTGGGTCACCACCTAGTATCCCATCATTTGCTTCTATATGTGGGGAACCTCCAAGTATCCCTTCATCATCTATGTGTGGCTCACCTCATGGTAGCCCATTTTTGTCTATATTGGGGGCACGTCTAGAAGTCCCTCATCTTTAATTATTTGGCCACGTCCTAGTAGCTCATCATCTTCTACATATGAGACACCTCCATACAATCCTTCATCTTCAATCTTAGGGTCACATCCTTGTATTCCTTTATCTTCAGTCTATGGGACACTTCCTGGTAGCCCATTCTCATCAATTCTTAGACCGTATCTTCACATCCATCATATTGTTCTTCTATCAATGATTGTGGCAAACCCACCATCATTTCTCACATCAATTATATTCATCCACTTTCTTCTCCCACTTCTCGAGATCAGACAAGTCATGTATTAGCTTACAAGAAACCAAACAATTCCTTCATCAAGCTTAGATCAATAATTCCAAGAGCTCCAAAGCTCACAAAAATTTAAACAATCTTAAAGTTCAGAATCAAACGCGCTTCAAAAATGCACATCAATGCACCCATCAAGTATGGCGTAAAGTGTATAAACCTCTGGATAGGGACCTCAAGCTCCCAAAATCCACACATGATAAAACACATCATCTATTGAGTATGAGCTCACCAAAAATCATTGAGATAGGGGATAATAAGACTCTTGATAAACTAACATGCATAGTATCCCTTATTAAGGAAATTGCTAACATTGTTGTTGGATCTTATCACGCCAAGTAACGTTGTCGATCCCACCCTTCAAAAAAAAAAAAAGGTAAAATACAAAAAAATGAGAAAACATTTCAAGAGATCAAAGGTAAATGAACACACATTGCAATTAGGTTTTGTATACACATGGATGTTCTTTCTTCCCTTTTTCTCTTTTTTTAAAAGTCTTCCTACCATTTTCATACCTTCGATGATATTTTGGTTAGCCTATTCACACGCATTTTTGACATTTATCTCTATGGTATCAGTTTGGCCTTTTCTTTTATCACCTTGGTAAATTAAAGAATGTCTAGCCTCTTAGAGATCCTATCACAATCAACATCTAAAAACTAGTTGCGAGTAAATTTTGGATATATTTGTTAACACTAGCCAATGTCGTCATCACAATCACTTCCACCTCCTTCCATCAAGCCATCATTGGTTCTTAACCCCTGTCAAACAAGTGTCAAATAAGAGATCTGAAATAATTTTTCGAAAGAAAAAGAATCAATCAAATCAAAAATCACAAAGTGAAAGCCAAATCTAAAAGCAAAAGCAAATTGATATATAACTCTCTCTTGGGGTATTAACAATAATCTCTCTGGGGCTATGGATACGACTTAAGCAGAGAGAAATGTTACAATTAGAATCAAATGCATCTCCATCGAGGCTATGGATGTCCTGGTAAAGCAACGGAGCAATGTACGGATCTCCTTCCACAATCCATTCATAAAAATCAACTTTGAAAAATAAATCATTCCTACACATTGGCTAGGGTGTCTTCACTTGTTTTCTATCAAATCTTCCCTCCAAGAGGTAATAAATTTCCACGTGCACACACTGGATATCTATGAGAAAATAGGATTAGTATGTTACCAAGTGTCCTTTTTTTAGACCTTGTTCAGAATCTTACTCTAGTCCATGTATCTTGTCTCACGATTCATGCCTTTGGCTAATCACTTCTTCATCGTGAGACTTCTAAGCTACATTCACAACATTCACATCATTCTTCTACTTAGTTCAGAACATCCATGTGTATAATATTGCCTTTTGTCATGTTGTTGGGAACCTTTTTCCTTTTCACAAAAACAATCTTCTACCTCTTTCTATCATGTGCTTCTTGGCCATCTTACTGGGGCATCTTTGATCCTTCCTACCACGTCATTGGGTTACATCCATCAACATGTTGAACCTATCTATATTGTCCTTGATCCAACTTCTACGCGTGAAGAGTTTACCTTTGAATATTCCCATCTAACGTTGGGGGCAATTTCACATCTTCACTTTCTTGTGCATACGCATGACATTCTTCCCTTTTACATCCCATATATAGCTAGGGGATCTACGTTTCTTTATTTCCTATACATAGATTGAGAGAAAACTTCCAGAAAATAAAAACATTCAAATATGTTAGTCATAAAAGTCAAAACATCCAAATAAACATAAAAAACCCAAAAAAATTGGTAAAGCAAACTCAAAAACCCAAACAAATTGGTAAAGAAAACTCAAAACCCATAAAAAATTGGTAGGAAAAAATCAAAAACACAAATTTACCTTACCATTGCATAGTTCACTTCGATACCTTTCCAACGCAAAAAAATGGATTCATTTCGAGGTCAAGAGAAAACATTATGGCCTCTAGAAGATAGATAGTGCATTCAATGTTGCACAGGCACCCATGTTGAACACTACCAACATAGGTACCCAAGCACCCATGTTGCAGTGCTTGAAACAAAAAATTCAAAAATGAGCAAAACACTGCCAACACATGTGCTCATAGCGCCCATGTTGCATGTAAAAATCCAAAAAACTCAAAAAGGAAGCCAACACATGCACTCAAGCGCCCATGCTACATGCAAAAATCCAAAAAGTAAAAAAGGAAGCCAACATAGGTGCTCAGGCACCCATGGTGCATGTAAAAATCCAAAAATCAAAAGTAGGACCAGCACAGGCACTTATGCTGCTTACAAAATGTAAAAAACCACAAACAGGGCCAACACAGATGCCCATGCTACCTCACACAATGCAAAAAAATCAAAAGTAGGGCCAGCACATTTGCTTAGACTCCCATGTTGCCTCACAAACTACAAAAAACAACAAACAGGGCCAATAAAAGGAACGATAACCAGATCGTACCAAGCCAAGAACACAGACGTTAATCAAACACCGCGATCAATAAGATGAAACCAATTCGCCAGAATAACTTTACACAAAACCTTTGTAAACCAATGAGTAGCAATATCATATATTATTATGGAACTCAATGAAATACAATGAGAATGGGCCTTGCTTATATAGGCAAGGAATAACAATCTAAGAACTAGTCAATGTCGTAGATCAAGCCATAAATCATGGAAAGAACTAGTCATCAAAGAACTAGTCAAGTCCATAGATTTATGAGAGAACTAGACATCAAGGATCTAGTCAATACCATAGATCTAGGAAAGAACTAGTCAATACCATAGATCAAGGAAAGAACTATACCTAACAACTAGATAATATCTCCTAATATCTAAATAAATAAAAAGAAATATCCACACACATAAGTGGGTGAGGATAAATACAATAAAGGTAAATAATGTACCTAGGTGAACATGAGCTAAGGTAAATACCTACTCTAACACCCCCCCTCAAGTGAAGCTAGGGGCCAAAATAGAAGTGGCATGTCCACAGTATGAGTCCCGACAACTAGGCCTGATGAGGTACTCATGTACAATATATCCATGAAGAAATCTCGAACCAAAAGAAGGAAAGAATCTGCTATAAGGAAAGAAAAGAAGAAGAAGAAGGAAGATGTTCTCATGAACACCCCCAAGAACAACTTCCAAAACCCCAAGCATTCCACACAACTCAAGGTAGCGAGGTGATGCAAAAGGCTTTGTAAAGATGTCTGTAACCTGTTGCTGTTGAGTTGGAAGGTACTCTAAGCAAAGAACTCCATCCTAAATGTGTTGCCGAATGAAGTGGATGTGTATCTCGATATGCTTGGTCTGTTGGTGCTCAACTGGGTTGCGAGAAATGTGAATTGCACTTTGGTTGTCACACCAAAGTACAGTCGGTGAATCTGTGGGAATCCAAACTCTGTCAATAACTGGTGAAGCCAAAGAATCTATTGACTCACTGTAACTGCTGCCTTGTACTCTGCCTCTGAAGATGAAAGTGCAATAGCTTTGTTTTTTTACATGCCCAAGCAACTAGAGAAGAACCAAGACAAAAAGATAGCCAAAAGTGGAACACTATCATCAATAGAACCTACCCAATCTGAATCTGTATACCCAACCAACTGAGTAGAACCCCTAGTGTAGTGTAGGCCAAAGTGGGAAGTGCCTTGTAAATAGCACAAAATCCTTTTAGCATCCTACCAATGACTACTATGAGGAGAATGTGCAAACGAGATATAAGCCCTACTATAAATGAAATATCAGGGTGAGTATGGGTCAAGTACATGAGACTCCCAACCAACTACCTATACAACGTAGGATCACAAAGTGGTGTGGTACATGTGGATGTAAGAGTAACCCCAGACTGAAAAGGAGATGGACTTGGCTTGCAATCAGCCATATCAAAGCACCTAAGAAGATCATGGTGTACTTTTCTTTGACTCAAATGAATCCTGAATCTATCGAGAAATCTGCAAACCAAGGAAATAATGCAATAGCCCAAGATCTGTCATGTCAAACTGTGTAGAAAGAGCCCTCTGAATACTTTGAATGTGGGAAGAAGAGCTGCCAGTAAGTAACAAATCATCAACATACAAGACAAGTATCACAATATCCTCACCAACATGTTGGAGATACACTGTATGATCAGAGTGGCAATGAACAAAACTAGTAGATAGAAGAAAAGAATCCATCTTCTCATACCAAGCCCGAGGGGCTTGTTTGAGACCGTAGAGAGACCTTTGAGCCTACAAACAAGAGAAGAATCTGAACAAATCTAGCGGTTGCTCCATATATATTTCCTCTTGTAGATCTCCATGTAAGAAGGCACTCTTCATGTCCATCTGGTATATGGGCCACCCCTATGATGTAATAATAACAAGTACAAGGCATACAGAATCCATCTTGGCAATGGGTGCAAAAGTCTCAGAGTAATCAATACCTTCGACTTGTGAAAAACCCTTTGCAACAAGATGAGCCTTATACTTGTCAATGGACCCATCAGTTGCGTATTTGGTTGGTATACCCACTTACACCTAACCATCTTTCTTCCTTTAGGAAGAGATACCAAATCCCAAGTATGATTCTTCATCAAAGAAGAATACTCAGCTGTCATCATCATCATCCCACTCCTGTATCCCATGAGCCTTTGAAAAATATTGTGGATCCTCAAAACTGCTACGACACAAAATTCAGAACCTGTAGAATGTGTGTGATGATGCCTAGTGGGTGGAAGATCCTCTATGAAAGGTGTTGCCTCAGAAACTGTAGTATGAGCCCACTTAGGCATAGTGACAACATCAGTGGGAATAGGATCCTCAATGGCATCTATAACCTCCTCATCAATCTCCTCAAAGAAAGGATCCTCAAGATGAGATGAAGAAGAAGAAGGAATGGAAGAAGATGAAGAATCATGAGGAGTGAAATGCTCATCAAACTGAACATGTGTTGAAAAAGAACATCATGTGTATCAGGATCTAAAATATGATAAGCTCTCATGTCCTCACAATACCCTACAAAGATCAAGGGTTTACTCTTCTTATCCAAAGCTTTCCTTTTCTTCTTTGGCACAAAGGCCCAAGCATGGCTCCCAAAGACTCAAAAAAATGAGACATTTGGCTTAGTGTTGGACCAAGCTTCCTCTGGAGTCAAATGCTCAAGTGCTTTGTGTGGTGTGCGATTCTGAATATAGTTAGCACAATTAACTACTTTTGCCTAGTAGATAGGAGGTAAATCTCTAGAATGCATCATACAATTAGCCATTTCCTTCAAAGTTCTATTCTTCCTTTTCTGCTAAGCCATTTTTTGTGGAGTATGAGGAACAAAATGTTGGTGAATAATGCCTTGAGTTGCCAAAAATTTAGAAAACTCATTGTTGAAGTACTCCCCCATTATCAGTATGAAGGTTCTTTATGCAACTAGAAGATTGTTTCTCGACCAAAGCCTTGAAGACTTTGAAGTGTGAAAAAACATCACTTTTGTACTTGAGAAAATAAACCCAAGTACACCTCGAGAAATTATCAATAAATGTAAGTGCATACTTAGCTCCATTAAAAGAGGGGGTAGGAAAAACCATCAAGTCACTATGCACAAGCTCAAGTGGTGAAGAAACTCTCTTAGACAAATTCTTAGGAAATGGATCTTGGTGTTGTTTCCTAATGCACAGCCAGAGAAAACTCCCTCAAGACTAGAAACTCTAGGAAGACCATCTACCATACCATGAGTGCTCAACTCCTTCAAATATCTATAATTAAGATGTCCAAATCTTTCATGCCAAAGCTTACTCTCTGAATCTGCATGAGAAACCAATCTTGTCCCTATAGAGAAGTGTCATCAAAACCCTCAAAGTGATATAGTCTAGAACTATGATCAACAATACCCTGAGCAACAAGTGAATTTGGCTCCAACAAAGTTCATACTACTCTCCCCATGTGGTGTAAAAGTCATTGTTTTCCTTGACCAGAATGACAAATTTGATATATAGAAAGCAAATTTGTAGTGATGTTAGGAACATATAGTGCATCTTGGATACTGCCACCATCAAGTTGTATATCACCTTTTCCTTTAACAGAAAGAAAGGAAGAATCTCAACCTCAATTTTGGAAGTAGAACTCAAACCTAGAGAAACAAAAGACTCCTTAGAAGAAGTCATGTGATGAGAAGCACCAGAATCTATAACCCAATTGTCTGCAAGTGGTGACTGAGATCTCCCAACAACATTAAGTGCTTTGCCATGTTGATTAGAAGGAGGTGGAGTAGAGATATAAATTTTGTGTTTCTTGACTGCATCCTCTAAGGCTTGCATTCACTTATAACACCTATGTTCTTCATGATTACTACCCCCACAAAAAGAGCATGAAAGGCTAGACTTATTCTTGGATTTAGAAGACTCCTTGGGTTTTGAGTTGTTTTCTTTGGGTTTAGGAGCATTTTGAGATGGAGAAGGGGTGGATTTGGTTTTACTATTTGGTTTTCCCTTGCCCTTAGGATTAGATGCAACTAATGCCTTTTGAGAGATGGAAGACTCAAGGTGAGACAATTTGGATTCTTCCCTAGTAAGTCTTTCACAAAATGTTTCTAAGTTAGGCATTTTAAATGTGTCACCTAAGGCATCCATGCTAGAGAAAAAGGTAGAAGAAAATATTTGAAATGGTCCTCTCAACTTGGATAGAATCAAGTAAACACACTCTTCATCTTTCTTATCTCTTCCACTCCCCTTCAATTGTGTCAACAAATGCTTGAACTTGGTAAGATAGTCTATAATTGTTGGAAAATCTTCAGGATTAAGAGAGGTGATCTCAATTTCAAGTTGCATGGCTCTCATATGATCCACCTTACTAAATAAATCCTCAATTTCTCCCATATTTTGAAAGGAGAGTCACATTTTTCCAAATGAAACAAAATACTATCACTTACATAAGTTCTATCAAACCCATACACTCATCAAATTTGCATTGGTACTGAAATTTCTCATATTCTCTAGTGAATATTGGTTGTTCTGAAGAAGTTAAAGCCCATAATCCTTTCTACTTAATTATTGTTTCCATTCTTGGTTTCCATGTGTGGTAATTATGTGTTGTTAATGGCTCAACATGATCTAATGTAGAAAGATATAGATGCCATCCTCAAAAAATCACCAAAATAAATGCAAGAACCAAGCAATGCAACAAGACCCCCAAGCAATGCAACAAGAGCCCCCAGATTTTGGCACTTTATAATGAGTGCGTGTTACAATATGGCACTTTATAATTATAGTGCAATTCTCAAAATAAATATTTCAATGGAAAGAGCACGGAAAAACAAGTGCTTTTGCAAAAAACGACACTCAAAACCGAGTTACCGATCAAAAGTTACAAGCTTTTCAATATTATGCTCTACTATTTATTTTAGTTGCCACTAAAACAAGAATAAAATGCTCTTGCTTTCACCACACAAATAAAATGAAAGGGGCTGGAGTTAAGCACCTACTAGTAGGAATCACAAGTTTAAGCCCTCATACGACCATACCATATGACCAAGGGCTCCAAAACGTCTTACGCACGTAACCCGAGAATTATATGTAGCAAAAAATGTAAAATGATCTCTAATCAAACAACAAAACCCTTAGGAAAAAATTTCCCGTGTTCTTTTCGAAAAAGCTTACGCAAATCTCGAGGAGAATAGTGCCTTGAGATCTCGCAATAAAGAAAAAAACCAAAAAAATGACTACCTCGCTGATAACAAGAAAAAAACCAAAAAAATGGTCAACTTTGTCAAATCGATATTAGGGTTTTGCCACCTTCCGGATCAATGGAATAATTTTTTTGCATAAATATGCATGCATCAACAAAATACGGAAAAATTCTGAATATATGAATATAGAAAAAAAAATGTTTACAAAATGAAACTTACAGACGGATGTCAACAACAATCTCCTGCTCGATACCATAAAAGGAACAATAACTAGATCATACCAAGCCAAGAACACAGATGCTAATCAAACACCATGATCAATAAGATGAAAGCAATTCGCCAGAATAACTTTACACAAAACCTTTGCAAACAAATGAGTAGCAATATCATATATTATTATGGAACTCAATGAAATACAATGAGAATGGGCCTTGCTTATATAGGCAAGGAATAACAATCTAAGAACCAGTCAAGGTCATAGATCAAGCCATAAATCATGGAAAGAACTAGTCATCAAAGAACTAGTCAAGTCCATAGATTTATGAGAGAACTAGACATCAAGGATCTAGTCAATACAATAGATCTAGGAAAGAACTATACCTAACAACTAGATAATATCTCCTAATATCTAAATAAATAAAAGAAATATCCACACACATAAGTGGGTGAGGATAAATACAATAAAGGTAAATAATGTACCTAGGTGAACATGAGCTAAGGTAAATACCTACTCTAACAGCCAACACAGGTGCCCAGGCACCTATGCTACCCAACACAAGTGCTCCCCTAAGTGCATAAAGGCGCACCCAATTGTGCGGGGCATAAATTTTCTCCCGACCTTCAAACAACTCCTCTATTTTTTTTGCATTGGAAAGGTATTGAAGCAAGCTACACAATGGTAACATTAATTTTGGTTTTAGATTTACCAAAAATTTATGGTTTTTCATTTTTTAAATGGCTTACATATATCTAAAGCCTGTATCACCTACATTATCCTCAACTTGAAAATATGTCTTACAAAAGAATCTTTCTATGGTTCTTGATTGTTTTAGTCTCAAAAGACTCACGGATCATCATGATCTACCTCCATTAACAAAATCTTGGCTGCATATTATGTCAAGTACTCCCATACAACAATGAGTTTTCAAAGAATGTGTCGTAGCACACAAAAAATTTTCCATGGGACTACCTGTGTCCTTCGTTATTCCCCTCACATGCATCCTTGCTTGGGGCACCATTTTTAACCCTTTCCATTACAATATGAACATTCTAGAACAACAAATTGATAACAAAAACATTAGTGCAATTGTTGAACGTTGTTTGTTTGAGTGTGTGTGATTATACTGCTTTCTCTGTTAGGTTAGCTAGTTTACTTTCTCGTATTGCATTGCATTGTGTATGTTGCATTGAGTTAGGTATCATTTTACTTTCTCGTATTGCATTGCATTGTGTATGTTGCATTGAGTTAGGTATCATTTTACTTTCTCGTATTGCATTACATTATGTATGTTGCATGGAGTTATGTAGCAATGGACAAATGTTAGTAATTTAGATTTTCATGTTATCTTACATTTTTGTTCATTTCAATAAAGGCCAATGATGTAGACCTAGGGGGAAAATGATATAAACATGTTGCTTATTAAAAGGTTGGATGCAAAGATTGGGCTTGTCCTATATTCTCCATTAATCATTTCTTATCACTTATCATTTATTATCACTACTAATTTTTCTTCTAAATCACCTGGGGCAATAAACAACCATGTTTATCCCTATCCTTATTCCTTCTCAATACCTAAGGGTTTCACGCCCATTCTAACCTATTTTCTTCTATCCATTTCAATCATATTTTTGATCGTCGATTGACTTCTTCTATCACCCACTTGACACTCGAGGTGACATCCTTCATTCCACTATTTTTTCTTCAAAAATTTACTTGTTTATGGTTGTCTACTATATTTGAAGTGAAGTCACTTACTTCACCTTAAACAGGGTAAATGTAGACACCTAAATTCCACTTTTGTAATCTTATTTTCAAACGCACACAAATCACTCTCATTCTTCCCAAATTCATTATAATTAGTGGTTTATGCTAATTAACTAACGTTCCTTACCAAATTAACCAATTAACACCATGCGGTTGATTGTGTAACCCCTTTCGTATTTAGGATGTCACTTTATGACGAATCGTAAGTCAAAATCCTCTTTGAAATGGACAATTAGTTATTATAGGCTAATTAAGCCTATTTTCCCTTGATTTGGTCAATATGCCCTAGTATTGACTCAAACTACTCTTCCAACCACTCAAAATCACCCCTGTTCACCTCCACAACATCTTACCAAGCTTCAAAATCTTATCTTAGCCTCCTAGTTGACCCTAAGTGGTCGATTAAGGCTCCATACCTCTTAATCACTTGGTAATTCACTAATTTTGATTAACAAGGCCTAATCATGATTAAAAATTCTTATCTAATTCGGGTCTTTTAGTCCCACATGCACCAAAATACAAGTTTCTCCTAAAAGGAAAACTATAAAAAGGGTGCACCTCATTCCTTTATACTTTACACCATGCTTTGATTTGCATCTCATATAATAAATATGATTTATAGCCAAGCTCAATCCTTGCCTAAAGCCTTCAATGGGGTTAGTATATGGATATCCAAAATGACCAAGTAGTCATTTGGAGATGTCATTTCACCTTGTTTGGAGTAGCAACCATACCAATTTTATTGCCCTCTTAGGTCTATTTAGGCCCATGTTAGGTAATTGAACATATTAGTAGGAATATTTAGTTAGATTTTGAATTATATTCATGTTATTTAAGCATTCCTTTAAGCTTGTATCTTAATGTTACATTCCTATACTTAGAACCTTGACTAGATGTGGAAATGGTGTTAGCCTTCCTTAGTTAGTCATGCAATTTTCTTTCAGGGTGCTTTCACCTCTTGAAGAGGAGGAATGGAAACCATGGGTTGAGTAACTATGGAAGAGATGACCAAAGAGGTGGAGGTAAGGATAGAAAGTGCGAGAACTTTGTTAGGAGGCAATAGTGGAAATAGGAATGTTGTTTGATGACCTTTTTGTTCTATTTGTCTCACTTGAGAGCATGTCATAACTAGCATAAAACAAACAATAAAAGAAAACTATGTTATTTTAAAAACTAATTCAAACAAATCACGCAACAAATTTTTGATCATCTTGATTATTAGAGGTGAAAAGAAATTAAAAATGGGCATGAAGGGAGCCTAGGAAATGGAAATATATGGATGGTTTTAGGTAGTTTGGGATGGAGTCCTTGATATACCCGAAGCTACATGAGGCATGAATTTTTTATGACTATTGGTACAGGCTTGGTATTGGGGCCTACCTCCTCACTTCACAATTTCAAAATGATAAGGGAGTAAGGTGCTTAGCCAATATACTACAGACCAAAAAAATGTAACGCAGATAGAACACCGAGACATATTTCCTATTGGGTGATGAAATCCCTATAGTTATACCTAGTAGGATATGTTTATATGTGTAACTCTTCTTACGTGTTCGAGATGTGTGTGATGAAGTGTATGCAAAGAGTTAAAGCCCCTAGTTAGACTACATTTCCAAGAAAATATGAGTTCTTTTTAGATCCAAATCGAAATGTGATATTCGATGAAAGCACTAGACAAAGGATGCAATAAATAAAATAAAGATATGGTGAATACAAATAATGAATACCCGGACAACACTTTTCCTTTTTATTTGAATTTTTTTATTTTTAAGAAAGAAAGAAAAATGCATTCCAAGCAACCCGATCAATCGCAAGTAATAAAATGATGCTCCTACCTACGAGGTTAGTAGAAGATGGCAAAAGAAAATAGAAAAGAAAGAAAAATAGTAAGACTCGCCAAAGAAGGGTTCATCCACATGGGCATGCCAAAATGTTGACCAAATTCCCTCATTCCTACTCAGTTAGTGAACTAGTACTAAATAAAATAAGTAACTCCAAATATGCAAGGGTTTAAGGTACCTTGAGATGAGATGACGATGGATGTGGGTGAAAATTGAGAGATCCTTCTTCATAGTGAGAAAGAAAACTGTAAATCGAAGAGAACTCAAAAAAGGATGGATTAGTAGATAGATGGGTGGGTTACCACGATGAAGTTATTCCCAAGAATTGAAAACTTCCTAGGGTGGATATCAACCCATGTTTTGATAAAGATAAATCAAATCAAATATTGATAATTTGGATGCAGCGGGATCTGAACCAAAACAAAAACTGAAATGCTAGATATAAGGTAGAAATTCATATTTGACATAAATACATGTAAATTAAATCAAACCTAGGTGGGTCAACAGAGACCGAGACTTCATAACATGGTCAATGGCAACCGGGCTGCATGAGAAGAAAATACAGACATACATGCTTGCAAAACCTCTTGTAGTTGGATTTGAAGCTAGTCTACATATAGAAGTTGATCTAAGTTGGAGGCGAGAACACTACAAAATAGGCTAGATGTAGGTCTTATTAAAAGGATGTATTAAAATTATGAAAATTGACAATGAATGCACTAAAGACAGATCGGGCCAATGGCAACCAGTGGGCTGGAAAAATAGATTTGAGGTGATAAAAGGTATAATGACAGGATTTGAGGGTTGGGTGACTATGGAGTCAAAGAAGATATGGTTGGGAATCTAAATGATAGAAGGGAAAACAAAATGGAAGCCGAGTCGATGGGGACCGGAGGATCGGGTCGGCAATGATCTGCGGTCGATTCGAGACTTAGACGAAAATGGATGAAGTAAAATGAAGACCTACATATAATAAATGAAGGCACAGGAATGACTAAAGCAAATATCTCTTGATGACAGTTGAACCGCACAAGATCTCGATGTTGATATGGTGATAAATTGCAACAAAGGATCCAAGCATGTAAGAGAGAAAAATAGGCTTAAATTTTCCCAAAGATGGACACAAGATCTCTAAGAGTGTTGTAGTAGCTGCAAAGAAAGAAACAAATGAAAGAAAGATAACAATAAATCTTGAAGACTCCAAAACTACATCTTGAGGAAATGAGGAGTAGGGGAATATCTATAGGGTTGAAGACAACCCGAATGGATCACCACCAATTGCAAGGACCTATCCATTTGGGCGGTGGGAAGGTGGTGAGCTCAAGATAAGGAGCCCATAAGAGGTCGGATTAGTGTTTAGATGGATTAGGTGGATTAGGATGAATTAGGGTTGCATAGGATGAGTAAATGAGTAAGTGGATGGTTGAAATTATTAAATAAAGGCCATGGAGAGGTGAAATCATTAAATGGTGGCCTAGAAGGATAAAATGGAAGATTTAAGAAGAAGAAATAAATTAAATGAGTGTTTAGAATTAACTAAACATGATTAAGGATGATTAATGGATGAATAATGATGGGAAATAATGATAGGTGGGATAAATTGAATTTAGGAGGGAAGAAGAGAATTCAAAAGTAGAAGAGGTATGTATGTAGAAAAGACGATGGAGATCGAACTCGAGATGAGGGGTAGCGATACCAAAAATTGGTTTCTACATGTTATTAAAATAACATCGTGTATGAACTTAACTTTTTAATATACATATAAACTGTAATTTTATGTGAATACGAAAGAAATGTTGAGATGCATTTTCACCCCAAAACACCAAGCTCAAGTTCAAGTTAGATGAATGTAAAGTTTCAATATATTTATTAATTGTCATATTCACTATTTTACTATTAAAAATTTAATTCTTAACATTCTTGAACTTATAATTAAATAATTTATAAGGAGTTGATGCACATATCTTAAAATACATCTACTTGCACAACAAAGTCAAGAGAGATGTATCAACATTGAGATCATCAACTTGGATTCTCATATAACTCATTTATTGACAATTATCAACCTCACACAAATCTAATGGAAGGTTCCTAATGGCAAAGCAATCTAAATATTTCCATATGGCTATTGTATACGACTTTTTGATTAGGTTCCCCATGAGAAGGAATAAATATTTTTAATTACTATCTAAGAACATTTGGTTTAGGTTAATTAAGTCACATATACATGTCAACATAGAGACACCGAGCAAAGGTGGTTATCAAGACACTTACGATCGCTTACTACTTGTATCCTCATTCGGACATAGGTTTGAGACATCTTGGCAAGGTACTTAAAGGCTTCTAATTTAAACAATATTTCTCAATTTATATTTAATTATGCTCAACACATGCATTCCTCTTTCCATAAAAACTTGATCATAGATCAAATAGATTGTAATCATTCATCCATACCCTTGACACCTATTAGGGTTCTCGATAAAGACACTTAAAATTTTGACTTGAGAAGTTATCTCAGCATGAACATGCCATCTCTAGAGGGGAGGCTGACTTGGATCAAAATAACACATGAAAGTAAGCCCACATCTGTCACCATTAGAGGTGAGGTGGCGTAGGGTGCCACACAAAATATTATTGGGGATTCCATTACCACAACTTGAAAACTAAAAATCTATGTAGATCACAAATTGGACTAATAATATCTCCATATTATTGACTCATCATATTTACAATTCCTACTAATTATACAAGGATGAAGTGCCTATTAAATAGGATAAAGAATTAGTTTTCATAACCACCAAGTGATATGTGTGATCTCCTCAAAAAAAGGAGAATCCATTATTTTATTGCACTCGACAAATTATTCCTACACAATATAGTTTCATATCAACAAATTCCTAATTAAGATCAACCCATTTATGAATGTGAATATGGCTCAAATTGAGTTAGTTCATGAATAACCTGAACCACCCACAAGTGTAAACACTCCAACATCTACTACTAACCAACCCAACTTCATTTCTGATATGCCCCTTAAGGTATGCACTCGGGGAGATTAATATGTCAATATCCTACGACAGAGAGAAATCATTACTAAGAGTGAAAATAAGGTGCATACACAATGTACGATTGGGACCTTTCCTCGTATTATCTCCCCCACCTCCCCCACAGAGACACATGTATGTATGTATGTATGTATGTATGTATGTATGTATGTATGTATGTATGTATGTATGTATGTATGTATGTATGTATGTATGTATGTATGTATGTATGTATGTATGTATATGTATAAGGGTTAGAGCCTCTCATCTAATTTCGCACTACTATTAGTAGCTAATGACAATAACTATATTTTTAGTTTACCTTGTTTTTAAAGTTTTTAGGGTTTCTCGCTCTTCGTGCACTTCTCAATCTTCTCTTCTATTCACTAGATCTTGGGGCTTGGGTCCCCGATCTTTTTATTTTTGTCTTCATGGCTGACCTCAATGGCATTCTCCCAAAGGATACTAAAATTCCAGTTTCTCGTATCAATGATGCGGATGTGGACTCTTCGATTGCCATTCTTTCAGAGGGTGCCCTAATTTGTAAATTCCTTGGCTATTGGCCTAAGGCACAAGATATTTTCAATTGGATGAAAAAGTTTTGGAAAATTTCCTCTCGAGCTAGATTAAGCCCCTTCCGTAAGGATTCGTCCAAGTCTTATTCAATAATTTTGTTGATCTCGATGAAATATTTAGATCTGGACCCTGGTTCATGGGAAGAGTTGGTCTCTTCATAAAACCCTAGGCCGAAAATTTCAACCCTAATTAGGAATCCCTTACCAAAGTTCCAGTTTGGATTCAACTTTATGGTCTCCTACTAAAATCTGGCGTGAAATAACCTTTGAGTAGGTGGGAAACGCACTAGGGGAATTCATTTTCACCTTTGTAAAATCTATGGAAACTAGGGTCCTTACAGTGTATGCTAGAATCATGTGTTAATCTAGATATAACAAAACCTCTTCCAGTGTCATCTTCCTCTCATCGAAACCACAAAATGGAAGTAGGATCGGACTATGAAAATGTCTTGTTCCATTGTAGGAAATGTCATAAACATAGTCACTTTACGCGAAAATACCCGGAAATGAAGAAATCAAATATTCTTGAAGATAATGGCTTCTCCAAGCCCAAAAAGAATAATAATAATGCTAAAAAGAAATGGAACAAGGTGGAAAACCCCGATTTGGCTGGTCCTATTGCATTCCCCACCCAAAATGAGTTCAATACCTTGAATACCCTTGAGAAATCCTTTCCTAGAGAAGAACCTAGATCTTCTTAAGCGGGTGGTATGGTTGAGATGGGTGCGAAGATGGAGAAATTATGGAATCCGAAGAGGAGGAGGAGCAATGGGTGAAGAGGAATATTTCACTCATGATCAGTTGAATGACATTCTGAACAATCGGGATCAAAGAAAAATAGAGGAATCTGATATTGTCATCAAATTTGCTAGAATTAGAAAAGGCAAGTCAAAACACCCTCCACTCTAAAATTATCACAATTAGGAAGTCTAAATCAACATTAGCAAAGGTAGCGTAGAACAAAATCTCGAGACATGTTTTTGAAATTTCTTGCAATGGAAAAGAAAATCAAGCTCCAGGATCTCACCCTAAGCACAAAGGACATAAAAACATGGTCCTTCTCCCAAAATAGGTAAGAAATCTCAATCTAGGCCAATCACCTGTAGTGATGGGTCTAAGCCTTCTCAATGTTAATTCTCTCCTGGAATTTGCATGGGCTCAATGCCCCGCACAAACAAAGACTATTAAAAGAGTTAATTAGTGAGAAGAACCCAGATATTATTATTCTCTAAGAAACGAAGATGGAGGCTTCTCAGTTCAGCTCTATTTCTCAGAATTTGTGGAAAAATAGCAAACATGTCTCTAGGGATGCCATAGGTGCTTGGGAGGTTTGGCCATCCTTTGGAACCCTGCCAAATTCTCTCGGTCAATCTATTGATGATTGTGTCAATTGGCAGGCTATTGAATTTAAATTTCTTGGTCAACCTTTGAATTTCATTTGCTCAAATGTTTACGGGCCACAAAGCAACACTGCAAGGAAACTTTTTGGTTGTCTTTAAAAAGTCTCAAATATTTTTTCCTTGATTTTCCATGGATATTCAGAGGTGATTTAAATTCAATCATATTCCCTCTCGAGTGAACCGATGGGTCATGCATCATCACCAAATCTGCCTTTGAATTATCCCAATTTATTGAGGATTGTGAGTTGCTTGACATCCTTCCCAAAAATGGGAAATTCACTTGGACAAATATAATACTTAGTGAAAATTATGTAGCTAAACACTTGGATAAATTTCTCCTCAATGAGGAATGGATTCAACAAAGTATTTTGTTTGAATCCAAAATCTCTTGGGTTGCGGGCTATGATCATTGTCCTATTCAATTGACAATATCTCCCTCTGCTCCTCTGAAAAGAAGACCTTTCAAATTTGAACTAATGTGGCTTAAATATCCTTCTCTAAAATCTCTCATGGTTGAATGGTGGAATACTCATATTGATGGCTCCAAAATGTACAAGCTTGTTGGAAAGCTAAAAAAAGTGAAATTCAAGTTAAAAGAATGGAACAAACTCACTTTTGGGAACATCTTTAAAAAAACAGAGATTCAAGCCAAGATTGCTATTGTTGAGAAGTATATCCAAGAGGTTGGGTTACATGAAGAACTAAAAGAGGAAGAAGAATCTTTAGTTGACTTGTTAAATCAAATTCTCCTTCAAGAAAAATTCCACTGGAAGAAACAATCTAGAATAAAATGGCTCAAGGAAGGGGATCATAATATTGGATTCTTCCATAAAACATCCATAACAAGAAGAAATTTGAATAGGATTTCTAGCACTTATCTACCCTCAAGAGAGATTGTGTCGATTCCAAAAGAATTGGGGAAGAATATGAAAGGTTTTTAACAGATTTTCTTTCTTATTCTGGACTTCAAAGATCTCGTGGTCAAACTCTAAATCCTCAATCAAATTCCTAGGCTGATAAATGATGATGAAAATATTATGCTTACTGCTCTTGTCTCTGTGGATGAGGTTAAATTTATTGTTTTTCTTTCAAACTTGAAAAGGCTCTGGCCGGATGGCTTTCCTTTTGGCTTCTATAAAGTTGTCTAGAAATTGTGGGATCCGATGTGGTCTAAGTTGTTAAAGAATCCTATTCTTTGAAGGATGTTCTCAAATAGCTCAACATTACTTTCATAGCTCTCATCCCTAAGTCAAAAAATTCAAGGTACTTTGATTCCTATAGACCTATTTCCCTTTGTAATGTTTCTTACAAAATCATTGCAAAAGTTATGGCCAATCGTCTCAAAAGGATCCTTCCCAGGATCATCTCGCCAAAGCAAGGGGGGTTTGTGGTGGTAGACAAATTCTTGATGGGATCATCATTTCCCATGAACTCATTCACTTAGTTGAAATAAAAAAACTCGGGAACATGCTCATTAAGCTTGATATGACCAAAGCCTTTGACAAAGCCAATTGGGATTTCATAATGGCTATTCTATAAAAATTTGGTTTTTCCTCTTCTTAGAGCGAATGGATTTATGTTTTCATTAGCTCACCTAAATTCTATGTCCTAATCAATTTTGAATCGGTTGGTTTCTTTAGCTCCTCTAGGGGTCTGTGTCAGGGTGACCCTCTTTCACCATATCTCTTCATTATTATGGCTAACTATTTCGGTAAATGGATTATGCACCTTCGAAACTCAAGAGCTTTGTCTGGAGTTCTTATAGCCAATGGTGCTCCTAGGATTACTCACCTTCATTTTGATGATGTCATTGGACTTGTCGGGATAGCTTCCATAGATTAGGATCATACTTTCAAGCATGCTTTAGATCCGTGTATAAAGCTTCCTCTAGTCCTTTGGTAAATAAAATAAAATAAAAAAATTTCTTCTTTAACACCGCTAAAGCCTCTCAAATCATGATTTGCAAAATTATGAAAATTAGCTCGTGGATCTCTACCCTGTTCTTATATGGGTATCCCAATTTTCCAAGGCAGAATCTCCTCATACCTTTGGAAGTCCACCATTGATAAAATATTAAGGAAACTAGATAGTTGGAAAGGTAAGTGGCTCTCCTTTGCTTTGGAAGAATTCAACTGATATCTTCTTGCACCCAAGCCATTCTAATTTACATGATGTCAATTCTTCCTATGCCCTCTAAAGTTGCAAATTGTATAAATTCAGTCCAAACCAAATTTATGTGGAGTGGAAGAAGTGATGCAAAGAAGCTCCCTCTTGTTAAATGGGAAAACTCTGCCTGCCAAAAGCTTGGGAGGTCTTGGTTTCATAATAAATAAAAGAATGAACTGGGCTCTTGGGGCTAAGCTTGTTTGGAGACTTTACAAAGAAAAATACACCCTCCGAAGTATTATTCTCAGGAGAAAATACTTAGATAATATGAATCATGAATGTATCTTCGCACCAGAAACCACATCATTGGTTCTCATATTTGGAACTTCATGACTAGTTCTTTGGGAATTATCAAACACTGCTAAGATGGAATGTTGGAAAAGGCACTTTGACCCACTTTTGGACGAATGCTTGGATTTCGAGAAATCCTATGGATAATTGTAATCTTATAAATCTTATGGACTGGTGTAAGAGAAATATTGGTGTCATGGTCAAATATTATTTCAATCCCTCCATGAATGGGTGGTGGGATATTTAGGTCCTGCCCACTGGGCTGGGGACAAACAGGTTCTAATGGATCTCCTCTTGCCTTTCCACTTCAACATGAGATGTGATGAGCTGATTTGGATGGGTTTTAGAACTGGAAACTACAAAGTCAAATATGGATACGTCGATGTTATGTTTGCTAATGGGAGGGATCCTATCTCTTTCCCACATCAGCAAGTTTAGTTCAAACATGGCTCCCCAAAGCTAATGCTTTCCTTTGGACTACATACTGGGATAAAATTTTGACTCAAAATAATTTGTGAAAAAAGGATTTCAAGGACCTTCTGGTGTGTTCTATGTCTAAAGGCAAAGGAAGACAACAATCATCTTTTGATTCACTGCGACTTTGCTAGCCAAATTTGGAGACATATTTTATACAAATTCAACCTCATCTTTCACTTGCTTGAATCCCTTAATGATCTTTTGGCTTGTTGGTTTTTCTATTCGCGCAAAACCTCTAATACAAATATGGAAATATATCCCTAATTCTATCTACTAGAATGTTTGGCTTGAAAAAAACTGCATGATTTTCACTAATGAGAAAAGAGGCTTGGAAAATGTCCTATCCCAAACTCTTTCTTTACTAAGAGAGCTTCTTCACATCTAGCCTCCCAAATCTGGTAAGATCTTCCCTATTGACAATATTGTTCTTCTTAATTGGAATAATATTTTGGATGGAATCCTTGATAAAGGGGTTGGTCTCAAAATCTACAAGTGTAGAACATCTTCTTGGGAGGCTCCCAATGGTGACTACATCAAGCTAAATTTTGTGGGGTTGCAAGAACAACCAGTGGTTGGGGGCCTAGAGGAATTTTTTGAAAATCTTCTTGTCGGCCTATCTTGGGATTTGTTGAAGTCCTTAGGAGATGCTCTAACAACTATGATGAGGCAAAAGCGCTTTGATGTGGCCTCTCAATCGCGAAACAAATAAAGTGGGAGAAAGTTATTTTTAAAGATGATTCACAAGTCATAATCAATGCAATTATGAAAGGTCATGTCAATAATCGAAGCTTTCTGAATTTTTAATGATTTTCATGCTCTCTATGAGCCCCTCTTGATTTCACACATTTTTCGTAGCACTAATAAAGTGGCTGAAAAATTAGCTAACATTAGAGTGGATAGAAGCATTAAGAAATATCCTCAAAGCCTCATTATTTTTCAACCCAAAGATTTAATAAATTTAATGGGTGATTTACTTAATCATGAAAATAAAAAGGGGCAATCAATGGTGTCCTTGAAAGGACAACCCATATGTCCTTCTCAATTAAATCCCCTCACCTCATGATTTTTTGCATCTTGCCAAATGTTTCACATGTTTTTCCTTAATGGAATTCACATGCGAGAAGGGATGTCAGAAATTCGGGTTTGTTGGAGGAGTTTGTCTAATAGTTTTTGCAAAGAAGTCTTTAGTGTGTTTAGCCCAATGGAGAAAGGCAAGGGGATTGCTGGTCCAGCTAAGCGCACGAGGCGAGTGGGGGAAAAAGACTGCGGAGAACACTGTCAAAGAAATGGATGATCATCTGATCCATTGTTTCTCTCTGGATGATGTGCACTTTTATTTTTGGGTTTGGTTAATGATTTGAAATTACAGAGTTGTTAAATATTATTCACTTGCTGGACAAAGGCACTCATATTACCAAAAAAGAGGCAATAGAATTCTATAAAAACACTCTCATTGATGGCATGGAAGACCCTCGAATCCTACGTTGGATGGATACAAACTTGTTACAAGCCCAACTCTTGGCTAGGCTTGGGGAGAATGTAGTGGTGGAAGAAGTAATTCGGGTGATGGATGATTCAAGCCAATCCACTTCCCATCTAGAAACCTTTAATGTTGCGCAAATTATTGGTGTGTAAATTGTGTTGCTTTGGGGCAAGTAATTATTTTTATTTGCACGAAGAGATTGAGAAAATGGGTTTTGATCTAAGCCTAGCATTGGAGCAGATTTGGACTTTGTCTAAAGCTCAGGCCCTGGAAAGTATCAACCAAGGTCGCAAACTTGATGCCATCTATTTTGGTCCTGGGAATACCAACTAATTTTTTTGAAAACTCACAACCTGGAGGAATCATTTGTTGCACTGGTCATGGAGGAGAAAGCTTGAGCCACGGTGGATCCTGAGGTGGTGATCTCCATCTCCTCTAAGGAGGCTACTTATTTTTATGAATCTATCTTTATTTCGATATAATGTAATTTTGGTATTATGATAGCAACACCAATAGTTTTACTTAAACTCGTAATTGTAACTTGTTCTCATGTTTTTTTGTTAAATATTAATATAATGGACTATAAGCCCTTGTCTTTACTTATCAAAAGAAAATTTTCTAGTGTTTCAAGAAAAGAAAAGACATTCTTCGAATGATTGCATGTATCATCACAAAAATATGGAATATGATATTTTTATCCTATATCTAAATGCATATTCCAATTTTAAATCATAATAAATGCCACCAAATCTTATAATAACTTACCTCATTCTTATCTTTTATCTTTGTAAATACAACTCCAAGAAAGAGATATAATATGGATGATTGACGAAAGTAATGCATTGATGGTTGTGCATTGTCTGATCACCTAGTCCTCTAATTAAATAAAAAATTGTTTATAACCTGATCATGGGAAGTTGAAATACTAAACATGAGGTAGACAATGGTCGACATCTTTGGAATACAAATTCGGGAAACTAGCTTCGTGGTAGATCCAAGGACTTTCACATAGTTCCCATGACCTTTAAAAGGTTGAGCCGAAATGCTAGTAAGCATTGTCACTTGAAGTAGTGACAAAGGGAGATCGTGGATATCTGGATACACCCTTCTCAGCCGCACATGGCTTACATGGATGTTATCAGATAGATCGAAAGAGCAAAATTGATTAATGAATTTGATTAAATAAATGCATAATCAATTGCGGTTGTGTAATTTGTTATTATGTTTATGTGTTCAAAAAAAACCTCATTTTTCAGCTCTTGTAATTTTGAGCTTTACACAAAGGCACTCATATTACCAAAAAGAGGCAATGGAATTCTATAAAAACACTCTATTGAGGGCATGAAAGACCCTCGAATCCTACGTTGAATGGATACAAAGTTGTTACAAGCCCAACTCTCGGCTAGGCTTGGGGAGAATGTGGTGGTGGATGAAGTAATTCGGGTGATGGGTGATTCAATCTAATCCACTTCCCATTTGGACACCTTTAAGGTTGTGCAAATTATTGGTGTGTAAATTGTGTTGCTTAGGGCAAGCAATTCTTTTCTTTGCACGAAGAGATTGAGAAAATGAGTTTTGATCTAAGCCTCAGCATTGGAACAGCATTTGGACTCGTTTAAAGCTCAGCCCCTGGAAAGTATCAACCAAGGTGGCAAGCTTGATGCCATCTATTCTATTCGGGAATACCAACTAACAAATTTGAAAAATCACAACTAGAGGAATTGCTTGTTGCACTAGTCATGGAGGAGAAAGCTCGAGCCATGGTGGATCCCGAGGTGGTGCCTAAGGTGGTGATCTCCATCTCCTCTAAGGAGGCTACTTATTTTTATGAATCTATCTTTATTTTGATATAATGTAATATTGGTATTATGATAGCAACACCAATAGTGTTACTTAAACTCGTAAATGTAACATGTTCTCATGTTTTTTGTTAAATATTAATATAGCTGGGCTATAAACCCTTGTCTTTACCTATCAAAAAAAAAGTTTCTGTGTTTCAAGAAAAGAAAAGACATTACCGAATGATTGCATGTATCATCACAAAAATATGGAATATGATATTACCATTTAGGAGATGTGAAGGAATGCATAAAATTTAACGAAAATCTTAGAAGATGAGAAATTTTTAGTGAGCCCTATATAGAATTGACATCCGAAATTATCCCAAGAAAAAAACTGACAACAAATATGGTTCCTTAATGTCAATTTTGTCCTAGAAACATTAAAATCAATTCAAATTTGCAAGACCCTAATCTTTTTTTTTCTAAATCTTCTTTGAGCTTCTATTAGACTACTTATCACTCAAGTAGGGACATTTCAAGGAAGGATGTTTCTTTCACTATTTCAAGTTCAATATCTTGTGTTTCATTCAGATTATATGTACCTTTTCAACATCATTTAGGTGTTTATTTTCTCTACTTCATTGTCTATTGTTGGAATATAGATTGTGCATAGTTTTAGCATGTTTATGCCATTTGGGGCCTCTCTACTTGCAATATCCCTTCGCCCCTAATCTCCTATTGACCAAACCCATTTGTTTGAAGGAATTATACACTCCTAAAGCCTAATAAGAGCATACGGGATGGTCCTAATGTGTCTTTTTATGGACCTTATGGCTTAAGTGCTATCATTCCTTGTTCCTATTCTTGTCTTTTTTGAGTCTTGGAGGTTAATTTTAGCACCAACATGGTCCTAATTTGAATTCAATTTATTTGTAATACAAAGGCATTCTAAATCATTTATAATATAGAAGGGAATCTACGCATCTAAACAATCAATAGAGAATCAATAAGCACGTTGAGAATTTATAGACGAGTCATTGAAAACTTGCAAGCATTCTAGATATGATCAAACATTCATTAGAACATTAATTGAAACAAACAAGCTTTTATTTTTAAAAAACACCATACACTAGTTTTCTAGGTTCTGATCATTAAGATTTGATGTCTTCAATATTGTTACAGTGGGCTTGACAAATCTCAAGGTAATTCCACTAGTCTTTGGTTTACTATGCTCCAAAACATTTGTTTTTGTTTATACTTATTTAGATATTGCTACCGATTAATGAAAGATTCGAGAATGTTTGTTTTGTGGGTGATCGAAGAAAAAGCACAAAAATTGAGTGAGAACTTTGAAGAGCAAGGATAGGAAATCAAAGTCGTTAAAAAAATTGAGCCATTTGATATTTTGTCATGTTTATACCAAAAAAATTGTACTTCGCCTATTAAAGAGTATAAAATGTTCCACACAATTATTTGTTCAACATTTTTTCCTAAGTCAACTCTATATCATATCTAGATGTAAAATTCTATTAATTAATTTTACAAGTGTCATCGAATCTCAATATATTCGAAATATACCTTGTATATTACCTTTTTTTTCCTAACTTTAAAATTAATTACAATTAAATAATATCTCATATGTATATTAATCAGCTATTGATATCTATAATTTAATTATTAATCAATTGTCTATAACATTTTGATTAAGTTTTCGAGGTGTGATTTCATTACACTCATGAATTTTTTTGGTGGTTGTTGTTCTAAATTTTTCGTAAGTTTTTATTTTGTAGTTTAAACTAATATGTTAATTGCCCAACTAAGAACCAACTCGCATCATTTTAGATGTGAGACTTGTAGGTGGACAATACCCAAAGAAGAATGGGAAACAAAAACGTGTTTATTCTGTGTCAAGGGGGTAGTGGAGACAGAATGACACTTCATTATGGAGTGTGCAGCTTATAATGACATTTGGAGCAGCTACAGGGACAGTTTAAGCATTGACAAGTTAACGGACCTATTTCAAGAGGAAATGCTAATCAAAATATGAAGTTTTTTTATCAAAATACGTACTAGAAGAGCTCACATCGAGAAAATAGTTAACTTTTGCAATATTAGCAGGCAACCTCTCTGACCTGATGTTTATTTTTATCTGGACAGATTCTTTTTGCGGCTCTTGGTTCCATAGACTATTTGATCTCATGGACGTTATTAAAATCTTTCATTCAATCAACTCTCTTGATTTTATATAATAAAAAATAACAAAGTGTTTATTTTATACTTTACACTCTTTTGAAATAATATAATAAAACTATTCACGTCAAGAAAGTGGGTGATATTACAACTGCGTGTGATTGCAGGTAAAACAGAAATGGCTAAATGATTAAGAAAGCTTATACAATATAGGAAAAAGAACTCGAAAGTCAGTGCATATATTTTTAAAATATGAAAGAAAATCTCGCTTATATGCGTTCCGCGTGTTCAAACAAATCTTAAGTTTGCCCAAAAAGGGGAGAATATTTAGTCCACTTGAAGAGATCCCATTATTTTATTTTAAACTATATAAAATAGAAACAAAACTTCCAAATATTATTTGACTTGGTAAGGGAGACGACTTATTCTTTCCTCAGTTTTTCAATTTGACACAATAAAAGTCTTTAGTCTTCTTCTTCTTCTTCCTTTTTTAAGTCTTTGGTCTTTCAATATCTAAGACAAATCTCGCAACTATAGTATAATTGGATAAAGAGATGTAAATTAAAAAAGTTGTGTCAAGATGACGTCGTTTAAAAATATTACTAAAGAATAATGGGTGGAATTAGGTTGAGTTTGGGAATAGAAAATGATCGGAAAAGAAGGCCTTTTATGGTCTATAATGTTAGGTAGTTTTTTTAGATTTAAAAGTGACTCATTGTATATAGAATTATTTAATATTTTGGAAGGTACTTGAGTGTGATTTCTTTTTTAAAGGGCTAGAGAAAATATTCGAGGGGTCTTGAAAGCACTTACACGTTGATATGTGAAAACTCATGTAAAATTCTAATATAGAAACTTGTAATTATAATATTTGATTAGGCTTAAATATATAAAATAGTAAATTTGATCTTATACTTTCAAAATAAATAAATAAAAGATGGGCTATAAGGTTTATAAGTATATTTTAGTTATTATAAGATTTGGTGGCATTTATTATGATCTAGAATTGGAATATGCATTTAGATATAGGATAAAAACAACCCAAATAATTTGTGTTAAATAGAGTATTAATATTTAGAGGTTTTTTTTTTTGGGAAGTTTTCAAAAATAAGTAGACATATTTTTTAAATGAATGATCAACATGGTTTGGATCATTATTCACATTGGTATGATATCACTTTTATCACTTAATAAAAAACATTCTTCCCTACCTAATTGGGTAATAATGTCTAGAAAAACAATAAGGATTTAAACAAAATATGTTTTGAGGTCTTTACATTTTTCATTTTTTAAGATGATATAAATATCGAAAAGAACACATCAATACATGCAATAACTTTCACACGTGCATGTGTATGTTATGCAATAAATTGTCCTTCTAATGATTGCACTAACATGGATAAATGCTCTAATGATTGCCCGATTTCCTCTAAAGTTATTGTAATTTATTTTTAGATTTGTGTGAATAACAAACTTTCTAGTTTTACTACAATATTAATGTATTTATAGACAATTTATAAATTGAAATTAGAATCCTTATTAATGGGATAAATGACAAAGTAACAACTAAAAAGAGAAAAATATGGGACAAGAAAATGGGCACACCTTTGAAAAAAGAGGTGATTAAAATCCCTACAAGTGTGGGGACACTTAGAGGACCAAGAGTGTATGGATGTATAGGCATGACCAAGATTGTACTAACATGATTAAATGCTCTAATGATTGTTTAATTTCCTCTAAAATTGGTGTCCTTAATCATTATATAAATGTGTGAATAACAAATTTTCTAGTTTTACTATAATGTTGGTGTATTTGTAGATAATTATTTATTCAAATTAGAACACCTATTAGAAAGATAAATGACAAAGTAACAACTAAAAAGAGAAAACTCTAGGTCAAGAAAGATGGGTACACCTTGACAAAAAGAGGGGACTAAAAATCCCCATGAGTGTGGGGATGCTCGAAAAGGACCAAGAGTGTATGGATGTTGAGGCATGACCAAGATTATTCTAACATGAATAAATGCTCTAATGATTGATTGATTTGCTCTAAATTTGGTGTACTTTATTGTTATATTTGTGTGAATAACGAGTTCTCTAGTTTTACTACAATATTGGTGTATTTGTAGACAATTTATATTCAAATTAGAAGCCTTATTAGCTTGTTAAATGAAAAAGTAACAATTAAAAAGAGAAAATATATGAGACAAGAAAGATGGGTGCACCTTGACAAAAAGGGTGACTAAAAAACCCAACGAGTGTGGGGATGCTTTGAGAAGAACATAAATTGTATGAATGTATAGAGATGACCAAGATTGTGGGAACACTCCATACATGACCAAGAGTGTAAGTATGTTCTAGAATAAACATTCCAAAACATTTTGAACACATGGAAAAGGGAGAAAAGAAGGGGAGATATGAAAAAAAAATCCATGAAATGCCCTAATACAATTTTATTTGGATTAAAATATTGAGAAATACATACATATACTAAAATCTTATAATTTCATATTTAATAAATATCTATGAGGCATTTCCCCACTTTAATGTGTGTGCATGCATACATACATACATACATACATACATACATACATACATACATATGCATATATGCATATATGCATATATATGCGCATATGCATATGCATATATATATATATATATATATATATATATATATATATATATATATATATATATATATATATATATATATGCATATATATATGCATATACATATGCATACATACATACATACATACATACATATGCATATATGCATATATATGGATATGCATATATATGCATATGCATATATATATATATATATATATATATATATATATATATATATATATATATATATATATATATATATATATATATATATATATATGCATATATATGCATATATATGCATATATATATATGCATATGCATATGCATAATATATATATATGCATATATGCATATGCATATGCATATGCATATATGCATATATATATATGCATATATGCATATATATATATGCATATGCATATGCATATATCGTATATATATATATATATATATATATATATATGCATATATGCATATATATATATATATGCGTATATGCATATGCATATGCATATATATATATATATGCATATATGCATATATATATATATATATATATGGTATATATATGCATATGCATATATATATATATAATATATGCATATATATATAATATATATATATGCATATGCATATGCATATGCATATGCATATGCATACATATGCATATGCATATGCATATGCATATATGCATATATATATATGCATATATATATATGCATATGCATATGCATATGCATATCATATGCATATGCATATGCATATATATATATATATATATATATATATATATATATGCATATGCATATGCATATGCATATGCATATGCATATGCATATGCATATGCATATGCATATGCATATATGCATATGCATATGCATATACATATATATATATGCATATATATATGCATATATATATATATGCATATATATATATATGCATATATATGCATATGTATATATACATATATATATGCATATATGTATATATACATATACATATATGCATATATATGTATATATACATATATGCATATATATGTATATATATATATATATATATATATATATATATATATATATCTATGTGTGTGTGTATATATATATATGCATATGCATATATATATGTATATATGCATATGCATATATAATATATATATGCATATGCATATATATATATATATATATATATACATATATATATGCATATGCATATATATATATATATATATATATATATATATGCGCATATATATATATATGTGTGTGTGTGTGTGTGTATGCATATGCATATATATGCATATGCATATGCATATGCATATGCATATATATATATATATATATATATATATATGCATATATTAAATTAAAAAAATTCATTGACATGAAGCTCTTTAGAAAAATATAATGTACATGTGAATCTCTATAACATTATCGTCTACATACACATGAGTCAATTCCAAACAATAATAATAAAGGCTATTAAAAATCTAAAATCTGATAAAAATTATGGAGTTAACTCAACTAAATGACTATTTTTTAAGTCATCAAGGCTTGAATTTGAGTACCTTGTTTGTCTCCGGCCTCCAATCACTATTTTCATTTATAATCAAGGAGTATTAAAACATCAACGAGGGTAAGAGTAAAATAGCAAATATATATATAGAGAGAATATGGGTGCCCCATGGTATGTAGATAAACAATAATTAAATCTCAAGAAATAAATTGAGATAATGTAATGATATAAAGATTTAATACAATACATAATAACATAGCATATAAAAGATGACATAATCAATATCAATTTAAAAATGTGTTTACATAGCCATATGTCATCATTAATCCTTACAACTATAACATGTTGTGTTTCCACTTGATAAAGAGATAAATTAATACCGAAAGAGATAATAACCGAAAAATAAGGTTTTTAATCACAACATATATTTAAAATAAAAGTGAAAGTGGAAATAAAAAATTACCTCATTCTTATCTTTTATCTTTGTAAATAGAAATCCAAGAAAGAGATATATTATGGGTGATTGATTTGAAAGTATTTATTTCAATAATTGGATAATTTACATGTGGTGACTATATACCAATTGAGTGTGCACATTTAGTAGATCCTACTAAACCCTTTTTCAAATTTTTGCATGTTTTCACTATTTCTAAATATTCTTAGAATATGAAGGAGAGCATTTTTTCCCATTTTACAAAATCAATGCTTAGACATGAATTTTGCCATCATCGTAGGAATTTATACGGTCCTAATAAAATATCTACACTTCTAAAAAAATATGAATTCTTTGGACAATAATATACCTTTTTTCTAATTGCCCATTTGAAACTCCTAAAAAAATAATATAACCGATTCAACCCAAAACAAAATTAAGGTTGGTTTAGTTCCCTATTATCAATATTTAATCTTTGTAGATGTTAATGAATGTGAAATCATATCTAGAAATAAATTCTCCAACTTCAAAATTGAAAGTACATATAAAATGATATAGAGAAGTTGTACTCAATTAGGGAACACGTTAAATATATTAACACATAAGAAGATCAATGTACTTTGCTCTTTGACTTGTCGAAGGTTGATCTAGGTGTGATAGAGGGATGGAATGAATGAGTATATCCTATAGATACTTCATCTATGATTCTTGAATTGCATTGTGCTCAAGTGGACAAAAAATGTTCTCTTTGGACCAAACAAGTTGGTGGTTTTGTCCTTCTAGATAGTCTTGTTTAGGTAATAGATTGTGCTTTGTAAATTTTTGAACCTTTGTGAGTGATTGGTATATAATTTGATATGAAATATTATGTCTCACTTTTTTAAAAACCTCTACAATTAACCAAATTGACTTAAAACCCTAACCTAGGTAAACCCCTTGTAAATGTTAGTTTTTAGATTAAACTAAAATTTGTATCCGCCTAAATTGGCACTACTCCAAAGAGGCCTCAAATCACACATAGTTCTCCATGTAGGGATGCAACATAATAATACATAGATGCAACTATATTTGATAACCCAATGATGCAAACGTTGTTAGGGTATTCAATGAAGATCTTCCTTATATCACACAACCTTTAGAATATTACATGGAAAACATACACAAATATATGAAATAACACAAATTTGAATTCAACGATAGAAAACATACATCGATAAGTCTTATTTGTATACTTATAGGAATAACACACATGACGCATTTCCAATGATGCAAACGGATCATTACAATCAGCATATGCTCATGTCATGTAAGATCATAACTTTATTATGTGTTTTAAGCTCACATCCACACTCTACTCTATTTTGTAAATTTCTCTCAAATTAATTTCTAAGTTGTAATGAAATTACTTGGATAAATATGAATATCAACAACAATATAACACCAAAGAACACCAAATTGTAGATAAATGATCACAATATGCAAGTAGAATAGCTTAGCCACTTTAAGGGGGCAACCTCCAAACCATAAAATAAGACTCAAGTGCTCAATATAATAATTAACTACTCCTTACTACCACCTATATATCATTCTTATGTTATGGCCAACACCAAGGCTGACCTACTAAACATATGAAAGCATAAATGAATGACATGTAAACCACACGTCGGCACTACATATCCAATATAACCTATAGGACTAAGGGTGTAGCATTCCCCTCCCCTTTTGTGCAACATTTTCCCCAATGTTGGTTAGCCCTAGATGTTGATGTAGAAATGCTTCATATTCCCATGTTACATCTTCACTATTCATATTCTTCCACTTGACCAAATACTTGGTAATGACTCTGGTCCTCATTATTTAGTGTGTGTTTAAAGAATCCCTTTGAGATCCAATATGATCCTTCCTTCCTCATCTAGTTCAGATGAACTAATTTGGTTGAAATGTGCCTCCCAATAACTTTATTCAAGTAAGAAACATGGAAGACTGGATGTATTTTACTTCCGTGAGGGATCTCCATCTTATATGCCACACTAACAATTTTCTACAACACTTGGTAAGGACCATAATATTTAGGTGCAAGCTTATTATCCTTATTTTTTTGTTTTAAAGATAAATTTTTACATGGTTCCGCAACCATACAAAAACAAAGTCTCCCACTTCAAAGTGTCACTCACTATGGTGTTGATCAGCCTATTGCTTCATGTGGTTTTATTCCATTTATTCTCTCTAAGGATAGAGAGTACCTCGTGATGGTGTTGAATGTGATATTTGATTTCTCTCACCTTAGGTTTTACCTTCAATATATAGAAGAGTGATGGAGGATGGTACCAATATAGTGCCAAAATGGAGACATTTTGTATGAAGTATGAAATGAAGTATTTATTATCTAATTTCCTCCACCACCCACTGAAATTAGATAACAAGCAGATTCCTATTGTGAGTAATCAAGGTAGTTCTGAGAGTCTCAGACTGAATACGAAAGGAGTCAAGCCTCCGGAAATTTTGGGAGGGACTTATCCAAATCATGGTGAGAAAGTTCAGCCCAAAAAGTCAACTCGAAGCAAAGTAATGGACTCACGAAAGGTGCCACGTGTCAACCCGGCGTAATTCAAAAACAAAAAGGGAAGAATGAAATCTCAAAACCCCGTGGGACCTCCACATGGAGTCAATGGTAAGAGGCCCACCAAGGAAAGGATCCTTGTATTAATGTACAATGAGTCCCATTGTAAACTCAAGGAAAAATAGAAGGAACTGTGGAGGATGTCGTGTGTCATCTCAATGCACTTAAAAAGATGCAAGAAAACGGAGACTTGGGGATGCGTTTGGTCTCTACGTGGAGCTTGACAAAAATGGACTCCAAGCCCGAAGCAGGTTGTAAAATATTGGTGGCAGGTCAATGCCACGTGTGAAGAAATAATAAAGACCACCTAGAAGTTTTAAATGCTCAAATCTTTTAGAAGGTGGAGGGAAAAGAAATTATCAACTTGTCTTTTCAATGAAGAATTTAATGCATAGTTCCATGTAGACGAAGTAAACCCGTAGAAATTCAAATTATCCATCCACACTCAATAGGCCATAACTAGAGCATTTCTTAACAAAATGCCACAAAATAGGTGTCATTGGAATCCTAGCTCAAAATTCAATGCACAAAAATTGAGCAGTTTAGATATGTAATAAAGATTTAAGGGTGTATTCCTTAAAAGATGAGCCCACTTCAAGGGAAGTGGTTGGAAAGTAATTGAGAATGTATTGAATGAATATGGCTCTCATTTATTAAAGGTAGATCATGTGGCGGTGTGAGACAAATTTCACAAATCTATTTCTGTCACTTCATCTCATTTATTACAACTTACAATGGTTGGGGAAGTAGTTCTGGGATTGTTCTCTTCTCTTCTTCTCATTCTATATATTGTAATCTTGGGGCTCATTATAAGGAGGGATATACATTGAGAGTGAGTCATTTTTCTCTCTGTCCATGTTTCTTCTCTGCTAGGGTAAGAACATGGAGCTCAAGCCTTCTTCCTAAAACTTCGTAGTGGCATTTTTTCTTGCCTCTTACCTATTGATTTTTGTATTGTGCATAATTTTGGAGCAATATAACATGTCTGTGATGCATTTCATGTATCATTTTCATGTTTCATTATCTCTAATAGAATTTATTCACTATGGGTATACTATGCATATCTCTAAATGATCATTACGGGATTTGGAAGATGTGCTTAATGGGTTTGAAGTGGTATTATGTGTGAATCTATCTCTGGCCTGTGGTGCATTTTGTCCACCATTTTCAGTGCTCACCTTTTCCCATTTCAGACAAATAGATTCTTGATTAACTTCTTCTTTTCGGCATATTGCTTCTGTTAAGTTTTATGATATGTTTCATGTTTTCTCTAACCCTCATCTCACACCGTAGAGAAGAGCTAACTTCTTTAAAATCTAGAGGTTACCTTAGGGCACACATTCCACTAACCCGAATTATCCAACAAATTTAATGGTTCATCCGCAAAGATAATCATCAATAATTTTCCTAAAGCACGCTCGGTGGGACGTCGCAAGATACTATCATTTCATTTCATCAAGTTTGTGTGTTCTTGGTGAGATTAAGCCTATGGAGGCATATGCGAAGCACATTTGATGAATTCTTCTAGTCAAAACAACCCATTATTTAATTTTACAGACCTTTCTCTCATCCATCTCCATTCATATTTCTTTCCATGTCTCTCATTTTCCTTCATTTTATGAAGTTTTGTAATCATGACTTCATTCCCGCAATGGAATTCACACTTTCAACAGTATCATCAGCCTCTAATAAGCTTCACGACTTCTCCAAACCAGCATTATAACTAGATTCAAAGCCACTATGCTTACCCATATGAGCAATGCCAAAACTAGTTTGGCTACGGAACCTATCAAGGACATGGGTATGCATATGATGACTACAGTCAAATGGAGGATGTTGGTCTACTAGAGAAGATCCAAATAATGGAGGTAGGCATGGTTCAATCTTGGGCTACAACACAAATGAAGGCATTTGGGATAGGATGCAGGGAACCTTGTCCATGGGAAGGCCCTATTCCTAGACACTATAGCCCACAGGAGAAGCTTGATTTCTTAGAAGAAATATTGCCCCCACTTATGCAATGGATTGAGGGTATTGAAACATATGAGTGAAGTGTGAGACAACCTTGTCAATGGGTAAGTCAATCACCAACTCTTTGTGCATCTTTCCCCTTCCCAAGCTATATCATGTCATACTACTCCAAATGTTGAGTTCCCTTCTCCATCTCCTAGCCTTTCATCCCACTTCATTAAGTTATGTCCATTTTCCTTCCAAAAGCCATCCCCTCATTACGAAAAAAAAATAAATCCAAATCCAAAAGAAGAGGAGCACATGGGGATGATTAAAATAAATTCAGAGGATTCAAATCATGAGTCAGATGAAGCTGCACATAATGAAAAATTTGTAGACTCAAAGACCATCATGCAAGGGGAAGAAACCTTGGCACAACATGACAACGATGAGCTTGATTGCTTATCTAACTTGGAGGAATGCCTTGATGAAGAAGATCCCACAAAAATCACAACCTTTGAGGCTTCATCAATAATTCCCCAATAGGAACAACCTTCTACTCATGACAGTCCCCTTGAATCAAATCCAGAAGCTCTTAATGAAGATATAATCATTGAAGGCTTTTTGCTTTCAATCAAAGAGTTTGGATTTGCTAACAAATATGCCATGGTGGAGGAGGAAAAGGAAGACAAGGATGACACCACTCCTATACCAGTCATTAAGGTAAAGGATCAATTATTTGCATAGGCATAGGAAAATCCAAATCAGCATGCAAACAACTCCATCCATGAAAGTATGCAAGAAAGCCTCACCTCGGATAGTTGAAATTTGGAGCAATGGGCAAGTACAATGGATCGAACCCTGCCCCATCAAGATTTTGGCTTCATCAGAGCAAAGGGAGAAGCCAACACTATTCATGCTCACTTCAAAGCATGAAGATAATATTCAAATCCCCAAGGGTCAGCTACAACACCTCCAACCAAATGATAAGCATCTTGAGGAGGTATTCATTTTGTTTTTTGATACCATGGGTAGAAGAGTGAAAGGTAATTTTTCACTCTTATTACAGGCCATATCCATTGCTAAATTAATCACATGGCTACACTTTATAAGAAAGGGAAGCTATTTCTCCTGTCTGTTTCAGACTTTGTTTAGCTTTTCCTATTTCAGTTAGTGTAGGAGTAGGAGTAGATTTTCTTTCAGTAGAAAAAGTGCTTTTGCACACTCTGCATGTCTCACTTGAGGCATGTATGATTTAATATTTTGTATATAAGTTTTTTTCCATATTAATTCGGTGGTACAAAAATCAAGCCCCTCGATTAACTCTGCTACTCATGACAGTCCCTTTGAATCAAATCTAGAAGTTCTTAATGAAGATATAATCATTGAAGAACTTTTGCTTTTAATAAAAGAGTCGGATATGCCATAGTGGAGGAGGAAAAGGAAGACAAGGATGACACCACTCCTATACCAGTCATCAAGGTAGAGGATCAACTATTTTCATAAGCACAAGAAAATCCAAATCAGCATGCAAACAACTCCATCCATGAAAGTATGCAAGAAAGCATCACCTCGGTAGTTGAAATTTGGAGTAATGGGCAAGTACAATGGATCAAACCCTTCCCCATCAAGATTTTGGCTTCATCATAACAAAGGGAGAATCCAACACTATTCATGCTCACTTCAAAGCATGAAGATAATCTTCAAAGACCCAAGGTTCAGCTGCAACACCTCCAACCAAATGATAAGCATATTGAGGAGGTATTCATTTTTTTGTTGATACCATGGGTAGAAGAGTGAAAGGTAATTTTTCACTTTTATTACAGGCCATATCCATTTTTAAATTAATCACATGGCTGCACTTTATAAGAAAGGGAAGGTATTTCTCCCTACCTATTTCAGACTTTGTTTAGCTTTGCCTATTTTAGTTAGTGTAGGAGTAGGAGTAGATTTTCTTTCAGCAGAAAAAGTGCTTGACACACTCTGCATGTCTCACTTGAGGCATGTATGATTTAATATTTTGTATATAAGTTTTTTTCCATATTAATTCGGTGGTACAAAAATCAGGCCCTCCAAAGAAACAACAGGATATCCACAGTTACCTATAACAATTGCAAGCTTCAAATCAAACAAATGCAGAGCAACTAAAATCAACTCGGGAGGAAACCTTGTTGACTCTCTCTAGAATGAATTATGGCAAGCCTCTACACCTCTGCAAAGATCAACTGTTAGCCCAATTCATAATCCACTCCATCCTCCAAACTCAAAATCGCAACAAGTGAGATTCAATCTCAAAAACAATTTTCTACTCTCAAAAAAACATTTAGAGTCTTCTTATGAGAGTTGAAAAGCACCAAGGATTAGCTAGTGGTTACGAGAAGGAAAAAAGCACTTCGAATACTCCAAAGCATCAAGGTTCAAAGCATCTCATAATGTAGACTTTGTGCCCAATGAATAGATACAGACAGTGGTTTGTTCCATTTAGCAGGCTAATGGTCACTCGTAATTCGCTAAATTGTTATTTGATTTCCTCCACCACCCGCTGAAATTAGATAACATGAAGATTCTGCTGTGAGTAATCAAGGTAGTTTTGAGAGTCTCATACTGAATACGAAAGGATTCAAGCCTTCAAAATTTTGGGAGGGACTTAGCTAAATCTCGGTGAGAAATCCAAGCCCGGAATGAGTCAACTCAAAGAAAAGTAATGGACTTGCAGAAGGTGCCACATGTCAACCCGACAGAGTTCCAAAAACAAAAAGGGAAGAATGAAATCTCAAAACCCCGGGACCTCCATGTGGAGTCAATGGTAAGAGGCCCGCCAAAGAAAGGATCCTCGTATTAATGTACAATGAGTCCATTGTAAACTCAAGGAAAATATAAGGAGATGTGGAGGATGTCACATGTCACTCAAAGGCACTTTCAAAATATGCAAGAAAAGTGGAGACTCGGGGATGCATTTGATCTCTATGTGGAGCTCAACACAAATGGACTCCAAGCCCGAAGCAAGTTGCAAAATATTGGCGGCAAGTCAATGCCATGTGTGAAGCAATAATAAATACCACCTAGAAGTTTTAAATGCTCAGATATTTCAGAAGGTGGAGGGTGAAGAAATTATTAACTTGTCTTTTTAAGCAAAGGAGTTAATGCAAAGTTCCAGTGTAGAAGAATTAAACCCACAAAAATTCAAATTATGTATCCACACTCAACAAGCCATAACTAGAGCATTTCTTAATGAAACACCAAAAATAGGTGTCATTGGAATCCTAGCTTAAAATTCAATGCACAACAATCAAGGAGTTTGGATATGTAATAAATATTTGAGGGTGTATTCCTTAAAAGATGATCCCACTTCAAGGGAAGTGGTTGGAAAGTAATTGAGAATGTATTGAATGAATATGGCTCTCATTTCTTAAAGGCTAGATCATGTGGCAGTGTGAGATAGATTTCACAAATCTATTTATGTCACTTCATCTCATTTATTACAAATTACAAGTGATTGGGGAAGTAGTTATGGGATTGTTCTCTTCTCTTCCTCTCATTCTATATATTGTAGTTTGGGAGATCAGTATAAGGAGGGATTTACATCAAGAATGATTCATTTTCTCTTTTTCCCTATTTCTTCTCTGATAGGGTAGGAACATGGAGCTCAAGCCTTCTTCCTAAAGCTTCGTAGTGGAATTTTTCTTACCTCTTACCGATAATTGTTGTATTGTGCATAATTTTGGAGCAATATAATATGTCCTATGATGCATTTCATCCATCCTTTGCATGTTTTATTATCTCTAATAGCCTTTATTCACTTGTGGGTATACTATGCATATCTCTAAATGTTCATTACGGGTTTTGGAAGTTGTGCTTAATGAGTTTGAAGTGGTATTATGTGTGAATCTATCTCTATCCTGTGGTGCATTTCGTCCACCCTTTTTTGCTCACCTTTTCTTATTTAAGATAGATGGATTCTTGATTAACTTCTTATTTTCAGCACATCACTTCTATTAGTTTTATGCTATGTTTCATTTTTCTCTAACCCTCATCTCACACCATAGAGAAGAGCCGCTTCTTTAAAATCAAGAGGTTACCTCGGGAGCATGTCCCACTAACATGAGGTATCCAACAACTATGACGATTCATTCACAAATATAATCGTCAATGTATTCTACCACCATTCTGCAAGTGGTAACCATTGCACCCAATGTTCTTGTTTGTGTCAAGTAAAACATCAAAGATACCCCTCTAAACATTTATTTACCACCTTAGTTTTCCCATCTGATGGGGATGATAAGATGGATTTTGGTCCAATTGGATTCCCAAACAAGAGAACAAATCAGCCCAAAAATTGCTCGTAAATATCATATCATGATCACTTATTATAATTTTGGGTGTGCCATGGAGCTTTTGAACTGTGTCCGTAAAAGAGATGGCAATTGTACTAGTTGTCAAAGGATGAGACAAGGCACAAAAATGAGCATACGTGGTAAGTATATCCACTAAGACCATGATGGTGCTTTTCCCTTCCTATTTAGGCAATCATGTGATGAAATCCATAGATACTTCTTCCCATCTCTCACTAGGATTAGAAAAGGGTTGTATGAGACCCGATGTCTTAATGGTCTTTCCCTTATTACATTGGCACACCAAACATTTTTCTACATTTTTTGAACATCTCCTTTAAAACCCTCCCAAAATAAATCATGTTTAACTCTATGATAAGTTTTCAAGAACTCAAAATTACATCTATTAGAGAAGAATGAATATCTAAAAGAACATGGTGTTTAAGTTCGAGTTCTTACACAAATATAACCTATCCTTGTACCACAATATATCACCCTTCCATATAATTTTTTTGGATATGGTTGGATCTTTCTGGATATTCTGAATGAGATTGTGGGTCTCTACATCTTTCTTCTATTCTTCCTATGATTGATCTACCCAATATTCCTTTAGTATAGAGATTGAATATAACAATTTTTATGTGGACTCATCCCTCATATATAGTGCATCAATAACCACATTTTCCTTACCTTTCTTATAAATAATCTCAAAGTCATAACCCAACATATTTGTGACCCATTTTCATTTCTCTTCGAAGATAGTCATTGCTCAAAGAATTATTTCAAACTATAATGATTATTTTTACCTTGAAGTTTATATCCATCAAGTACGTTCTCCATTGTTTGATTACATGTAATATTTCCATCATTTCGTTCTTATAGGTTGCCTTCAAGAAATTCTTTCCTTCTAGTTTCCAGAACTCAATGCTATGGGATGTCCTTCTTGCATGAGTATTTCCCCTATCCCATTTTTGACGCATCACATTCAACTATGAAGGTCTTGAAGAAATATGGGGTTGTCAAAACTGGGGTGGTGCACATCACCGCCTTCAATTTTTCAAATTCCCTAGAAAATTCCTCATTCTAATGAAAGGATTCTTTCCTCAATAATTTTGTGAGTGGTGCTACGATATCGCCATTATTCTTTTCAAATTTACAATAGTACCTTGTGATATCTAAAACACCTCATAAATGATTGTGCTTTCTTGGAGCTTCCCATTTCACCATGGCCTTGATCTTGTGAGGGTCCACCTTAACACCTTCATGAGAGACAATATGGCCCAAATATTCCACTTCCTATATCCTAAAATAACACTTTGAAGGCTTCAAATATAGTTGATGTTTCTGTAGGGATTATAAGATTGTATTTACATGATGTAAATGTTGCTCTCATGATTTTTTGTAGATTAGGATATCATCAAAAACACCAAGACAAAATTCCATAGGAATGTTCAAAATACACATTTCATCAAACTCTGAAATGTGGATGGTGCATTGGTAAAACCAAAAGGCATCACTAGAAATTCATAATGCCCTTGATGAGTTCTAAAGGTTGTCTTATGAATATCCTCTTTCTTTACTCTAATTTGGTGATACCCAAAATGAAGATCTAGTTTTGTAAAATAAATTTCACCATGCAAATCAGTCACAAAATCATGCACTTATTACTATTATTATACTGCCAAGTATGTTGTTTTATATATAGATCTTGCGTAAGAAAAGTATTCACTGATGACCCATTCCATAGTCCAATCGTTTGTCTTGTTTTTCTTTACCAATGTTTGTCTTGTAAACTTTTTACTCACTCAATACAGCCTACCAAGTCTTGTGGATTCTTATCTTATAGTACTCACTTAGTTGTCATCACTAGTCTCTGACTAGGGTGCCTAGAGAGGGATTAGGAACCTATGGCGCCCTGGTCCCTGTCACACTTGGTTTTGTTTTAGACATTCGAGGTCGGTCTTTTCGGTTTTCCCTCTCATCTCCCTAGGTACTAGTTGGCATGTCGGGTCATTAGTGTTAAAATTTGAGCAAGAGATCCCTATATAAACACAACATACATACTATTTTATGGGGGAATATTTCTACCAAGGGCTAGCTATCTACATAGAGAAAGGGATTGTATTTAGGCATTATTTTGCATCACACACTACATAAGAAGGGGAGTTCATTCTATTCCATCCACCATTTTACATTTTATCTAGCTACTGTCAGTTATCTCTGCATCATTGGCACTAGGTCAACCTAAGCACATTATTGACACATAAACACATAGAATTACATTGGGTATGAGATGTAATGTAGTGCTCATTTGTAAGTCCATCATTATGGCATCTGAGGACAATCTAACCCCTCATATGCATCTTTATTTTTTTAGGGTTTGATGCTTTGTGTGGGGTTTTACAGGTGATTCTTAATTTCAGGTTCACGACGACATCAACAAACTAGGTTTGACATCCATGCAACCAAAGGAGAAGTAATGTGAATACCTAACGAAAACCATATCATGATCATATTCTAGTTGTTCTGTAGACTAGGGCACCCATATTTCATATCAAGGCACCCTAGGTGCCCTTATCCTTCCCTGGGCACCCCAGTGTGGCAAGATATTACTTCGCTGCAATTTTCTCGAGGTTCATTGTGATGCTTTGCTTCACCATTTCATCACTCTATTCAGTCTGAGACCACCGTAAGGTAATTCTAATTCAAGTAAGTACTTTTCCCCTTTTATTTTATTTCATCTAAAATATCAAATAAATTACTTAGCATCTATATTTCAGTATATTTCATTTATAGTAGTTGTGTACTTTTATATTCATTATAAAATATAGATTTTATTGAATCATTTTTGTGAACCCATAGATTAGAACATTTTCCCTAGGACCCACTACAAACACTAATGGCTAAGGATACATATTCTCCTTCTTGGCTCATCATTCCTCATGTCGCATCAATCCCATCTATGATGAGGCAACTATAGCTAAGCTCAAAGCTCTCTATAGTAATGCCACTATGTCAGATGATATTCAACAAAAATCTTAGCCCACAAATGTCATGTACCTACTAGCTTTGAAAATTATACTATTGGCCTTGTTTATGATGTGATGAGCTTCACTCATTGTACACCATGTTATATAGCTAGCCATGATCCTCCTTTTGACATTTCCAAAGAAATTCTAGATGATTCTCTTATTGATTTCATGCTTGGTCTTGATGATAGTACACATGTGCATATTGATTCTCTTTCTAGTCGAGAGAACTGCGCTATAGTTACAACTCATGCCTCTCCTATTTTGGATAAAGCTTCTCATGATCCATCACATAATAGTTTGCATAATTATTCATACTATGTGGATGATCAAATTGATGATATACTTAATGGAATCTTCATATATGAGTATCTCTCTCACTTGACGAAACAATTAAAAGTCATGATTATACCACTTTACATATTGTTGAGTGTTAATCTCCTAATCCATTGCTATCTTCTTTTGAGTTTGTATCTAATAATTTTCATGACTTATCTCAATCTATTAGTTCACCTCCTCCTATCACTCCATCTCCATCTATTAGTTTGTATTCTCTATCATAGCATCTTCGTCTGTTGATTCATCTCCTAAGGGTGTTTCCGATGCTAATCATACTGCTTATATGGATATTCCATGTCTTTCATCACCTATTACTTCTTCGGCACCTACACCAAGTGTGCCCTTAGCATTGGAATCTCTTTTATCTCCTCTTGATATTCCTATGATTACTCATAATGGAAAATTACAACCGCTTAACACATTATTGCCATCCTCTACTATTCCTTCACAGGATATCTTGTCTCTCATGCATGTTGTTGGGCAATTACAATCTCAGGTTCAATCACTCACATTAGAAAGCAAGGCCTACTATGCTTCCATTGATAACAATTCATTGCATGGAAACCCTATTCCTAAGAAGATCCACAACTCAACATTTCCTAAGGATTTTTTCATGCCTACCTTTTCATGTTTTGATGGTACTAGAAATCCCTACTTGCATCTCAAGAATTATTATATGGCTATGGATTCATATTCTAATGATCAATTACTACTTAAGGCCTTTCGACATAGTCTCACCAATGATTATTTACAATGGTACACTCTTCTATCATTTGGATCTATTAACACTTATTATGATATGGAACAAGTGTTTCTCCATCGATTTATCATCAACAATGGCCCTAGAGTTACTTATGATCATGTACCCAATCTACACTAGAGAAAAATAGAACCTATCATGGATTACATCTTACAATTCAATGGTTGTATGCACCGATTATTATTTCACTCTATCGATTTAGAGAAGAAATTTAAATTTTTTCATGGTTTGATTCAGACATTAAAACAAAGATTGCAATATGAGACTTGTGAATCATTCACACTTTTATGTTATAGAGTCATTGATATAGAACAAGACCTCATTATTACACATGTTATAGATCCTCAACCTATTATCACTACTGCTACATCATCTACTTCTTCTCCATTACCATTAGTTGAGTGTGCTAGGTGATATCCATCTCCTCCTCACAAGAAATTTCTTCCTACTACATCACTAAACAAATCATCCTACTCCACAAAAAGCTACACCTTAATCTTCTACACATGTTTCATGTGAGCCATTGAATTTATCTCATCATGCTCGACCACATGATGTGTTGTGTGATTTTATCGACAAGCATTTAATTCACTTACCTTCTAACCAACATCATCCATAACATCACCTATAACGTTAGCGTGATCGACCCTATTGTAACTATCATTGTATCAATGGCCATAGGGACAATGATTTTTTTGCCCTTCATGATCGATTGCAATAGTTAGAGGATAAAGGCATCATTTCCTTTGGCTCTCGCTCACGTGAGTGGTCTATATCTCCTCCTCTCAAGCAAGCTACTACTTCGGTTGATTTATCTCCTTCATCTAGTGCTAAGATTATTGTGCATCTATCGCCACAATTTTCACTCATGCATTCTCTTCATCATGTCCATCCACCACATCCATCTCATCTATCTCATCCATTGCATCATGCTACTACTTCACATTGGATTCCACATTCCTCAGATTCACACATCCTACTATTTCTCTAATTAACAATCAATTTGGTTCATACACTCATGTTGCTTTCATTCCACATCCTTCCACCACTTCGGCCTCCTCGGTCTTTGGTAGGTGATTGTTATCACCTTACCCACCAATGATGCACTCGTGTTATTATGGTTCTTACATGACTATTGAGGGATATGTTACAATAAGAACCTCTCTTCACGTGCTTCATCAATTCATCTAGCACACTCTATCAAATAATTCCCCAATGATGCACTCGTGCTCTTATAGTTCTTACATGAACTTTGAGGGATCTATTACAATAAGAACCTCTCTTCATGTGCTTCGTTGATTCATCTAGTGCACTCTATCAAATCATTTCCGAATACACACTCTTCCTTTACATGGTTCATTCTTGATTACTGAGGGGCTTTATCTAAATGAACCTCATAATATATACACCGAGAAGCATTGCTAATATTCTCCCCTATCTTCATCATACTAACATATTACAACCACATCACACTTTTGCACATCATTAAGCATTTATCACAAAAGGTTATTTTTCAATCACACATTATACTATCATCATCACATTAATTACACATTTCAAATCAACTCAACAAACATGAACAATATTCAACACATTGCACATCGCAACAATCATTCAAAAATCATATATCATCATTTACATCATCACATCAATACACAACAAATAAAATCATCATTTACAAATAAATATGTCTACATATATCAACTACGAGCATAGTTACCAAACATCTCATCACTGGGGAAACTCCCTACATTGAATACATCAATACAAATCATAACTCACCATCGTTGTTACTACCTGGTATTACAACAACTCTAGAACTCGATGCCTTGCCACCAACTCGCACCATTGATCGTGAACTCTATATCTCTCTACCTACCTCCGTAGTAGTGTAACCTCTATAGACTACTCCACAAAGTAACTTTGTAACTCAATATAAAGCATGCAAGCACATCCCGTGCTAAGGAACACCACCTTCCACCTCTCTATCTCGTCATGTATCCTTATGTGCCTCGTCCATCTCACTCAAAGAACACAATACGTGTTGTTGTTGCCATCATCGTTGGCTCAAACAAATGGGCATGCTCGCTTGCAATGTCATACATGCGCTCTAACATCCCTCCACCCACAAGTATGTCACTAGGAACATTCTATGTCATTGTGTGGATGTATGTTTCTACATTCAAGTACCAATACATGTCACCTATAACCAATATAACAACACATTAGACAACCATAACCATCACATAAGTAAGTAACCAATCATAAAACATAACTATATAGATACTCACACTCTATTATCGCCACTACTATGCTATCGGGAGCATGTGCTTTCCCTTCCACTCCTCCTCCCTATGTTAATCCCTCCACATCTATTAACATTACAAATAAAAAACCCTCGATGCACCACCCACCATGCATGATATGCCTCTATACACCCCGCATCATCTGTGTCTATTGGCTCTATCATTGTATCGCCTCATCTAGCTCGGGAGGTACTAGTTTCTCTCATGTGGTCCCTGGTCTAGCTCTTACACTCCGGTGCTCTAACATCTCTAACCCACACATATGGCTCTGGGGGCACATCCTAGGCCATACCAAATTGTTTAGATACTCCACCTAGAATAACTTGGTCACCCCCACGAAACCGATCCTCCAACCACATCATCCTCTATATGCATTATAGCTCCATTGCATCCTCTAGTCATCCTCCATAATATCGGTATATCCTCCATATCACCGCCTCTTGTCCCATATAATTTATCAAATCTCTATAGGTGGCATTATTGATCTTCCACCCACGCACACTAATCCATCTCCTAGAAAATATGTCCGGGTTATCCCAATCTTATCGTTGACCACCGAATGACCTCAATAATGATATATACTCATAGGCCCACACATGCAATAATTTAGTAGCTCCAATCCCACCACCATGCTCCTCTTGTATAAATCTGTAGAGATCTCTATACATGTGGGCCAACACACATCATGCCCACACATACCTAGTGCTCTCCTCCTCTATCCGGAGGTAAATATTATGCATCTTATATAAGATGCACATGCAACCACCCTCCGCTATAATCGATGAAACAATAACCATGACTATAAACTTTCATAAGCATAGAACCCCTGATCTCAAAATCACATCCAAAATAATATGGGCCTGGCAAGTACTTGAGTCCCCATAAAATACCACCTAATGGCCCTCATTTGTCTCTCCATGTTCTCTATAGCCATGACATGTACCCTCTCACCAATAATAGGTAATCGTAGTATGTGATATACATCCTCTAGTGTGACTGTTATCTCCCTATTTGTAGCCAAAATGTACAAGTGTCCGCACACCATCTCTCACACAATGCTATCAACATAGGCATATTATGGGGCACATCCTCATCCTCACTATGTGTCGTAGGTCGGCATAGTCCATAACCTCCCAATCATTGTTGGCAAGCTCAACCCAAGCAATGTACTCAAGTGGAAACCCCAAGCATGAAATCCTCGAATGGATATCCATCACAACACAAAACAACACCGAACATAGTGTTAGAATACCATACAAATACACACATGCTACCTCATGATATTGCTACACATCAAATTTCACATTTACACTACTCTGGATTGAATTCACACTTTATGGACAGTGCCCGAGTAAGGTTCCCAAAGGAAGTAAGACTAGGGCACCCAGAGCAGAAACCAAAGTGCCCATGTATAGGAACTCCCATCCAAAAGTCCACTAGTGCCTTCGCCAATTTTTTTGTAAGGTCCAAAACGCTGAGAAAAAAAAAATTAACTATTTCACAAAAATCATTGAAAAGGACTATTACACACGTATTTTTTGAAAAAATCACACTTACTAACTTTGTCATCGTACGTGACACCACTACAGTTGCCACCATCTCAAATTGACTCGGTCGTGGTGCTCTAACTTGCAACATCCTTACACACTCAGAGCTCACTATCACACTCGCACAAAATACAAATGAGTTAACTAATCACTTTATCACATTACTATTTATAGTTACTTTTCACCACCCACTCTACTATGGTCATTATTTCACGATCATTTTCTCAACTAATAATACATGTCGCACAATTTTACTAATATCTTGTGAATTTTTACTCCGATTTCTACCCCATTTGTGGAATTATTTTCAGAATTCCTCCTACTATCATATCATACACATGACACACAAACACAATATATCACCTCAATGTTGTCTTTCACTTGATCTACACCATTTTTTTGTGATTTCCATCATACACTATCTATTATGTGCTTACTTTTGGCTCAGCATTCACTCTCATCATCACTTCCCCTTTCACCGAAAGGAGGGCATATAATTGGGGTCATCCTATAATTCCACTTAAACCACTCTGTGATCATTCTACACTTCTAATTAGTCATTTTCGAACATCTACTAATACACCATGTGAAATTTAATCATTTTATATCGATTCCCTCTAATGACCTAACCTAGGGGCAACAAGCATAAAATATCTCTATGAGTAAAATAATAAATCAACCAATCAATATGTTAAAGTCTCTAACAATCAAAATCATACCATTTAATCGACACAATACAACACATTCGCCTCCCAGATGACCTAACTTGGGAGTTACATTTGGCCTCCCAGATGACCTAACTTGGGAGTTACATGTGGCCTCCCAGATGACCTAACTTGGGAGTTACATTTGTACTTTCCCAAATGACCTAACATGGGAAGTTATTCTACATTTCATGTTTTCTTCTAGATGACCTAACTTGGAAGCCATCACACATTGCGGTGACACCCTTGGAGTGGGGAAATGAGACGTCATTTCCTTTCCTATACTACTCCTATATGGGTCAACATGTTTGATCAAAATATTTGGATCCAAAATCACTAAAAATTGATCTGTGTCCATCTACAAGTGGCTAGATATTTTTAGGATGTAGTTAAAGGTTGGAGAATAACACACCTTTCTCCCTACACTCTTCCTCTGGCGGCAGGACGCCCAAATCCCTCGTTTTTCATACACATGCAATCGGGTTGGGAACTGATCACTCCCTACCTCATCACATCATCATCATACAAAATTTGAAATCGTCAATCATTCAACATCATAAATAATCACTCTTGTTTAGTACACTTCATCATGGTCTCACGTCTCTCATTACGCTACATGGATCAACACATTGATCCATGGTTCATCACGTTATATGTTTTCATTCAGCATGCTCTTCTACCACATATATGCGTTCTACTACAACATGGGCTTCTCTAGAATTCTCTTAGGTACGCATCTCTAACTACTTTATGTTACCAAGATTTCACTCACCAACATAAAGTGGGGCAAATGTAGTCACAAAATCACACACTTACTACTATTATTATACCACCAAGTATGTTGTTTTATATATGGATCTTGCATAAGAAAAGTATTCACCGATGACCCATTCCATAGTCCAATCATTTGTCTTGTTGGTCTTTACCTTTGTTTGTCTTGCACAATTGTCATTCACTTGCATAGTTCCGGTTAGTCTCATGGATTCTTATATGTCAGTACTCACTCAATTGTCATCATTACTCTCTGACTATGACTTCTAGATAGGGATTAGGGTGCCTGGGGTTCCCTAGTCTTGATTTCTAAGTGCCCTAGTCTCCGTCACACTTGGTTTAGTTTTATACATTTGAGGTCAATATTTTTAGTTTTCCCTCTCATCTCCCTAGGTACTAGTCGGCATGTCGGGTCATTAGTTTTGAAATTCGAGTAAGATATCTCTATATAAAGACAACATACCTGCTTATCTTACTGGGGAATATTTCTACTAAGGGCTAGCTATCTATAGAGAGTAAGGGATTTCATTTGGGCATTATCCTACATCACACACTGCATAGGATGGGGAGTTCATTTTATTCCATCCTCCATTTTGCATTTTATCTAGCTACTATGGTCATTATCTCTACATCATTGGCGTTAGGGAAACCTAGGCACATTATTGCACACATAAGCACATAGAACTACATTGGAGTCCGAGATGTAGTGCATTGCTTGGTTGTAAGTCCACCATTGTGGCATCTAAAGACAGTATGATCCCTCATATGCATCTTTATTTTTTTAGGGTTTGATGCTTTGCGTGGGGTTTCACAAGTGATTCTTCATTGCAGGTTCATAGTGACATCAACAAACTAGGTGTGACATCCACAGTGCCAAAGGAAAAGTACTGCAAAGACCTAACGACCATACCAAGATCATATTCTCGAGTTATTCCAAAGACCAGGGCACCCAGATTTCAAACCAGGGCACCCCAGGCACCCTTATCCTTCCCCAAATGCCCAAGTCTAGCCAGATCTTCCTCTACTGCAATTTATTTGAGGTTCGTTGTGACGCTCTATTCCATTGTTTCATCACTCTATTCAAAGTCCCAGATCACTGCGAGGTAAGTTCTATTCAGGTAATTACATTTCCCCTTTTATTTCATTTCATCTAAAATATCAAATAAATTACTTAGCATCTATATTTTATCATATTTCATTTATAGCCATTGTGTACTTTTCTATTAATTATTAAATTCAAATTTTATTGAATCAACAACTCATCTAATAAATCATTTTGAATGAATACATGTGCCACCTTCCATCCTTTGATGAACCATCACCACCGGAGTAGAATAAGCACTCGAATATGATGAATATACCCATTTCCTCAACAATCTTCTCAATCTCACTCTTTTATAGATATGGGTAGATATAAGGCATGTTTTTGGGGGTTAGCTTCCTAGAATTAATCGAATGGCATGATCATGATACCTTTCGGGAGGCAATCCTCTAAAACCCTCGAATATAATTGCATATTTATCAATAACCTTTCAAGATCAAGATGCGCTACATTAATTAGTGTTTGAAATTGTCTCGGAAAACAATCATGCTATAAATCTTTCAACACCCTTTTTAAGAATATTTTGCATTTTGTGAGAGCTAACCGACTGAGGATTTTTTTCTTGTATTCCTAAAAGTTCAAATTGTCTTCCTTCTAAATGAAAGCACATAAAAACTTCCTTGAAATTTATCTCTATGGTGCTCAAAGTTGTGAGCCATTGAACATCTAAGACAATATCGAGATCTACCCATGGGAATGGAGAACATAATGGATTCTAATTTGTTTTCACCCATAATTAGGTTTATTTTATGGAATTTCCCGAACATTGGACCGTGCCAACATCTACAATCATTACTTGAAATTCACGTGTTGCGTAGATGAAACAACTTATCTATGTTGTCATCTTATTGTTGATGAAATTATGTTTTCTCCTTGAATCAATCAATACCATCACCTTTTGCTTCTTAAGGTAACCCACAACTGAAGGGTTTGTGGAGTGCTAATACCAGATAGAGCATGGCATGAGATAGTCAGATTAGGTATCTACGGAGTCTTCCTCTAGTTTTTCCACTTCATCACTTGATGTTTCCTCATCTTCTTCCTCCTCACCGGTCCCTTCAATGTAAAATAATTTCTTCTCGACACATTTATGACCTGGTCCATATTTGTTGTCACAGTTAAAACATAACCCTTTTGCTCTCTTCCTTCAATTTTTTGAGGTGTCAGTCTAATTGGCCGAGGGTACGATGGTGTTAAGGTGCTATGATATTTTATGTTAATGAAAATTTTCCTTGTTGTAAAGAAATTTTTCCCTCCCCTATGTGCCATGATAATAGAATAAAAAACTTGAGTGGATTAAATATGTGCACCTCATGCTTAATGTGGTCCTTAAGACCCCCAATAAATAGGTCATTTAGATACCCTTATGTAATATTCTCCACACGCAAGGATAGATTTTGGAATTGATGAACATAATCCTTTATTGATCATGTTTGTCGTAACTTTGCTAATTGGCTAAAGTAATTCTATAACACACTAGAACTATAGTGAAATTGTATCTCTTCAATGAAAACTATCCATGTGACACTGAGACCATTCTTCTACCTTTGAGCACATAACCAATGATACCAGATGAATTGGTCAAGTTCTAGATATAAGGATGTCATGGTCACCTTTTGTCTCGATGGGATCTGATGTAGATCAAATAAATTATCCATTTGGTTAATCCAATTAAGAGGATCCTTTCCATTGAACTTACACATTTCCACTTTCGGAATAATGCCACACCATTGGTTAGAAGATCCACCCAAATGTGTAAAGGATCCTCCTTGGTTGGTGTGATTTGGATCAATGTGTGCATTGTTAGAGGAACCCATGTGACTAGAATGGGGATTCATGTTATTATTCATGCTTAAAAGAGTGAGCAACATCTCCTTCCACATTGATTCAAACTCTTCATTTCACTCTTAATTCTACCTTCTAGTAGAAGAATCTCATTGTTGAGGTCATCCTTACTCACCATATTATTAACCCTTTCTTGAAGTTGATTGACTACCTCTAGATACTCCAAAACCTAAAGATTCTAAATCCATATCTTCCTTATTTGGGGTCATTCCTAGAGTTGCTTTACCTTTCCCTTGGCCTGAGTTGATCTACTAGTCATGATGTAGGGTTTGGGTCTCGGGATATAAGGAATAGGGTAAAAATTTAGGGTTTGGGGTTTCATGTAAATTTATTGGCTAAATAGAGGGAATCATAGAGAACAAACCCTAGCTAATTTTTGGCAAGATTTCTGAAAATATAAGAAACTTAGAAAAATCCCAAAATTGCAACCTAGGTAGCCAATTTATGAAAAACCCGAAATTTCTATAAATTTTAAAAACAAGTCCAAAAATCTTGAAATTTGGAGAGGATATTTCTTATCTATTTTCATAACACCAAAAAAATTGCAAAAAAAAAGCTATTATTTCTAAGATATAAAGCTGAACCTTAACAATTACAGTTTTGACATAATTTTGGTTGAGATCAAGCTCTAATACCAAATGTAATGAACCATTACACCAAAACCTCGAGACATTAGTGAAATCCACACATGAGGATCATAGCATCCCACCATGCATCCGAAGAGCCCGTCCTTGAGATGGATATGTGCCCGCACTCCCATACATATGAGCCCCACTTTGCTGACATTTAGGTGCCCCATAGGCCCCATCTACATGCCATAACTAACCAAGTGGGAATCAAACATGGGTTCTCACTATAATACCATATGTAATGAAATTACTTGGATAAATTTGAATATTAGTAGCAAAAGAACACCAAATTGTAGATAAATGATCACAATATGCATGTATAATAGATTATACACTTCAAGGGGCAACCTCCAAACCATACAATAAGACTCAAATTCTCATATGATGATTAACTACTCTTGCTACCACCTATATATATCATTCCTATGTTATAGCCAACACTAAGGCTGACCTATTAAACATATGAAAGCATAAATGAATGACATATGACAAGGAAAGAGATTATCTATGCCACAAGTCAACACTACATATCAAATATAACCTATAGGACTAAGGGAGTAGCATTAAAATTAAATTGAAAACCTAAGGAAATTGGGAATTTTTATAATATAGGCATACATGTCACCCGATGTGACATTGACTTGAGACAAAATTAATAAAATTAAATAATAATATGAATTTATAGCCTAAAGGATCTATCACAAGACTCATTCATCCTTTCCATAAATTTCACAACTTAAAATTAACATCCTTCATTGCATTGAAACTTTCAAACAATCTTCTAATATTCCACAACTTTAGTTAGTAATTTTCATCTTCAAATTCAAACATGTAACATTTCACAACTTTAGATATTACTTCAAGTCTCCCATTAATCTTGCAGATAGCTTCATTATTATTGTTTAGCTTCAATAGTGTTTTATAGATTCTTGTAATTCTTATTAGACCTCCATATAATTTTGAAACCCTCATAACCTTGTGCAACTTACACAAAAGCTTATGTGGCCTTCGTATGCTTGTGAAACTTGCATAATAAATTGATTCGTGTATAATGAACTTGATAACCACACTAACATCAGACAAAAGAGGGATTGCTCCTAACACCAAAAACACATCAATGCAATGCAAACTAACTCTAACTATTCAAAATTATTTTTGTTTGATACATGATAGCTTGTGAACATGGGTGTTATTGTATAATGCACCTTGGGTAATTTTAAAATTTATCTCCTACTCAAGTGAGATGATATTCCAAAATCCTATGTCAAGTGACCTTTGTATAACTCATCCACATTGAATCTTTAATATACCTTCCTTTCTACTTGAATAGATAATCCTTATGCTCCTTGTTATGTGTTTTCTTAATCCTAGTGTTGATTAATCTCTTTATCTCTTTCCGCACCTTTTATGCCATCTATTTTCTCCAATCCACCTTGCCTTCTCTTGAATTTGAATCCTCAAAACTTTCTTGTCCTACGCAATGCCACATTCAAAATATTTGAGCTATCAATTACTTCGAGAAATTCAACCTCATAAGAATTCTTTTCAAACTTCTTTAATAATAAAAAAATCATATTTTCATCTACTTTAGATTATTATAGGTACCCTTAAGAAACCTCTACTTTTGTAAACATGCTTAGCCCAAATTTATGACCTAGTATTCCACTTCCCTTATCCTTTCATTTGCATTTTAATTTTATTGTGAATTTATTAAATATGGCATGTCAAGAATGTGTCTCAATAACTTACACTCCTAAATCATCTATTTTACAAGGGTATCGAGGAAACAAGTAAGAAACACACATGAACCGACATACAATAGATAGATTTAAAGGGGCTACAACGAGCACTAGGGTCGCATATCAAGAGGGTAGTAATCCCTACACTAGGTCAACCTAGGGTTTCTAAGGCCCATATTCAATATAGAGGATAGAACCATACTAAGATATCATTGATTGGGTGCAGAGAGGATATGGACCAATAATAGATAAGACAAGCATGCACAATATGATTGAAATGAAATTAATGTAAAGCTAAGGAGTTGATCATGAATAATAGTACTATGCTAACTAGCATCCAAACATATGTAATACTAAGCTAACATAGCACAACGAAGGAAGGAAATGAAGTAATCTATGAAAATGAAAAAATGGTTAGAGCACTCACCTTATACATGTAGGGTGGTCACTAATGCATCTATCTCTCTAGAGAAGTAGCACACCAAGAGGATAATTGTTAGCCGGATAAGGGGAACACCATTCCTATCCTAGACTCACTATAGATGACCTAATAGTGAAAGAAAAACAACCAAGAAGAAGATTTTCCAATCTAATCCAAGAAAAGTGCAAGATGAACCAAGAGCTAAGTGAGTAGATGTAAAGATGGCACAAAAGATAAGAGTAGATGGTAGTTCCTAAGGTTTGAGCTTCCTTTATTTTGTATGATGTCAAGGTGAGGTTATTATATATAGGACATCATTTCCCACGATTGCGATGGCATTGGAAAAGAGAAACATAACATCGAAACCATCACCCACGGGTAAAGGCATTGGCTAAAGATGGTGAAAAGAGGTACCGTGTCATGAAAAGTGAAAATAAGTGTTGTAAATCATGGACATGGATGAATAAGGTTCCAAATGGTGAGATACAAGAATAATTTCAGGAATGTAATGTGTGTGAGACTTAAGGAGGTGAGGATAAATAGTGTAAGGACAACTAAGGCCAAGACCAAATAATGACACTCTCATGTATTGTCTCTAACCCATAATGGTTACGTGAATAACCATTCCCCATTCTTGGAAGCCCCCTTAAGGCACCCACTCAAGAAATAGATGCATCAGTGACCCTTATATGCACAAAGGAAATTGTTAGTAATAGGTATGAAATATGAAAAGTGAAAAATTATGTGTATACATTCATCTTCTCCAACTATTTACACACTATTTTGTAGACTTCCTCCATGTACTCTACAAAATATTCTACTTCTACACTCATTATTTATGTGGTAACTCACTTAGCTTCAAAATATTAGTGTGTTCATCCTATTCACAATATGAAATGTTCTCTTCCCCATGCTAAGATTAACTGAATTATTATATGCAAGCCCTACTTTTGTTAATTATAACTCCCATGTTCCTATCTTGTATCCCACTAAACATCTCAATAAATATCTAAGACTCTTTTTCACAATTACTATCTTTCCATGAATATGTAGATGATGCGCCAAACTAAATTATCTCTTGGTGTTCAAATTCTTCAAAAGTGTTTGAAACAATGACCAAAAATATTTGTATCCTTGTATGAGACAATACTTTGTGGAAATCCATGTAGACTTACAATCTACTTAAAAAAATAGTGACATGAGTCACATCACTAGTCCTTTTGTAAGAAACAAAATGTGCCATATTTTAGAAAACATCTACCACAATGTAGATGGCATAAAATCCTTTGCCCTATGAAAACCCAAAAAAACACATAGGCCTTTCTAATGCTTCTCTAAAATTGGGAAAAGTTGATAGAACCTTGCATTTTAAAATCTTCCCTTAGCCAAATGATATACTCTTCATTATTGCACAAGCTTGCGTACATCTGCACACATTTATAGCCAAAAGTAACTCTTGTATAGCTATGGTAACATATTATCTAAACCAAAATGCATTGTTAATCCACCACTATGCTTCTCTTTCAACAAAGTCTCTCTCATTGATCCTATAGGAATGCACAACTAGTTGCCTTTAAAAAAGGCCTTTTTGTACAAAACAATCCAACCACTATGTCATGTCAATACTCACAAGTGCTACACACACACACACACACACTCCATGTTTCAATATAATATTCATGTTGTGCATAAAAATCAACAACCTCCATTATCATTTCTATCAAAAATATATTGTATGTTCTCAACGCATTACTAATTATGTTGGACTTTCCACTCCTATACTTCAACACAATAGTGTATCCGTATAGGAACTCTACCCACTTCATATTTCTCTAGCTCAAATTCCCTAATTGTTAATAACTTGTAGTTTTTGATGATTAGTAAAAACAAACACCTATTTATCATTAAGTAGTGTATTTACTCCTTGGATGCTTGTGAAATTTCATAGAATTATTGATCATACATAGTGTTTATGAAAGTTTTGATATAAGCTCCAACAAAAGATGAGAATTTAATACCACTCATTTTGAGATCCCTATGTAAATAGGATCCAATGTATAGAAAATGTGAGACGTATGAATTAGGGAAGTATGTAGCCTTAATAACCTTCGAAGACACGCCTAAATATATTGCAACCTTGTGGGTTAGCCACTTATCTAACCTATAACACAAATTGAATATTAACTATGATTTTAACTAGGTGGAATACCTTTACAAAATGTATATTCATAATGATGTATTACCCACTAGTTTTCTCCCTTTCTTATGTTTTGTTGACTCATTATGATCAGTTTATTATTTCATATGGAGAAATTAGAAAATTGATTTTCTAGTTGTTTCTTAAATGTTTCTATGTTTTATCATCATGTTGGTTATGATACGCTTACACTTGACATGACACTATTTGTGACACTCATTTCTTATCCATGCTATAGACATTTTATTTTAGATATGATTATATTGATGATTATGTGATGAGATGGATATGATTTTTATATTGGATATATCATGGATTTTGATTGTAATTGTTATATTGTTTGGATAGTTAGATGTGGCATATTTTTATTCAACTGATGCAAATTTGTTAGATTACCATGATTATTCATATTTTTATTTCATTTGATTTTAGATCAAACAGGTATGAGGTTTTGTCTTGAGTGTGTAGGACTATAGGTTACGCCACAAGGAGAACATGGGACTCAAATGTAGCACCACCAAGATGCAGTAGGCCCTCCTAACCGAACCATCCTCACCTGGTTGTTATACCTTGTCATTATTCATGTAATTTGGGTTTGGTATGGTCACCTTGATTTTGTATGTTGGTCATATTTATTACTCTTTCACCTCCTCTCACCTTGCAAAATTAATCTTGGTGTTAATCCTCTTGTTTAGAGGTGTTTATTGCTTAATTTTCATTTGATGGTGCTTAGTTGTAATTAGGAGGTTTATTATTGTTAAGTGTATTTATTTATGTCTTGGGATCACCTAACCTTGATTTTGGGGGGACCACCAAGCATCTTAAAAGCTCCACTTTCTCTCAAATCTCGGATTTGGGAAAAAGTGGAATTTTGGAGGCTTGTTTGGAAAGTTTGGGGTCTCTCTTACCTTAAAAATGACCCTTTAGACCTAACCTATGGATAGAGGGAAATTTTTTTAAACCCAAAAGTGTTTTCCCTCTCATAATCCTCTCTCAAGTCACCATCCTTCCTCTCTTTTTTCTTTTTGGGTGACTTTGGGATTAGGTAGCATGCTTTTGGGGGATTATATTTGTTAAATTTGATTCATTTGCATTTATTGTTGTGTGGGTACTTGGATGGGGACCTTGATGAGTAGGATGTGCCTAGTTGGAAGGGTGACACATGTCACCCTCCCATGGGCTTGGTGATTTGGAGAAATTACTCTATTTCTATCCCCATTTTTTAATTTTTGAGGCCTTTTTGGGGGAGCTTTTGGAGAGCTTTTTGGGGTCATTATTTGGTTTGCTTGGAGCTAGAGATTGTTGTGGAGTCTATTGGAGCATTGGGAGCTTTTGGAATTTGTATTGGTTGTGAGGTAGGACTCACCCCTTTCTTTTTTTCTTATTGTTAATGCAATGCATGGAAATATTATTGAATTGATATTGTTTGGAATGTTTGTTTGGGTATGGGAGTTGAACTTTGGTTATTTTCTCCTTTATCTTGTTTATATTTTTGGTTTTATCCCTCCACCCCTAATGGGGAGTGGGTTTGGGAAAGGTTTTGGAATGGGGAATGGATATTTTCTTTATTCTCATGGCATCTTGGGAAGCCTTTAAGGATATTTTATTATACTCCCTTCTTTGGGGGAAGTAGGATGTATTTCCTTTTGGTTTAGAAATATCCTCCTATCCTTGCCAAAGAAGCATGCAAGGCTTGAAAATCCTTGGAAAGGAGGATAATGTGGAGAAATAAGGAGATTAGTGGGTTATTTGGAGTTGTGGAGTTATCATATGTCTGGAGGATGATATTAGAAATACATGGTATATTATTGGTTATGGGATGCCTCTTTTCCCTCTTCCCATTTATTTTGATTTTGGTCTTTTGGAGTTTGAGACTTCTTTTGGTTTGGTGAAGATTGGATTCTTCCTTATTGTGGTTGTCTTGTTTGGCTAAGTTGGATACTTGTTGTTTTGGCTCGTGCATCTTGGTGTCATGTTATCCCTCTTTCCCTTGGGCTTGGGGGAGGTTAGCATGCCTTATCTTAGGAGAAAGGTGTGTAATTATGCATATGGTTGGGAGGTTTTCAATCCTTTTCTTTGTGGTGTTTGGAGAACTTGGTTATTTTGGAGTTTGGAGCTAAACTTGGAGACATTCTTGGAGTTTCTTGGTTGGAGGAAAGTTGATTTAAAAATTTAATTTTTGGGCATGTTTTTCCCACATAGTGGGAGGCTTGTAATCTTGTATTTTATAGTATTTTGTATTATACTCGTTAAGAATAAAATTTGCATTTTTTTCTCTTGGAAATTTGATGTAAGATATTGTGAAAGCTACTTTTGGGAGACAAATCTAAGGTGATTTTTGAGTGTTTTTATTTAAGTAAAACGTGTTGTTTTATTCTCATTGAAATATTCTTTTGAAAAGCAAGTAAATGTGGGATTTTAGTAGCTCTTTCATATTATAAACCAGCTAGTATATAAGGCCATTATGGAGGTTTTATCCTTGTGATTATATGGAAATTTGTCATTTTTGTTGTATTATCATAAAGAGATGTATGGTCTTATAATTTAGATCAAATTTGCATAAATCAAATTTTAGTGGATTTATTTCTTATTGTTGCAAAAAGGAAAATAATTAGTCATTTAAGATTATTGATCTTGATGGAATAAATTGTGTATAAAGGAAACTCATTGTTCTTGATTTATGAGTTATTCTATTGTTAGTCAAGTCATCTCCCATTTTTCTTGGTTGTGCATTTTCTACCTATTAAAAATATGCTTTACTTTTGGGATAAATTCTCCTTCCAACTTCTAATCTAAATGTCATGAAATATAATGCTAATTTAAAAGTAAGATAGTAATGAAAATAATGTTCTTGAAAATACTTTCATTCTTGTATTACCATGCTTTGGTTTATATATATAATATACATTATTATAGTTGTGTAAGCTCAACCACCCACCAAATGTAATAACACACTACAAACATGACATGGGCACTGATGAGACCCATCCCTTTACACCATCATGCTCATAGGAGGAGGTATGGGTGTTATGGAGCAATAAATTTGGTTGGTTGAAGTGGTTTACATTTTAAACAAGTAAAACTACCATTTTCCCCGTGAATCCCATGTTTACATTTTCTCACCCTTAAAAATCCATTAAATTCTACATTTCTTGATTCCAAAATTAATCCTCAAAGATACAATTCCAACGCCACCGATTTCATGTAATTTGGAGCTCAGTAATGAAAGTTATGGGTAAAACTAATTTCACCTAGTTCGCTGCGGGTTTCGTAATGTTTCATGGCTTGAAGGCTTTTTTCTTGTTACAAAACTTCTACTCGATTTTCTTATTCCACAGAATTTTGTTCACTTGTTCAATAACTTTTTTGGTGGTCTTTCCTACTTTCTATGGCCTCTTCTTTGTTTGGCGGTGTTTAGTGTGTATCTAGACCTATTCTTCCTTCCGTAAAAGACCATTCCTTGAGAATCCATGGAACACTAGGATAGTGTTCCATGGATTTTTACCTTTGCCACATTTTCCTTTGTTCCACGGACTTGGAGAGTCTAACACTTCTCTACTCTATTTGTTCCTACATTCGCGAACACTACAATCAATGTTCTGTTGCTTTTGAACTGAAAAATTCACCTAAGTCCTTGCACACTACTCCCTTTGTTCGTGTATTTCACACAAAACTATAATTTAATGTTTCGTGGATTTTATTGAATTTGATTTTTCTAAGTCCAAAATGGATCTTGTAATTTTTCAAAATAGCTTGGGGGCTTATTTTTTACAACAAAGACTATTTACAACGGTGAACAGATTATGATTAACTAAAATTAGGATAAACTAAATGTATGCTAATATAGTTAATCTAATATAGGAGGAAATGAAACGTTGTAAATGACTATGATAAATTAATATAAAATAACTAACTAATTAAGACTAATAGAAATAAAACCCTAATATGCAAGAATAAAGTGAGGAAAGAACTCGGTTGATTATAGATGATTGTCACGTAGGGTGTCGCAGGGTCTAACAGAAATTCCAAGAGGAAAAGTTGCATAGAGGTCCCAAAAAGAGTGGATCTAGAGGATCTAAGAAGACTGGAGTGCCTATGAGGGTACTAGGGCACCACGGGTGCTCTGGTATGCAAAAATATGCACCCCGATCTCTACGAAAAATCTTAGAATTTGATTCTTTCAGGGTTAGAAGATGACTTGTGACCTTCATTGTTTGCTACACTATATTTTTGAATTGCACCGAATGTACTAAATAATGTAATGATGACCTACAAGAGACAAAAGGAGTATCAAACCCTAAAAATAGAAAAATGCAAATGAATGGGTCAACTGACCTCACTGCCACAACAAAGTGGGCTTACTACTTTGAGTGTTGCACTACATTTCAAACCCAAATGTAGTGTGTGTGTGTGTGTGTGTGCATGTGCATGTTGTTCCCTAGGTGCTTTTGTTCCAGTCACACTTTGTGAAATAGTGAGCAATAACTAAATGTAGAAAATGTAATAACATGTGTGCATGGAATAGAATAGAATCCCTCCCCTATGAAGTGTGTGTTGATGCAGATCTCCTAGCCTTGATGCATGGAACTATGTGGATGCAAGTGATGCAATGGATGCAACTCTAGATGGAGTGATAGTAGTAGATGACGCTAGGACCCTCATTATGGTCTCATAACTTTATATTTATAGGGTTCTCTTGATCTAATTTTGTAATTAACCCTAAAATGGTCGACTAGGAAAAAGATAAAGATAAAAATGGTTAGAAAAGTCCTAGTACAAGCCTGGGTGCCCCAGTTTAGGGTGAAACAATGGGAAAGTGCCAAAACAGACTCGGGATGTAGGTAAAAATTTGTAGGAATGACGAAATAAAATTAAAATAAGATGGCCAAAAGACGGGGTCAATTACTACTTTCTTCACTCAAGAACCTTCTAAATAGTAGTATGAGACAAAGCTAAATAATTTCTAATGTGCGTGATTTTGTGACTACATTTTTCCCCACTTTATGTTGGTGAGATGAAAGCTTAGTAACATAAAGTAGATAGAAGTGTGTACTTGATATCCATGGAGAGTGTAGTAGAAATGCGTCGAAGGACTAGACTCAAGCATGGAATGACAAAAAAAAGATGGAGGAGCATGGAATCTAAAGATGAAAAATGCATATAAAAAGTGATGAGAGTGAACCTAGGGTGGAATGCGTGTGTAGTTGTTATGGTGTGTAGTGTACCTGTATGGTTAGTAAAGCATGTGTTGTCACATAATGTTGTTTTTGACGATGTTGTCATTATTGTTATTTCCCCCAATTTGAATGTTTATTTCTCATACAGCTAGAACTGCAAGGAGAAAATGATCAAGTAGTCAAATATGTGTGTATGTAAAAATGCTATGTAAAATATGCATGTGCATAGAAATGTGTAAAATACGCAAATATAAAATATGCTAAATGAAAATGTAAATGGAACATGTGCACCTGATCCATGTCAAGAGAAAGGGTGTAGAAGGATATCTTGTACTGCTGTGATTTTTTTGGGTGATCTCACGCCACCTTGGTTGAAGAAGTGTAGGGAGGAAATGCTCTGTGTCCTCCAAGCTCTAACCACTTCTACTAAAATGTGTGAAGAGATCTTTATAGCGTCTCTATTTTTAGGGCAATCGACGCCATTGGCTGAAGTAGTGTAGAGAGGCACACCCACTGTAACCCCTAAGCCTTTAATTGATTCCCAGAAATGCTAAGGAAACCATGTCCTGTAAAATATGTTGTGTATGGGGTTTGTAGACTAGTCTGAACCCACTCATTTTATGTAAACCCACAATTCCAAGTTAGAAAGTACATTGTATTGAACTAGTGTAAATGCATTGTGTTAGTATGTAAACCCTCAAATGATGCCCCCTCTTTGGGGGTGCATGTGACATCACTGATAGGAGAATGCAGCCCCAAAAGAAGACCTACCTCAATTTGAATTGTGTAACTCTGGAAATTGCTTGGTAGAAACTAAGGCACGCACATACAAGAAGGCTATCCAAAGGAAAGTGTAAACAAACAATGCATACATATAGAAAACATGTGTAAGCTACGCAGACAATGTAGTAAATGTAAAATATGCAAGAAAGAAAGTAATTCACACAAAGCATGCTATAAACATGGGACATCACTCATGATGTCACAAGACACGCAAGACCGTCATGGCGGCAAACAACAAACAATTTTACACCCAAACATATGGAAAATCCTGCATACAATGGTGAATAATAGTAGACAAGTAGAAACAAAAAAACAAGTAGTCATGGAAACATGTAATCCTACAAAACAAGTGTTGCACATAGAACACTCATTAGCATGTTAGAGTAATAACCAATATGTCAAAGTTTGTATAACCAAATGTAAAATTGTTATGTACAAAATGAAACAATAGCACCTCATATAGAGGAATGTGGATTCCCCTAATGACCAATATGGAATGGTAGAAGGCGAGCATCCATGCCGTGTGTAAGAGCCTTGTATACGTGATCACACTAAACAAAAGTGTGAACATGCATGTGTGTATGATATAGATAATGACATATAAGAAATTGATCTAACATGTGTAGTAAAGTGATCATGCAAAACACTAGTAAACAAGAGTAAATGCCCCAAAACAATGCAATATGTTACGGATGGATGGAATGGAATGATAGGAGCAGCGTGTGCCCCCCGAGTGGATGGAAGTGTATGTAATGAGGTTCATTTTATTTTCCCCCTCAGCAATCAAGAATGAACCGTAAACAAGATTACATCATCGGGAAATGGTCAAATAGTATTTGTTGTGTCTAGCACATTGTGATGAGTGTGTATGTAGTGGTGATGAGATGCGACATATAGAAAGGATGTGCATGAACCCTATAGCCAAAGCATATATCACGACTTTATGAATGGATGAGTGATGATTTATCCTAAGCATATATCACTTTATGATGAATGGATGAGTGATGATTTATCACTAAGCGTATATCACTATATGATGAAAGGATGAGGAGTGGTGATGTAACCTAAGGTGTATACCACTACAATATGATACAATGGTGGTGGTGATCTAGCCTAAAGTGTATACCACTACTAGATAGAAAGGGGGCTTATGATTTAGCCTAAAATATATGTCACTAGCCTAGGAATGTTGCACGATGAAATGTCACATGATGAGTGTAAGGTCCATGTGATTTGTAAACCCTCGGTAGTCGATTATGGATCGAGGAACTAAAGTGCATAATAGGGTGGTGAATGTAGCGCGTAGAAGACAGTACTTTCGGGAAGAAAGCAACGTATGTCCCCAATTTCATCCTAAAATGCAACTACCCTCTATCAGAAAGTATAAACGACCAGAGATAGTGATGAATATGGTATGTAAATATGTGGTATGTTGAATGTGATGATAAAGGTGAATGTATAATACATGATGTAACATAAGTAGGTAAACTATAAATATAAAGCTAGACTCATATGTAATGTAACACTAGCTTAGTGGGAAAAATGTAGAAATTTATATATAGATGATGTATAAGTACTTTCCGTAAATATAAATAGCTAGAAATGGCGTATGTAATGTGTAGAATGGTGCATGGTGAGGACTAGTATAATGTGGAATAAGTGTATAATGGATGACTTATTATGCGTGATGTGTGATGAAACGTAATGTGAAATTTCTATAGTGTAGTGTGAGGGGTTTAGTGTACTAGTAATCCCTCAATAATCAAGTGTGAATCAAAGCACTGTGAGTGCATCATTGATTAATGATGATGCTAGAATGTGTGATGAGTATGCCTATGTAAGAAAATCAACGGATGATGATGCATATATGCTAATCAAAGGGGGGGTGAGATGTTATGCCCCCAGCGTGTATGAAGGAGTAAAAAAATTAACTTATGAGGGTGAAGGTTAAAGTTTCTCTCCGCCAATACTTATGATGATGAAAATGTAGGACCATGCCCAAGTAATGGTGGGATAGTAGGCAAATTTTGTGTGGATGAGTGAAGTCTATACACATGTGAGGGATAGATATAAGATGGATATCATGGTGTAGTAAAATGTGTTGGAAATGGGGATCTCAGCAATGTTGTGTGTGACGGTGATGAAGATCCATGCGGAATAAAGTGAGGTGGTGATCGATGCGAGATGCGTCGAGAGATTCTAGATCTCCTAGGAATATACTTATGCCAATGAGTAGGACTATTCCTTCCAAGAGTGAGACGGTCATATACATGGTACCTGAGTAGGTGACTTAGGACTAAAGCATGTACTTTGGTCAACATAGTAGGAGATGTATTAGAAGAAGTAGAGGATTTACTAGCGACTATATGAGAAGATGATAATAATGTAATTGTAAAGGTGCAACTACTCAAAAGGAGGAATGTAATTAATAGATATTACATGATCGTTGTAGATAAATTTAAGGTGTAAATGATTACAATTAATGGAAATAATCGAGTGAGAGTGTCTGAAGAATCCATTTTAGACCGAGAAGCATGTCACATCCATCTATAAAATACTTTGTGTGTTTAAACAACATGAGGAAAGGCACAAGCATAGTGAGAGGGCCAACTATGACATGTAGTTTGACAAAACCATAAGGTTTGTTGAAGCGAATACTCAATTTGCGATGGAGGATAATTGATAGCCCGTAGGAGGGACAAATAACATGCACTAATGGGCCATAAGGGGTCAACCTTAGTGTTGTTGAAAAAATGTCGAGCCAATGGATACATGTATGTGTGATAGATGATAAACATAAGTAGTAGATGATAATCGGCGTGGGAAAAATAAATGACCGGTGGCGAATCGTGAGTGTTAGCAACTAAAAAGTCAAGGGCTCTCTTAGGGGAGAGGATGTTGTAACATAGGCGTGATTAACGAAGGAATTTTTTTGTTTAGTATCATGTTTTGGTAAGGGGTTGTTAAAAATATGAAGTTTATGATTTTCATTAGTAGATGTGGATGTCGGAGATTCGGAAGCTCAATGTGACCATTGTCAAGCAGATCTTGGATGATATGTACGTGAACTGAGAAACAACAACCGGTGGAATGTCCAACACATTGGTGATAATCACAATAAGAACGGTCATCAAAGTTGTGCCCTTTGGGTCGAGATGGATCAAGTTGTAAAGGTGATGGAAAGGTAATAAGATTACTAACGATGAGTTATGGAAACAACACACTGGGGTCAACCTTAGTGTTGTTGGTATACTAAGCTTAGAAGAGAGGATTCAGTATGGTTGCGGTTGAATCTCCTTAGTAGTGGAGACCGCATTAATAGTAGTGTGTCTATCCATGGGTTTAGTTGTAGGTGCTTTAAATGGTGGTTTATTTTGGGAGATGGATGGTTGTGTGGGATGAATCTTGGTCTTGGTATTTGAGTTTTCCTATGGATAAGAGTTTAGTTTTGTGAAGCTTGAGAGCATGACAAAGCTGATCAAATGAAGGAAAAAATCAAAGAGCACACTTTCTTATAGAGGAGGTAATAAACTTGAATGAATAAGTTCTGAAGTTTAGAATCCACAAGGACATTAGTCATTTTAGCTATGTTATTTTTGTAATGCAAAACATAATCAAATAAGGGTTCATTGGGTCTTTCCTTAAGCTATTCCATTTGAGCTACGAGAGATCGTGGAGCCAATGTTGATAGAAAAACGTGTGAGAAAAGTGTCAGCCAAATGTGTGAAAGATACCATCGAATGGATCGGTAGGTCATAGAGCTAACACGTCACATAGTCTTGCATAATGCGAGGAAATAGCTTAGCAAGGAGGGTATGATCATCTACATAATCAAAACATGATCCATGAAAAGCATGAGAGATGCTCCCGTGGATCGTCATGGCCTTTAAAAATGGAAAATTTGGGAGATAGGAAGTTGGGTGGAAACGGATAAGCGGAGATAGCACATGCGAAAGGTGTATCCAATAATGATGTGGAGTATTTGCATAATCAAAACATGTTCCATGAAAAGTGCAGAGATGCTCCTGTGGATCGTCATGGCCTTTAAAAATGGACAATTTGGGAGATAGGAAGTTGGGTGGAAACGGATAAGCAAAGATAGCCGGTGCATGAAAGGGTATCCAATAATGATGTGGAGTCTAGAGATGGTGATCCTCAAGAAGTACCAACTTGTAGTTGATGAATTTTATTTTGTAGATCCTGGTATAAAGATGTTAAATCATGAGTGTTGGAGGAAGAACCAAGTTGCATATTAGAAGTACCATGATGGGTAATGAGAGCAATAGTTGTAATAAGAGGAGTAGAAACATAAATGGGTGGGTAGAGACCATGAGAGCAGAAGAAACAAAAATGGAGGCCTCACGAGCTCACTTAGCAGAAATTAAAGCATGTAAGACATGTGGGAGATGAGTGGGATTCTCACGTAAAGCTTTGAAGTCAGTAATAACATTAATTTGTTCTTGGTCAACATTGGTGTCTTCATCGTAGGACTTTTCACTATCAAAGGCTTCAATTTCATGGAGAGGAACATGGGTGGATCTATCTAAAGGGTTTTTCAGTTTGTAGAAATAGGTGTATCAACCATGGATCTAGGAATATGATGGGTATATGAAGGAGATCACAATATTGAAGAGAGATAAAATGACCACTATGGGTGACGGGCATAAAAAAGAGAGAAGGAAGACAAATTCGCAAGTGGGGTTCATCAAAATGATTAACTAAAATTAGGATAAACTAAATGTATGCTAATATAGTTAATATAATATAGGAGGACATAAAATGTTGTAAATGACTATGCTAAAGTAATATAAAACAAATAAATAATTTAAACTAATAGAAATAAAACCCTAATATGCAAGAATAAAGTGAGGAAAGAAATCGGTTGATAGTAGATGATCACGCAGGTGGTGTTGCACAGTATGACAGAAATTCCATAAGGAGGGGCGAATGCACAGAGGTCCTGAAAATGGTGGATCTGGAGAATCGAGTAGACCTGGAACACCTATAAGGGTACTAGGGAACTCTAGTATGCAGAAATAGGTGCCTAGTCTCTGAAAAATCTCGGAATCTAATTCTTTCAAGGTCGAAGATGGCATGTGACCTTCGTTGTTTGTGACCGGATTTGTGTGTGCCAAATGTGTGTAATGTGTGACGTGTGTACAAAAGGAGTGTGTGTAAAAATGAAAATGCAAATGTGAGTTAGTGACCGTGCCACAACAACGGGCTTACTATGTTCTACATTTCGGAACCCTGTGTGTGTGTGTGCATGTCATGCCCTAGGTGCTCTTGTGTCAATTGCACTTTGAGAAATAGTGAGTAATAACTAAATGTATAAAATGTAATAACATGTGTACATGGAATAAAATAGAATCCCTCCCCTATGAAGTGTGTGTTGATGCGAGATATCCTAGCCTTGATGCATGGAACTATGTGGATGTAAGTGATGCAATGGATGCAACTCTAGATGGAGTGATAGTAGTAGATGACGCTAGGACCCTCATTATGGTCTCATAAATTTATATTTATAGGGTTCTCTTGATCTAATTTCGTAATTAACCCTAAAATGGCCGACTAAGAAAAAGATAAAGATGAAAAATGGTCAAAAAGGCCCAAAAAGTGGCGGGAAGATTTGAAAAGGATTGGGGTGCCCCGGTTTAGGATAAAATGACAGAAAGTGACGAAATAGAATGGGCATGTAGGTAAAAATGTGTGGGAATGACGAAATAAAATTAAAATAAGATGGCCAAAAGACGGGGTTAATTACTACTTTCTTCACTCAAGAACCTTCTAAATAGTAGTATGAGATCGGGCTAAATAATGTCTAATGTGCATGATTTTATGACTACATATTGAAACTTCCACGTTCCTAAAGAACATAATAGATCATGAAGGAAGTGGTTCAAAACATACACGAGAGGTAGAATAGGACAAGGGCTTGAAATATTCAACCATTCCAGGAAGGATTGGAGAAAGATATTGACTCAAGTGTTAGTAAGGAAGATAGGCGCACCTCTGTAGAAGGAGAAAAGGGAGTGGTGAGAAGTAAAAGTTTAGGAAACCTCTAAGGGAACATTCTCTATCAAAAATTCCATGCACATGGAGGTTAAACAAAGTAGTGGTCAATACCCTAAAGAATCCGGTGCATGAACCAACTTAGCCTGAAGAAAGCCCCCATAATAATAAATGTTAAGGGGAGGATGAGGAAACGGAAAACATAGAGGAGGAAGAAGACCAAGACCACTTCGCACTAGAGAAAAGAACAAGATCATGAGCTGTGGCATGGATAAGGGAAAGGTAGTACAGGAAGAATCAAAGAAGAATATGAAGAAACAAAGTTAAGTGAAAAATGCCATTTAATAATTTATGCTCTTGTTTCCAAAAAGGAATAAGAACTAAAGAAATTTTATTTTGGAATTACTTGGAGGATACAATTTCCATTTTCACTACAAGGAATTCAAGTATACTTCACTTTAGATATGTGCACCGATGAGCCATAATTTGAGGTTTCATTAACAAGTTGACACAAAACTCTTAACGAGGTTGCAAAAGTGTTAAAAGTTCCCTTTGTGGAAACTTTTTAAATGTTAGAAACATAGGTTGGTGACATGGTTCTCAATAATGTTTGAGGGTTGTACAATAAAACCTTTTCGAATAATTTTAATAGTTTCATGCAAAGAGAACATGTGCAGGATTTAACAAAAAAATCCAAGAAACTAGTAGCACAAACTAAAGAATATAAGGAGCTATTAGAAAAGAACCTACAAAAAAATTTAAAGGCCTTGAATATTTTTAAATGAATCCTCACCAATGAACATTATATCAAGGGAGAGGTGTTTATAAACTCAAACATTTGGTTATGTTGCATCCTAAAGTATAGGGAAGCGAGATGGAGGATCCCATGTGTAGTAGAGTAAAGAGGAAAGAGATAAAGCAAATGTTATCTAGCACAAAGAAAATGAAGACTTGCGTGAGACTTGGCTACCAAGATATATGAAAAGATAACATTTTATAAAAAAAGGTATTCAAAGGGTTTGCTAAGAAGACAAAATCATTGAGGTCCACGTCTTCCCTAAGATACAAAAGTAAAATATTTTAGGTTTACAAGTTTATACCAATTCCGAGGATAAAACAAGTAGGGACAAACTGCTCCATGACATTGAAGATATGGAAGAAGAAATAAGTGAAAAGAAAGATGTGATCATGTAGTGCCTCGGGGAGTTAAATAATCGGACCCTAAGGAAGAAAGTGCATTAGAAATTGTAAATATAGAAGTAGGAAGGAATTTATAAATCTTGCATCCGAGGTCCAAGATCCCCAAAAAGTGCAATGGCCCCAAAGAGCTAGTTTTGAGACTCGAAAAGTTAGGTGATCTCATGTAAACAAACATGGATAAGTGTAAAGCACATGAATATCTATTGAGGCAAGAGGTGCCCAAAGTTTTGAAGATGATGATAAAGGGTTACCCAAGGGTGTGCAACTAGTTTAGTGTGGGGTAATGTTGAACCCCAATTTTGTAAAGGTTAATAAACAAATTTTGGCTAAGTCCTAAGAAGACACCAATTCTAGAGTGTGTGTACCTTTTGGGAAGTATTGATAGAACCACGTGCCCATATTTTGAACCAAGTAAATAAACCATCATGCGTAAAGATAAGAAGGTGGGACCAAGTTCTAATGCACAGGATCAATAAAAGAGGCAATACTTGCAATTGTTTGAACATGTAGAGAAGTTCCATGTAGTTGAAAAATCAACACATAAGGGGTCGATGGATAACTTTAGATAACTACGAGTATGAAGGGCATGCATAACAAGGTGAAACTAGAAGCGTGTGTGATAGCAATGCAAGAGAATTTAAATAAAAATCGTAGTCCCCAAAGTGATAAGGCTTTCATACAAAGTGGTAAGACTTCCATATAGACACAAGAACGAGATATGGTGTTATGTGGCATGTGTGCCACCATTTTGTATGAGTTAAACTATTGTAAACTATACTAAACATTTATTAGAACTCTAGTTGAAACTAACAAAGGAAAGGCCTTATTAGTATAAATATTTATTTTAAGGGATTAATGTAAGACAAAGAGAGTTGAAGATTATAGGATAGTGAGAAAGATAGTATGAGAGACTTTGTATGCATAAGTGAAGTATAAGAGAAATATGTGATGAATATAGAACAAAGAGTTTGGAGTCATTGTATCATTCTTATGTATGCATAATTTTTTACTAATGTTGATTGTGTTTTCATGATCTAATGATTTTGTATATAATATAATTGTCTCCTAAGTATATCCTAGATTTAGAACACTCCATGTCCAAGCCAAATGCGATGGGGATTGGTATTATCTTGTGCCTCTGTTGAGCGCGTTAAGGATCCTCCTTAGTGTGATAGGCTAGTACATGCTGGTGTATTTACTCTCTACGCACTATGATGGAATAAGCTCATGCTCGCAGTGATTTAGAGAGTGGTACACTAGGCACACAACAACCCTTCTATAGTGTTACTCGACATATCGCCATTGAAAAACATATGCATGTCTCCATTTAAATTGTGACACAACATGTGTGTCCCCATATGCCTATAATAGATTCTAGGATATTTGTAATAGAATTTGCATATGCATTACTCAACCACATTGTAAAAATGTGGATTATAGTACCTTGGGGTAGTCATCCATTAGGATAATTTCTCCATCTCCTAAATAGTTTCCATAATATCACAAATAATGGGAGTACAATCAATAGTTAAACCCATAATAACATGAACATCTTCTAGCATGAAAGTAACCTCAATAGTGCCACCGCACACACCGTATTTGAAGGTGTTAGACTTGATTTCCCAAAAATTCACGAACATCATCAAGCAAGTCTAGATCTAGGGGCACCCCATACATATCCATGATGCCTCCAAACCATAATCTAGTAAATGGTGTCATGTCAACTCTAGCGAATAGGGACATCTATTATTCTCCTAAGCCGAAATCTCTTTGAGACCTATGGAAAAACAATCAGTTTGTTAGTCCAAAATCGAATAAAATTCAAAGAAACCTAAGTAAAACAATCAAAAGAGAAAATCGTCCATTTTGATAAACATCATCAACCATGTCTAATATCAATACTTCATTTTCCATTCTAAAAAACATCATAAGCCATCCCTAAAAATTTCAACATTGTTGACCACTTTTCTTGATGTCATTGGCCATTTTGTCCCTTTCAAGTGTCATCAAACATTTGACAAAGCATCATCGACTATGTTGTGACCTTATGCACACACAATTTCATTGGCATCACCGATTATGTTGTACAATCGTGTGACCTTTTTCCCCTTTTAATTATTTGCACTTCAAAACATTATTCTATAAAAACTACACACCTTTTTCTACTACCTTTATTTAGATTGCTTTCAGGGAACATTTTCCTAAGCAGATTGTGGTAGCTCACTTTTATAAATTTAACCTATCTCCCAACCTAGATTAAGGGGAAAAAAAAACTTAAACTTACCTACATGATCATCATAACCAAGGCCATATGTGGTACTCCATATCTACTTATCTAGTATCTTTCCATTAGTATCTCATTTTTGCGAAAAGAAAATAATTGAAAAAAAGAACCCAAAACTGTCAAAATTACAAATGAAAGAGGCTTTGACCCCTATTTATAACTACCAAATCCAAAAACTATGAACTTTAAAAAATGATTCAGAAATTCATAAAATTGTGATATCTTTGCACTCATATTTCATGTTGACAAATAAAAAAAAAGCACCCAAATGGCAAGGCCGCAAGGAGTTTTATGGTATTAATGGTTTATTTTTCTATTTTTGGAAACATTAGCTATTTAGCAGGCTTACCAGACATGTCCTAACATCACTATATCAGACTTGTTATGTACCTATTCACGAGACTTGATCTAACACCAATGATTGGAGATTGTAAGACTTCTATAATCGTAAAGGTAGGTGAAGGTATGTATATTTATTTATTTGCTTTAATTTACCTTGTTTTATCAGCATTGATTATGATAATTTACTCTCTATAATAAGTGGTAGAATGTTTTTCATAGTGTCATGACTCACTACATAATTGTCATGACCAGTGAGTGATGAGTTTCAAGAGAGGTGTATGCATACACGTTAAAAATGCTTTATTGGAACTTTCCTTATTTAAGGTTTGCCATCGCATTATCTCCCTAAATGTATCAATTTGCATACCCAAGGATCGAGGTTGGAATGGTTTCTAGCGAGAGATGAGTCATGACTCATGGGTTAATCACCTTCATATCACTTTCACATCAATAATTTTGTCTTTCTTAGTATCCCAATCTTTCCTTTGACCCCTATTCCTATATTGCATACTCATAATGTACATTGCTTCCCATACTTTTTGACATCTCTCAATACCCTTGTATTAGCCAACATCAACCAAAAAAAAATTGTTTTAGTTAATGTTAATGATAGAGTTAATGACGTTTTGATCTCTTTGATTTTTTTTATATTGGTTAGCCAATGACATCAACTAAAATTATGGATATTAACTATATTTATAGGTCCTCCTTATGTCATTTCTCAAAGACATACAACAATTTTCTTTGTTTACACTCACAATCCCCTCGTAGTCCAAGAAGAAGATGATTTAATGTTATAGACCAAACACTAGATAAATACAAGTTAGTTACAAAGGCCTTAAAGATTTTATGAATAAGAGTTGTACCATCAAGGCATACCAATTGTTTGGAGTCCCCAATTGTGGTGTACCCAAGGTGTATTATACCTATCTTGACTCCATCGACAACTATCTCCCATGAAGTGTTAAAATCCAAGAGAGAGATTAATATGTCAACAAGTCGGCATGAAATAAGTATCCACAATCCTAATCTCTTTCTAGTATGCTTTGATCTATTTGCAAATGGTGTGCTTCATATATTTGATAGTATAGTACATGTTTGTTGTCATTTACTTTACAATTGTTTTTTACATTATAGTTATCTATAACTCATTTTCCAATCTAATGATGCCCTTGATATAATAAGATTATCCACCTTTTTCCTAAAAACTTGTACCTTTATAAACCTATTACAAACAACACTTACAACCCCTAACTCCTTGAGGAATGCCATTCTTGTGTGTTGTTTTCAACATTCAATGGAGAAATTCAATGAGTTGTCCTATTGAAAACCTGAATAATTGATCTGAGAGCGTTGTCTTGTCATGAGTTATTTTCCATAATATTATATATTCAAGTGTTGTACCTACTTTTTAAGTGGTTAATAGTCTTTCCTACCTTCAACGTGTTATCTTTCTCCATTAGGAAGTGGTCCCATGGGAGGGGGCTCTTAAGTTTTTTATACGGGAGAATAATTTATGAGTATTTGTAGTAAAAGTGGTCCCATGATATAAAAGTTTTTAAGAGTATGTTAAAAAAATTTAATGGAGGTATTTTAAAATATATTTTTAGTTTGCAATAAAATTTTAAAATAAATGTGCTCATTTATAAATTGACATTTGGCATAATATGTTCCTACAAAATAGAAGTGGGTGCAGGAAACTTCTAGCCCTTCCTTTTTACCATCAGGTTAAACTCTCCTCCTAAGAACTTGGTGCTCCTTTTTAGGAAAAGATTCTAAAATTTCTTGTGATTTTTTTTTCATGGGACCACCCACTTAATAATAATAGGAGCAGCGACCCCCTCCATGGGACCCCTGCCTAAGAGGATGTCCCTTTTAAGCTGTAGAGGATTGTATTCTCATGCTTCTAAACTACTATGATCACAATTTTACTAGTTTTGCTATAGATTGGAGTGTTATTTTTGCTATAGATTGGAGGCTAGAATAATGAGATAATAAATTGTTTTTTTAATATTGAAAAGATTTTTCATATGTATATACAAGCACTTGCATCAAAAAGGGGTGCAATGGTTTACACCGATAGCAAAATATACAATAATTATGGGTTATGTTGCATGTGGAGTTATTTTAGGGTTACGAGTCATCATGCAACTTCAAGGAAGTGTGCACGCCACTAGGGATACAACCATACCCATCATATACACACCGTCAATGGTAATGATCTTGTAGAGGCCCGGTAGTGGTACTTTGAGCGTTATATCTAGTAAGCATTTAATAACAATCAAAAAAACTTGATGAGGTTCCCACACCTAATCTTTTATTCTAAGTAATTACGAATCACCTCTAACAAGGGGTTTTCATCCTTTTTTGATCTACGGTAAGAAGTTGCAGAGAAAGTGATAGTTTTGAGAGCGATGGAATCAAGACTTGAACCCTCGACCACATCTAGATTTAAGATTGTTTGTGTTTATTGTGGCAACAATCTAGGGAAGACAAAGAGCTATCAAATTGCTGCAAAAGAACTTGTCGAGGAATTGGTAAGGAAAAACAACCCAAATTTATCAAAAGAAAAAGAGAACAAAAGCAAGCATTCAAATAAACATATAAAGTGCCTCCTCTTGTCCCTAATTCTTTCCCCATTGTCTCAACTTTTGTAGTGTTGGACAATGTAAAACGTTTATATTGAAAGGCACACCACACTTTTTTCTTGTTTTTCCGGCCATATCCTAAATTTATTTAGTTTTAATTTATAACATTTTCCTTTGTCTTTCTTGTGGAGAATTGATTGATTTAATAGGAGAGATTTCCACGCCCCACCCCTTGAAAAAAAAAAAGAGGTGGAGTGGCATTGCTTTAAAAAATCTTAAAACCTCATCAAGAACACCATTTTGTGCATATCTTGTAATCACATCAGTCCATGAAACCACATTGTTTTAGGCATGGGTTGAGATGATGACAATGGAGGTTGTGGAGTCTTGTTGCACACCTTCCAAGTGCATTTGCTTGAGAGGCTTCAAGGCCATTTTAGAAACTCTTTTTGTGCACATCCCCCGCCATGGCACCACCAACACCTCTCCCAAACACCCTCCAACCACATTGCCATGCCACGGGAATGTTGCCTCACCCAACGCACTCACAACCAACTACAAAAATCCACCTTCCACTATGCTTTGATCGAGCCATGCACTTGCTCAAAACTCTCATTTTGGCGCAAATGGAAAGATGTCGGCATAAGTTTGGAACGGCTGGACGAAATCACATTCATTTTTCAAACCAGGGAGATTCCCACATAGTCACTCACCCCACTCTCTTGCCAATATTACCCACCGAAAGCAAAGCTTAAAAAGTGATGTCAAACTTTTGTTCAACACTAGTGTAGATTAGGAAGGAGCTGCAAAGGTGACACCATATTGAAATGTAATTTCCTTATTTCAGATCGGAGCTCCTTATTAGCTACTACGATGGCCGCCATGTTGGCTACGGTTGGACAAAGCCATCTAAGAACATTTTCCACCCATAAGCACCTTAGTCAAAATCCCTGTCACAGGTTTGATAGGAGGCCAGAAGGAAAATTACGTTCAATTCAAACATGTGAGCTCCTCCGACATTTCACTCGCCACATTTCCTCATAAGCAAAATAGAGATGCCAAATCTTTTACTCCTACCAAAAGCACAAGGTTCAGATGGAGCTTGCTGAGGCAGTTCACATGCCATACTACGTAGAATAACAGGCACAAACCACCATTCACCAAGTGTTATGCAAGAATGCAGAGCCCACGGGTTCGAAACTGCTGGCACATGAAAAACATGTAAACGGCTGTCAAATTTCAATGTTAATTACATGGGTTTATGTCAATACAATTTTCTGGGGTTAAACAAATCCAGCATCAGAAATTTGGTGGGACTTACAGCCGGAGCCTGTTTTCTCCCATATAGCCTATCACGTTGGCCTTGGGCGAGATAGCAACCGAGCAATGCAATGATTTATTCAGAAAACAATTTTCCAACCAAAAATGACTATAAAACTTAACACCACACAGACCAGCTTCCCACAAAACATAATTAAGCAACAAGAGCCACAAAAGTGTAGGCAGGAAGGTGAACTACCAAGGGATCACTGGCATTAAGTATTGGGTTTCCATCCACCATCCTCTTTTTCTTTTTCATCTTCACCATTTTGCCTCGCAAGGGAAATGGCAGCACCAAGCAAGGAAACTTCCCCTGCGACAACATTGCCCAGCCATTAGGGTCTGCAAGAGCATGACCAGTGCCACCTTGAAGGAGGATGACCACCACCGCCACCATGGGAAATGCAGGTTGGTGATGGAAACCACTGCCAGGGAGAGACACCACGACGTCTGTTACAAGAGCTAGTCCTTCATTGCTGACCAAGGCCATGATCCCAAGGGGAAGAACGGTGGTGAGGTGGGTTTGGAGGGACTCTGCTGACCGCACACAAGAGTGATTGCTCCAATGATCCAATGATTGCTGGAGATGGACGACCTTGAGGTGGCCTCTCTCTGTCAATCTTTCCTTTGACCCGTATTCCTGTATTGCATACTCATAATGTACATTGTTTCCCATACTTATTGACATCCCTCAATACTCTTGTATTAGGCAACATCAACAAAAAAATCGTTTAAGTTAGCGTTAATGATAGAGGTAATGACGTTCTGATCTCTTTGATTTTTTTATATTGGTTAGGCCAATGACATCAACTAAAACTGGGTTTTGACCTTTATGGATATTAACCAAATTTATAGGTCTCCCTATGTCATTTCTCAAAGACATACAACAACAATTCTCCTTTTTGCACTCACAATCCTCTCATAGTCCAAGAAGAAGATGATTTAATGTTACAGACCAAACACTAGATAAATACAAGTTAGTTACGAAGGCCTTAAATATTTTATGAATAAGAGTTGTACCATCAAGACATACCAATTGTTTGGAGTCCCCAATTGTGGTGTACCCAAGGTGTATTATACCTATCTTGACTCCACCGACAACTATATCCCATGAAGTGTTAAAAGCCAAGAGAGAGATTAATATGCCAACAAGTCGGCATGAAATAAGTATCCACAGTCCTAATCTCTTTCTAGTATGCTTTGATCTATTTGCAAATGTTGTGCTTCGTATATTTGATACTATAGTACATGTTTGTTGTCATTTACTTTACGGTTGTTGTATATTTGATACTATAGTACATGTTTGTTGTCATTTACTTTACAGTTGTTTTTTACATTATAGTTATCTATAACTCATTTTTCAATCCAATGATGCTCTTGATATAATAAGATTATCCACCTTTTTCTAAAAACTTGTACCTTTATAGACCTAGTACAAACAACACTTATAGCCCCTAACTCGTTGAGGAATGCCATTCTTGTGTGTTGTTTTGAACATTCAGGGGAGACATTCAATGAGTTGTCTTATTGAAAACCGAATAATTGAGTGAGCGTTGTTTTGTCATGAGTTATTTTCCATAATACTTTCTATTCAAGTGTTGTACCTACTTTTTAAGTGGTTAATAGTCTTTCCTACCATCGATGTGTTATCTTTCTCCATTAGGAAGTGGTCCCATGGGAGGGGGCTACTAATTTTTCTAATAGTGGAGAATAATTTATGAGTATTTGTAGTAAAAGTGGTCCCATGATATAAAAGTTTTTAAGAGTATGCTACAAGTTTTTAATGGAGGTATTTTAAAATGTTATATTTTAGTTAGCAATAAAATTTTAAAATAAATTTGCTCATTTATAAATTGACATTTGGCATAATGTGTTCCTACAAAATAGAAGTGGTTGCAGGAAACTTCTAGCCCCTCCTTTTACCATTAGGTTAAACTCTTCTCCTAAGAACTCGGTGCTCCTTTTTAGGAAAAGATTCTAAAATTTCTTGCAATTTTTTTTTCATGGGACCACCCACTCAATAATAATAGGAGCAAGCGACCCCCTCCATGGGACCCTTGCCTAAGAGGATGTCCCATTTAAGCTGTGGAGCATTTTGTTCTCATGCTTGTAAACTACTATGATCACAATTTTACTATTTTTGCTATAGATTGGAGGCTAGAATAATGAGATAATAAATTGTCTTTTTTTTATATTGAAAAGATTTTTCATATGTATATCAAGCACTTGCATCAAAAAGGGGTGCAATGGTTACACTGATAGCAAAATATACAATAATTATGGGTTATGTTTCATGTGGAATTATTTTAGGGTTCGAGTCATCATGCAACTTCAAAGAAGTGTGCCTGCCACTAGGGATACAACCATACCCATCATATACACACTGTCAATGGTAATGATCTTGTAGAGGCCCCAGTAGTGGTACTTTGAGCGTTATATGTAGTACGCATTTAATAACAATCAAAAAAATTTGATGAGGCTCCCACACTCGATCTTTTATTCTAAGTAATTACGAATCACCTCTAACAAGGAGTTTTCATCCTTTTTTGGTCTCGGTAAGAAGTTGCGAGAGAAAGTGATAGTTTTGAGAGCGATGGAATCAAGACTTGAACCCTCGACCACATCTAGATTTAAGATTGTTTGTGTTTATTGTGGCAACAATCTAGGGAAGACAAAGAGCTATCAAATTGCTGCAAAAGAACTTGTTGAGGAATTGGTAAGGAAAAACAACCCAAATTTATCAAAAGAAAAAAAGAACAAAAGCAATCATTCAAATAAACATATAAAGTGCCTCCTTTGTCCCTAATTCTTTCCCCATTGTCTCAACTTTTGTAGTGTTGGACAATGTAAAACATTTAACATTTATATTGAAAGGCGCACCACACTTTTTTCTTGTTTTTCCCGGCCATATCCTAAATTTATTTAGTTTTAATTTATAACATTTTCCTTTATCTTTCTTGTGGAGAATTGATTGATTTAATAGGAGAGATTACCCACGCCCCACCCCTTGAAAAAAAAAAAAAAAGAGGTGGAGGGGCATTGCTTCAAAAAATCTTAAAACCTCATCAAGAACACCATTTTGTGCATATCTTGTAATCACATCAATCCATGAAACCACATTGTTTTAGGCATGGGTTGAGATGATGCCGACGGAGGTTGTGGAGTCTTGTTGCACACCTTCCAAGTGCATTTGCTTGAGAGGCTTCAAGGCCATTTTAGAAACTCTTTTTGTGCACATCCCCAGCCATGGCACCACCAACACCTCTCCCAAATGCCCCTTCAACCACATTGCCATGCCACACAGAATGTTGCCTCACCCAATGCACTCGCAACCAGTTACAAAAATCCACCTTCCACTATGCTTCAATCAAGCCATGCCCTATTCAAAACTCTCATTTTGGCGCAAATGGAAAGATGTCGGCATAAGTTTGGAACGGCTGGACAAAATCACATTCATTTTTCAAACCAGGAGCTTCCCACATAGTTACTCACCCCACTCTCTTGCCAACATTACCCACCGAAAGCAAAGCTTAAGAAGTGATGTCAAACTTTTGTTCAACACTAGTGTAGATTAGGAAGGAGCTGCAAAGGTGACACCATATTGAAATGTAATTTCCTTATTTCAGATCGGAGCTCCTTATTAGCTACTACGATGGCCGCCATGTTGGCTACGGTTGGACAAAGCCATCTAAGAACATCCCCCACCCATAAGCACCTTAGTCAAAAGCCCTGTCATAGGTTTGATAGGAGGCCAGAAGGAAAATTACGTTCAATTCAAACATGTGAGCTCCTCCGACAGTTCACTCGCCACATTTCCTCATAAGCAAAATAGAGATGCCAAATCTTTTACTCCTACCAAAAGCACAAGGTTCAGATGGAGTTTGCTGAGGCAGTTCACTTGCCATACTACGTAGAATAACAGGCACAAACCACCATTCACCAAGTGTTATGCAAGAATGCAGAGCCCACGGGTTCGAAACCGCCGGCACATGAAAAACATGTAAATGGCTGTCAAATTTCAATGTTAATTACATGGGTTTATGTCAATACAATTTTCTGGGGTTAAACAAATCCAGCATCAGACAATTTGGTGGGACTTACAGCCGGAGCCTGTTTTCTCCCATAATATAGCCTATCACGTTGGCCTTAGGCGAGATAGCAACCGAGCAATGCAATGATTTATTCAGAAAACAATTTTCCAACCAAAAAATGACTATAAAACTTAACACCACACAGACCAGCTTCCCACAAAACATAATTAAGCAACAAGAGCCACAAAAAGTATTGGCAGGGAAGGTGAACTACCAAGGGGATCACTGGCATTAAGTATTGGGATTCCATCCACCATCCTCTTTTTCTTTTTCATCTTCACCATTTTGCCTCGCAAGGGAAATGGCAGCACCAAGCAAGGAAACTTCCCCTGCAACAACATTGCCTAGCCATTAGGGTCTGCAGGAGCATGACCAGTACCACCTTGAAGGAGGATGACCACCACCGCCACCATGGGAAATGCAGGTTGGTGATGGAAACCACTGCCAGGGAGAGACACCACGGCGTCTGCTACAAGAGCTGGTCCTTCCTTGCTGACCAAGGCCATGACCCCAAGGGGAAGAACGGTGGTGAGGTGGATTTGGAGGGACTCTGTTGACCACGCACAAGAGGCATTGCCCCAATGATCCAATAATTGCTGGAGATGGACAACCTCGAGGTGGCCTCTCTCTGCCTACACTTGAATCTGAAACATAACATTAGAAATAACATGAACTCTGTTAGTAATAGAAAAGCAGCCATAGAGAGTAGCAGGTTTGAAATTGTGTGTATTTTAGGATCAGGGCTGAGTCCCCTGAAAGCACCATTTTCATAAGTTTTCTTTGATTTGAGGATGGTGTAGACATTTAGATTATTGACTTTTCCGTTTACTTTTAGCCACTAAAACTCTGGTTTTTGTTTCAGTCCTCTTGTATGTGTTGCGTTTAATATGAATTACCTATTAAATGTAAATCCTTACCAAATTAGGGTGTTGAGTGAGGCACAATTTTTATTTTATTCTGTGTAGCCTCTAAAACTGAAGGTTTTAAGCTTGCTTGGCTTGGAACATTGAAATTTTTTTTTTTTTGAGTTAAAAAGTGGTTTTTATACCTGGTTACCCTATTTTGAACTACCTTTAAGGGCATATAGTTGAATACTGTTGATATTGCACTTCTGAATGTACTGTGATCAGCTTCATGTAAAAGAAATAACCATTGCAAGTATAAGTTGGCTTGAGACTTGTTCTGAGATGTCTTTCTTCATTTCTACATTATGCCATATTATGTGTATGGCAGGAAACTTGATTTAATCTCGTCAGATTCTCACTGGGTTGAAAAAATTGTTGTGTGGACTGTCTGTTTTTGACTGACATGAACTAAAACTAATTTGATCCAAAGATTAACAATTAAGTGTTTGTCCCTATAAATGAATTATGAAACATTTGTTATGAAATCTGTGGTAAAGTGAACTATTTAGTATTCAATGCAACTGAGCCATCAAATCTAAAACTTTAAATCATGCATGATAAGCAACTGTTAAAAGGATTTCTAATTTCCACTGTTTATAAAATTCCATTCGCAGAACAGGATTTCATACTGCAGTTTTTTCCTTGGAAAGCCCACAACCTTCCAAATGATTAAAATTGAGTTCACAATGTAAAGTTTTTCACATTATCATTCTGACTATGGTTACATCAATGATCTTATTTGTACTTGTTATGAGAATATACAGTTCATGCATTATTTAACTGGGTCTAGGAGACTTGTTTTTTTGCCATTGCTCAATGATAAATAGAGCAAAATAAGAGGAAGTGCAGTATCTGTTTCCAAAATTCAATATGCATTTCAGTTCCATTTTTCCTTACATTCCATGGGTCAATTCTTCCTGCACCTTATCTTTGGTTAGATATTCCAATCATGATATATATGTTCCAACAAGATTTTCTCTTACTAATATCAAATCTTTACTTTGTCCCAACCTGGCATGTAAGTTCTCAATGATAAAAATTCAATTGTGGAACGGGAAGCAATACCCTGTCAGCAATATCTGTACCGAGTTATCAACTTTTGTGTGGTGCATCCCTAATGGTGGACCTAACACATGGAGAAAAACACTAAAAATAACAGCTTTTTACAAGTAAATGCATCAGATTTTTTTAAATTAAAAAATAATGGGGACATCCCACCAAGTCCCAAAAATGTTCATGACATCCAGGACATCACCAAAATCTAGGGACGTCCCCTCCAAGTCCCCAAGTCCCTGAAATGTTCAGGAACCTGGGCGTTGCCAAAATCTAGTGAATGTCCCTGTGTAAACTGTAAATTACATTTATAAAAATGCACTTTTCTTAAAACCCAACACTATAGAAATCCAGAATTTCCACGAAAAATCTAAAGACTTCCACCAAAGAAATCATAGGTTTGCATTTTACTACACTGAACTAAAAAAATAACAAATAATACTGTAACTCTCTATAAAACCACCGTATTTGGTCCTTTATCTGTATTTCCACTACCTATTTATTTAATTATTGCATAATTTACCATGCTTCCTTTTAGATATTCAGGATCACCAAACACATAAAATTGTGCTCAAGGACTCAACATATATTCTCACAATACACTGGAGAATGAAGAAAGGATTTCTATGTATCACTATCATTCTGAAAAAGAACATATATTTGGCAAGCCATATGGCAGCCATAGGAACCCAACTCCCCTTCAACACATTTCCAAACTGTTTATGGAGGTTTAACACCCTGTAGCTTGTAATCTTGATCTGATCACATATGTAATATTAACAAATACATATTAATATATATTTCAATGGGGAACCTAACTCCCCTTCACATTTCCAAACTGTTTATGGAGGTTGAACACCCTGTAGATTGTAGCCTTGACTTGATCACATATGTAATATTAACAAATACATATTAATATATATTTCAATGGGCTTACATTTAATTGCAACTTAGAGCTCCAAAGTCTTTTCAATCTGATTCCACCTCTTCTAACCCTTCCCCAGTCACTTGAGAAGTTCAATCTTTTGTAGCTGCTCCATCTCACTAAAGATTTCAGTTTGGTCTTCCGATTAAGGGACCGTGTACAAATACAAAGTTATAAGCTCTATTCTCAGCAATTTAGGTTTTTCTGGCTAAGGATCCATATACACAAGAAACTTAAGAGTCAAGGACCCATTTCCAAGATTAAAGTTGTGACAATCATTCTCTTCCTGTTTACCTGATAGCCATGGTTCTGAAAATCTTCTTTCTAGGAGCTGAAGTTTCAGGAAAAGCATTGTATTCAAAAGTAATTGCTAGCTTTGAAACCCACAAAGAAAGATAATTTTATTAATATGATCCAAACATCAGAAGAAAAAGAGGAGAAAACTGCCTCAAAATTTTATTCTCTGCGAAAAACAATTGGCCAAATTTATAATCACCAAGCTATGCTCAAGCCATTTGCAAAAAAGAAGAAAACTGGGTGAAAATGAAGAAACGAACAAAGAGGCATTCTACTGTATTTTTCTAATATTACACACATTGAAAATTAGTAGAATGGAAGAAAATTTTCTACATTATACAGTACAAATTAAAAATATGTTAGCTTCTCTTCTTCCTTTCTCTATCTAACAAAAGGAAAATTCTAAGCTGTGCCTGCAATCCTCATTGGTCAGAATGAGAAGGCGTCGAATCCTCATTAGACATCCAGGAAAGAGAAGCGCATACCATGTCTCAGAAGACCATTAACAATAAATAAAAAGTCAAAGGTTGGAATCAGTGAGAGGGCTTTCAACTGGAGAATCTCTCTGAGCTTTGAACTCGGGCATCTAATAAGCATGGGTTATAATTTGGGCCCTAATTAACCCCCAAGTCTCATAAGTTCAAAATCTTTCAGTCTCTTCCCTGTAGCAGTGAAAGTGGTGATGATCTATCAGGTGTAAATGTTGGCCTCCCATCTGAGCTTGCACTGGCATGTGAGGTTGTATTGAAAGAACCATTCTTGAAAGAAGAAAGTGAAACAACCAAGTCATCAAAACACTGACTCATCGGAGGTGTATCAATTGAAGGAGCTTCTGATGGCAATGCAGGAAGCAGCATATCTCCAGCAAGGATTTGCACTATCTGTCTCATGCTAGGTCGAGCTTCAGGCTGAGGATGAGAACACAACAAACCCAATTGAAGAACAACTTCAGCTTCTCCCACGTCATACTCATTCCGAAGTTTGGGATCAACAACATGTAAAATCTTTCCCTTAGAATGCAACTCCCAAACCCATTCCACCAAGACTAATTCTTCAGGAGACTGTTTAGGCTCAACTGGCCTCCTTCCGCAAGCCACTTCAAGTAACAGAGCCCCAAAAGAAAAAACATCAGTACATGTTGTGGCCTTACCAGTCCTAGTAAGCTCAGGTGCAAGATAACCCAGTGTTCCAACTACATGGGTAGTATGTGGATTAGCTCCATGCTCATACAACCTGGCAAGTCCAAAGTCACCCAACCTGCCATTCATATCTATATCCAATAACACATTGCTTGCCTTCACATCCCTATGCACTACTCTCTGCTCCCATTCTTCATGGAGATAAAGCAGACCAGAGGCAACTCCCTTCAAAATCATATATCTCTGCACCCAACTCAAAACATTTTTATTATTCTCAAACAAAAACCTATCAAGGCTACCATTTGGCATATAGTCATAGACAAGAAGCAATTCCCCCTTATATCTACACCAGCCCTGCAACTGCACCAAATTGCGGTGCCGGAGCCTCCCAATGCTTGAAATCTCAGCAACAAATTCTCTCAACCCCTGTTTAGACTCGTGTGACACCTTCTTCACAGCAACCTCTAGCCCAGTGCTAGGTATGACCCCCTTGTAAACTTTCCCAAAACCGCCCACTCCAAGCAGTTCCCTGTCCCTAAACCCCTTTGTGGCAATCCTCAGCTCCTTGTATGAAAATCTATGAGGCCCATATTCAAGCTCCCAGTCTTCAATAATCTCAACATCCCTCAATCTCCTCATGATATAAACCACTGTGAAAACCACGATTGCCATGATTACCACAGCAGAAATGGTCACGCCAATTGTAAATCCCTTGGTCTTAACAACAGACTGTGATTCCGAAACTACAGGAAGTTTTGAGAGCTCCAAATCCTGTGCCGGCCCATTAATTTTAAAACTCCATCCCAGAAGTCTATGTGCACTAGAAAGCAACCCTGTGGAGGAAGAAAATCCCACATACATAAACTCTTCAACAAGGCCTGAAAGATTAAGGTCCATTGAGATCAAGGGCACCTCAGGCCTAGCCATACCCCCTGGTACAACACTAACGTTCAACAAATTATCACTGCCATCAAAATCAATCCAGCACTGAATGCTCTTTTCAGCCTTCAGATTAAATTCCTGAAGCAACCCACTCTTGCTCATATAGGCCACAGTTGCAGACTTGTTTGAAGTCATGCTATTCATATCGACCCCCACATGGTTATCATCAATGTCGTTAAACTCAAAGTCCTTGACTGTATCAAACTCCACTGCAAAAATATGATTATAGTCCTTTCCAATGCTGGTAGAATTGAACATACCAAGGTACTGACTAGGCAAGGTGCCCTGGAAGATTCTCGAAGGTGTCACCACAAAGGCCATCCCGTGCCCTCCTAGAGTTGGGTACTGGGGCTGAATGGACAAAACAAAAGTTGTGCTGAAAGAAAACGTAGAATTGTTGGACAGATCTTTCAACCGGAAAGGGAATGGATAAATGGCTTGGCCTAGCATCCGCTGCGTGACATTTGTGAGCTCTAGAATGCCTTCGGAATCAATGTATGCCATTCCGCTCAGACTAAGATTGGTGTCCTTGAATCCCTGGAAAGCGAAACCAGTGGTATTCTGTTGTTGTGCAAGCACTGTAATAAATAACAGAGAAAAATGGAAGAAATAGGTCAATATCAACAGCCCTGATGTTTGAGATCCTGGCACACTTCCGGCCATAATTCAGCCAGAACCACGAGATTAGGGAATTGGGGATTTTGGCTAATTGCATAGGATAAGCGAATCCAGGATTTCAGCGAGTTGCACAAGATTAAACGAATCAAGGACTTCTCAATATGAGAAGAGTTGTACAGAAAATCAGCAGTATCCAACTGTTGTTGTTCAGGCACTGAAATAAAACACGGAGAAAACTGAAAGAAGGGAAATACCAACCACGCATCTTTGGGACTGACCGCTATAAATCTGCACAACACGATGTAGTCATGGCAGGTTGCCCAAGATGAGTAAATTGAAAACTTAAACTAATTGCTCAGGATTACCCAATTAAAACTTTAAAATAAGAACCTTACCACTATAAGTACAGTAGCTAGTAGTGACTGACAAAAATCAATAATAGCCTACTGACGTTGTGCAGGCACTGAAAAGAAAAAAAACAGTGCAGAGTGTCCTCCCCATATGATCCTCCATATAACCTATTGGCAAGGTACAGTGACTGCTATTCTGTACAGCCCACATCGATGTCCTGCAATGATTCAGCAGGCCCCTTGATTGCTCTATATAAAGCTTATCACGACACCACTGTAACGCTCAGTGGCATTAGCACATTATCCACGCTTCTCTAATACAGAGCGACTCAGGATTAGCCCTTTTAATATATAACATATCGGATTCAGCTACTGTTACCCTTTTTAGGGAATGTGATTCAGCATTTTGTTGCCACGATCATAACAGCAGCCGCCCCAGCACCCTGTAGTGGTCGTTGTACTGTATAGTGCGGTTAATTTCAACTAGGCTTGTTTTGAGAAGGTCGTGCCGTGTCGATTTGGCTTGCGGAAAGCCCGCCGTCTGTTATAATAATTCTTTTTCAGCGACTTTCTTCACTTGGTCATCGTAAGTCGTACTGAATACATTTTTTTAATGCTTTCTTAACCGTCAAGCATCATGGACATTTTTCTCAGTAACCGTCAAAATTCCTGAAGGATTCATTTGGTGAACAGTCTGAAGAGCAACGTTAAATGGAAAATCGCCATTAAAACAATTACCAGACGTGTAGGAACGGAAGATTCCAGCGTCCGATGGATTATGCCTTGTATGAATGAGGAAGAGGAGATTTTGTAACTGCGACACCTCGATTTCCTGCAATTTTATCGAATCATTCGGACAGTTTCGGCATTTAATTCTTTTGTGGGAACATAAATGAAATTTTGTTTGCTTGCTCGAGTAGATAGACGTCCTAATCTCCCTTTTCTGCCGACAGGGCCTAATGGCAGTTGTTAACCTGCGGAACTGGTTTACCAGTAAAATATATTGCCAATGTTTTTTTTTTTTTAAAATTGAAGTGTAAGAATCAGAGGCTAAATGTTCCTTGTACAGCGAAATATGCCAAAATGTCCTCTGCAACGAATCATTTATAATTATAACTATTTTAGTAATACAAACAAAAACAGGGTATATTGATAAAATTAAAAACTTCTCAATAATTTTAAATTTTATTTTTAGTATTTAATTTTAAATTTCATGGATGACCACTTTTTCCTTATAGACTGGTTAATTTTTTTAAAAATTGAGAAAAATCTATGTGAGTGAGTGCTTAATGTAATGTTGCGCATTCAATCAATTTTTTTAGAAATGTTTAAAAAACATGGATGATATGACAAATCATGTCGAAGTTAAGAAATTCTAACAAATGACAAAAAATAATACATATAATCATGGATAAAACTTATATTTAGAACGCAGCCATATATATATATATATATATATATATATATATATATATATATCACTTTTTAAATAGTGATTAAATTGTGTGTGTGTGTGTGTGTGAGTGTGTGTCAATGTGTGTTTACATATGGATACAAATCATGCCAAATATATCAATCAATAGAAATGTTTAAAAACATGGATGATATGACAAATCTTTAGTATTTATAAACTAATCATGGATGAAACTTATATTTAAACGCATACTATATATATATATATATATATATATATATATATATCACTTTTCCTTATAGAGGGTATTGAGAAAAATCTATGTAAGTGAGTGCTTAATGTAATGTTGCACATTCAATCAATTTTTTTAGAAATGTTTAAAAACATGGATGATATGACAAATCATGCCAAAGTTAAGAAATTCTAACAAATGACAAAAATAATACATATAATCATGGATGAAACTTATATATATATATATATATATATATATCACTTTCCTTAGTGATTAAATTTTAAAAATTTGAGAAAAATCTATGTAAGTGAGTGCTTAATGTAATGTTGCGAATCAATTTTTTTAGAAATATTTAAAAATATGGATATATGACAAATCATGCCGAAGTTAAGAAATTCTAACAAATGACAAAAAATAATACATATAATCATGGATGAAACTTATATTTAAACATTGTGTGTGTGTGTGTGTGTGTTTACATACATATCATACATATATGTATATGTATGTATATGTATGCAAGAGCAACATAGACATCTTTAGTATTTATAAACTGCAATCGCATATGTAAATGTAGGATGAAGCATTTGAATGGTATATGTTATTTATTTTAGAGGGATATTTATTACTTTTGTAGGGGATTGATAGTGGTAGTGTAGGAATATATATGTAACATTACATTGATTTTTTTGTGTGTACATTTAAATTTGTCACAAATTCATACATATACAATTGCAAATCTTATATCACGACACAGGAGGATCAACATTTTCAAAATGGTTAGACCCAATCTGGCCTTGTGAGCAGGAAAGGTTGCCTATCATTCTCTCTGAAGGCCTGCATTTGGAGGTGTAGCCTGCTCAGGGTTCTTTATTTGTATGATGAAGGAACCTTCGGTTCCACATTCAAGGACTCCTGAGGCTCATGTTTTACTTTGGGGCGAGGGAGCTCCAACTTGTATACCAAATGAGTGTGCATTCCCTTTTCATTTCACATATGATTGGGGGGATTTCCATGCCATTACTGTGATTGGTGGATGATAATGCATGTGAGCAGTGCGAGGGCAATGAGACTGGAACCTTGCAGCGATCCTCACGCCCAGATCTAACATCTTTTAGTATTTGCCCAACGCCAAGAAGTATTCCTTCATACGATGCTCTATACGGTGTCATAAGGGCAGGGCAATTCTACCAGGGTAAATGCCTTGGCGTAAATATATGAAAAATACATTTTGTACAAAATCATTCAAAAAGATATATAATGAAAGCAAAAGCTGCAAATAAAATTCCACGTAAAAGATGGGAGATTCTATTGAAACATGCTAATATGGAAATTTTTAAATTACATGTAAAAAGTATTTGATATATATGTATAAAGTAAATGCATAAGCTGATACAAAATGCAAGAGAAAATATAGAAAATTCTACCAAAAGAAGCCAACTCTGCAGGGCATACTTCTCAATGATAAATGCAATGGCTAAGACGAATCATGGACAACTGACAACATGATGGATAAAGAATGGTTTGTTCTTTGTCAGAGCATCCTATATTACATTACTTCAATTCCAAGCCATCATATATAAGAGGTGTGCTAAAATGAATAACTCTTCTCATGGTCTGCATTTGCATATGGTCCAAAGTAGCAAGTAAAGATGCATAGGAAAGTGCCACCTATAGATGATCTAGAGGTGAAGGAGAGACTCGACGGGAAAAACCATATAAATATAGCCATATAAAAATGGAGGAATAAAGAAATATACTTGAAATATTTATCAAAACTTGTTCGGTCCTTGCTCAAGCCTGCTATGTCAAAGCCATAATCACCAGGAGCTTCACTAGTAAGATAATCTGGATAGTTGTAAGGAATGATCCCAAGCTAGTGAGGCCGGTCCTTGCCATACCATATACTACATATAATAAAAACTATGTTACTATACGTTTGATCAGGAATTTTCATTTATGCATGCCAATGAAGAAATCCTCAAAATCTGTAAACAGACTCACAAGAAAAGAAATTAAGAGATTATACTGAAATATAGAATAATTTGAACTCACGAGCTGAATGATTTTCTTAGCAGTTAATCAACGGTAGGTTGTTTCATTAGCATAGAATATCATGTGACGAAAAACATATATAGTAACTTCAATCTATTTGTTGTACAATTATTTACAAAATAACTAACCCAAAAATTTCAAGATTTCTACAGAAGGAAAAATATCAATGTCAAAAATTGAGCCTAAACTCAATCAACAATGAATCAGATAATTATGTTTAGAAAATAAAAGCCTGTATATTATGAACAAATGATACATATTTATAGTTACAACTTTACAAGTGGTGATGATCCCAAAAATATTTTATGAAATTCCCTGTCAACTAAACTTGTGCCAACAAACAAAACCTATGCTAACACATGACAAGAAATGTCATTGACAACTCATATGGACACTAAAAATTCTAATTATCCTTGTATGACGAATAATTCATTATTGAGAAATAATTCCTCATCTTTCCTCCCAGCACACAAAGCATTGTACTTTGATGCATATGAATGAAATGAAAGAAGCCCAATGATTATTCTAGATGATGTGGCATTGTAATCATGGATGACAATGTCATTGACCTAACACAAGTATTGAAGGGCCAACAAACTGCTTCAAATGACCACACAAGCACTCAAAGAGGGCCAAAAAGTGGAATAAGTAGCCAAAAGGCACAAAATGTTGTTGTCCTCAAGAAGAGCCCATACTCAAGGTGGACAAAAAGCTATATTAACACCTAAAATTAGACATGTAGGTGAAAAGAAAACATTTTGACAGCCAGTAATGGAAACCCAAGGCATCCACATAAAGTAATGCAAACGAATAAGACTTGAAAAGTATTAAAAGTGGAGCAATCCACTTTATGGTTCAAATAAGCTCCTCCACATAAAACATATGAAGATGAAAAAGACTTCAAAAATGGAGCATTAACTCATAATTTGCTAAAAAAGTGAGTTAAATGGGCTTAGAAAAGTCCATGGAAGGTAGGTGAAGGCGCTTTCAAATGTCGAGTAGAAACTCGATAAAAACATTGAGATAAATAATGGTTGTCATAACTTTGATCAATTACACAAAAAATGGGCCTTCCTTACAATTTTCATAACTCTTAATGTAAAAATGAATCACAAAAAATTCTAGAAAAGAAAAATTGTACACATCATTACATCTTATTGCTCATTAAATTTAAGTCCAAATGACATTCTTTTGCTTTTGCATGCATGCCAATAGACTGTATAAACAATCATAAATAGTAGATTAGTCCACTAGGAAATTTTAGGCCGAACAGATAACTTTGACTTTGGTACATTTTCAAGGCCGCCAGAAACTGCTGTCTGGAGGCTTAGGTGAATCTCAACATAGAAGAAAACAACACTAAGGATGCTCTGATTTGTGTGCCATAGACTTCCATTGTTTTTTGAAAAGCCAATTTTAGAAACACTTCCCAATAACCATGATTAATAGCGGGTTTTGAATTCTTGCCTTTCCTATGGTAATCACTCCGCTATACCACCCGACCAAGCCCACTAGAATTTATTCAATCTCACTTGAAAGAGGATGGTTTACATCACTTGTCTCAAGGCTACAATTCTAGATTTTCATTGTTCAACAACCATTAGCCAAGCTATCAGACTCACACTAATCAAAAGAAGCAAACCACTACTTACCTGGTGAGCCAGAAATGCACTCTGCTAACAAAGTCCAAATGGTTCTCCACAACCCCTTTTGCAGAAAATTTTCTTTGGGGCCACCTACCTGTAAGAAGGGAGGAAATGATAAAGAATCACCCCTAGCAGTGATATCTCACCTTGCAAAGATTACCCTCATTGGAAATCTCTACACGGAGCACTTCCTAACTGCAGTTAGATAAAATGGATTGAGGTGTAGCATGTGTGCCTGGTTCTAGGAATCTTTGTGTGATTAGACTTATCCATCCAATGTTCATCATCATCCATGGACAAGTATCTAAATGCACTAATGTAGAGTATAAGGAAAAATAATTCATTGGCTATCTTTTGTCTCTCTCTGGAATTCATGTCTCCTTCCTACTTAGTTTTCTCTTGAATGGTTATTAGGCCATATCAAGTTCTTATAAAGCCAAATTTGCATGACTATCAGGTCACTGGGAGGGAGGAGCCTACATGTACGAAAGAGGATTTTTCATTGTTGGATATGGAATTAGAGCAGGGTCAAGACCCACTAACTTTCACTTCCCATGTCAATGATAGTACCAGAAGCACAGACTTCAAGCTCAGTAGGCGAAGTTGCATACATTTAAATTTTACATAACATATTAGTGACACTCTTTCGGTTCTAGAGAATGCAAATTGTAAAGTCTAGCATGTAGACAATATTTATTAAAAATTTAAATTTGAATTTAAAGACAACAAACTTCTACATACGGATTTTTGGTTGTTAGCATGTTATTGATAGATGTTGCAATCTCACCTACATAATGCACGTTGCTCTATGCTTGTATTGATGTCCACTGTTTGGCTTCAAATGCTTTTTAAAAATATTTTATTGATGTTGTTCGGCTGCAATTCATCTCGTGTTGCTAGCTCCAGACTTGTCACTCATTACTTTCCCAAGATGTAAGAGATCATGTAACCATAGATGCTATTACAAGTTATGTTTTTCTCCAAGTACCAGGCATAATTTTCTATTAATTGGGGTGCATATTAGTGTTATTGCTTGTTTAAAGGCACCTGCCCAAACAAACATTAATATCTAAATCGTAATAAGATAGCAGTGTTTTTCTCCAAGTACCAGTATAATTTTCTATTAATTGGGGTGTATATTAATTGTAATTATGGATTTTCTAGATACATCTTTGAAAGTATTGATGAATAACATTGCTTGTAATCTGTTATCTCTTAACCTCACAACTAACAATTGCAACATACCATTGTCTAGTTGCAAAGTAGGAACAACAGCCATGTGATAATGACCAAAGTTCAAACCCCACTGAACTTCCTTACATGCTAAATACAGGTAAGGGTGATTAAGTGAACTCCACTACATCGAGTTTGGGAAGTGCGGTTGAATTCTGACAAAATAAAACATAAAAGTTAAAACCTTCTGGCTTCAGGTTGTGTAGTGTTTCTTACTTGCCGAGAAGAAAAACCCTCAGATATTCATATCCATGAAAGCATGGAATGAATTAAAAATGGCAAGAGCAAATCTAGCGGGAGCAATTGCAATAGGGAAGGCGAGAATTCAAAACATATATTGAATACTTGTGTGCTTTGTAAGTCCTCGTCTTATGATTATTCGCCAATGAAAATTGTGATTTAAAAAGGACATAGATGAATGACTGCTCATAAAAAATAGTATCATGAGACTTGTGTATTTAAAATACTCTTCCATGGTGAAAAATCACAAGAAAATAGAAATATCTAAATTCAAAACCTGCTGGACAAGCTCCTGGTAGTATTAAAGCAGGCCACCCCCTGCATGTTTTTTTTTTAATTGTGGCAAATAGTTTTTGGGACTATACCCTTAGTACAAAAGATGGCCTAAGAGCGAGAATAGGTGCAAGAGAGAAAAGGATGAATCCAAATGTGACAATCAGCCCAAAGTAGGTTATATTAGGAGAAAAAACAATGGAGGTAATTTGTAATAGTTAAGAGCGTATCCATAGAAGCATACCCAAAACCCGGATCACCAGTTATATTAACAATGGAGGTAATTTGTAATAGTTAAGATCGTACATAGACCAAAAACATTAAGGGATGGAATTCTTTTATGAACATATACTTAACAGTAGGCTAGTTTCTAATGAATCTAATAACTTTATGTAGATTTTATATAAAAATTCAACCACTAAATTAAGGTAGAAAACCATAGAGAATGCCCTGGTTGACAAAACCCTAACACAAATTACCATTAACACTCTGATGAACAACCACATTAAAAAAAAGGTTGAGCAGCTACCTGTCACGTCTGGCCCTGTCCAAAGCAACTTTTCTCTTGGGGGCTTCCTTTATAGATGACAGAGAATATCAAAACTCCCGCAAGCTGCACGACATGAACAAAAGAATCGAGTTTGAATGATTCACAACAAATTTAAACGCCTTTCACACTCATAAATATGAGCACAAAATCATCAATCCCATTGCATACCTCCTGCCATGAGGCTCTGCATGAATGAATTTTTCACTTGGATCTATGTGTCAAAAGGGAATTGAAATTAGGACTGATTATCCCAAGTTTGAATGAACATAGGGTTCATGTTCACATTGGAATGAAATGACACTATTTTGGGTAACAACACTTTCACCGAATATTGCGTCTTAACACAACCCCCTCCAGATTTCGAACTGCAATTCATGAAAGAAGAATGATCTGATAAATAACAACCCCCAATTCAAAGCATGCAACTGTCAGTTCATTGGGTAATTTGGAGATTTTGCCTAAAAACACAAAAAAACTATTAAAAAGCAAAAACATCTAGATGGTCGTTAAACGTGAGTAAAATTTAACACATCGCGAAATGTCCATGCAAGAGCCTTTCCCATAGGGGGAATGCCTTCGGCGTAATTAAATTATTTACACTTATTTAGTCAACTTCTATAAAAATGTTTTGTATAATATATTTACAAATTATAATAAATCACTATATTATCATGAAATAGAGGATCAATATAAAATATAAAAAGACACTCCATACAAAGAGATAAAACAATTAAGCAAAAGTTAAAAACAAAAACAAAAAATTCGTGATTTTTCAATTGTTAAAAACTAAAAATTGTTTTGGCATTTTTATAAGGTTGATATTTCAAAATTTAAATATTTGCAATGTAGGTAAAATAAGAAAGTTTTTAATTAATGACAACTAATTATAAGAAAAAAAGAAGATACTATTATAAGAAAATTTGAAAGATCATCGCATTCGAATTTATAAAAAATATTAGGGAATATAGCAAACCAAATTGTTATGAGATGGAGGTCAACATTATTAAAAAAAGATTTTTAGTTTTAAAATGATTCTCTTTTTTATAAGATAAGTTTAAATATTCAAATTTGGTATAAATCTTGTTTTAGTATGGTTTTTGGCGTGTTTTGTGCATATTAAATTGGTATGTTTTCTTCTCTTTTTCAAACTTTTATGTGTTCATTCAATGCATCAACAATTTCACATTCTTCTATTTTTTTTATAATTCTATCTTTGCATTACCTCTTAGGTCTTTTGTCATATCTTCTAGGTTAAGGATAAGTTCGAAAGTCCTAGACAAGTTTGGTCTTAAACATGTTCAAGACTCATGAAATTGTCCTATGTCAGCATTTATTCAAATTTACAAAGGTCGGCGCCTCCATGTTAGTGTTTTGGTCTATTTGAATTCTTATTAAGTCATATTTATGCACCAAGACATTATGGAATCAAAGTTAATGGCTATATAAACAAAAATCCTGTAAGGGCATTTTTAGGATAAAAGGGACTCCTTTGCAAAAATTCAATTACACATCTACTCTTTTGGGCTAATTTTCAAATGTGTCAAGTCTTTAAGTATTATGCCATTCAATTACGTGTGTGTACCAATTGGGCCTACAAAATTGCATATAGATTTGTATATCTTGTTCACATGATAATTCACACAATCACATAGGTGGGAGAACTACATCCGGCTTGATCCCACTTCATAATATTTGTATGTGGGCAACACTTTTCACATCAATAGGGATGTGGTAAGGTTGTCAATCCAAGACATTGACCTCTTTTATCAAGTCCAAAAGTATTGCTAGTGTTTTTAAGAAGGGGAGACACTTGTAGTTGCCTTTGTACCCTATTACAAATATCAAGAACATGCATTTAACTATGTAGACAGACATAGTCACACATCAAAATTTTAGATTATTGTTGGTATTAGGGCACATTAGTCTACCCATCACATTTAAACCACAAGTGGTAGACATGACATATTTTGTATTTCCTATAATCTGATAAATTAAATGTCATATTGGAATAACCATGGTTATGGAAAATGGGAGCAATTGTGAGATAACAATGAGTCTATTCGAGTATGATGGTACAAGATCAATCTACACTGCGGGCAAGACAAAGTCAAGAGTTCACGCATGCCACGATAGACAATGCCACTTCTTCAAGTACAAAAGAGTTAATACTAAGGGAACAAGCATAAGCTAAAAATATCAAACACAAATTTTTGAAAAGTAATTGTTAACACTCTAATCAAATTAGGTTTCAGTAAAGTGCGGAACAATAAATAAGATGTAAGGGTTTATTATATAGGAAATATTCGATCTAATTATTTCAAAATTAACCATTCATAACTAGAATAATGCATTAATACTTGTAATAATTGATAAATGATAAAACGATAGCTCAAATGCACTAGAGGAGATGCAGACTTTGTTGTACATGTCACAATATAAAAGATACAAATGTTCATATAGGTGGAAAATACATATCGAAACTAGAAATGTTTCGTTATCAATTATGGAACTATAAACTAAGCTAGTACACGGCCAGTGCTGATTTTTGTACATCCTGGACCTAGAGTTGTATGGTCTTGGATGAAAGTGTATGGTCTTGGACCCTTTTATAGTTGGATTTACTGCAACTTCATGTGTGCTTCAATTACCTAGAAATGTCCTTTGTTGTATGTCACTCTTGTTTGCACAACCTCGGGATGACTTGTAATCACCGCAACAAAGTGGAAACCCTAGAAACATACAATACCATTTATCAAAGCATTAGATAACCAAAAGGATAAATCATGTGTATGGTGAGGTTGGAATACCCTCGGTGACTCGGCTCAACCAATCTAGGTGTTACACTACATTCCCTCATGTGAGATCAAGCCTCGTGTAGTTCTCCTAGGTGCATGTGCAAGTGTGAGTGTGATCTAAGCCAACCCCCTTTGGGTGCCCTCATGTCTATCGACACAAATAATTTTGGGTTAACTATAGAGCATAGATTTTACCCAACATGATAATAGTGTGATGTGGTGTGCTCCCGGTTGTGTGACTTAACCCTTTGTTCCTTGAAACCCTTTGTGCAATGCTTGGAGTGACTTTATTCTTGCTAAGACATGGCTCTAAGACATTTGTATGCTTGGAAATAGAGGAATCTAGACTCTTTGACCTGGTTGAGTGCTTCAAACCTATAGTAAGGGTTGTTCTAATTGATGTTCCACCGATTTAGGAAGATTTTGAAAAGCCTTGAGTGCTTTTAGAGTGATATTTGTGATAGTATCTTATAAGAGTGTCATGTGAGTTATAAAGTGATATTAACTTAATTATATAGCCTTCCATAGGTGAAATATTATGATAATACCGGCCATATGAAGGTGAAAAGACACAATAAAGATATTCAAATTAAAAATAGGCTCGAGAGAAGATAAAAGAGGGCAAAACCGTACAAGTCAGACAAGATTGTATAACACATCCTAACCAAAATATACGGTCCAGGTAAAGAGAAGTGTGATGTGAAACAAAAATTTGTAACGTGATGTACATAGATGGTATATTTTTTATTAATTAATATTTTCATGAATTTGTGACATATTAGAGTACAAATATTAACAAATCTTGAAATATCTAGATAAATATATGAATTGGGTTACGAATGTGAGCATTTGTCTTAGTAAGGGAATAATAGCCAAACTTGTCAATGCCAAAGGACAAGTTACCAAATTTTGCATCTGTATTTTCCCCACTTAAAGTGTGTAGTTAAAATTGCATGCTTAAAGGAAAAACATACATGAGTGTGCACACACACTTTATCTTCGCTTGATAGTTTTTCTCTAATGTGTTGGTGTTGGCATGCTCTATGATGAAACCTGCAACACAAAGTGTAGTCAATGTTTACGATAGAAACTAGACAAGTAACTTAAAGTATAAATAATGTTTGTAAATTTTGTAACTTTGAACTTGCATAAAGTAAAGTAAATAAGATGCAAAATATGGAAGGAATACACTTGTTTGTTTTTCGAAGGAAGGAACTCTCGTTCTTGTTACACTCTGGAGATTTGGAATTTTTGTTGAGATGTCGAAGGATTGGGGGTGATTAATCCCCAATTATGTCGAAGGATAAATAGGAGTGTTGAGTGCAACCCAACACAAGAGGAGAGAGAGAGGAGCCGAAGTACCCCACCTAGCGATAAGATTAATGTATCATAATTTTTAGTAACCTTGATATCTTCCCTTGAGTTTTGTGATAGATGAGGAAGGAAAACCTATAAATAACTTAACCTCTTTGATACCTTCCGGAGACACCTAAATTCCACTTTTGCAATCTTATTGCCAAAATGCACACAAATCACTCTCATTCTCACCAATTCCATTATAATTAGTGATTTCCACTAATTAACTAATGTTTCTTACCACTTTGGTCAATTAACAAGTGCTTCGTTGATCACCAAACCTCTTTTGCATTCAAGATGCCACTTTACAATGAATTGTAAGTCAAAATCCTCTTCAAAACAGACAATTAGCGTTTATTAGCTAATTAAGCCTATTTTCCTTATTTTGGTCAATATACCCTAATATTGGCTTAAACCCCTCTTCCAACCACTCAAAATCACCCCACTTTCCTCCACAACGTCTTAGCAAGCTTCAAAATCTTATCCTAGCCTCCTAGTTGACCCTAAGCGGTTGATTAAGGCTCCCACATCTTAATCACTTGGTAATTCACTAATTGTGATTAGCAAGGCCTAATCATGATTAACAATTCTAATCTAATTTGGGGATTTTAGTCCCACATGCACCAAAATACAAGTTTCTCCCAAAAGGAAAACTATAAAAAGAGTTCACCTCTTACCTTAATACTTTACACCATGCTTTTATTAGTAGCCTCATATAAGATATATGTTAAAGAGCCTAAACTCCTTTAAGGATTCACATGCTCATCTTTTCCTAAAGCCTTCATTATGGTTAGTAGGAGGGTATCTAACATGACATTGTAGTCTTGTGTTAGAGAGATCTCCTCACCATTTGTGGAGTATGACCATTCCCAATTTGATTGCTCCTAGATCTATTTAGGTCTATGTTAGTTAATCAAACATACTAGTAGGCATGCTTAGATGTTAGATGTTAGTTTCATTTAATCTCCATTGTTATGCTATTAAGATTTTATCATTGATGTTTCATTCCTTAGCTTTGCATTTAACTTTAGATCATTATGGTGTTGATCTTGCTTTAAACTAGTTAATTTGTGTTAAAATTTTGGGGTGTTATCACCTTACACAACCCCATGGACCACACCATTGCGAGAAAAATCTAGGATTAATTGTGTGATTGATGTTACTACTTAGTAAGATAAAATCACATAGTCAAAAGGAATGGATATACCTTTCCCCTATCATGTTTTGTACTATTGATATTGAGTTTATAGATTTTGGAATAGCGTCATGAGAGATGAAGGCCCATGCTCCCACAACATGTTATTGTAAATATGGCTAAGTAGTATAGAAGAGAAGGAATGAAGTACTCATGCCCCTTGTATCATGCTCTAAATTGAGTTATTTGTGTATGAACCTATATAAGAAACCTATGAATAAATAATATAATTTGAAATTTGTTAGAAAATTATGAGAATATGCCCCATTTCCAAGAACATCAATTATAGTTAATACCATACCACAATATTGATTTAACGCATGATCTTTACATATACCTAATTCAACCAATTTTTAGTATTTGTACATGGTTCTGAGGATATGGACCCTATAAAAACTTTTTCATGTGTTCTATAATATGTTGTAGATGTAAAATATATCCTAATGAATGCCCCTTCTTTAGAGGCACGTGTGATAAAACATTTGAGTGTGTAGTTCAAAAGAATATATGGGTACCCTTGTTAGATAAATTTGATAATCTATGTAGGATCACATAGTAGGCTAGAATGGTGGCTATCATTGGGAACTGTACCCACAAAGGGTTTATGCATGGTGAAGGCCATGGCAAACAAAAAGAAATAGGCAATAAGCAAGAGTAGTAATATTACATGTGTATAGACGTAAAAACAACAATGTAAAAAGACTCAATTAGGCTAATGTGAGCAATATCAAATAGTAAACATGCCAAATTTTAGTGTTTGAAATGAGCACTACCAACATCAATAAGAGGTCAAGAATCACTAAAAATGATAACATATCAAGAAATTTATTTCCAAAACCAAAGTAGTGGATCAAAAACATCAAGCTATAATAATTGCTACAAACATAAGGCCAATTCAGGTTATATGAGGACAAACCCTCATTGGTGTGATAATGTTGTGGTGTAAATCGAATTAAAGGAATCACAAATGTTCCTAATGATAATGAACTAAGTGAAGTTAACAAGAAATTATTGGATTATTACTTCACCCATATAAAAAAATACAGCGACCCTAAATACATGTAATCACTTGATAATACATCTATCCATAACCCCATGTGTCTTAATGACAAATTTTATGTTATCTCCTAGTTGTATACACGTTACTCAATAAATTCATAACAAATATATAAACATACATGCGAGAAAAATATTAAGAACATGACATACATACGTAATAAGAAATGAACATGTAAAACAAGAAATATTTGAGCCGGTAAACCACATCATGTGTGTGTGTGTGTGTGTGTGTGTGTGTGTGTGTGTGAACTATGAATCTCAAATGTTGATGTATTATATGTCCAATATAAGTGAGTCTATCTTAAATACAATAAATCAAGTGTAATGAATAACATGATATCAAGACAACATATAGATGTAGATGCCTAAATTTGGTAATTAGGTACTGACAATATTGATTTGGCTTATAATCTATAATAATGACTTACATGGATAAACATAGTTTAAACACATTGTTACACTCTCTCCCGAGGCCTACTTATAATTCCTATTCTCATATTCTACTTCTCAAACACCTACATGGTTGATCTCATAATAATAACAACCATACATCTCATGTCATACTTGTGTGTGTGTGTGTGTATATATATATATATATATATATATATATATGTATGTATATATGTATGTATGTATGTATGTATATACATACATACATATATACATACATACACACACACATATATATATGTATATGTATATATGTATATATAGATACATATGTATGTATGTATGTATATATATACATTTATGTCTATACACACACACATAAATATGTATATACATACATACATACATACATACATACATACATACATACATACATACATACATACATACATATATATATATATATATATATATATATATATATATATATATATCCACTCACTACATTCTACATCTTTGGGCACTCTCGTGTGAATGTAGATAGAACCATTATATGGTTCTACAATTTAAATCCATAGTGGTCTAATGGTCATACTTTCTTATGTTTATCTTATTTCCACTTCCTATTCGGCCTTAGTGCGAAATCACATCCTGTGGAATGACATAAAATAAAATTAGACATGCTCATTTACCCACATGACATTCTCAAGAGCTCCTCTAGCAAATATTTATCAAGTCTTAAGAAAAGCTACAATAATCTTCCCTAAATCAAGAGAAGCCTCTATATGATTCGAAATACTCTAAACCAGGTTAAGAGTAGACCAAGCCAAGTCAAAAGCATCTCAAATTCAAATAAAACACTATCTAGTACCTGCACTCTAAAAGGAATGTCGAGGGGTTTTACCCTAACAATTATCAATATATAAGTACTCTATTATAGAACTTTATTTAGCACTCATGAAGGGTACTTTTAAGTACACCAAGTTATTTCATTATTAGTGTTGAGTCACAAGGGGAATCATGGGGAAGAAAACTCTAGAATCACATTCATAATTGTGCAAGCACTAGGAGAATTACATGGAGTTTGATCCCCTCATTTGGGAAATGTAGTGCAACTAACAACTTGGTTAGAATCAACAAGGAGTTATCCACCAAGTGCACTCAAACACATCAACACCTTGCCTTTTGTTATCTAATGGCTATTTGAGTGTTAGCACAAGAAATTAGGGTTTTAATCTCTACATGAGCATGCACAAACATTCTATAGTAAGTGAAAGTACAAGAGGCAATCAAGGTGAAGAAAAAATGACCCATATCAAAAAGAGTACAAAATAGTGCCATACACTAGCATGAAATTGGACATAGCCATTATACGTTAGTGTCAATAGAGTTTTAGATATATGTTTCAAATATGAAGCATATTCAACCATGTCATAACCTATTTGACCTAATCATAGATCTATATCACTGCATGAAACATCAAAAATCTAAGTGCACTCATCTTCTTATGTGTTATTATATTTAGAATTTACATTAATTGTTCAAATGTAAATTCTAAATAATATATTACATGCATTGTCGATTTGAATGTTGGGGTATTTACCTATTAGTTTGATTGCATATTATTTTCTAAGATTTCAATCCTAAATAAAGTAAAAACACTATTTTAATTTGGGTGTAATAATTTGGTGAACCCACTTATCAATCCTATCACGATCTTCCCTAACGTCTAAGGTTTCAAATTTATTTCTTCTAGGGTTTAGTGTTTAGATTTGAATTCTGATTTCTATATCTTAAATATGATCTTCCAAATTTCTTTAATGTTTCATCATTTTTATACTCTTCTTATGGTATACATACTCTTCATGTTTTCTAGGGTTGTAATGCACTTTCTACCCAAAGCCCAAAATGTCATTCAAGATTTATTTTTGCATATATTGTTCATTATACCCTATCCTTGCTTACTATTAGACTTGGACCAATATTTCCTCAACACATACACCATAGAATAACATGACTGCACATATCCCTATAGAAACTCAAATTTGGAAATTTACCCTTTTGACATTGTTTATTGCAATTGTTCTCTTGGCTAAGGAAAACACCCACATCTTATTCCCACTTAGTCTATCTTGCCATATCTTTCCTAACTTTCTTATTCCTACACACTAATGTGTCGACAAATTCTGAATACAAGTCTATAAAATCAATGCTTAATATCTTACCATCATTGTGTAAATTTTATATTTGATTCATCTTCTCCATGTCTAAAACCATACATTAATCAGGTTATATAATCCAGTCTGACCGACCTATATGATCATGCGCCAACACATTCCCAAACTCTATTTTCAATGCAATATCATTTGTTGGGTATTTTTATCCCCTTAGGTCATCCTTATCATAATATTTTAGCTTTGAAATCCTATATAAGAAAGTTAACACTACCTCATTTACTCACCTGACAATCATATGACATTCTATTGACATACTCTCTTGCAACACTCACAAAAGACACTCAAGGCTCCCTAAATCTCCCTAAAGTTGATGCACATCCATTAGGGCAGCCACTATTACAATTCTGAAGCACTCAACCAGGTCAAGGAGTCTAGCTTCCCTCACATCTAAGTACTGATGAATTGATATTTCCAAGTCTTAGCAAGAGCATAATACAATTAAGCTTGATCAAAGGGGTTGAGTGCCAACTAGTTGCATCCATATAGATATCACATGTTAGGTGAAGAATTATGTGTTGTTTGATTCCTATTCAAAGTAGTGTGCATGTAGGTAGTGTACAAGGTGCACCACAACCTAAATACTAACCTTCTTACGGGTTCTTCTACCCATGGTTGGGTTTTTAGAGTGATTCGGTGAGACTACAAACAATATCGAGACTATGCGACAACTAGGGTTTGAGAGTAAAGTACAATTACATGCCACTAAAGGACCCAAAATGTCATGCACCACCATTCTAAGGGCGTATAAGACCCTACAAAAGGTACAATAATGGGTTATACATCCCAACCTAGGACCGAATGATCATGTATCGGGAGATTTCCATATCACAGTTCAACAATGAAGCTTTTCCAGGCTCTACACATTTCTCCAACATGTCTTCCTAGATTCTTATTGTAATGTTATGTATAACTATGTATCTCTCTTATGTATTTTGAGCTTGTATTCATTTATTGAAAAATAATATGTTATTAGGATTTTATACAATTAATGTTGGAAGTTAATTTATTAGAATAAATCCTAGCCTCCAATCATTATATTTCTTTATATTGTTGTGTATTGCATAACAAACCTAATTAGTCTAAAAATGTTTAAACCATCCCAAGTTCCTCTTCTCCTAATTTCCTATTGTAACAATATTTAATTTTAAGTATTATAATAACTATTGAATACCGTAGGGATTCAGATGCAACCTTTTTGTTACTGTCTCCCCTTCGCTCTTCATATTACAATAGCTACCATCCCACCCCCATGATGAGGGATTAGTTTATCTCGGGGATTAGAAATCCATGTTGTCAACATAAGGCAAGGAAGGCCACAAAACAAGGGAAATCAAATTACTCATCTACCTCCTTCTATTCCCATATGACCTCTCAATCCATCTAGAAGATATGAGATATTGGATCAACTATGAAAACACATTAAAATCACCTTATTAAAGCTATTACACAATAATCCTATGTATACAAAAATTATTTATTAGTCGTTATAAATAACCATGGTACCTAATGATGTAAAGCCACCCTATGTGGCATCGATTCCAAACATATTATGAGGAACTAATACGAACATCTCTTTTGATACATATGATCTTCCTCTGAACATATCACCGATCAATACCTCCCATTATATATACATGTTAATATATATAAAAAAATAGTTAAGAGAGTGCTTTTGAAAATGGGTCAAGCCTTAATATTTGTAATATATATTTCTTAAACATCCTACACATTTCACACGATGATCTCACTCAATCAGATTTGATAATACTCCCTTCAAAGTGTTAGGACAAATCACACTACACATAATAGTGGAGTACGAACACAAGCCATAATATGCCATATAATGCCTAATTATAACATATTAATTTTTTTGGCCATGGACACACATAATGCATGTTGTACCTTTCACCATCCACATCTACATTTTCATCTCTACTTTTTCATTTAATGAGGAACCGTCAGAATATTGTGACATGGTGAAAATTGAGGAAAGTGATATCCCATATATGTAATCTATACCATTAGAGGATGACAAAAAGTGCTACATGATGAAAATATACCACCGAGGATACATTCCTTTATACCATATATGGGTTTGGCCACCATCACTTATGAAATTGGGGTATACTAGTCATGGCCTTGGAAAAGTAAGGTATCGGTGAAGCTATTATATTTTCTATTATTATTGTTTTATAAGGAGTTGGTTACAAAAACACCATCTCACTACAAATGCATAATATTATGCCTTCCCATGTGTTTTTCCATACTTTATGTACACATGGAACACATACTAGTGAGGTACATCACTCTTCTCCTTATACATTGGATCTTGTATATCCTAACCTCATTGACAACACAATTTCTCCCAAGCCCTAGATGTTGGATGATATTTCTAATGGCGAATCCCTCTTAGAATACTTGGTGGCATAAGAGGATCTCCATCCCTTCTATTACAAGAATAGGTTTACTCATACAATGATTTACCACATGTATTCGGGAGAACATGATTCTCTTTATCTCAAAATTTTAGTTGATGATCCTAATACAATCACTACAACACCATATATTAAAGATAGATCAACGCTATTAAATGAGGATAATACCACTTATAACTATGGTATTGAAACAAAGCCTTGGTACCTATACTTGTAGTTTCATCATTAAAAGAGGATAAAGGGTAAACCCTTTTTTAAGTACTATGTGATTTTCCAAAATTATTTACATGGGTTCATGATTATATTCTTGGGATTTATACATCTATTTTGATGCACAAATTCACCTAGAAGATAATCCAAAGTACAAAAACAATATTCAAAATATGCATCCCAATATTGCACTTCTAGTTAAAAGGAAATTAAAAAATAGATGTTGGTTTTATCTCGCATCATAAACTACCCTCGAGTGGGTTTCAAAGATTGATCTGTGGAAAAACCTAATGGAAATATTTGATGTTGCATATATTTTAGAGAGTTAAACAAAGCAACATGTCCTAAATGTAATTTTCCATTACAAAAATCAACATAACATTGGACTCCACAACCAAATATGACAAGCTTTCCTTTTTAGATGGTTTTATAATGTATAACCAAATCAAGAAAGTTGCATAATTTACTACTCCACAAGGATCCTTTTCTTTATAAATTCATGCCTTTCAAATAAAAATGTGGGTACTACTTATCAATGAGAAATGATGCATATTTTTCACAAGAACATCAAAGACTATGTTGATGATAAACGAGCTAAATCAAATCACCGATAGGATCATGCAGTCACATTAAGACAAATATTTAACATTTTGACAAATCGGTTTGTGTTTATTTCCCAAAAATTCATTTTGAGAGTTATTCATGGAAAACTACTAGTATTCATCATCTCCCAATGAGGCATCGAAGATGAACTTAAGAAGATAAAATCTATTTTTGATATACCTCCACCTAAAAATCTTACACAATTACTATCTCTTTAAGGAAAAATTCAAGAAATCAAATGTTTCATGTCTGATTGACCAATAAAATGAAATCATTCACTTGAATTCTAAAATATATGACATTCGAATGGGACAAATATTTCTAGAAAAGTTTTGAAATAATTAAGAGGTACTTACTTAATCCACTAGCCCGATGGCTCTTGTCCATGATCGACTACTATTATCACACAAACACAAACACACAAATACATATATGCATATACATACACACATACATATGTGTGTATACATATATATACACATACACATAGACATGTATATGCATATATGTATGTATATGTATATACATATACATACATACTGTATACACAAATACATATTTATATGTATGTGTGTTTATGTATATGTATATATATGTCTATATACATATACATATATGTGCGTGTATGTATATGTATATATATGTATGCACACACGCACGCACACACGTGCACACACACACACACACACAAACCGGTTGCCCATAAAGCCTTTAGAGCCTTATTATCTCAATATGAAGATGACAACAAAGAGTAGGTTGTATATTAGATCAAATGAACCTTACTTGACTATGAATGTAATCAAGACACAATGGAGAAACTATGCTTAGGATTGGTTTTTTCTACTAATAGATTACTACACTTTCGCTTACTCAATAATAAAATGCACATCATCACAAAATAATATCCACTTGTATCAACCCTGAATTAATAAAATGGTGTTATATAATTAATTTATATAGAGATCTAAATGAATGTTACAAGAAATGGATTAATTCACATTACATACAGTTATAATCACACAATAGAAACTAGAGTATTATAAGTACGCTAAACTAATAAAGTAATTAGGGATTGAAAGATGAATTATCCGATTCATGTTGACCTCTAAAAGTGTTTTGATAAATCTATAATTTATGTTGAACTTAGAATTTTCCTAGATCATCGATGTCCATCTAAATATGAAGGAGCAAGACCGCATAAATTATGGTAGGACCGTGCTCTACTACATACTTGATTTGTATGATTTTAAACCTATAGATGGTGGAATTTTGGTTTTTCTTACATCACTTGAGTGTCACCTATGTTGCACTTTGATATATTTTACTTCACCTATAATCCTATATTTTGCACATATACATGTAAATAACCACATCTTCATGTAATAACCTCAAGCACACATTAGGTCAAAAATTAAACATGAAGTTCTTAAGTAAGATCGACCTCATTAGTCACCCCATTTTTTATTCACAAGCCTTTGCACTATATTTCGAAGCTCAATGTAGTTCTCTTAATGCTTCTTGTGTTGAGTTGTGGAGCTAAATTGCTTCACAAATAACATGCTTTATAGGTTGTTGGTTTACCACAGAGGCCACGTCGGTCACACCGGGAGGAACCGAGGCATCAATTGTGTAATTGGTATCGATCAACCTGTGCGATTCAATGTTTTATTTTGGCCGCGGATTAAATCTAAACCTTTTTTAAAGGTGATCTAAAGGTTGTAAATGCATAGCTAAGATTCCCTAAGTTTGTATATGCTTATATAAGCTAGAAAAATAGGGTTAGAAGAATAATTGAGTAAGAATATTGATTCTCCTTGGTTGAGATGATGAAGAAGAAGAAGAAAAAGAAAAAAGGGTTACATGAAGACAAAGCTTCCATGGAGAGAAGTTGGATAGAAGGAAATGGTAGGTACATTTGAATGGTGAGAAGAGGGTAATGTCTTCTATTGTATTTCCTTTGTATTATTCTGTCTCAATGTAATGGCTTGCATAGTATGCAAAGCACATAGGGTTTCTTCTTGTAGATCCACATGTTGTTGTGAGATCTTGTATTGTAGATCCATGAGATCATGTTGTATTGTTGGTCCATAGAGATCTAGTATTGTAGCTCATTGGATAGCTTGTGGGTACGTGATAGTATCCAGATATTGTAGAGGAGGTTGTCTTCTTGTTTGCACATAGGTTGATGTAGTGATGGAGGAGAGACTTACTTCTTGGTGCATAGTTATGGTTGCACATTGGTAGACCCATTTGAGAGGTCTTGTTTTCGATTCATAGGAGAGATTGGTTGCATAGTTTAGAGATGTAGTAGTTCCTGGTTATGTGAGATATGGTGGTGGTTTAGAGGCACGGTTGTAGTGCACTCATGTAGATCCGTTTAGAGATTTGGAGGAGGAGATACTCTTGGAGAGATGCATTATACTCTTGTATGGAAGAGTTGGTTTGTACTCTTGTTTATTATAGTATATTGAGATCTCTATATTTGGTGGATGTAGCCCACATTGGGTGAACCACGATACATGTTGTGTTATGTGTGTGTACTTTGTTTTGATTTAGATTTTATAGTATATGCTTCCATTGTTGTAGATTTTGGGAATTGTCTACTTCCACATTTGCATGATTTGGTTTGTTATTGAATCATAACATTATTTCATAGTTTAGTTCCCAACAAATGGTATCAGAGAGATGGTTTTAGTTTTTAGAGCAAGGGTTTACTTCTAAGTTTTGTTAGTGGTATTATTGAAAGCTCTATGAGAGCAGGGTTTCATTTTTCCTAATGTGTAAATCGCAAGGAGATATTTAATATCAAGTTGGAGATGGAAATGTAAGGTTTCTAGAAAATGACAATGACCGAAATTGGCATGCTATACTAATGTCGGCACTATTCCTTTAGCCGATGTCGCCACGGTGACCACGGTCGTTAGTTAGACATCGGTGTCGATGACCATTAAATATAAAATTACATATCTGAAGTAATTTGAGAAGATGTAGTGATTATGTCTTGATTGCACCTGGTTCTTGGAGGCACATACATGTTGGTCAGATTGCAAATCTGGATTATAGAGGTATGGTTTTGTTATCTTAGTATTGCAGTGCTTGTATGTTTTGGTTGCACATGCATGTTTGGGATTACAGATCTAAGTAAGAGATAGAGGAGTAGTTATGCATCCTTGGTGTAGTTAGATGCACGGGATTCGTTAGAGAGGAAGAATATAATAGCACAGAATGAAGACGGGGCTTCCATCAAAGAGGAAAGTACTTGATTGAAGATGTGGGTGAGTGTCTTGGTCTTTGGTAAGGTGATGTATTTCATCTTGGTGCAGTTTTATTACATGCATTATTTGTAAAAAATTTGTGCAAGATTTGGGTGCTTCTTGAAATGATTGGCTTAGCACAACTATCGGTTTTGGTTATAGTAGGCACCTAGTTTTGGGTATTATGCCAATTTTGGCGTTGTATTCCTTCCAGAAACAATGACGTTAGTCGATGAACCGACATCGGTCATAGAGGGAACCAGTGCACTCACGATTAGAAGGACCGAGGTTGGTCTTTGTGATAACAAGTTTGTACTGGGTTTTTGTAGTAGAAGAGGGCATGAAAGGTTTAGTGTCTAATTTGGAGGATCAAGTTTCTTGCACAGAGTGTACAAGAAGAAATAGAGTAGATCACTTCAATGTTTGAATCAGAAAAGAGGATGGAGTTGGCTCGGTGAGTCCAGTGAGACTTGGGTCAAATTCAGGTATCTCTATATGGTTCATGTTTTATTTATTTCATTTGAAGCAACTGGTATTATGTTTGGATTGTGTGCATGAGTAAAATATGCACCTTGGATATTTGGGGGACTTTGAATTTTGTTTCAGGATGTGTTGGAATCTTAAGGATAAGGGTATCTAGTCTAAGGATGAGATCCTCAATGAAAATTCATGTTTAGACATAATTGTAGGTAACGAGAGATGTTGAGTACACATGGATGAAAAGAAGGTGGTTTAGCCTACTTCACAAGAAGCCCAAACTTATGTGATGTAGAATTATTCTTTGATAAGAAGGGAATCAATTTTATATTTTCTTTCATCTGTTTTATTTCTCATTGATATATATTGGAGCTTTTGAGCTTGGTGATTAGAGGCAGTGTAGGGGAGTTCATGTTGAGTGGGAGCAAGCCATGGTTGTTGGCAGGTTCATTTTAAGACACCTATAGAAAATTGGAGGTGGAAAATACCTAATGAATATCCCAGAACTCCAGTTTCGGTGAAAGGTGAATTTTGATTTTCCATAATCGAATTTTCACCATTTTTTTTTCGAGCTAGAGAGACTACATATTTTCAGACACTGACGCCTCGTTGACGCACATCAACAAGAGCTCACTAATTTCGTGTTTGACGCGTGTCAATAAGGGCCATTGACGCGTGTCAACAGGGCATGGCCATTGACGCGACGTCAACAAGGGCCATTTATGTTGCGTCAACAAGGCTATTGGCGACGTCAACAAGGCTTTATTTGTATTTTTTTGTTGCTTTCCCAATTTCCACGTACATATTGTACATGTACATTCGAGATGGGATCTCTTTAGAATTAGATGATTTATGCAGAGTTCGATAAATAGAAATTTAGTACGCCTTGAAGTTATTGATCAAACTTGTATGACTTTGCTAATGGTCCACATATTTTTGTTCATTTTTAATGTTTTAATTTTTGAGTAGATAGTTTAATTTTGAGAAATATCACAATCACTGGTTTCCTCTTTTGTGAACCGGAATTTGAATTTGATTTATGTGTCCCATTTCTTTGAGTATTTGTATGTGTGATATCTTGATGCACATCAAGTTACACCTCAACGGGAAGAATATCTTCAAGATCTAGATATTATCGTACGTGTCATTTGTTTGACGAGAACGTGCGAGAATGCATGTCTACCTCAATAATACCTTCCACATAATCAATATTCCGATTCTTTTGGTGGCAGCTATATGGTTGTTGGTAGTTTCAATATCTATATCAGAGAGTTTCCAAAATACTTAAACAATGACTTGTAAGATTTCTTAGTTACTTTTAGGGTCTTCGCATTCTTGGAGTAAGACCTTCCATTATTCCCAGATAGAGTCTGTCGGCAAAAAAAGAACCAAGTAGTGACTCAATGAGTCGAGTCAAAATTACTATCATCGCCAACCATGGTAATCCTGATCACACGTCAACAAGCGTCGACTATCTCTATCATGCGTCGAATAGATTTGCTGCGCATCAACTAGCTTTGTCGCACAACTCTGTCCATATCATGTGTCAACTACTTATGCCCTTGTCACGCGCCAACTCTCTCTCTCGCGCGTCAACAAGGCGTCACTATCTCTCGCGCGCATCAACTCTATTCCTCTCTCAGCCAACTTTGCTTACCCCCTTATCATGCATTTGTAATATCTCCTTGTCATGCGTCTACTGATAGCTCTTTGTGCACATCAACAACTAACCCTAACAAGCAACAACAATCTTTGGTGCTTAAGAGTATGTGAGTTCAAACTTCACGATTTTGGTAATTTGGTAAGATACTTGTGGTAGTAACCGTAATATACTTCTGGAAAATCAACTAGGTTTTTATAAAGCAGATGTTTTTCAAATGAAGGCAAACCCCAAATTTTTGTAAATTTTAGGTGAACAGACACCGACTCGCTTCGAAAAAATCACCTTTTAAATTTTCCTAAAATGAAATTTTCACCATATTACAAATATTCGCCACTAAAATTATCCTGTTGTTGGCATTGTAGGTTGGAAACATATGCACATGTGGAATGAGAGGAGAATACTACTATTCAAAGAGTGGCATGAGGCACAAGTTGTTTTAGAGGAAAGTCATAGTTTTCAGGTATTTTGTGTTTAGTGCATGGTGACGTCACTTCTAGTTTTATTTTGTAGTGCCTGGATATCCTTATGGGATGGCAGTTGATGGTTGTTCAGTTGGGTTAAGAAGAGAGAGCAATGTTTAAGATTTTGAAGGGTGAAAGAAGGAAAATATGTTTTTATAGTCACCGGTGTTGGCAAGCCTGACCTTGCGTCGGTAGGTAGTTAACGGTGTCGGCGGGATCTTCCATGTTGATCGGAGTTAAGGTTGTGTGACAACAAGCAGTGTGTATTTACAATTTATTGATGTTTCCCTTGTTTTCTTTCATCTTGGATGGTTGTGCAGTATGTTGATGACATTATTTTTGGTATTTGCACTATTTATTAGTAGCATGGTTAGCAAGATTTTGTTGTTGACATTTATTAACATAGAATTCATGTGTGGCCTTGGAGTTAGTCGGTGAATGACTTGTAGCTTACGAGAGCCTGGTGATATGGATGGATGCATATGGTGAGTTTATACATGTGATAGATTTTTTTTTGTGGTTCTATGACGATGTAGATATTTTTTTGTACATGGATGCCTATGTGCATGGTTTAGATGGCCTTGAGCAATAGTAGGGATGTTTGTATTTCCTCATATTACTATGTTACTCCATGATAGATATGTTTTATATAGATGGTTTTCTTGGACATGTAAGTTGTTTATGTTAGGGTTGGATTTGCAGAATCCAATGTTTGGATTCTTTGAGTTATGTAGGTGTTGTGGATTGATCACCCACTAGTTACATGTAGAACTCATTTGGGTTGTCTTTACCTAGGATCTTTTTTTTCTTATGCATATTCCAATTTGACTTTTCTTTGGTCAGTTGCATTGGTGGTTGCATGGAGACATGGATATATGGTTGGAGAACATGGTTGGTTTTATAGGTATGGTTTTGGTTGCGATTGAAGTTCAATATTTCAATTTGAGTGGTAGCTCTTGCATGTGTGTTAGTCATGGTGGCTTGGTTGCATGAGAGGCTTGGTGTTACGATTCGGTGGGAGCTTGATGTATGGATAGCTCATGTATCACAAATCAATAGTAGCTTTGTGCAAGTATATGGTAAGTCACAGGTTGTTATCTTCTTGGTTTTAGAAGATGGTTTAATCTTCTTATTTTTGAGAGAATTGTTGAAGTAAAGAATAGTTGGTCTTCACGGTATGTAGAGGACGGTAATGTACAAGTACATGTTCAAAAATTTATCTCCAAGTGGGAGATTGTTGAGTTGTGGAGCTAAATTGCTTCACAAATAACATGCTTTGAGTTGTTGGTTTACACAGGTAGATCGACATCGGTCTCACAGGAGGAACCGGCATCGCTCGGAGTAACCGACATTAGTTGACATGCGATTCAATGTTTTATTTTACAGTTGCAGATTAAATCTAAACCTTTGCTTTAAAGGTGATCTAAAGGTCAGAATCGCATATCTAAGATGCACTAAGTTTGTATATGCTTATATAAGCTAGAAAACTAGGGTTAGAAGAATAATTGAGTAAGAATATTTATTCTCCTTGGTTGAGATGATGAAGAATAATAAAAAAGAAAACAAAGGGTTGCATGATGACAAAGCTTCCATGAGAGAAGATGGACATAAGGAAATGATAGTACATATGAATGGTGAGAAGATGGTAATGTCTTCTACTATATTTCCTTTATATTGTTATGTCTCAATGTAATGGCTTGCATAGTATGCAAAGCACATAGGGTTTCTTCTTATAGATCCACATGTTGTTGTGAGATCTTGTATTGTAGATCCATGAGATCATGTTGTATTGTTGGTCCATAAAGATCTAGTATTGAGCTCATTAGATAGATTGTGGGTACGTGATAGTATCAGAGATACTATAGAGGAGGTTATCTTCTTGTTTACATGAGTTGATATAGTGATGGAGGAGAAACTTACTTCTTGGTGCATAGTTATTGTTACACATTGGTAGACCCATTTGAGAGGTCTTGTTTACATATTCACAGGGAGATCTTGGTTGCACATGGTTTGGAGATGCAAGAGTAGTTCATGGTTATGTGAGATCTCGGTGGTGGTTTAGAGGCACGGCTTTTAGTGCACTCATGTAGATCCTTTTAGAGATATGGAGGAGGGGATACTCTTGGAGAGATGCATTGTAATCTTGTATAGAAGATTTGGTTTGTACTCTTATTCATTATAGTATATTGAGATATGTATTCTGGTGGATGTAGCCCATATTGGGTGAACCACGATACATGTCTGTTATGTGTGTGTACTTTGTTTTGATTTAGATTTTCTAGTATATTCTTCCATTCTTTGTAACTTTTGGGGAATTTCCTACTTTAGTTCCCAACATCTTGCAAGTGTGCATGCAACTAAAACCCTTGACCTAGATTTTCCCTCATGTTTCCACATCGATAAGCGAAATTTACTAATCCATCAAAATTAGAACCTTATATGTAGATGTGAAAATCACAATTATTCCATCATGTGTTGTCTTGTGTAGTATGTAGTAGTAATATTTTTCTTATTTAACTTAATAGGTGTTAGATGTATAAGTGTTTGTTAAATAATAAATTCTTACAAAAAAATTTATATATAGAATTTCTTTACTTTGAAATTTGAATCTCAATGGAGTGGAAGGCCGACCCAAAATATAAGATACAAAAGAGAAAATAGAAATGAAGAGACATAATGGGTAGAAGAGACTTAACGGTTAAAGGTCTAAGATTGTATGACTCATGGCAACAATGTAGTACAATCGACCAAACTATACAGTCTTAGACCAAAGTCAACATAAAGAAAAATAATAAATTTCAAAGGCCATAGATCTATATAAAACATTATAAAAACATAAGGAATATTCAAATGAATTACAAACCATAAGACAAATCAAGCAATTTAAAATAAAAACAATAAGGACTTGCACGACTAAGACTTCGTTTTATCATTTAGGATCCAAATACATTTTTTTCCAAAATCATATTGTATAAAATGACTTTGTGCCAATTTGTGTACTACATTCACCCCTTATGCTAATGAATGGAATTCACTACTTGAAAGGAGAAGAAGATCATACTTGATAGTGCTAAAGAAAAGGAAGCCCTTAAGTGTTCATCGAGAGAGTAACCATACCATGGATAATGATGTGAGATGACCCACACGAGAGATAGGGAGGATCATATTGTTAGCATAAAAAGGGTGTAATAGGCATAAGATACATACTCGGAGATATTGATATTACACTTGACATCCAGAGAGTGTTTGGGGTGATGTATTTGATAGCTTGTTGGGGTGGATGTCACGACACCAACAAAAGAGTGTCATAAAGATTTATGGTTTCCCTAAAATAACACTTCCTAATTTATAGGACCACACCTCTATAGATGGATCTAAGTCCTCCTTTTTTTGAAAACCTTGTAAAGTCAAAAGGGACTTATGTCTCACGCCCACTATGCATTATATAGGTGTACTATAATAACTATAGTATTAATGATTTATGAATTTGACATTTTTTTCCTGCTTTGTTTGTAATAAATGTAGTGTTAGGTTGTGGAGCCTATTTTCATGTGTGAAAGTGTTAAAGATTATACACTAAAGTACTATACACTTTTCATGTATCCTCATTGTCAGTTGGGGCAACCCCTAATTTTTTTTTAGGCATACATTTTTTTGGCCTCAAAAAATGCACCCGACATATCGAGAAACATGCTCTTCTCATATGGGCAAGTTTTTTGACCCATAGGTTTATGTGACGGGTTTTGCCCATGGTTTTGATACCCACGGTTTTGTAAAACTGCTTAAGCAGTTGTCTATTTATATGGTCTTATGCATATGATAGATGTATAAGCAAATGTATTGAAATGTGTTTTGAATCGGGTGTGAATTCTCAGCCAGAGTTTTTGAGCATAGCTCCAAACGGATCTAGGTATTGTATTGAGAGAGCGGTGGCTTGTAATAAAATCTGAGCAAGTGATTCTTGGTGGATGTAGCCCAAATTGGGTGAACCACGTTAAATATTGTCTCCTTGTGTTGTGTTATTTTATTCTACAATTTTATTTCAGATCGTAATACTTTCGCATATTAGTTTCTACTCATTGCGATTCTATGAGGGATTATTCCACATTTTTATCTCTTATTTCCTAACATGTAGTGGAATTTTCATTCATAGTGTAGTATTTTAGTGGTCAATGCATCTTCATTTTCAGAATTGACCATTAGGTCACTATATTTGTGTATTAATTTATACAAGAGAGGATGACCTTGTGTAGCTAACCCATGTATTTTCCCCCTTTTGGTGGAAGGGATGAAGTGACATAGATTCTATTGATGTGAAACTAAATGATGAGAGATATTGGAATGTTGTAGTAGATCCAGTAGGTTGTCACAAGTTACAAGAATGGAATGTGATAATGTGCGATAAGTTATAGTACTAGTATTTTACAACTATCGTTAATATAAGCGGTAGTTAGATAGGAGTATCAATTTTGTAGAGATTGTGGATGTAGATTGTGCTTGAACAATAAGACAAATTAGTATTGAATTTTTAGAAAATAGTGATCAACATAATGAATAGGGCTTAAAGTTATAGAAATTGTGTGATTGTAATAATAATCGAGCATTTGAAGAGTGCATAAAAACATTGTAGGAAAAGAGGATCGGAGTAATCCAAATAGTTGTGGAATATAGAAGAGTCCCACATTAGTGTGGAAATAAGGGGAATAGTGTTGGATTTTAAAATGGCACTTTGATCAAAACCATAGTCAGGGGACAACAAGTCCCTCCTCTTTATGGGAGAGGTTCCCTTATTGAAAACAAGCAACAAAGCTTATATACAAATGTATAGTTTTCATCTTAAGGTTGGACCTCTGACATCTTGAAATGCTTTTATACCAAAATATTATCAATACAAACGAATGGAAGAACTGAAGAAAGGAAAGAGTAGAATATAACAACACTTTCAGGAAATATAGATAACAGAGTATAACCCTATACGTGTTGAGCAAGAGTGATACAAAACAAAATCATTCACATTCACAACATAAGATATCATTCCACAGACACAAAGTTCTAGAAATCATATCAATAAGAACACAAAGTTTCTTATCACAGAAAGTAAATGATCCACAAATTTCAGATGAGCAAGAAGGGACAATGGAGGAAGATAGAGAAAAGGGAAAATCCTTTACGTATTGATTTACTTTCATCTATAATTACACTTCAAAAGTATCAGAGTCCAACCCTTTGCAATGAGCTAAGCTCTTACATTTATAGATGAAGCCAAGAGAGGAGAAGAAGAGAAGGAAGAAAATTTGATTTGGTGCCCAACCACCAACTCTTAATGCCCCGTAAATCCGCCTCTGACAATCATGGAATCTGGTTACGCATTTCTTTGGCATTTCAAGAAGGAAGGATGAGAGATCGAGACCAAATTTGATCTAGTAGCAAGCGGTTCGATCACATGTTAATGGCACGAAAGATGTTTTCTAGGTTTTCACTTGAATCAAGATATTTAGTCGGTTCTCCATGTTTGTTTAGTGTGTTGGAGAAGGAAGTATGGAAGATCGGATCAGATCTACAGGTAGTTGCAAGCAACGGATCCTATATTAATGGCTTGAAAGACGTTTTCTAGATTTCCAACCACCAAACCCTATTGAAAACAATATTTTATGCTTTCATGGTGTAGAGGAGACAAAGATCTTTCCAACAATATAAAATTTTTCAAATTTTGAGCACTGGAGCGAAAGTTATGCTCATTTGAATATTTGAATCGAATCCGTACAAAAATGGCGAAAATGCAAAAATGGATCCACGGGCCCAAAATTGAAATTGCGCCTTTAGCGCAAAAGATGCAAAAGTGAAAAATTTCCCCATAGCCCCAAGCCTGTAACTTCACATTTTGCATTTGGGTCTGACATGTGGCATTACCTGAGTGGTAATGGAGTCATGGCTCACTTTATAATTTTACTTCTTTTAGAAACGAGGCTCAAAACCTCAAAGTTCTCCGCCAACCCTCTCCACTTTGACTTTTGATGGGCTCAACATTTGACTTTTTCCCTCTTGGAAACAAGGCTCAAAATCTCAAAAGGCTCCAATGATCTGCCTCCCCACTTTGACTTTTGATGTGGGCTCAACATTTGACTTTTTCCCTCTTGGAAACAAGGCTCAAAATCTCAAAAGGCTCCGACGATCCACCTCCCGCTTTGACTCTTTTGATGCGGGCTCAACATTTGAATTTTTCCCTTGGCATGAGTGGGGCCGCGGGTCACTTTATAACTTTACACCCTTTGCCAAAATGCCTCAAAACACAAAAAGGGTCCGCTTTTCGCCAAATAGCCAATCAGGATCTTTCGGGGCCGTGGGGCCAACTTGACACTTTTGCTAAAAAAGAAGCAGAAAAAAAATGACAAGTTCGTTAAAATAACCCATCCTTACGCATCCAATTGGAGATGCCCACGTGCCCGTGGATGTTGGGGCACAAAATTGTGGAAGATACGCCCATCAAAGATGAAACGAAGGGAAAAACTCCACCGTTTATGCCCGAATCAAGGATTTTCCTACAAAAAGATAAATGCAAGGCATACAAGGCTAGCTCGACCAGTCCATAGCCATAGAAAAGATAAATGAATTCCACACATCCATGATATAAAATAGAAAAGATGTTTCAAACACACACATGCGAGGAATTTTAAATGGGAAGGGTGGGATTAAACACACAAGAATACCAACACTTCAAAACATGAATTTCTCCATCCCTCCAAACTTCTTACTCCATTTTAAACACTCCTCAAAGGCACCAACTCAAAATTTTGAAAATTAAAAGGACCAAGCCAAAGAGAATAAAACTTACCATGGCTTCCTTGAGGTTCATGTCTTTTATCCCACAATAGAACAATGTCTCCCACTTGAAAATCTTTGGGCCCACCTCCTTCTTATCAAACAAAGCTTTCACCTTCGGTGGATGAGTGAGATCCTATCAAAACCTACATCCTATCTTCATCTAGCTTCTAAAGGTACATGATTCTCTTGTCAAGGGAACTGATGAAACTTGAGTCCTCAATAGCCTTCATTAAGTGCAAGGCTAGTAATTCCATTTTCTTGTAGCTAAGCTTCAACAACATACACCACCTAAAATGGAGACATCCCAATTGCTCTTTGGGTGTAATTCTATCTGCCTTGAGAGGGCATCATAGAGCTTCTTGTGCGAGTTCCTTTGAGAGTCATTGACAAGCTTCGAACGATGGTTACTAGATTCTTATTTGTTGATTATCGCTTGTCCATTTGCTTGGGGTAGTAGTCAAAAGAAAGAGCAAGGGAAATTCCATAACCATAGCGAAATCCATCATCTCGAAGAAGAAAAATTTGAAGCATTATCGGTCATAATTTTGTTTGGTACCCCAAACCTTATCAAGATGTTCTCCTTGATGAAATTACACACCACTTCAGAAGTAGTGCTTTTGACTAGAATGGCCTCTACCCACTTTGTGAAGTAGTCTGTAGCAGCTAACATGTGAGTATGCCCAACACTAGAAGGTGGGTTAAGAGTTTCAATGAAATCTAATCCCCACTATTGAAAAGGCTCATCAATCACTACTAGCTTTAGTGGAAAAGTAGCCAACTTAGGTCTCCCAACAAAATTCTGACAGGATTCACACTTGCCTACCCATTTGGATGCATCTCTAAATAATGTAGGCCAATAGTACCCAACATGAAGGATTTTATGGGTAGTGAAAATAGAAGAGAAATGGCCTCCACAAGCCTGATCATGAAAAGCTAAGAACAACTTCTTTTGTTGCTCTTTGTCCACACACTTCAAGAATCTTCCATCTATGCCTCGCTTGAACAAAGAATTCTCCCATAATACATACTGTGTAGACCTTAGCTTTATAGCTCTCTTTTCCTTGGCACTCAAGTGGGATGGACACTCTCCATAAGTAAGAAAATGTGCAATATCAGCATACCATTCATCTGTTGTACTAAGGAAGAGGACAACAAGAACATCAACTGCTTCTTTGGACATTCCGCATTAGCTCCTTACAATGAGCTCACATAAGCCTTTACCCCGACTAGCTTAGTTGGCTTGATATCAAGGTCATATTCTTGGAATTTTGCTACCCAATTTCCTATCTTAGTTATAAACTCATGTTGTGTAAGGATAGGCTTGATGGTTGTATCAGTACAAGCACAATAAAGTGAGAATTAAGTATATAAAACTAAAAATGCTTGACATCTTTGACCACCTAAAAGCATGTTTGTCCATCATAGTATATTTCAATTCATGAGCTTTTAGAACATAGCTCATGAATGCAATGGGAAGCTCATGATCCTCAGAATTCTTCCGAGTTAGCACAACAGCCAAGGTATTCTTTATAGCATAGCAATAGATGATAAAATCCTTGTTGAAATCAGGACATGCTAAGATGGGAGTCTTAGCAATGGATTTCTTGATATCTTCAAATGCTTCTTTACCTTTGGAAGACCAACCAAATGTTTTCTTTCCTTTCATCATGTGAGAAATGCTCAAAGTTATGCAAAATCAGGAATGAATCTCCTCAGGAAGTTTATCTTACCAAAGAAAGAGTGAATACCCTTTTTCTTGTGGGAAGAGGAATCTGTTGGATTGCTTGAACTCTTTATGGATCTATCTTGATTCCTTCTTTGGAGACAATATGCCCTAGCAACTTGCCTTCAGTAACACAAAAGACAGACTTCTTAGGATTGAGAGAAACTCCATGTTCTCTGCATTTACGGAGGACTGCTTCAAGATCTTTGAAAGTGGTATCCCTTTATTTTGGAGAAAATAGTCAAATCATCAAGGTACACAACAATACACTTTCCCTTTAGGATGCCAATTACCAAGTCCATTTCCCTCGAAAGGTGGTACCACCATTGATAAGACCAAAAGGAATTCTCTTGTAGGCAAAGGTGCCCTAAGGAGTAGTAAAAGCAATTTTGTGTTGATATGGGGTATTAACTTCCACTTTATTGTACCCATAGAATCCATCTAGCATAGACAACATCTCAAAAAGAGCCTATGATAGCTTGCAAAACTTGATCCATCATGGGGAGTGGATATTTGTCTTCAAAGAGGCCTGATTCAAATTCTTGAAATCCACACAGATGTGAATCTCACCATTCTTCTTCCTGACAGGCACAATATTGGCAATCCATGTTGAATGATGTATAGGGAAGATGATTTTTTCCTTCAGTAACTTCTGGATCTCTTGAAAAATAGTGCCAACAACTTTAGGATTGTATTGCCTTTACTTCTAGTTCAAAGGATTGATCCCAAGTTTTAGAGGAATAAAGTGTTGCATCTCCTTCGATTGAAAATATTTGAGGTCATCATATGAATAAGCAAGAACATCAACATACCTTTTTAGTAGATTTATTGCTTTCTTCTTCTCTTCTTGAGTGCAACATTTTCCAATGTTCACCATCTTGGGTTCATCAAGACTCCCAATATTAACCTTTTCACATTCAACAGATTGTCGAGCTCCTTGAGAAGCTTTAGATTTGATGTACCTATCATGCTTATCAAACAAATCTTCCAAGCTTACCAGCCCTTTAGGGATCTTGTTACCTTTCAATTTGATGCAACCATCTTGATCCATCTCTTCCTTGATATATCCTTCATTAGAGGATACACACTCTCTAGGAAAAGTTTCACTTCCTTCAAAATACAGCTGATCAAAATTATCCTTAAGCTCCAAGAATGAGAGCAAGTGTTGATCATCATTGAAAACCTACCAGTTATTTGCATTATCTGGTACACTGGGCCTATGAATCATTTCAATGGTAAATTTCTCCTGAGATAAATTTGGATGAGGGATCGTGCAAAGATCCAGAGACAATAGATAATCGGGTTCTAGTATTCCTTTCTCTTGGCACAACTTCAATGGAGAAAGCATCAAGGAATTCAATGGAATCCCAAACAAGATTTCTATAATGTTTCAATCTCCTATTCTTGACTTGGTAAAGATCTCTGACTTGTTTCACAATCAGCTCTGCATCACCATGAGCACAAAGATTCTTCACTCCCATTTCTTTTTCCATGTTCAATCCAAGGATGAGAGCTTCATACTCAGCTGTATTATTTGTATTTTCAAAATGAAGCTTGAAAGAAAATGGATGAATCTTCCCTTCTGGAGAGATTAACACCACACCAGCTCCAGAACTAGCTGAAGAACAACTTCCATCAAACTCCAGAGTCCAAATGCCATTGGGATCATGAATCACTCCCTTAGGAAGACTTTCCTCATCCTCTGACATGATCATATAGTTGTCATGCCCTGTATCTTCATAGAGTATCTGTGCTTTTAGATCATCAGTCTTTTGCACAATGTATTCAGTCTATTTCTCAAGTAGCAACTTCTTCATTTTTCCATTGACTGGGATCAAAGCATGTGACCAGTCCATCTGAATTTCACCTCCTACCTCTTTACAAAAATTTCTACTCAGCAACATCCCATACGAGGGAGGAATATTAGCTACCAAAATAGTGGCTAAGACCCTTTTCTCTAGCAAAAGTAAGCAAAACCTACTTGTTCATATTTAATCCTCCCAACTAAAGGCACTTTTCTACTCTCCATGGAATAAAGCAGAACCAAAGGCACGTGTTAGAGTCGGGCCCAAGGCATGACCTACCTTTGTAGGCATTACATTGTTATCGATGCTCTTGAGTCTATAACAAAATTACCGAGTTTATGGCCAGCTATGAGGAGAGTCACATAGAATGGTTCAACTTTCTCATTAAGGGAAGTGACTGCAGCCACAAGGCTTGATTGGGGTGAGGAAGAGGGAGTGGGAAAAATACCTTTAGAGGTATTAGATGAAGATTTGGATTTGGAATTGACAAAGTTTACCATTTTAGCAAAGGCTTTTGGATGGGTTTGGTAAAACTCTGCCTCTAAAATTTGGATTTTGGTCTTTTTGAGGTGATCAATAATATCAAAAGACCCGAGAGGTGGATGGTGCATCACTACTAGGAACAGGAGAAACTTTTGATTTATCAGTTTTAGGAGTTGAAGGACAAGGAGTTTTGGAAACAGAAGTAGAAGGAGAAGGATTAACATTACTCACCTTTTGTGTGGAGGTAGTGGGAATAGGGGCTCCTCTTTTAGCAACCACTAGAATAGTTACAGGAAACTCCTTGGATTTCTTAGCAGGTTGTATTACCTTTTCTTTTTATTCATTTTCTCCCGAGTCATAACAACATATGACTCACTATTCATCTCTGCCACTCTTTCATCATATTCATCTTCATCATTGATACCTTTAGTGGTGAGGAAATGAACTTGAGATCCACCAAGTTCCTCCAGTTCTTCATAGAGTTCATTAAACTCCTCATCATCAGGTTCTTGAACTTCACAAGTTTCGTTGACTGGAACCTTGATAGGTGGGCCTTTAATAGCCAATTTATTCTAAGAAGGAGGTAATCGGTTCCTAGGCTGAAAATTCCTTCTTGGAATATCTTGATAAGGAGTATGTTGAGCCAACTGATTTTTGATGGCAATGAGATCATTTGCCAACTTCTACACTAATTGATCTGAATTGGCTCCAGGAGAGGAAGAGGAGGATGCTTTAGACTTGGAGGGTTCTCTTTTCAATTTACCAGACATGATTAAATCATCCTCAACCTTGATAGCCAAACGCTGATCAACATCCAGAGTTGCAAGTTAGCTCTCGCTTAGTGCATATCTCACTTTAGGTAATGGTCATTAAGGAAGAAGCATTTTTGGATTTGATCCACATGATGAGTGTTTGTGGAATTTTATGAATGAGCTTGTTGAATTTGGCCACAAATTCTCTCATGGGATCATGTGGTTCCTTCTTGATATGAGAAATTTGAGCCAAGAGAGCATGCAAATCTTCAACGAGTTTGAAATGTTGCTCAAACTAAGTTGTCAAGGTGGTCCAATCAATAATTGACCCAAGTAGGAAGATGATAGAACCAATCAACAACATTATCCTGTAATGTCTCTACAAAGATCTGACAGAAACATCTTCATGCTCAATCCCAAGAATCCCACATGCAATGTTGAAGGCTGCAATGTGTTCATCTGGGTGTACCTTCCCATCACCTCGGAATTTAGGAAAACCTTTCCTACTACTCCTGGGTAACTCATGCAATGGTTGAGGAAGAGCAAGAGGCCCAATTCGTTGTCCCCAAGGTAGAGGCACTGCCATTTATGGGAAGATTGTCTGAAGGGGAATTGAGACACCAACAAGTATCAAAGCAAGAAGATTAGGGCTGAGTTATTCTGGAGGAATGCTATTCTTGAAGTTTCTATCCTTAATAAGGGGGTGTGCTTGAAGAATGAGTTCCTCTGTTCCTTCTTGCTGGAAGAAGAGGGAAGTTTTGTTGCTCCAGAAGTTGAAAATGAGGATCTTTGACCCCAAGAGATTTCTTCCCATGTGTATATCATAGAGTTTCAGATCAAAAATGATCTTGAAGTTGTTCTTTCAAAAGGGATGTGTTTGAAACAAAATCCCAGAGAGTCACCAAAATCTGTTATGTTTTTAAAATGGTACTTTGATCAAAACCATAACCAAGGGACAACAAGTCCCTCCTCTTTATGGGAGAGGTTCCCTTATTGAAAACAAGTAGCAAAGCTTATATACAAATGTACAGTTTTCATCTTAAGGTTGGACCTCTGACATCTTGAAATGCTTTTATACCAAAAGATTATCAATACAAATGAATGGAAGAACTGAAGAAAGGAAAGAGCAGAATATAACAACACTTTCAGGAAATATAGATAGCAGAGTATAACCCTATACGTGTTGAGCAAGAGTGATATAGAACAAAATCATTCACATTCACAACATAAGATATCATTCCATAGACACAAAGTTCCAGAAATCATATCAATAAGAACACAAAGTTTCTTATCACAGAAAGTAAATGATCCACGAATTTCAGATGAGCAAGAAGGGATAATGGAGGAAGATAGAGAAAAGGGGAAAATCCTTCTATATTGATTTACTTTGACTATAATTACACTTCAAAAGTATCAGAGTCCAACCCTTTGCAATGAGCCAAGCTCTTACATTTATAGATGAAGCCAAGAGAGGAGAAGAAGAGAAGGAAGAAAATCTGATTTGGCGCCCAACCACCAACTATCAATGCCCCTGCAAATCCACCTACAATCTATCAAATCTGGTTCTGCATGTCTTTGGCATGCTGAAGAAGGAAGGATGAGAGATCAGACCAAATTTGATCTAGTTGAAGCAGTCCAATCACATATTAATGGCACAAAAGATGTTTTCTAGGTTTTTTACTTGAATCAAGATATCTAGCTCGGTTCTCCATGTCCTTTAGTGTGTGGAGAAGGAAGTATGGAAGATCAGATCAGATCTGGGTAGTTGAAGCAATCGGATCCCGTATTAATGGCTTGAAAGATGTTTTCCAGATTTCCAACCACCAAACCTTGTTGAAAACAATATTTTATGCTTCCATGGAGTAGAGGAGACCAAGATCTTTCTAATAGTATAAAATTTGTCAAATTCGAGTACTGGAGTGAAAGTTATGCTCATTTGAATATTTGAATCTAACCCATATAAAAATGGCAAAAATGCAAAAATGGATCCGCGGCCTAAAATTAAAATTGTGCCTTTAGCATAAAAGATGCAAAAGTGAAAAGTTCCCACATGACTCCACAAGCACGTAACTTCACATTTTGCATTTGGGTCTGACACGTGGCATTACCTGAGTGGTAACGGAGTCGCGACTCACTTTATAATTTTACTTCTTTTAGAAATGAGGCTCAAAACCTCAAAGTTCTCCATCAACCCACCTCTCCACTTTGAATTTTGATTCGGGCTCAACATTTGACTTTTCCTCTTGGAAACAAGGCTCAAAATCTCAAAAAGGTTCGACGATTTGCCTCCCGCTTTGAATTTTGATTCGGGATCAACATTTGAATTTTCCCTCTGGAAACAAGGCTCAAAATATCAAAAAGGGTTTGACGATCCACTTCCCCACTTTCACTCTTTTGATGCGGGCACAACATTTGAATTATTCCTTGGCATGAGCGGGTGCAAGGGTCACTTTATAACTTTATGCCCTTTGCCAAAATGCCTCAAAACACAAAAAGGGTCCGCTTTCGCCAAATAGCCAATCAGGATCTTTCGGGGCCGCAAGGCCAACTTGACACTTTTTCTAAAAGAGCCAAAAATGACAAGTTCACAAAAAGAACCCATCTTGCTGCATCCAATTGGAGATGCCCACGTGCCGTGGATGTTGGGGCACAAAATTGATAGGGAAGATATGCCCATTAAAGATGAAACAAAGGGAAAAACTCCATCGCTTATGCCTAAATCAAGGATTTTTCCCTGCAAAAAGATAAATGCAAGGAATACAAGGCTCAACACGGTCCATAGCCATAGAAAAATATAGATGAATTCCATGCATCCATGACAGAAAATAGAAAAGATGTTTCAAAATGCATAGACTGAGGAATTTTAAATGGAACTAGGTGGGATTAAAAACTAAATACCAACACTTCAAAACATGAATTTCTCCATCCCTCCAGGACTTCTTACTCCGTTTTTAAACACTCCTCAAAGGCACCAACTCAAAATTTCAAATTTCTACATCTATTCACGTGAGTTCTATTGATTGCTAATATTCTATAGGTAGAAAAATTTAATGTTGTACTATTGGCTGATTTTTCTTCAAATGAACTTAGGTGGAGTATTCATCTCGTATAGGATGTGGAATATTTATCAATTAATAAAGGATGATGAGATTATATATACGTGAGGCCATTATATGCTAGCCTATCTTTATAGATATTTATACACATTTTTATTAGAGATTCACAAAGGTGATTTAACAACGGTGAAAATGTTACATATTTGGACATATGAGTATCTAGCGGTGGTTTGGATGAGTGGGGACCATGAGTTAATTGGGAATACCTATATATTTTTATAGGGCAGCAATTACTACCCTATAGGCGAGGCCCGGATACTATGTCATACTAGGCACATTTGGATAAGTGTACCCAAAGAGGCATCATATGGAGACCATATAGATATTTTCAAGGTTGGGTAGAGGATGCCATAGAACTACAACAAATTAGGAGGATGCTATGGTTGTAGGATCACTTTCTGGGAAAGGGATCTATATTAGTACATGTAAATTATGTGCCAATTTGGATTGTTTTAGGATGTGCCCCAGCTTCCCTATCCATGGAGGGATCTACACATGCAATAGTGAGAGATGGTAGTCAAATTTGACCAATCCTAATGGATTTATTTCCACCAATGATATATGGTGAACCTAGTAGTGGAGTTGGGTGTTATGGATGGTGTTGGATTTATGACATAATACATGTAGTAGTAGATAGAGACGCAATGAGTATAGTTGTTTCCAGTGATCATAGGTGGACTAGGGAGCTGGGAACCACCCAAAAAAGTAGGAGAAATATGGATTCCCTACCTATGGGAAGTGATAGTGGAGGATATGAAGATTCCCTCATGGATGATGTTGTAGAAAAGACCATTGCACAACATAAGTAATGTATTATTTGAGTATAATATATTGTGATAGTTAGATGTTATAAATTGATAATTTATTGATTGAGTACTATAAAATACATACATGTGTGTTTTTGGTTGATGTTTACACCTAATTAAATTATGTTGTTATGGAAATGCACAACAATAAAAAGGATGCAAGTGTTTGTAATATTGTAATATCTGGTTTAATCAATTTACAATTAACCATTCATAATAAAAATAATGCATTAATAATTACAACAATTGCTAAAATAATAAAAGACAACTCCAATACATAAAGGGAGAAGAATACTTAGTTGTACAAATCAAAAACAAAGAATATCCAAATGTTAAAATAGGTTAAAAATGAAAATCATAGACTAGATATGCTTTTATGCAAGTTCTATAACTAGACATTGAGTAGGGGGCATGACTATACAACTATTGTATGGTCCAAACTTGAATCTATATAATATTGGACCCTTTATAAGTTTGGGTCTAAAACTTCCTATGTCACTTACATGTAAATGGCCTTCATGTGTGTCAATGTTGGTCATACAACTTCAGGATGACCCGTAATCACCTATAATAAAGTTCAAACCTTATAAACTTGCATAACCCTTCATCATAACATTATAAAACTAAAAGGAGAAAATATATGTGTGTGGTGAGGTTTGACTACCCTTCATGGCCAACCCAAACTTATAGACCAATCCAAAGTTACAATACATGCCCTTATTATGGGGCCAAGCCTCATGTATTTCTCCTAGGTGCTTGTGCAAGTGTGAGTACTAACTAGCCAACCCCTACGGGTGACCCCATGTATCTTAACACCAAGATAATGGGATAGTTGTGTACTATAGAATGTAACCAATATGTTAGTAGTGTGATGTGGTGTGCCTCAGCTACATGACCTAACCTTTTATTCCTTGAAACCCTTGAACAATGTTTGGAGTGACTTTTATCTTGCTAAGACATGGCTCTATGACCTTTGTATGCTTGGAAATAAAGGAAGCTAGAATCTTTGACCTGGTTGAGTGCTTTAGACATATAGTAGGGACTACTCTAATTGATGTGAAAATGATTTGGAACTATTTAATAAACCCTTGAGTGCTTTTGGAATGATATTTTCAAGTAGGACTCTTGTAAGAGTGTCGGGTGAGATATAAAGTGACATTGACTTACTTATATTACCTTTCGTAGGTGAAATATTCTAATAAGGCTGACCCTAGGAAGATGAAACAACCAAATTAAGATATTCAAATTGAGAACATAGTCGAGAAAAAAAGGGGTATGATGGTACAGCTTCAGCTAAGACCATAACCCACATCTTGACCCTTTATATAGTCCTAGATGAGATGTAAAGCGAAAAAAAAAAGTTATGGCATAAAGTAAAGAGCTTTTTAATTAATTTTATTTAATAATGCTTCTTGAAGTAATAATAAAGTAAAGTGAAAAGATAAAAATTGTCATAGAAAAGCTAGAGGGATAAGATAATTTAATTTTGAATGTGAGATTTTTTCTTAGAAAGGATCATAACAAAACTTGGCACTATAACAAGATAAGTTACTATATTGTAGTGTCTACATTTCCCCCTTTAAATGTGTAATTAAAAATTGCATGCTTAAAGGAAAATGTACATGAGTGTGCACACACACACTTTTTCTTCACTCGACAAAGTGGTTCTCTTATGTGTTGGTGTTGGGACACTCCATTTTAAAACCTGCAACATAAAGTGTAATCAATGTGTATGATAGAAATTGAACCATAACTCAATATATACACAATTATTACAAATTTGATGTTGCAAAAAGTAAGCATAGGAGGAAAAACATGGGATGAATATACTAGTTCATTCAATGTAGGGAGGATATCTCGTTATTTTTGTTTTATTAAATATTTGGGATTTATTTTGTTGACATGTCGAGGATTAGAGGTGATTAGTCCCCAATTATCTTGAAGGAGAGTCAGAGTGTCAAGTGTGATGCAACACTAAGAGAGATGAGAGGAACTAAAGTGCCCCCTTTGGAGGCTTTGAAAAAGGAAGGAATTCCCTACAAAACACTTAGCCATTTGACACCTTCGCATCTTAGAATCTAGTGAGAAAAGAGGAAGGATAAACTATGAATAACTTTTCCACTTCAACACCTTCCAAAAACCCACAAACCACACCATCGTAGATTGAGCTAGGTCCTAGATATATAGTATAATTTTAATTTGTTTTATATTATTCCACATTTTAGTATCTATGTCTATTTATGAGGATCTAAAACCTCTAAACATCTATCCCGATGAATTCCCCCTTTTGAGGTGCATGTGATAAATCATGAGCGCATGAATCAAAATAATATATGTCCCATGTGTGATAAGTTTGATAGGTTATGTAGAATCACATAGAAGGATAAAATGGTGGCCACCATTGAGAACCTATACTTGCAAATGGGTTTTGCATGGTGGATACCATGACATGTAGAGAAATACATGTAACATGTAACAAGCAATAATACATGTATATATAAGTAAAATCAATATTGAAAAGTGTTAATCATATCATAAAAACATTAGAGTATAAATCAAGTGTGTCATAATCCAGAGCAATATTAATGTAGTAATAGAAACATTAGTATTCAATACTATATAGACATATAAACATACTCATATGAAGGTGTAGAGATGCAAACATGGGACGCCCATAGTTTCACAAGACAATTGCAATAGAAGAGATGGTGTGCCATATACAAATAATAAGTGCATACACATAACATAAATATAGAGACACAAGCGTGGGACACCCATAATGTCACAAGATGAACAAGGAACTCATGCCACATAAAGTAGGAAATCATATAATTGTAATTACGAAAGGAAAAACAATTTGTAGGAAATGATTCAAACAATGTACTAGTCAAATAAATAAACGATATATATAAGGAAGTAGTGACAACAATTTATCTAAAGCAAGTATAGAAAATAGTGAAATTAAAAATGGAGATAATGAGATAGGTTAAAACTACACAAAACACATATGTTAGTCATGTTAGCTCAAAATATAGCAATAAGCACTATGTATATAATCAAACATGATGAGGAAAGTGCAAATCAATTGTAATGAAACAAAAGCACTTGTATAACATAGGGGATTCCATTAAAGAGTAGTGTAAGGAGCCAAACCGACACCTATCATCGTGTATCAATATGTGTATGTCCTACATCAAACTCAATATACCTCGTGAATGCATGATTTTAAATAGTAGATATGTTATCTATAAAACAAAATGTGAAAAACAACATGTATAACATAACAAGCTAACCGATCAAACCATAAATAGGTTCTAATTTTGTATTCTTACAAATATGTGGATGTTTTCATTTTATGTGATTAATTGAATGTTTTTAAATTATTTTGAACATAGATATGTACAAGAAAGTGGGTATCACAAGAGCTACCAAATAATATCCTCTTCAAGAGGTGAGATGGATCTATAGGGAAAAGGAGGCATAAGCCTCAAATATTTCATAATAGAATAAGGATAATAATATATATACTATAAAGGATTCATAGTATGTGTGATAGAAAACCAAACAGGGATAGACCCATGAAAAATAGCATGAGTAAAATATTGTGGATTTATATTTGTGATTAGAACTTGATATTGTAAGAGATTTATTTTGATTGATAGTGATTTTAGTTATTTGTGACACCCATTGTGATTGAATTGGTTTGATATAGTATGTGATGAGTAGGGATAATATTTGAAGAATTATACAATATATTACAAACATCACCCTTACCAAAGTACACAAGGGCATGCATAGTACAAGGAAACCTATTCTTAGAAAAGAAGGAAGGGAGATCTACATATTCCCTTAGGTATCCAAGAAGGATTAAGTCCAATGACGTGCCACGATGGATACACTAACTAAATAAAGGATGCATGGCCATTTATACCTTGAATATGAAATCTTGTTTATGAATTGTGGGATAATATATTACTTTCTCATTGGAAAATTAACTCAGTAGCACCTAGTTGCATAAAATTTTATTGTGCTCAACCCAATTTTCAATGGAAAGTTAAGAAATGTGTAATTATTAAATCAAAGTAGTATCCTATTCTTCATCGGTAGGATTGAAATTTAATTATTTTTATATGATTGTCGGACATATTAAACCATTCATTTTCATTGTCATAGTAATCATAATAAAATTCATCTATGTCATCGAATTGACTAGTAATGATAAATCAATATTGATTTGAATATAATCAACATGAATATGATCATCCGCAAAATAATTAGTAGAAACATGGTCAAGTGTGATGATTTGAAGTCTCAGTAACATGTTTTGAGAATTGGGATCATGATTATTAAGATAATCATCTCGAACTTTTGAAAATTCTATCAGAACACATGATGCATAATTATATGAATAAGAGAAAGGTACCACACATTTATCTATAGAATTAAAAATAATAATGGATGAGGTACTAAGTGGAAGGCCAATAGCCAAGATACCATAAATGATAAGACTTAAAGGTGATGTGTAGAAAAAAGTGACCATTGTTACATCAATAAAACAAATATTTACAATCGACACTAAATTTTATGAAATAATAGAGGTATTAGACAATATGAACATGTTCAATAAAAACCTCAAGGAATTTTTTTAAAAGAATATTTTTATGATTTTACCTAATTACTAAAAAATAGTAATTTTGAATTTATGAAAATTATGCTAAATATTATGCCAAATAAAAAAGTGGTTTTCGTTTAATATATTAAAATAAATAAAAGTATCAAGATAATTTAAATATATAGTTGTTATACTCAAGATATGTGAAGGGTGATTTGAAAATTAGAAAGCCCCAAAAAGAGACCCAAACAGAAGCATCGACCATGAGGCCCGGAAAATTTGTGAAAATCATATTTAGCACATGTGGTAAATGAAAATCGGGGTTGGATATGAATATATAGTGCACAAGTGAAATGCCAGGAAAATATGGTTTATAACAAGGTGCAATATTTAATAATGAGTTCGGCTCACCAAATGTTTACACCCTAATTAAATTCTATTGTTATGGAAATGCAAAACAATAAAAATGATGTAAGTGTTTGCAAAAGGACTATTCTAATTTAATCAATTTACAATTAACCATTCGCAATTGTAATAATTCATAATACTTGTAATGATTTATGAAGGATAAAAAAATCCAATGCACTGGGGAGAGTAAAACTTAGCAATATAGATAAAAAAAGAGGGTCCAAACATCGAGAAAGTGGAAAAGGTAGATCAAAGACTATAGATGCTCCACGGTGTAAGTTATGAAACTAGAAATTTGAATGGGAAAGACCCTAAAACCACTACATGGTCCATATTAGAATTGTATGGTCATGATCTATATCTATATGGTATTAGACCATTTGGTAGTCCTGGGTCTAAAATTACTATACGCTTCAATTTCCTAGAAATGGCCTTATTGTTTGTCTCTCTTGTTTGCACAACTTCGAGATGACCTATAATCACCTACAACCCTTTAAACATGCAGAATCCTTTATTGGAGAATTAAAAACCAAAAGGAGAAAACATATATGTGTGTTGTGAGGTTTTACCACCCTTAGTAATCAACCCCCTTTGTTGAACTAATCTAGGTGCTGTACTACATGCCCTCATTGTGGGATCAAGCCTCATGTAGTTCTCTTAGGTGCTTGTGTAAGTGTGAGTACAAACTAGCCAACTTCCTAGGGATGTCCTCATGTTTCTTGAAATGAAGATAGAAGACTAACTATATTATAGAATGTATGAATGTGGTTATAATGTGATGTGGTTTGCCTCAGCTACATGACCCAACCATGTGTTCCTCAAACTCTTAAACCATTCTTGGAGTGAATTTTCTCTTACTAAGACATGGCTCTATGACATTTGCATGCTTGGAAATGGAGGAATCTAGACTCTTTAACTTGGTTGAGTGCTTCAAACTTGTAGTAGGGATTGATCTAATTTATTTGTATCTAATTTGGGAATATTTAGGAAACCCTTTAGTGCTTTTGGAATGATATTTGCAATAGGAGCTTGTAAGAGTGTCAGTGAGTTATAAAGTGACATTGAATTTCTTATATATCCTTCCATAGGTGAATTTTTTTAATAATGCCAACCATAGGAATATAACATGACCTAATGAAGATATTCAAATTAAAAAAATTCTAACACAAAGGGCAAGGATCTGCATAAGTCGGCCAAGACTAGACCCCATGTCCCGACCCTTTGTATGATTCCGAGATAAGAGAGATGTAAAATGAAACAAAAATTTGTGGCATAAAGTAAAGATGTTGTTTATTGCTTTGATTTAATAATATTTCTCAAATTGACAACATAACAAAGTGAAAAGAAAAACAAGTCACATAAGAGCTAGAGGGATAAGATGATTGGATTTCAAATGTGGTAAATTTTCTTAGAAAGGCGCATAGCCAAACTTGGAATTGTAAAAGGACAAGTTACCAAATTTTAGTGTCAACAATCATAAGAGATACTAGAAAATTTTTGGTTGATTTGATATAGTAGAGCATGTTGATGATGTCACATGAGACCATAAGTACGTATTTGATTCTTTTTCCATGTCATCAACCACTTTTATAGTATTATAGAATAAGAAAGATGAGAGTCAAGAAAATATAGTGTGGAAGTTCCAACCACCACCTAGAACAAACCTTGCTTAGGATTTAGTACATATAATGATGAGCATGCAAACATAGTATACCCAATTCATGTAACATATAGGGAATTTAAAGAGTGGTTGTGTCAGTATAGATCATGATAACATTCATGTGGTCACAAATTTATAGGGGATGCCTCAAGTTATTAAGCTCCCACGGATGTCTCTAGTGAGGAAAAGGATACCAGTGATGATGCATACATTATTATAAAGGGAATGAACCTTATTGTATTATGATTTTTTATTCATGACACACACACATGTTTATGTATGTGTGTGTGTGTATCTTTATACACACACACACTTATAGATATAGATACATATGTATGTATATGTGTGTGTGTGTGTGTGTGTGTGTGTGTGTGTAAACACATGCATACATACACACACACACACACACATGCACACACACACACATGTGTATATATGAGTAAGGAGATCATTCGTTCCATCGTATTTGTACAAACATTTCCTTATGAGTGAGTGCCATTTATTAGATCTTTTCAAAAGCCATTTTAAATTACTTACATGTATATATGTATATGTGCATGGATTTATGTTTTGATAAAACATGGCGTGTTGCGTAATATTTACTTAATTGATAACATAGTTGAGTGTTATATTGTGGATGATATGATTGAATGTGATTGATATTGGTGTGGATGTATGTTGATCATTATATGTGATTGAATTGTTTTAATACTATCGCGATTGAATACCATGGAATTGGTCAGACGTAATGTATATATTGACATGAAATGATTTCCATTATCAAGGTAAGTAACAAATAAATTTAGAAAGACCAAAAGGATTCCATCCATTGAAGTAGACTAGAGAAAGAAATGTGCAAGGAAACCTATTATTGAGAAATAAGGAAGGGTGATCCTCATATGCCCCCAAGTATTTGATAAGAAACTCTAAGTTTAAGAAACATCAATGATTCAAAGGAGAGATTAATGACTAATATAAATGAGGTGTCGTA